>CM040121.1:402017386-402624379 GCA_022559845.1 Amorphophallus konjac | reverse complement strand
CCTCGAATAAAATTGGGGGCGCCTAGAAAAATCAAGAAGGGGATCGAAGGTGGGGATCTTTGGCTTGCTGCTACAGTTAACAGAAAGCTGGCAGATCTGGGAATAAAAGAGGAACGAAATTGGAAAAATACCAAATGAAGGAATTTTGACTTAAACTTTTTTGTGAAGATAGGGGTTCGAGAGGGAAACCAGCCCTGAAAATTTCAACTCCAGAGGAGGTGGGAGGTGGGAGCATAAATTCAGGGAAGAGGCTTCTATCTTGGATGGACAAAACTCCGACGATAGCTTCGCGGCAGCTCGGCGGCGGCCCGAACGGCGGCGGCGGCACCAGAGATGATCACCGGAGGAGGAGAAGAGATGATAGAAGGGGGATTCACTCTAGAATTGGGGTTGGGAAGGGAAGAACACCAGAGGAGAGAGATGGGGCGCAAATGGCTCCTTGCTTCAATTGATTTTTTCTACTTCATTAATTGTATCAAATGGAAAATACAAGCATATATACTAAATGGCAAATGACCTCTAATGCCCCTAGATCTAGGGTTTAGAACTAATTTGTTCTAATCACATTTTACAAAAAAAATAAAAGGAAATAGGGAGGGGGGCGCCCCCTTGACCAAGGGGGGGACAAGGTGGAATTGGTAGGTATTTTACCTTTGAAATTTTTACCCACTTGTCTACCCATGTGTCATTTGACATTCAACCCTTCTAGAAGCCACCTAGGATGGGTTGACCAGCCCCACATGGGTGACATGGACCAATGGGAAAGGGCTGGGGGCCTCCTTGCTTGGACCTATTGGCATTTTACATATAAACCCACTAAGACTTACAATTGCGTACCCATATAACACAAGGGTATACATACAAATATAAAAGGACATAAATGCAAAAAAAATGTGGACGGTCTTGCTTCGATGTCCCCATCACCTTTCGGGTGGTAAACCGGGTAAATCTGATGAAAACACATCGGGAAACTCATTCACGATGGGAATATCCTTGATGATGATTTCTTTGGACTCGGTGATGATTACGGAGGCAAGAAAAGCTTCACATCCTTGCGAAATGAGTTTACAAGCGTGAAGAGATGAAATAATGGTAGGTTGCTTCCTATATTTGATATCAAGGAAGGAAAATCTTGGAAGACCTGATTTTCGAAAAGAAATTATCCTATTGCGGCAATTTATATAGGCGTCATGGTCTACAAGTCAATCTACACGTAAGATAGCATTGTAGCCCTCCATGTCAAGGCATACGAGATTTACGGGAAGATTATGGCCTTCTACAACTACCTCACTATCGGGGTAGTAAGTTATAAGTTTAGTTCCAGGTCCTAAGGGTGTAGTGATAGCTAGGTCCGAAGGTAAAGGAACTGATGAAATTGGCAGGGTTTTTGCAAAAGTAGTAGATATAAAGGAATGAGAAGTACCAGTATCAAACAACACGAATGTAGGATGGGAATAGATTTGAATAGTACCTTCCATTAGCCCATCATTCTTGGGTGTTTCTTCATCATCCATAACATCGTTAAGACGAGCCTGACGCTTGCGTCCACCGCTAGAAGACTGATCCTTGATAAGGGGACAATCCAGCATGCGGTGTTCCTGGCTGCCACATCGCAAACACGCGCTAAGGTGTTTCCAGCATTCCTTGGCCGCATGACCAAATTTCTCACAGAATGTGCAAGCCGCCATGACTTGCTTGTCTTCCTCTTTCACCTTTTTGTTCTTGTGGTAGCCACTACCAGTCTTGTTCCGAGATCTTTTCTTGTTATCCCGAGAGTTGTAAGTGATGCTAAATTTTTCTTCTCTTCTTCCTCGCCGATCTGACTTTCGGCTCGGCTTCTCCCCCTTGCCTTTGAGTTTCTCGACCTTCTCCAAGGTCCTTTCATATAGATGGGCTCGTTGGACCATCTCTACATAGGTCCTAATATTTTGCGAGCCAAGTTGCTGAATGAAGACGGGCCTTAATCCATCCATGAAATGATTTACTTTTAGAAGATCTGTGCTCACTAAATACTGAGCATAAGGTGCTGGGTGAGAAAATTGGAGCTCATACTCTGCTACTGACATCATTCCTTGCCTTAAAGAGGCAAATTCCGTCGCCTTTCTTTCTTTAACATGATCCAAGAAGTATTTTGCTCGAAAGAGGGTGAGAAATCCCTCCCAAGTGTGTGGTGCATCTGCAGGCGGTGCCGGAATAGACTTCCACCACGTATGTGCATCCTTATTGAGTTGGAATGTGGCAAGATGAACCTTCTCCTGGTCAGCACATTGCATGACCTCGAATATGCGGTTTATTTCATCGATCCAGTTCTCAGCTTCATCTGGGTTGGAGGAACCCGAAAATCGTGGAGGATTTAGGCTCCGGAAGTTGCGATGCAGATCACCAGCCCCTGCCTTTGCGCCTGCTTGGGAGATATTTTGCAAAGCCTGGGTGAGACCTGCAACAATTTGTTGCATTCCACCCTAATCGACACGGTGAGCCATTGTAAGTATGAGGGACCTGGGAAGAGGAAATAAATTTGTCAACTCCTATGGAATTGGTAGGGTTAATTCTAGAGATAATTGGTAATTACTATCTCATCTCGGGTTCTACCCAATTTCTCTCATAGGTTGGGTATTTCTTTCCTTGTTTCATAGGTGTGGGTCCTAATGCCTTGGACTTAACCTATGATATGACATCCTTCCTAGGAATAAGTGAGTCCTTAGACCTAGGCTCTGATACCACTTTAACTGTCACGCCCCGAGCTTTTTAATACAGCGGAAAAAATTATGGGAACGTGGATAGTCGGCTAGTACGCCTCAAGCGAGCAATATAATCATCAGAGCGTAAGACAATCACATAAGAGTAAGTGTACAAGTATTTTCTCAAACTTCAACTTTATTTCATAAGAAGAATAATCACAAGTACATGAGACCATTTCCTTTGAAATCTGACATCATACGACTCAAAAAAATAGAAAATTACATCTTGACTTGACTAGACACAAAATGACTAAGGCTTCTCTCATTCCATTGACCTTCAATCGCTCTCGGATCCCTCACTTGAGTAGTCTGAATCCGACCCGCTAGAAATTCCTGAAAAAGATTGGAAAAGTAGGTAATGAGCACACATGCCTAGTAAGTATCTTCGTATCAACATGATAGTAATGTTTAAATGATTAATGTTTTAGCTCTAGAATTTAGATAAGAATGAGAATGCGGTAAATCATACGGCATCAACCAAAATATTCAAGAATATAGAATCAGGATATATCTGAGCAAGTAGACATGATCAAGTATATGAACTAGTAATATAGACGTAAGTTGGCCTTTTTGTGAACAAGAATGTACGAGCATGTAACCAAAAAGTATTTACACAATCTTGTAAAGGCTATGTCATTAACAAGCATGTAATTTCTATAACGAGCCTCATGGTGTTTCACTCATTTATAAGAGAAAGTACTCCTGACGCAATGCGACGCCAGTATCATCGTACCCCATGGTTTATAGCACATTTCTGACCATCGATCGTGGGGACTAGCATGGAGCCCTTGGACACAATCCGTGTCCGGTCTTGCATCTTCAAGTTATAAATCCAGCTACTTCCACGAGATATAACAATAAAGTACGGTCAATAATGTAACAAGTTCAATGATAGTTTCATTAATATCAAGGTAAGAATGCTTCAATTAAGAACATGAGATTTCCAAGAAGAATTGAAGAACATTACACTACGGCGGTATTCCGGCAGCATAACAGTACATTGATTAAGTTCCATAACTTAATATTAACTTATTGATCATAGGTTGAAAACTCCAGATAATCTTAAGATCATCTAGAAACTCAAGAAAACCAACTCCAAGGGTCAAACCTCGGGTTAGACAAATTCAGGGAATAAGCGGTCGTTTCCTGGACCGTTTCATGCAGAAAGCAGTCAGAGTCTAGACCGTTTAATGAATAGAGTCGACGCATGGAAAAAGAAATGTCGACGCAGTGAAACCTTCTAGAGCTTTGCGGTCATGGCAGGGCCACTTGATGTCCTTTAACGGTCTGGTGAATGGACGCTAACAGAATCTATCGGTCAACCATATGGCCGCTAAGGTCCAGAACACATAAAACACCAGTAAGTGCTTTCTTGACAATTTATGCTTTAAGCGTACAACCAGCTCGACGTCCTTGTGGGAATCCCAGGCTCACGGAGAATTATGGAGGCCTTGAAACATAATTCCGTAGTCCGACAGAAGGAATATCTGGCGGAGAGGTTTGTAAGTCCAAGAGAGTGTGCCGATAAGTGTGGGGTGTAACTAATGGTCACATACCGGAGTACATGCGATGTACTTATGAAAATGACTCTAGAGATAAGAGTGGATCGTGTGAAAACAGCGATCAAAATAATGTTCTAAACACCACCATGAATCATGTCCATAAACAAAGGAAAAAATATTTAATTACAAAACTATAACATTTATGCGTGAAATTACATGATAACGAAAAATAACGTTTAGAATCATGCACATGTTTAAACAAGGTATTTTGCAGAAAAATATACATAATTTTGGTTGAAAAATAACATAATTATAGAGTTACAATGGGCAAAATTTAACTAAGTTCGGACTGGTTTACAGAACCATAAAGCGGTCTAAGGAGGACCGTTTACCCAAGTCAAACGGTCTATCGAGGGGCCGCTTAGCTATCCCTAGCGGTCACTTATAGACCGTTTCTATCTGTTTGACAGAAAATCAAGAAAAATAGTAAAATACACACTAATCTTGGACATGTTATGCATGGAAATCAACGAAACACACTGTAAAACATGCTAGAACAAGAATAGGCTAAGAATATGCATAGGTTTGTGTATAATAAACAATATATGTTCTTTTTAACTTTATTTGGGCTAAGATTCATGCATGAAGATTACACTAGATGCATAGTCCCAATGAAACATAAAATTCTCTATGTACAATACATGAAAATGACTAAAATCATAAGGCTTTTATTCCAGACTTCAAGTTTAAGCCAATGATGAGATAACCTACCTCTAGATAGAGATTTAAATATCAAATAGAGGGCTGGAACTTGACCCTAGTTTCTGCTCATCCTGAATCGAACCGGCAACTTCCCACCCTTCTATCTCTTGATCCTCTTGACCTAAAGATGTGAAAATTGGAGGGTAGATAGAAGACATAATGTCACGCCCCGAGCGCGGAAGATACCCGGAGATGCGCGACGTGTCCATATCAATCATGTCAATCAGAGTGGTCGTGTATTCGACACAAAGACAGAGATGTGCAAAATAGCAAGATAACCCAATCCTTTATTTCATAATGGATAGACTATTACAAATCCAATACTCTGTTTAACAAAAAGGAAAAGAATACATTTTGACTCAAGAAACTATGGAAAAGACTAGACGACACTTGCAGAAGCTCTATCACTTTCACTCTTGACCATTCCCATCCGATTGACTTCCATCGTCGTCGGACTTACCTGAAAAGTAGAAAGGGACAAACGGAATGAGCGAACGCTCAGTAGGAAATTATATCTCAAGTACTAGCAAGGGGTTTAAGTAATTATATTTTCATGAATGCAATAAGGCTATGCATGCTCGCATGAAACGACAAGATAGAGAGAATGTAATTTCAAGGAAATAAGATGAACTTTCATGAACTTTCAACAAGATAACAAGTTTATTCAAGATATTCAAGCAAGTACAATTATCGAGTCATGTCAAGAACTTTGGCTATCATGTGTCAAGCAAGTAAATTACCCTCTTTCGGGCCACGCATTTCATGTAAAGTCAAGTACGATTCAAGTACAAGATGTGTGTGGAATGTCCAATCAAGCAAGTCAAGTACTCGGTATAATGCCAGATACCTTATCATTTTAACTCCCATGGGCACAAGTACTTTCGGGTGCTCCTCCCAGGACCAGATCGGGCCCTATATGCGCAGGCATTTATCATGTGTTTTGACATCCACTCTTGTTTATAGCCAACATAGAATTTCAATAATCAAGCTTGTAGGCACGTATGACAACTTAGATAGAATAGAGTCCAAAATATGACAAAGGACATAGAATGGCGATAATAACGGTATAATCACGATATCGATAAAACTAGGTAGAATATGGTTCCCTTAACTTAGGTACCATGACAAATCAATATGGACATTCTTTATATAGAATTGAGGTCCACATGATCAGTATATCAAAGTAAGATACCCTCATTCTTATCATAGAATTGGGGTTTACAAGAACGACATGATATGGCATGATATCATCATCCCATTAAGAATTTTCTTATGATATACTCTTTGTACAATCATAAGGGCCGGTATACCATGTTTCTTTAGAGTGACATGGCATCAATGGTGTAATGGGTTTTTAGGGTACAACCAGCTCAGTCGGCCTTGAGGGAATCCAAGGCTACGAGGAGTCTTACGGAGGTCTCTATGACTAACTCGCTAGTCCAAAGGAACGGAATGTCCAATGGAGAGCTTGTATGTCAATGAGAATTGAGTGTGATCGATAAAACACCGTGAAAAGTGGGACTATACTCACGGAGTGGAGAATAGTGCCGATATATATATATATTATGATATATAAAACCATCGGTTAGCAAATCAGAGGAAAAATCAGTTTACAGTAAAATAACGACTTAGGTCAAGTCGTTTCTCAAGTAATTAACGCCTAACAGAAGGGCGTTTACATATGGTCCGTTTTGCAGAATTTTTAATAATTCAATAATTTATCTAAAACGCGCCTTCGTCAGGGGCGTTTCTTCAAGAGTTGACGACTACTGTAGCAGGCGTCTTTTATTTACAATATTTTTCAGAATATATTTATTTTCAAAAATTATCAAAAACGCGCCCTTGGCAGGGGCGTTAATCATTAAATTCTTATTTTCTCAGAATATATATTCCAGGATTTTAACAGATACGCGCCCTAGTAAGGGGCGTTTATTTTTAATTCACGCCCTGTGATGGGGCGTTACCACAGGGAAAAACGACCCAGTCTAGGTCGTGAATTCAAGAAATATCAGGAATTAGCAAGATTTGCACGATAATCAAGGATAACAATCATATAGTCATGACAGGAAAATTGGCAGGAATTCACATGCAGTATATCAGATTTGATGTTTCATGTTTATTGACTTTTAACCGTTAACAATTATTGATTTGATAATCAGTTCTTAAGATTTACATGAAATTTACGCCTGTGTACAGGGCGTCAAATATGAAATTGACGACCTGGGAAGGGTCGTGACTTGCGAAGTAGCGCCCTAGTCTGGGGCGTGTATTTCATAGTCACGCCCTTGGTAAGGACGTTTCTTTCAAGAAATTAACAGAAACTCGTTCAGAAACTATAGTAAACCAAACCATGTATATGCATGATAATTATTATACTGTATCAATTTAGTTTGGGCTACAGTGACTTGAGAAAATCCTACCTTTAATGGAACGTGAAGGATGAGATAAAAGATGAGCTCTGTTGCAACGAAAATCCGCAACAGCAGCAGCAGCAGCCGGAAAAAGAACAAATGTTCTTCAAAGATCTTCACGCTACAGAACCTGTAGAGGAAGAGAAAAAGAGGGAAGATGAAGATGTTAATAATCTTCATAGTTGTAATCGATGTTTTAAGAAGATAGAAGAATATTACCTATTCTTCGGCACCAGCAGAGTTTCCTGGACAAGAAGAACATAATTATTCTTCACATAATTTGAAGCAAGAAAAAGAAAACAAAAGAAAATAAGAAGAACAGTTTGTTCTTCGCGTACCTAGCAGCAGACGTTCGATCAAATGGATTTAGGGTTGGCCGAACAAGTTTATTTATAAGACTTTGGAAGTCCTATTAGAGTTAGTGTTCTAGTAGAAGTAATGCTTCCAATATAGAGTCCTTGCCCTATTAAATACTTACTGGATTAACATAATCCTTCCCTGGATAAGCTCCCGTGTTGAACGGAACTCGAATGGAATTAACGCCTTTGGTCAGGGCGTCGATTCTTGAATTGACGACCTAGTTCAGGTCGTTTCTTAAGAAACGTCTTGGATAAGGGCGTTCCTTGTCTTTGAAACACGCCCCATATATGGGCGTTTCTTTTACTTGCCTATTTGGCTGTGAGAGTTGACGACCGCATGTGTGGGCGTCCTTTCTTTAGTCACGCCTTTTATAGAGGCGTCTCTTATTGAATTAACGCCCTAATAAGAGGCGTTATTTTAATTTTGTTTTACTTCTTCTGGTTAATCCTATTCTCATTATCTGTATCACTACTGTAATATATATGTTTTTAATTTATTACAAATATTCATTTATCAGGGTTGCTACACCCTCCCCCACTTAAAAAGAATTTGGTCCCCAAATTCAATATATATATACTTATACATGTGGAGAGCGTAGAACATATACCTCTTAGAATAACTCGGGAAATCGTTTCTTCATAGATTCTTCGGTCTCCCATGTCGCTTCGCGTTCAGGATTCTTATTCCATTGCACCTTGAGCATGGGAATAACCTTATTCCTTAGAGCTCGTATTTCTCGATCTAATATCTTCATAGGCTTCTGTTCATATGTGAGATCTTTCTGGATCACCAGATCTCCATGTTCAATAATATGAGATGGATCGTGTACATATTTCTTCAACATAGATATGTGAAATACATTGTGTACCTCGGACAACTGAGGAGGCAACGCGATGCGATAAGCAACCTCGCCAACTCTTTCGAGTACCTCAAATGGTCCGATGAATCTTGGCGTAAGCTTGCCCTTAACACCAAATCTCCGTATGCCACGTCCAGGGGATATCTTGAGAAATACATGATCTCCGATTTGGAATTCAAGATCTCTTCTTCTTGTATCTGCATAAGCCTTTTGCCTGGTCTGAGCAACTTGTAATCTTTCCCTGATTACTTGTATCTTCTCGGTTGTATCCCTTACCATGTCTGGACCTAATAGTTGTTTCTCTCCAACTTCGTTCCAACATATGGGAGATCGGCAACTCCTTCCGTATAAGGCTTCGAAAGGTGCCATTTGGATACTAGCTTGGTAGCTATTATTATATGCAAATTCAACTAAAGGTAAGTGGTCATGCCAGCTTCCTCCAAAGTCAATAATGCATGCTCTCAGCATATCTTCAACAACTTGATTAGTTCGCTCGGTCTGACCATCCGTTTGTGGGTGAAAAGCAGTACTAAAGTTGAGCCTTGTCCCCAATGAATGTTGTAATCCCTTCCAAAAATGAGAAGTAAAACGGGGATCTCTATCAGACACGATTGAGACAGGAATTCCATGTATCCTGACGATTTCTTTGATGTATAGTGCAGCTAGCACATCAATTGACCATCGGCTTTTGATTGGCAAGAAATGTGCCGATTTAGTCAATCGGTCAATGATAACCCAGATTCCATCATGTCCTCCTTTAGATTTAGACAAACCCATGATGAAGTCCATACCAATATCCTCCCATTTCCACTTAGGAATATCTAGAGGATGTAGTTTTCCCGCAGGCTTTTGGTGTTCCGCCTTGACCTGTTGGCACGTGAGACAGCGTGATACATAGTCTGCTATTTCTCTTTTCATATTAGGCCACCAAAAGTTCCTCTTTACATCTTGGTACATTTTGGTTGATCCTGGATGAATAGTGTACCTTGATCGGTGAGCTTCATCTAAGATCTTCTTCTTTAATTCCGGACAATCAGGTATACAAGTTCTATCTTTGAACGATAATCTTCCATCAGAAGTTAGTTGAAAATCAGATTGTCCTTCTAATCTGCCCTTGATTTCTACTAACATAGGAGAATCATCCTGAAGTGTTTGTATCTCAGATAACAAATCTGACTGTATGCTTACATGAGATAGTGTGACAAATTTGGATTCCATGTCCAAGCTTATATTGAGCTCGGAGAATTGTTCAAGTAACCTCCATTCTTGCATCATACAATTTGCTATCATTGCTCTCGGCTTTCGACTAAGGGCATCAGCAACATAATTACCCTTTCCGGGATGGTATTGTATATTGAAGTCGAAGTCCTTGAGATATTCTAGCCAGCGTCTTTGTCTCATGTTTAGTTCCTTTTGTGAAAATATATATTTGAGACTTTTGTGATCGGAGTATACAGTGAATTGTACTCCATAGAGATAGTGTCTCCATATCTTTAAGGCAAATACTACCGCGGCCAGTTCTAAGTCATGGACGGGGTAATTTTCCTCATGCTTCTTCAACTGACGTGAAGAGTATGCTATGACCTTTCCTTGTTGCATTAGGACACATCCGAGGCCAATGCTAGAAGCATCAGTGTAGACCTCGAATTTCTCTCCTTCTATCGGTAGAGCTAAGACTGGAGCTGTAGTGAGATGATCCTTGAGAGTTTGGAAATTTCTTTCACATTCCTCACTCCATTCATATCGGATCTCTTTACGAGTTAATCTTGTAAGTGGTACGGCGATCTTAGAGAAATCTTTGATGAATCGCCGATAATAGCCTGCAAGACCTAAGAAACTTCTGATCTCGCTTGCATTAGTGGGTCTTTCCCAGTTTCTTACAGCTTCAACCTTTGACGGATCTACAGATAAACCGTCCTTGGATATGACATGTCCGAGAAAAGCCACTTCTTCAAGCCAGAACTCGCATTTGCTGAGTTTAGCATATAATTGATTTGTCCTCAAGACTTGCAATGCAATCCTCAAATGTTCTTCATGTTCTTCCTTAGTCTTGGAATATATCAATATATCATCAATGAAGACTACTACAAATTGATCCAAGTAAGGCCTGAATATGCTATTCATTAACTGCATAAAGGCAGCAGGGGCATTTGTTAGTCCAAAAGGCATAACAACAAATTCGTAATGGCCATACCTGCTTCTGAATGCAGTCTTGTTAATGTCATCGTCCTTGATTCTTAATTGATGATATCCCGACCTGAGATCAATCTTGGAAAAATATTTGGATCCTGAAATCTGATCAAATAACTCATCGATTCTCGGCAGTGGATACTTGTTCTTGATAGTAAGATGATTCAACTGTCGATAGTCGATACACAATCTCATGGATCCATCCTTCTTCTTTACAAATAAGACTGGTGCTCCCCACGGGGAAGTACTTGGTCTAATAAACCCTTTTCGGATTAGTTCCAGCAACTGCTCCTTCAACTCCTTGAGTTCAGCAGGGGACATTCTATATGGTGCCTTTGAAACGGGACCAGCACCAGGGACTAAGTCAATGGTGAAGGCTACATCTCTTTGAGGGGGTAATCCCGGCAAATCTTCCGGAAATACGTCTGGAAATTCTCGCACTACCTGAATGTCCTCTATCTTGGTTTCTTTAGCTTCTTTAATAGTGACAAAAGCAAGGAAGGATACACATCCTTTCTTGACGAGCTTGCTTGCTCGAAGAGCCGAAATAAGAGGGGATTTGCTTCGACTCTTAGGACTAGTATAAGTCAGTTCCGGAAATTCCTTGAAAACAATCTTGCTATCACGGCAATCAACCGTTGCCTGGTATTTGGATAACCAATCTGCTCCTAGTATAACATCATACGCTTTTAGATCTAAGCAGATAAGATCAATAGGAAAATTCTTTCCTTGAACCAATACCTCACAGTTTTGGTAATGATGTGTGATATCCGTCTCGCTTCCGAGAGGAGTAGACAATATTAACTTCATCCATTCTGGTTCTAGAGGTAATGGGTCAGCAAACTTCTTGGAAATAATGGAATGCGATGCACCCGTATCAAATAAGACATGTGCATATTTGGAACAAATTTTTAATGTACCTTCCACCAATCCGCCTTCTTCTTCTGGTTCGGTCTCTTGGATTGCATGAAGACGCGCGTTCCTTGTCACTGGGCGTTTACCCTCACCGTCTTGGTCATTCATTAATGGACAATCGGGAATCCGATGTTCACGACTCCCACAACGGAGACATGCTCCTAATTTCCTCCAGCATTCTTCTGTTTTGTGACCAGCCTTGTCACAATGCTTGCATACTACGTTTGAAGGGGTAGTGGTGATAGAGAAAGGCTTGGATTTCTTGTACTTCTGATCTTGAGAGGAAGAACCTCCATTATTGGGCCTCTTCTTAAAGTTGGGTTTAAAAGAACCCGAACTTGTGACTTGCTCCTTTTTGTCTTTCCCACGGATCCTATCAGATAGTTCCGTGGCATCTTCAAGCAACTGAGCTCGGCGCACTATTTCAGCATAAACTTGGATATCCATAGGCGCCAGTTGAGTAATGTAGTGGGGCCTAAGCCCATTAAGAAATCTACGGGCTTTCATCTTTTCCGTGCTAATTAAATGCTTAGCATATCTAGACAGTCTGGAGAACTGTGCTTCATAATCAGCCACCGATAAAGATCTTTGCTTTAATGCGGCAAATTCGGCGGCCTTCTTTTCCTGGACCCTATCAGAGAAATATTTGGCGTTGAAATATTCAACGAATTCGCCCCATGTAACTTGAGTTGGGTCAATAGTAGCTTCAATCGACTCCCACCAGCATCTAGCATCTTTTTCTAACTGGAAAGTAGCTAATAAGACTTTGTCCTGATCCGTGCATTGCATAACACGGAATATACGTTCAATCTCCCGAACCCAATGCTCGGCATCGTCTGGATCGGTCGATCCCATGAACTTCGGGGGATTCATATTCTTGAATGCTTGGTGTAAGCTTCCAGCTCGTGGAGCACCACCTTGTGCTACCTGTTGTAGCACTTGGGTCATCCCTTGAAGGGTACGCTGCATGTTGCGCCATTGAGCACGTTCGGCAGCCATTATCCTACAATTACAATAGCTATGTTAGTATTATGTCACTATAATCTTATAAAGGACTCATTGATCATTTAACCCTTGGTTCTACCCACTCTCACTTGGTTAAGGGTTTTGAAACCTATCCTTGGACTTGGGTTTCCTAGGAATTGAATACCTTAGGCTCTGATACCACAAAGACTGTCACGCCCCGAGCGCGGAAGATACCCGGAGATGCGCGACGTGTCCATATCAATCATGTCAATCAGAGTGGTCGTGTATTCGACACAAAGACAGAGATGCGCAAAATAGCAAGATAACCCAATCCTTTATTTCATAATGGATAGACTATTACAAATCCAATACTCTGTTTAACAAAAAGGAAAAGAATACATTTTGACTCAAGAAACTATGGAAAAGACTAGACGACACTTGCAGAAGCTCTATCACTTTCACTCTTGACCATTCCCATCCGATTGACTTCCATCGTCGTCGGACTTACCTGAAAAGTAGAAAGGGACAAACGGAATGAGCGAACGCTCAGTAGGAAATTATATCTCAAGTACTAGCAAGGGGTTTAAGTAATTACATTTTCATGAATGCAATAAGGCTATGCATGCTCGCATGAAACGACAAGATAGAGAGAATGTAATTTCAAGGAAATAAGATGAACTTTCATGAACTTTCAACAAGATAACAAGTTTATTCAAGATATTCAAGCAAGTACAATTATCGAGTCATGTCAAGAACTTTGGCTATCATGTGTCAAGCAAGTAAATTACCCTCTTTCGGGCCACGCATTTCATGTAAAGTCAAGTACGATTCAAGTACAAGATGTGTGTGGAATGTCTAATCAAGCAAGTCAAGTACTCGGTATAATGCCAGATACCTTATCATTTTAACTCCCATGGGCACAAGTACTTTCGGGTGCTCCTCCCAGGACCAAATCGGGCCCTATATGTGCAGGCATTTATCATGTGTTTTGACATCCACTCTTGTTTATAGCCAACATAGAATTTCAATAATCAAGCTTGTAGGCACGTATGACAACTTAGATAGAATAGAGTCCAAAATATGACAAAGGACATAGAATGGCGATAATAACGGTATAATCACGATATCGATAAAACTAGGTAGAATATGGTTCCCTTAACTTAGGTACCATGACAAATCAATATGGACATTCTTTATATAGAATTGAGGTCCACATGATCAGTATATCAAAGTAAGATACCCTCATTCTTATCATAGAATTGGGGTTTACAAGAACGACATGATATGGCATGATATCATCATCCCATTAAGAATTTTCTTATGATATACTCTTTGTACAATCATAAGGGCCGGTATACCATGTTTCTTTAGAGTGACATGGCATCAATGGTGTAATGGGTTTTTAGGGTACAACCAGCTCAGTCGGCCTTGAGGGAATCCAAGGCTACGAGGAGTCTTACGGAGGTCTCTATGACTAACTCGCTAGTCCAAAGGAACGGAATGTCCAATGGAGAGCTTGTATGTCAATGAGAATTGAGTGTGATCGATAAAACACCGTGAAAAGTGGGACTATACTCACGGAGTGGAGAATAGTGCCGATATATATATATATTATGATATATAAAACCATCGGTTAGCAAATCAGAGGAAAAATCAGTTTACAGTAAAATAACGACTTAGGTCAAGTCGTTTCTCAAGTAATTAACGCCTAACAGAAGGGCGTTTACATATGGTCCGTTTTGCAGAATTTTCAATAATTCAATAATTTATCTAAAACGCGCCTTCGTCAGGGGCGTTTCTTCAAGAGTTGACGACTACTGTAGCAGGCGTCTTTTATTTACAATATTTTTCAGAATATATTTATTTTCAAAAATTATCAAAAACGTGCCCTTGGCAGGGGCGTTAATCATTAAATTCTTATTTTCTCAGAATATATATTCCAGGATTTTAACAGATACGCGCCCTAGTAAGGGGCGTTTATTTTTAATTCACGCCCTGTGATGGGGCGTTACCACAGGGAAAAACGACCCAGTCTAGGTCGTGAATTCAAGAAATATTAGGAATTAGCAAGATTTGCACGATAATCAAGGATAACAATCATATAGTCATGACAGGAAAATTGGCAGGAATTCACATGCAGTATATCAGATTTGATGTTTCATGTTTATTGACTTTTAACCGTTAACAATTATTGATTTGATAATCAGTTCTTAAGATTTACATGAAATTTACGCCTGTGTACAGGGCGTCAAATATGAAATTGACGACCTGGGAAGGGTCGTGACTTGCGAAGTAGCGCCCTAGTCTGGGGCGTGTATTTCATAGTCACGCCCTTGGTAAGGACGTTTCTTTCAAGAAATTAACAGAAACTCGTTCAGAAACTATAGTAAACCAAACCATGTATATGCATGATAATTATTATACTGTATCAATTTAGTTTGGGCTACAGTGACTTGAGAAAATCCTACCTTTAATGGAACGTGAAGGATGAGATAAAAGATGAGCTCTGTTGCAACGAAAATCCGCAACAGCAGCAGCAGCAGCCGGAAAAAGAACAAATGTTCTTCAAAGATCTTCACGCTACAGAACCTGTAGAGGAAGAGAAAAAGAGGGAAGATGAAGATGTTAATAATCTTCATAGTTGTAATCGATGTTTTAAGAAGATAGAAGAATATTACCTATTCTTCGGCACCAGCAGAGTTTCCTGGACAAGAAGAACATAATTATTCTTCACATAATCTGAAGCAAGAAAAAGAAAACAAAAGAAAATAAGAAGAACAGTTTGTTCTTCGCGTACCTAGCAGCAGACGTTCGATCAAATGGATTTAGGGTTGGCCGAACAAGTTTATTTATAAGACTTTGGAAGTCCTATTAGAGTTAGTGTTCTAGTAGAAGTAATGCTTCCAATATAGAGTCCTTGCCCTATTAAATACTTACTGGATTAACATAATCCGTCCCTGGATAAGCTCCCGTGTTGAACGGAACTCGAATGGAATTAACGCCTTTGGTCAGGGCGTCGATTCTTGAATTGACGACCTAGTTCAGGTCGTTTCTTAAGAAACGTCTTGGATAAGGGCGTTCCTTGTCTTTGAAACACGCCCCATATATGGGCGTTTCTTTTACTTGCCTATTTGGCTGTGAGAGTTGACGACCGCATGTGTGGGCGTCCTTTCTTTAGTCACGCCTTTTATAGAGGCGTCTCTTATTGAATTAACGCCCTAATAAGAGGCGTTATTTTAATTTTGTTTTACTTCTTCTGGTTAATCCTATTCTCATTATCTGTATCACTACTGTAATATATATGTTTTTAATTTATTACAAATATTCATTTATCAGGGTTGCTACACATAAAGGGTAAAAAAAAAGTTCTAAAGCCTCAACTGCTAAATACCTCATTTAGGGCTTTTAATTTGCAGACCAATCTGGCCCGGTCACACAAGTTCTTGGGTTTCTTGTACTGAACCAGCGACTTTGGATGCCTCTATTTTCCTGATGGCTTGATCTCCTACGATGAAATTTTGAGGGGAGTTAGTCCTTACTATAGTGAACGAAATATTCTCAAGAACTTACCCCAAATAATACTTCCTTACCTTAGTTCCACGTGAGCCAAAAGTAAGGGTCGCACCTGTGAAACTTGGAATCTATTTGTAGGGTTAGCTGGGGTTTTATGGATTAGAACGAACCTAGAGTCCTAATTAGGGTACCAATTCGATCCTCTAGCGTTCTAGACTCTTCTAACTAAGGGATAGCATCGATATGGGGTGATTAGGATGCCAAAGTTCCCATCTTTTCATGCCTTCTTCCATTCACGGAATCTGTAAAACCATGCGGTCCAGTTGGGACCGTTTCTTGTCCCTTGCGGTCTCGCGATAGACCGCTTTTGGTCTTGGGCGCCAAAATTTGAATCCCTTCAAACTCTTTTGATATTATCCCCCATAGTTAGCCTCTTTATCTTTAAAAATCTGAGAAATAGTTAAATGTCGCTTCTAGAATATGGGCCAATTCTTTTGGGCTTGGGTTTAGGTCCTTTGGGCTTATTAAAATGGGCCTACCCTATTCTTTAGTATAAGGCCTTTATAATGAGATTTAATTTATCCATATTTCATTTAATATCCTATTTAAATGTTTAATAATTATATTTAAATCTTGAAAATTTCTACAAAATTCTTGGGCGTTACAGGTCTGGACGTAAGGTCCAAGTTGGTGATGATGTGTGTAGCCCAGTGGGACAATGCTGGAGTTTCTTGTACCCCTTATGACTTTATGCACTGGGGGAATCATTTGCACACACGCCAACATGCTCGGGTCAGTTTGAGTGGGGTGTCCCAAAAAAAGTGGGATGGGTATGGATTTTTAGAGAGCTCGGGGGGAGCGGAGTGCCATCGGCCAAGTAAGGTGAATGGCCGGCCTGGCCAAGGTCGCAGGCCAAGGAGAAACAATTTAATGTTTGTCTCTCCTTCCCCCTCTTTTTTTGTTTTTGGCGTATCGGCCAACCCTTCAAATGCTGGGAAGGCTGCATGATACATTTTAGATGTTTTCCATTGAGAGGGGAGAATTGAACTACCCCCTGTGCTCCACAAGGGCGTAGGCACCGCCTTCATATATTCGGTGGACGACGTAGGGCCCCACCCAATTTTTAACCAACTTCCCTTTGGGGTTGGATGCCGTTACTTCTCATCTTTTAACCATGACCAGGTCGCCTTTCTTGAATTCTCTTACTTTGACCAGTTTGTCGAAGGTGCGAGCCATGCGAGCCTAGTATAGTTGTATATTTTGTTGGGCCTGGAGTCATCTTCCTTCAAGTTCAGAGAGCTCCTCCAGCCTTCTTTCTATATTTGTTTGATCACTGTTGACCAGGCCTTGTTGAATGGTGACCTGTAGAGATGACACCTCGAGCTCTATCGGCACCACTGCTTCTAACCCATACTCCAAGGAATAGGGCGAATAGTCGGTTGGGGTTTTATAGACCGTACGATAGGCCCATAGTCCCTCGTACATTCTTTCCTCCCAATCCCTCTTGCTAGCATTGACCGTGTTCCCTAGTAAGGTGTAGAGGGTCTTGTTAAATGCTTCAGCAAGCCCATTAGCTTGAGGGTTGTAAGGGGTTGAAGTCCTCTAATCAATCTTGTATTTATCGGCTAGTCGGTAAACCTTCTGGTTTCTGAAGTGACTGTCGTTGTCAGAGATAACTCGGCTGGGAACACCAAACCAAAATATTATGTTCTGATGGATGAATCTAGCAACCAGCTCCCTCGTCACTTCTCTTAGTGCTACAGCTTCTGCCCATCTAGAGAAGTAATCTGTTGCTGCCAAAATATATTTACACCCTGATGAGGATGCTGGAAGAGGACCCACCATGTCTGTGCCCACTGGGCGAACAACCAACTAGGGATGGTGGGATGTAATGGCGCCAGTGGCCTCCTTGCCACGGTGGCATGTTCTTGGCATATTTGGCATGACTTGGTGAACTTGCAGTAGTCGTCAAGTATAGTCGACCAATAGTAGCCTAGCTTCTTTATTTCAATCTTCATCTTCGGACCCGCTTGGTGTGCTCCAGCTGACCCGGCATGGACTTCTTTCATCACCTATCAGGAATCTTCTATTGATAGATAACGGAGTAGTATTTTCTATAGGGCATCTGCCATTATTTGGAATAGGGTTCCATTCCTCATTTCATAAGAATCTTCATTCCACTCGAACAGTGCATTCTTTGTCATCAATTTATGAAAGGGGTGGCAACGACTCGATAAATTGGAGATGAACCGTCGGATATATGCCAGACGACCTTGTAGAGAGCGTAATTCAGTCAGGTTCCTGAGTGGAGGTAACCCTTGTATAGCTTTGATCTTTCCAGGGTCTATCTCAATTCCCCTGTATCTAACAAACAAAGCCCAAGAATTTGCCGCTGGATACCCCAAAGGCGCACTTCATATAGTTCATCTTTAATTCATACTGCCTCAGCCTCTGGAATATCACCTGGACGTCTTGTAGATGATTCTCTTTCTTTCTGGTCTTGACCAACAGGTCATCTATGTAACATTCAACTTTATCATAGAGGAGCTCATCAAATATCTTGGTTATTGCTCTCTGATAAGTTGCACCAGCATTTTTCAGTCCGAACGTCATCCGTTTGTAATGGAAAATGCCTTTGGGGGTTCGGAAAGTAGTGTGGACCCGGTCCTGCTTCGTGATCCATATCTTCTTGTAGCCGGATGACCCATCCATGAATGATAAAACCTTATGGCCTGTAGTAGCATCAATCATGACTTCCGTTATTGGCACCAGAAAGTCATCCTTCGGGCATGCCTTATTCAGGTCCAGGAAATATACACAAATTCTTATTTGCCCTTTTTTTTTTGACGAGCACAATGTTAGCCAACCAGGTGGTATACTGGTTTTCTTCAGCAAAACTCACATCAATGAGCTTGTCAACTTCTTTGCATATCTGTGTGATCAGCTCTGGCCTCATACGTAAGGGTGGCTGCTTCACGGGTTCGACCTTCAGATCTATGGATAGGATATGTTGTGATATCGGAAGGCGCAACCCCGGCATTTATTTGTAGTTCCAGGTGATATAGTCCCAGAATTCTTGCAGTAGCTGTATATATAGCCTCTGTTCCTCTAGGGAGAGTTGGGCGCTGAGGAATGTCGGCCTAGGATCGTCCTCACTTCTCGAGTTTATTTCTAATAATTCATCAACGGTGGCCTAGCCACTGTCTTCAATTTTTGGAGGTGCTAGCTTTAGGTCAATGAAGTCTTAATCATCATCTTCCGCTTCCAGGACTTCCAGCTTCTCTTTGCATTCCCCCTGGCCTTCCAGGAGAGTTTCTGACTCGTCTTGTTGCAAGAGTACATGTTGCTCAGCTGACGAACAATCCATCCTTATGGCTTTGGCCAATGTGTTCAATGTGGGTCCTAGGGTAGGATGACTCAACTCCGGGTCTTCAGCCAGAATGACTTGTTCTTTCTCGTACATAGCTTCAACAATAGGTGTAATTTGATCGCATTCATCGGGCACTTCCGTGATCAGTTCTGGTTGCATCAAGGGTATAACCGAGGCTGGGGAATTGCTGGGCTAGCTCCCTCCTTGTTCAGAATCTTCGGCCTCACTATTGCTGACTGTATCAAATTTGGCTTGTAATGCCATTTCTTCATGGAAGACCTCTTCCCAGCATCTGCAGGCGGTTGAAGTTTCTGACTTTTGATATTCAGGCTGACAGGGCAGAAACAATCCTTGTGATAGTCGAGGTGACTCAGCACACTCATATTCTACCGGGTAATCATCATAGGTTGTGATGCGGGATGGACACGCAACCTGGGACTCTAGCTCGCGGGTGTCCCTGGCGAGGGAAACGTTGGACCATGCGCGGTTGAGAAACTGGCAGTGAGTCTCGGGTATCGGCTTTCCACGTGTACTCGAATCGAGTCACGGGACGGGTCACTCACTTTCTCTCTTGCAGCGGTGAATGACAATATGATAACGAGCTAATTTATTCTAGCATGCTCTCTAGCAGCGGCATATACAAATCAATATGCGTAAAGCAAATGCCGAGTGAAGGAGCGAACACGATACCACCACGCGCCGGGCGTGGGGAAGACGATCCCGGCCAAACTTGTACTCCCGGAACAACAATTATTAAGAATTAGAGAAGTGAATATTTCTACCCACTCCATGCAAGGAGGTAAAGGGCTACACAGTGGGACTCGGGAGTAGGGGGTTAGGGTTGACGGGCAGCGTTTTGATGTAGCTTCGGTGACACGCGTACTGACGAACGTGGGGCCCACAAGCTGGTCGACGGGTCCGAGTGGGCCCGGAGTGATACCGCTGTGACGGTGGCTCATGGAGAGGCACTCCTTGGGACGGCGGCATGCTGGTTCACCTTGTGGAAGGCGAGTTGGCTCTGATCGGCACGGGTTGGAGTTGCTGCCCACGGATCTGAAGTGTTGTTTCAGACCCACGCATCCCGACGAGATCGGCTTCTGCGAGCAATCTCGACGTCGGATTGACACGAGACTGGCACCGTTGGAAAGATGATTCAAAATACTTCGATCTATAGCTAGAGAAAGAATTTTCACTATCCCGGATCTGGCCTTAGTCGAATTTACAAGTTGCTGGTTGACAGAGCCAGAAAACTTAGGATAGAGGTGAGTTTTCCGAAGAACAGACGTTGACCGTGGCTTAAACCTCAGATCTGGAAGTCGACCTCTTCATGAAAGTTGGAGAGGAATAAGTGAGGAAGACGGGAGTATTTTTTTTAGATTTTCTACTGGAGGTTTAATAGGGGAAACGGAATTTATGACACTGGCCGGTCGGACTTGGAGTGCACAGGACAGAACTGAAACTTGACTGAGTTTTAATTTTTTGGTGGAGAAAAAGAGCTCCTAAATTCGAGCAAAAATTTGTGGAGACGTGTTTGGATGGGCAGAACACCCAGTCCAAATTTAGACTCAATCAGAAAAGGGGAAGGAGGTCGAACAGAGGAAGAACTAACTTGTTGTGACACGGGACAGAAGACTGGCAGATCTGGAAGGCTGAGGAACACGAAATTGGAAAAATAGAAAACGAAGACTAGAAAATGGGAAACATTTTTTGGGAGAGGGTATTTGCGTGGGGAACCTACCCTCAAAATTTGGGCTCCAGAAGATCACGGAGCTGGGAGCTAAAAATCGGACAAGGGGGCTCTGTCCTGATTTGGACAGAACTTCGGCGGCAAGGCGATGGCGGTGCGATGGCGGCACGAACGGCGACGGCGGCGGCGGAGCTGAGCGTCGCACTCAGAGAGGTGGTGGTGGAGATGTGTCACACATCTGAAGGGAGAGCTCTCACAGCTCTAGAGGGGGAGAGAGGGGTGCCCTTAGGCCAATTGAGCACAAATGGAATTATTTCTTCATTAATGCTAAGTAATTCTCAAAATACAAGGTATTTATAAGAAATGAAAAATGACCTGAACTAACCTCAGATCTAAATTAGGGGAGGGGTAAATGGGGGAGACCACATTTATTTCTCCCATGTGGTTTGGAACCCTATTAAAATGCAATATATGGGGGGCGCCCCCTTGACTATAAGGGCTGGAATATTTGAATTTTTGAACCCTTTGTCCCCTTTGAATGGTCAAGCATCTAGAAGCCCACCTTGACCTTTGACTGACCCCACATGAGCCCTAAGGTTTAGGTGGACCAATAGAGAAGGAGATGGGGGTCCCTTGCTGGTCCTACTGGACTTTTGCACCAAAACCCACTAAATCCTAAAGACTCACATTATGGCTTCTAAAACCTTACAATTGCAAACATACTTTCCAAGGATATAAATGCAAACTAAAAGGACACAAATACAAAAATAAAAGTTAGTGCCCGGTGTTGATTCCCATCAGGTTGCCCCCGGTAGGCCTCCAGCTGTTGGGACGAATGCAGAGATCACATCCACCTCATAACGCTCCCCATAGTAGTATTCCTCAAGGGTGAACGCTAACCCGGGGTTCGGAGAGATGCGCTTCAACTCCTTATCCAGATTGGTAGGATACCATAGCTTCTTGAAGGACTCCTTTTCTTCACGGGTCTAAAAAGAAGGAATATGCATTTTCTTGAACAGCTTGGTTACCCTGTCCGCTGTGAACTCGAAGCCCTGAATCGGAACCATTGGATTATCTAGGTCCTTGGGAATGTAGTAGTCACCATCTTGCTGTGCAGGATGCTCTCCTACTTCATAAAATATGTTGGTGGGGCCTGCTGAATGAGCCACCTATAGTATCCCAAAATATATATATATAATTTTTGAATTATAAATTAGTTTTCTGGAAATTATAAAGGCCTAAATAAATTAATGAAGGATTATTGAATTAATAAGTCATTATAAGGCTCAATTAGGCTAATTAGTTAACCTAGCCTATCTAATTATTATTCAAAAGGTTAATGGACTAAGCCCATTAAGTTTGGCCCATATTCTAGAAGGGTAATTGGCTTATTCACATCTTTTAAGAATAAATACTAATTATATAAGATAATTATATGGATAAACGAATAAAATAGTTTTATCAAATTGAAACTCTATATACGTCACATGTAACGGTCTATCGGGCGACCGCCACAGCCATGTAACGCACCTAGACACGACCGTTACATCCTGCAGATTCTGTAAGGTGAGGAAATTGCAAAAAGATTGAAACTTTGAAATCCTATCTACAAGAGATCGACTTAGGGAAGCTTATAACATTACTAAGGACTCTTAGGGATTAGGTTCTGGCAGATTAAGGACTCTAGAATCGATCTAATCTATAACCCTTGTCAAAACCCTATAAATAGGACCTTGTTCTAAACTGGGCGACCCTTACTTTTGGCTCGTGAAGAATCAAGGTAAGGAGTCATAAATTCGGTTAAGTTCTTTAGAAGCTTTTTTTTAGTATACTTTAGACTAATGGTTCTCCAAATTTCGTGCTAGGAGATCAAGCAACCAAGGAGATAGAAGCTTCCGAAGTTGCTGATTCAACCTTAGCAACCTAGAAATCTGAACGCAAGTCCCCTGAAGATCATGACATTAGGATGACTAAACGAGGTAATTAGAGTACGATCCTTTAGAACTTTTTGTTCCCAATAGTTTCATCTTCTTACCCTCAAAATTTCACATCCTTAGGTCAAGAGGCTGAGGACATAGAGCAGATTGAAGTTGCTGATTTATCACAAGAAGTACAAGGGACTAAGGGTAGCACCTAGCATCAAATTCGAAGTTTTAAGGTTCTAGAAGAGGTAGGTTATCTCATGATTGGCAAAAATAACTTGTTAGGAATAAAAGCCCTCTGATTGTGCTTGATTTTATGCATTATAGACTAAGAATTTCATGATTTCATAATTTTATACATTCATGCATCTCTTAGCCCTAAATGGAAATAAAAAGGTATTATCTTGTCTATTCACTAAACCTTGCATATAGTTGGCCTATGCATCGATTCATGATTAGGACAGTGGTAATATGTTGATTTCCAGGCATGTAATGTTTTCATGAACCTTTACTTTAGTTTACTGCCAGCAGGTTCTCTGACGCACCAACGCGAGACCGTCACATATATGTAACGGCCTTACGATAGACCGTCACAACCTGTTATGCTTTTATTTGTTCTATTGTCTCTGACGCACCCTAGCAGGAGCGTTACACCACTGTAACGGCCCCTCGATAAACCGTCACACACTGTAACGCACCAATCCTAGACCGTCAGACACCTCTGTTCTGTCAGCCCAAGGCAGAATAATAACCAGTTAAGTTTACTTATAAATAAACTTAGATAGCTAAGTTTGGACCTATTATCATGACTTTGATTTAAGTTTCTAATTCATAATCAAATTGCATTATTAATGTGTCTTAGGTTATTTTAAGTTATGCTAATTTCATTGGCTAAAACTCTATAATTTTTCATTCTAAATCATGATTTTCCAAAGTTGTATTGACGGAGTTTTATCTTGGTTTCATAAATGTTACACATTCTTTCCTATCTATAGAGTCATTTCTTTAAGCATATAGCACATATTCCGGTATGTTGTCCATTAGTTCACTTTGCACTATAGGAACATTCTTCTTGGACATGAGGACCTCTCTATTGGATATTCCTTCCCAATGGACTAGGAAATCTTGTTTCAAGGCCTCCGTAATTCTCCGCGAGCCTGGGATTCCCACTAGGACGCCGAGTTGGTTGTACCATTAAAGCCCATTGATTAGATTGCACTATCGATGATTTTGGTTATCAGTAATGTAACGGCTCTATGTTGGACCGTCAGGCACAAGTAACGGCCCAATATACGACCGTCACATTCCACTGAGTCCGATTTCTTGGTTCTGGATTCAGACTAATGTAACGGCCCAATACTAGAGCGTCACATCATGTAACGGCCCAGTACACGACCGTCACACTACTTGAGTAATTTAACCCAAGGATTGACCAAGGGTCGATATTCCAAGGTTCTAGATAGACTCTTGATGATCTAGAACTTATCATATTGATCAAGAAACCTAATATAATGAATGGAAGATAAAGAACATATCGTTATGCTACCGATTTATTTCCATAAGCATAACCTTGCTTAAGTTATTCTTGATTTCTCATGATTCTTATTGAAGCATTCATTCGTTAAATTATTGTTATCATGAGCTTATTGAACTTATTACATTCTTGGCCGTATTTTATTGTTAACATGCGTAGGAGTAACTTGATTTATACTTGAAGATGCGATCGAGCACTGATTGTGTTCAAGGGCTCTATGCTAGTCCCCTCAGCTGATTGTCGAAAACATACTATTTTATAAACCATGGGGTATGATGCTACTGGCGTCGCATTGCGCTGGGAGTACTTTCTCTATAAATAAGTGAAAATTCATGGCACGACATGACATTCTTGTACATGACTTTTTTGCTTGATATTTCATAGAAATTCATGAAGTACTTGCTCATAAGCAAAAGATACTAGAGTGATGATTATGTGGCTTGCTAGTACATTCTCGAAACATTCTTGTTCATGAAAGACCAATATCTTGTTCTTATAACATTCTTGCTAGTTCGTACTTGCTCTCATTCTAACTTACTTGATCATCTTGTTACTTTGGTTTAATTGCATGATTGATCGCATTCGCATGATTTTTACCTCATTCTTTAGAGCTAAATTGTTAATTACTTTAATAGTGCCTTCATGTTGATGCGAAGATACCTACTGGGCAAGTGTGCTCATTACCTATTTCCAATCTTTTCAGGAGATGGAAGTGATTCGAATTCGGATTCGGGTTATACAAGTAGCGGGTCCGAGAGCGAATGAAAGTATTGTCAAGATGAGAGTGAAGACTTAGGAAGTCTAAATTGTTTAGATTGAGTCTATGTAATTTCCCTATTTCTTGAGTCTAGTGCATAATGGAAATTGAATTAGTGGTTGTACTTGATTATTTTGAAATAAAGTTGGATTTTGAGTAATATTGTGCAATTGCATTTATGTGTGTGATTGTCTTGCGCTCTGATCATTCTTGCTCGCAAGAGGCTTACCATGCCGGCTATTCGCGCTCCCCGAGTTAGTCTTCCGCTGTAATAAAGGCTCGGGGCGTGACAGTTAAGTTGGTATCAGAGCCTAAGTCTCAGGACTTAGGAAGAAGAGTCATAGGATAAGTCAAAGGTTTAAGGATCCCTACCTATAAACGAAGGAAGAAATTTTCATACCCATGTGAGCATTGGGTAGAGCCCAGGATAAGATAATTAATTAGCTTTAAGATTATTTCTCCCAATTTCATGAGAAATAACAAGTTGTTATTTTTCTCTCAGGTACCTCATTTTACAAATGGCTCATCGCATAGATTGGGATGGTATGCAACAAACAGTAGCCGGCCTTACTCAGGCATTGCAAACCATAGCGCAAGGTGGCGCAGGGGCAAAGGCTGGTGACCTACATCGCAATTTCGGGAGTTTAAATCCTCCGCGATTCTATGGTTCGTCTAATCCCGACGAGGCAGAAAACTGGATAGATGAAATGAATCGTATATTTGATGTCATCCAATGCACCGATCAGGAAAAGGTGCGTCTCGCAACCTTTCAACTCAACAAAGATGCTCGCACATGGTGGAAGTCGGTTCGGCACCTCCGGCCAATGCACCTCATACATGGGATGGTTTTCTTACCATGTTCCGTGCCAAGTACTTTTCTGAGCACGTAAAGGAACGAAAGACTATGGAGTTCGCCGCTCTTCGGCAAGGAATGATGACAGTTGCTGAATATGAACTGCAATTCTCAAGGCTTGCACCTTACGCATCGCATCTTATCAGCACCGATCTACTCAAGGCAAATCGGTTTATGGACGGGTTACGACTCAGTTTCATTCAGCAGCTCGGGACCCAAAACATCCGTACTTATGCGGAGATGGTTCAGCGGGCGTACCTATGTGAAAGAACCTTAGAGAAGGTCGAAAAATTGAAAGGTAAAGGAGAAGAATCAAGCTGACGCTCAGATCGGTGTTATAAGAAAGAGAAATTCAGCATCACAAACCTTACAAAAGCCGCGATAGTAAGAAGAGATCTAGGAATTGGAATGGTGGAAGTTCCCATAAGCAAAAGAAAATCAAGGAGGAGAAGGAGCAGGTCGCCACGGCTTGCACATTTTGTGAAAAATTCGGCCATTCGGTTGAGGAGTGTTAGAAGCGTCTCGGTGCTTGTTTACGTTGTGAAAGCAGGGAGCATCGCATGTCGGAATGCCCCCTTATGAAGGACCAGTCATCTGGTGGAGGACGCAGGAGGCAGGCTCGCCTCAATGCTGTTCTAGAAGGAGAGGAAGCGCCCAGGGATGATGGGCTTATGGAAGGTACTCTTCAAATTTATTCTCGTCTTGCATTTGTGCTATTTGATACGGGTGCCTCTCATTCTTTTATCTCCACTACTGTTGCTAAAACATTACCAATCGCATCAGTTCTCTTACCTTCAGATCTTGCTATTTCCACACCCCTAGGTTCTGGAACAAAGCTTACCGACTATTATCCTAATAGCGAAGTGATAGTAGAAGGTCATAATCTCCCGCAAACCTAATATGCCTTGACATGAAAGGTTATGATGCCATTTTAGGGGTAGATTGGCTTGTAGATCATGATGCTTATATCAATTGCCGAAATAGGATTATATCCTTTCGAAAGCCCAGTCTTCCAAGATTCTCTTTTTTTGGCATCAAGTACAAGAAACACCCCACTATCATATCCTCACTTCACGCTTGCAAACTTATATCGCGACGATGTAAAGCTTTTCTTGCTTCTGTCATTATTACCGAATCCAAAGAAATTAACATAGCAGACATCCCTATTGTAAACGAGTTCCCAGACGTGTTTCCATCAGAACTACCCAGTTTACCGCCCGAGAGGGAAGTGAACTTCACCATTGAACTCATTCCAAGAGTAGCACCTGTTTCTATAGCCCCTTACAGGATGTCCCCCACGGAGCTTAAGGAATTGAAGAAGCAATTGTAGGAACTTCTGGACAAGGGTTTCATCAGACCTAGCACATCCCCTTGGGGTGCGCCGGTTCTATTTGTCAAGAAGAATGATGGTTCTCTCAGGCTATGCATCGATTATCGACGACTGAATCAACTCACAATTAAAAATAAGTATCTATTGCCGCGTATTGATGAGCTCTTCGATCAGCTTTGAGGAGCAGAATATTTCTCTAAGATTGACCTCAGATCAGGTTATCATCAGCTTAGAATTAAAGAAGAGGACATTTATAAATCGGCTTTTCGAAGTCGTTATGGCCACTATGAATTCATAGTGATGCCGTTTGGGTTAACTAATGCCCCAGCAGCATTCATGCAACTTATGAACAACGTCTTCCAGCCATATCTGGACCAGTTCATCGTCGTCTTCATTGATGACATCTTAATATATTCCAAGGCAAAAGAGGAACATGAACAACATTTGAAAATAGCTTTACAAACACTTAGAGAGCACAAGCTTTATGCCAAACTCAATAAGTGTGAATTCTGGCTCGAGGAAGTCTCATTCCTAGGCCACATTATTTCAAAAGAAGGTATTGCTGTGGATCCTTCTAAGGTTGGAGTTGTTAAGAATTGGAGTCGGCCAACGACTGTATCTGAAGTAAGAAGCTTTCTAGGTCTAGCTGGTTATTATAGGAGATTCATTAAAGACTTCTCAAAAATTGCGGTTCCTTTAACTAGACTCACAAGAAAAGAAAATCCTTTTGTCTGGTCAGAGGAATGTGAGAAGAGTTTCCAAACTCTTAAGAATCATCTTACGACAGCCCCTATTTTATCACTACCAATGGAGGGTGGTGGATTTGAAGTGTATACGGATGCGTCTGGCATTGGCTTAGGATGCATTCTCATGCAGAATGGAAAAGTAATCTGTTATTCTTCAAGACAATTGAAACATGACGAGGAAAACTATCCCGTACATGATCTGGAATTAGCAGCGGTTATTTTCGCCTTAAAAATTTGGCGTCATTATCTTTATGGAGAAAAGTTCACGGTCTACTCAGATCATAAAAGCTTGAAATATTTATTCTCTCAAAAGGAGCTTAACATGAGGCAGAGAAGGTGGTTAGAATATCTCAAAGACTTTGATTTTGCTATTCAATATCATCCTGGCAAGGCTAATGCTGTAGCAGATGTACTCAGTAAAAAACCAATAGGTATGCTATCAAGTCTTATGATAAGTGTAACTAACCTTGTTCCTCAATTTGCTCAGTTGAACTTAGATATTGACATAAAGGAAGAAGATTGTTTCATAGCTAATATCCGAGCTCAACCTACATTGATAGAATATCTTGTCAAGCTGCAAAATGATGATCCTATATTACTGGAAATTAAAGCCAATATGAAACAAAGGCCGGATATTTCTATTTCCAATGACGGAAGATTGTTATTTAGGGGCCGAATATGTGTACCAGATCATGAGGCTACGAAGAAACTAATCCTAGATGAAGCGCATAATTCCAAATACACAATTCATCCAGGAGGAACAAAGATGTATCAAGATCTCAAAAGAAATTTTTGGGGGCCCAATATGAAGAGAGAAATAGCTGATTTCGTATCTCGCTGTCTCACCTACCAACAAGTAAAGACAGAGCATTTTAGACTCGTAGGTAAATTACACCCCTTGAGTATTCCCGAATGAAAATGGGAGAGTATATGGATGGACTTTATTATGGGTTTACCCAAGACCAGAGGTGGACACGATGGAATATGGGTAATCATAGAACGATTGACTAAATCCGCACACTTCATACCAATAAAGAGTCGATGGCTGTGGATATCCTGGCAGTATTGTACATAAAGGAGATTGTCAAGATACATGGTGTCCCCGTCACTATTATATCTGATAGGGATCCTCGATTCACATTACAATTCTGGAAGGGTCTACAACATTCACTAGGGACTAGATTGAATTTCAGCACAGCTTTTCATCCACAAACAGATGGTCAAACGGAAAGAACAAATCAGGTAGTAGAAGATATGCTCAGGGCTTGTGCTATCGACTTTGGAGGTAGTTGGCATGATCACTTGCCTCTAGTAGAGTTTGCATATAACAATAACTATCAGGCTAGCATACGAATGACACCTTTTGAAACTTTATATGGAAAAAGCTGTCGATCACCAATATGCTGGAATGAAATAGGGGAAAAATAATTTCTAGGCCCCAATCTTATCAGAGATTCTATAGAGAAGATCAAGCTCATTCAAGAAAGAATGAAGATGGCACAAGATAGGCAAAAGTCTTATGCTGACAATCGAAGACGTGACTTGGAGTTTCAAGTAGGAGATCATGTATATTTAAAGGTTTCTCCAGGTCGTGGTATTCGAAGATTTGGCATTAAAGGAAAGCTAACTCCAAGATTCATAAGCCTGTTTAAAATTCTTGAACGGATTGGTGAAGTGGCTTACAAACTGGCTTTACCTCCACAATTAGTAGGAGTTCATGACATATTTCACGTCTCTATGCTGAAGAAGTATGTATATGATCCCGACCATATTATCACTTATGACAATCTGGAGATTCAGAAGGATATGACGTTCGGGCAAACGCCAATAAAGATTCTGGAACGAGAAGTGCGTAAACTACGAAAAAAAGTTATTCCTATGGTCAAGATTCAATGGAAGAAAATATGGCCATATGAAGCAACTAGGGAAACCGAAGCAGCCATGTGGAAAAAATTTCCAGAATTATTTAACTGTAAGTACACTCTCCGAAATCCATATATTAAATTTGGGGACCAAATTCTTCTAAGTGGGGGAAGGTGTAGTACCCCAGAATTTATATATATAATTTTTGAATTATAAAATAGTTTTCTGGAAATTATAAAGGTCTAAATAAATTAATGAAGGATATTTGAATTAATAAGTCATTATAAGGCTCAATTACGCTAATTAGTTAACCTAGCCTATCTAATTATTATCCAAAAGGTTAATGGACTAAGCCCATTAAGTTTGGCCCATATTCTAGAAGGGTAATTGGCTTATTCACGTATTTTAAGGATAAATACTAATTATATAAGATAATTATATGGATAAACGAATAAAAGAGTTTTATCAAATTGAAACTCTATATACGTCACATGTAACGGCCTATCGGGCGACCGCCACAGCCATGTAACGCACATAGACACGACCGTTACATCCTGCAGATTCCGTAAGGTGAGGAAATTGCAAAAAGATTGGAACTTTGAAATCCTATATACAAGAGATCGACTTAGGGAAGCTTATAACATTACTAAAGACTCTTAGGGATTAGGTTCTGGCAGATTAAGGACTCTAGAATCGATCTAATCTCCAAACCCTAGTCAAAACCCTATAAATAGGACCTAGTTCTGAACTGGGCGACCCTTACTTTTGGCTCGTGAAGAATCAAGGTAAGGAGTCATAAATTTGGGTAAGTTCTTTAGAAGCTTTTGTTTAGTATACTTTAGACTAATGGTTCTCCAAATTTCGTGATAGGAGATCAAGCAACCAAGGAGATAGAAGCTTCCGAAGTTACTGATTCAACCGTAGTAACCCAGGAATCTGAACACAAGTCTCCTGAAGATTAGGACATTAGGACGACTAAACGAGGTAATTAGAGTATGATCCTTTAGAACTTTTTATTCCCAATAGTTTCAACTTCTTACCCTCAAAATTTCACATCCTTAGGTCAAGAGGCTGAGGAAATAGAGCAGATTGAAGTTGTTGATTTATCACAAGAAGTACAAGGGACTAAGGGTAGCACCTAGCATCAAATTTGAAGTTTTAAGGTTCTAGAAGAGGTAGGTTATCTCATGATTGGCAAAAACAACTTGTTAGGAATAAAAGCCCTCTAATTGTGCTTGATTTCATGCATTATAGACTAAGAATTTCATGATTTCATAGTTTTATACATTCATGAATCTCTTAGCCCTAAATGGAAATAAAAAGGTATTATCTTGTCTATTCACTAAACCCTTGCATATAGTTGGCCTATGCATTGATTCATAATTAGGACAGTGGTAATATGTTGATTTCCAGGCATGTAATGTTTTCAAGAACCTTTACTTTAGTTTACTACCAGCAGGTTCTCTGACGCACCAACGTGAGACCGTCACATACATGTAACGGCCTTACGATAGACCGTCACAACCTGTTATGCTTTTATTTGTTCTATTGTCTCTGATGCACCCTAGCAGGAGCGTTACACCACTGTAACGGCCCCTCGATAAACCGTCACACACTGTAACGCACCTATCCTAGACCGTCAGACACCTCTGTTATGTCAGCCCAAGGCAGAATTATAACCAGTTAAGTTTACTTATAAATAAACTTAGATAGCTAAGTTTGGACCTATTATCATGACTTTGAGTTTAGTTTCTGATTCATAATCAAATTGCATGATTTATGTGTCTTAGGTTATTTTAAGTTATGCTAATTTCATTGGCTAAAACTCTATAGTTTTGTATTCTAAATCATGATTTTCCAAAGTTGTATTGACGGAGTTTTATCTTGGTTTCATAAATGTTACACATTCTTTCCTATCTATAGAGTCATTTCTTTAAGCATATGGCACATATTCCGGTATGTTGTCCATTAGTTCACTTTACACTATAGGAACATTATTCTTGGACATGAGGACCTCTCTATTGGATATTCCTTCCAATGGATTAGGAAATCTTATTTCAAGGCCTCCGTAATTCTCCGCGAGCCTGAGATTCCCACTAGGACGCCGAGTTGGTTGTACCATTAAAGCCCATTGATTAGATTACACTATCAATGATTTTGGTTATCAGTAATGTAACGACTCTATGTTGGACCGTCAGGCACAAGTAACGGCCCAATATACGACCGTCACATTCCACTGAGTCCGATTTCTTGGTTCTGGATTCAGACTAATGTAACGGCCCAATACTGCAGCGTCACATCATGTAACGACCCAGTACACGACCGTCACACTACTTGAGTATTTTAACCCAAGGATTGACCAAGGTTCAATATTCCAAGGTTCTAGATAGACTCTTGATGATCTAGAACTTATCATATTGATCAAGAAACCTAATATAATGAATGGAAGATAAAGAGCGTATCGTTATGCTGCCGATTTATTTCCATAAGCATAACCTTGCTTAAGTCATTCTTGATTTCTCATGATTCTTATTGAAGCATTCATTCATTGAATTATTGTTATCATGAGCTTATTGAACTTATTACATTCTTGGCCATATTTTATTGTTAACATGCGTGGAAGTAACTTGATTTATACTTGAAGATGCGATCGAGCACTGATTGTGTTCAAGGGCTCTATGCTAGTCCCCTCGGCTGATTGTCAAAAACATACTATTTTATAAACCATGGGGTATGATGCTACTGGCGTCGCATTGCGCTGGGAGTACTTTCTCTATAAATAAGTGAAAATCTACGGCACGACATGACATTCTTGTACATGACTTTCTTGCTTGATATGTCACAGAAATTCATAAAGTACTTGCTCATAAGCAAAAGATACTAGAGTGATGATTATGTGGCTTGCTAGTACATTCTCGATACATTCTTGTTTATGAATGGCCAATATCTTGTTCTTATAACATTCTTGCTAGTTCATACTTGCTCTCATTCTAACTTACTTGATCATCTTGTTACTTTGGTTTAATTGCATGATTGATCACATTCGCATGATTTTTACCTCATTCTTTAGAGCTAAATTGTTAATTACTTTAATAGTGCCTTCATGTTGATGCGAAGATACCTACTGGGCAAGTGTGCTCATTACCTATTTCCAATCTTTTCAGGAGATGGAAGTGATTCGAATTCGGATTCGGGTTATACAAGTAGCGGGTTCGAGAGCGAATGAAAGTATTGTCAAGATGAGAGTGAAGACTTAGGAAGTCTAAATTGTTTAGATTGAGTCTATGTAATTTTTCTATTTCTTGAGTCTAGTGCATAATGGAAATTGAATTAGTGGTTGTACTTGATTATTTTGAAATAAAGTTGGAGTTTGAGTAATATTGTGCAATTGCATTTATGTGTGTGATTATCTTGCGATCTGATCGTTCTTGCTCGCAAGAGGCTTACCATGCCGGCTGTTCGCACTCCCCGAGTTAGTCTTCCGCTGTAATAAAGGCTCGGGGCGTGACACCACCTCCAATATTTTGTGGGACTCGACTGTTGAATTGTCAAGGGTCGCTATTGGTTTGACAAGGCCGTCAGGGACCTTGGTATGCCCATGAAGTTCTTCAACCCCAGTTTCATTCACTTTGGGATAGATAACAGGAGGCATAGCTCTACTAATATCACCAGTGCTGGTGATGTGTGATATACCCCGAGGGCTTACTTAACCAGGCGGCGTGTTGTATATGTCTTGCATATGTTTTTGATGATAACTAAACTTTATGTTTGCTTGCACATGTTCTTGCTTGCCATGTTCTTGATCTCAGTGTGCACGCATGTTGTTGTTTAAATATGGTTGAGATAGCAAATGGCTTTTGAGGCAGGCTCAAACACGTTGGTTAAATGAATTGCTATATGGTCTTGATTCTTGGTTGAAATTGTTGGTTTTTCAAGAGGTTTCATAGCTTTTAACCGTGAACAAAGTCTTTGTGCATCTCATGATGTATTTACCTTCTTTGTGCATCAAAATGATGTATTAACCTTGACTATCTTGAATTGTAAGATCAAACCTCATGGTGGTCGCTTGGAAGGTAAAAACGTGTGGATAAGCACTTTGCTATCTACAACTAAAACATGTGGTAAACCATGTCTACATTCTTCAAGAACCTTTGGTAAGGCTATGGAAGTATCAAATCTGGCAAAGCAAGTAAAGTCGACTTACCTTCACGGGAAGTTGACTTGGTCTGATGTGAAAAGATTCTTTTATGCTCGAACATGTGGATTTGATTGTTGATGGATGTATTGACTTAACCTTGATCAATAGAATGGAAGCTGGTACTTAGGCTTTCAAAGGTTTCTCATACATATCTTTTCATGTGCTCTTAATGCGTTGAACTTGTTCCTTGCATTTCCACAAAGGGTCTTTTTGAAATGAGATTTCATGGGTCTTTTGCATAGTGTTGAATGCATTCCGTGCATAATCAAAGCCAGATTAAAACCAAAATGCTTGAATTGAACGAGGATATGAAGCTCAAAAGGATCGTGTTTCAAAAGCCTATAATGAGTCCAAACCAACTCAAATTGAATAAACAAAGTGTGGTCTTACAGTATATTCTATAATGATATGATCCATGGGCTGACAATCTTATTTCTGCAGGTTTTTCAAAGTTTGGTCGACCTGGCCAACAGGGGCGGTCGACCTAATCTCCCAGAACTGAAAACTCTATAAAATTACAGAGTTCGGTCGATCGCCCCCATTGGACCGGTCGACCGATCCTCCCAGCAATGAAATCAACAAAACCTGTAAAATTTTGATCGACCGACCACCTACCTCCGGTCGACCGAACCCCCCGAGGCAGCCAAGTTTGACCTTGTTTTTCACCAACGTGTTCAAGCCTCTCTTGTGGACTTTTCAGTCCTCTAGCCTCCAAATTCACCAGGAAACGTGGATCTATGTCTGGCGATGTTCCTTGACCAACCCAATACATATAAAAACACCTCTTAGGGCAAATAAACAAAGGGGGATCCAAGGATTGAAGGAGAGGCTACCAAATGAGAAAGAAGACTACTGTAGCTCCGTGAACAGTAACCCGTGCAAGATTTCTTCATCCATCTCCAAGCTCTTCAAGCTCCATCTGAAGCCAGTCAATCTCCATTAAAGTGAAGAAGAAAGCCTTGTTCAAGATCTGCATCATACACTAAGGGGGAGCCTAAATCGGGAGTTCTTTCTTTTGTGCTTCATCTGTTTTTATGTTTTAAGCTTCAAGTCTTTGTTCTTCGTAATTTGCAAACATTCGTGTGTGTGTGGATCAGTTCAGATCCGTGGTCGTGCGTGTTGTCTTATTTAGATCTATGTGTGTGTGCGTGGATCTTCTTAGATCTACGCGTGTGTGCGTGGATCCTCTTAGATATGCGTGTGTGTGGGGATCTATCCAGATCCGGTTGTACCACTATGTAAAGTACTACATCTGTTGTAGTGTGTGTGGGTGTTGTTGATCCGGCAGTTGGATCGTGTTGGAGACTCCATCTCCGTGTGTGTGTGTGTGTTGGGGTGCGTCCCCGTGTGTGTGTTGGACCGTTGCTCCATGTTGGGATTTATTCCCGTGTGTGTTGGAACTTTGCTCCGTGTTGGGGAGTCTTCACCGTGCTAGTTTTCCAGCAGTGAAGCCTCACCGGGTTTTGGTGAGGGGTGGACGTGGGTTGCCATCGTTGCATCCGAACCACCTTAAAATTCCTTGTGTCTTGTGATTTGAGCTGTGTGGTTTGATTCAATTCTTGTACCACCATTCTATGTGATTGATATTCCATATTATCTCTTCCGCATTTGTCTCTTCAGATCTAGCATAAATCGATCTGTTCTATAAGTAGATCTTTGATATATCGAAAAGTGTTTTTGAATTGATAAGGCCAGTCTTGTCAAGACGATAGCACTTTGCGTGAGCAGAATCCTTGGATTCATACCTCCGTCTAGTACCAAAGAACTATCGTGGCATTAGATTTAGATAAATCTAATTTGTAATTATACTGATCTGAATTTCTAAATGTTGGACCCCTGGTGAGTTTGATGGTTTAGTTTTAATGTTGATAAAACTTGTGTGCATGTGGTTTGCAATATATCCATTGAAAACTGATTGATTATTGTTGTGTCCCGGGCTGTTTTGACGAAGATACATGGTTCTATGTTGGTGATTTACTCTGAATACATGCTTGATATATGTTGTTGAATGAATCTCATTTTGATAGGAATCTCATCTTGGAAGGTTTCATTGAATAGCATGCTGAGTGGTTTCATTGATGAAGTTTAGTTATATCACGTTTTAAGTTGAGTTTTATTAGACTGAACTTTGGACCAATCGTGTGTGTGGTTGATTTGAGAACAACCATGTGTGTGATAATTGAACATCTACTGCTATGGATGTTTTGCTGGTTGTATGAATGGCGTATGAGAGTTAAGTTAGTCTTTGACTTGAATTGCTTCACAATCTTATGAACAATATCAATTTGAGTTCAGACTTCTCTAAACTGAGCTTGTATACATTGGAGGGTTGTCTATGCTTGAATCATTGGTTGACCTGAGATCATATATTTTGAATGGCTAACATGGCATTTTCTATCACTGAATGGTTTTTGCTTGAGATATCTTCCGTATAGAGATTTCTTGAAGTTCCTTGATGAATGTCAATTTTTGATGAAATGTCACATGAGTAGTTCAGCATGCTTTGCTGAATGAATGCCTTGGTTTACTCAAATTCTTTGAGTGGCTTCTCCCAGTCACATTGCATATGTGAACTAATGGTGGTTTTGGTTTGAGCTTTTCAAATGGGCTTTTGCAGTCCAAATACATGCACATGCATGTCTGAACAAGCCTTGGGAGAATGAATTGTTGAATTCGCTTGTTCAGTATTAAGTGTTATGGAGTGGACATGTGGAACATTCTATTGCAAGTTCAAGAAGCTTCCCATCTTCAAGTTCCATCATAATTTTCATTTCTATATGCATTTATTGGACTTGATGCCTTTTCAGTGTTTTATTGAGTCGACACTTACATGAGCCAGTGGTCTTTTGGGGCAGACAGAACCATCCTAAAAAAGTGTCGACCTCTAGTGTTGACATTTACAGATGGGTCTAGCCATTTTTGAGCAAACAGAACCATTGTGAAAAAGTGTCGACTCAAGAGTCGACACTTTTCACCGTGAATGTTGTTTTCTTCACAAAACAGAACAAGTCTGAAAAAGTGTCGACCTCAAGAGTCGACACTTTTCAACTGAGTTCTGATTTTTTGTGTTCTAGTAGAACACTCGTGAAGCAAGAGTCGACACTTGTTCCGAGCGTTCCGATCGGGTTTTTCGGATCTGAATTCGAACCCATTATTTTTAGGTCCGATGGCCATGGTTCTTTACCACATTACCCTTAGGGTTTACTTGAATGCTTGAATGTGGTATGGAGAGGTATTTACTGGGGTATATTGGTCTAAATGGCTTGTATACTCCTTGACATATATGGCCGCCTTGTCCGATCGTGATTCATTCATTCGTGTGGGCTAAGCTTGTTCTATCCTTGCAGGAAGAAGGAGGAGAGGACTGGTGCTTCTACTGGGAAAGGAAGAACCCGCCGCCAAGCTTGCATCCTTCGTCCCCGAGCTCGAAGCAGGAAGGGAGCCCCTGCTGCTCTCCACCATCTCCTTGCTTGGGCAGACTTCATCAAGGGGGCTGATTTCTTTCTCTCTTATGCTTCCATTCTATATAGCACACTTCCATTTGATATCCTAGCTACATAAATATCAAAGGGGAAGATCTTGTCTTTCCATTTTCTTAGTTACCTTGGAGCATAGATTGTTAATCTTGAACTGGGCATTGTATTTTTACATCCTTTTCTTCTTAAACGTTTTCGGAGCTTGCTCCGTGTGTGTGCGGTTTCTCATCGTCGTGCGAGAACCTACGTGTGTGGGCCGTCGCGCCCTTGTGTGTGGTGGTTGCTGCCGTCACGCAGTGTTGTTTAGTGGAATCCTCTCAAGTTGAGAGGGGTGGACGTAGGATGGCACTTGGGTGCGTCCGAACCACATAAAAAATTTCTGTGCCGTGGTTTGCTCTTTGTGTGATTGCTGATATATCCTATCGGTTCATATAACGAGTGTGATTTGGTGAGACGAGAGATTTATCAACTGTCCGTTTATTTATTGTCATCCGAGTGATCATCATTTAGCGTTGTGGAGTTGTGAGTGCTTGTTTGCTTATAACTTATATATTTTAATCAAGCCTGAATCAGTGAGCTTCTTCATTTAATTTCGTTGTCTCTGTATTTTATTAAGAGAGGGCTAGTGCTTATCTACCATCTAGGTGATTTAGTTTAATTTTGTTCTAAAGGGTGGGCGATCAATTCACCGCGCTCTCGATTGCCTTCCTAACCGGGCCAACTGTCACGCCCAGACGCAGAATATTGGAACGCGGCAGCAAAAAATAGTTAAAAATATGTTGATTTCCAGACATGTTGTGTCTTAGGTTAGCGAATCCATACATTCAGCTCAATACCATTGTTAGAATTAATTTCATCATAACCATTAAATGCCAACTAATTACACATAATGAGTTTCATGATCATCCTCAATTAACATACCAAGAAAATCTCATTATCCATCAACTTAACGCAGTTACATAACCACTGACTTAAACAAAATTATAACTCTAGAACATAACTACATTACTCAGACTCAAACTATCTAAATTGACTCCACGAGGCCTTCTAGCCGGTTCGCTCCAGGGTCCTCACTCATGCCCATCCCCATCAGTTTGAGAGTCCTCACCTGAGCTATCTGAAAGGGGGGAAAACAACTAGGTGAGCGAACGCTCAGTAGGTCATAGCAGGCAATGTTTAAGTAATTAACCAATTACATCAATCTATGCGAGAAAAGAAAAGAATAATGACAATGAATTGCTCAGACTAAAAGAACAAGAATATAGCGTATCCAGAGACTTGCCGATTAAGCATGTAACAAGCAAGTCATGTTAATATTTCCATGGAGGAAATTAATACCTTGAATTCAAGAAAAAGAGTCAAGTAAATGAATTATCGTAGACATCACGCTAGTCATGCACTCGGTGCAATGCCTCACCATGTTTTTATAACTCCCCGGAGCACTAGTACTTTTTGGGCGCTCTTCCCAGGACCAGACCGGGTCCTTTTGATGCATTGGCATTGATTTGGTGGATCCAAGATCCCTAGTTATGTTTAGACATTCACAGGATTTGGCCAGAAAAGATATGAAAGTTCCAAGATATAATGAGAATAATCAAGGGTTATAAGTAGTACAAGCCATGCTTGGCCCGATTACCGAGGCACACAAGAAACTGCGCAAAATCGCAAGCTGGAGGGTACACGGTCACATTTGGGCCGCTTATAACAAAACGGTCTAATACTGGACCGTGGAAGTGAACGGGGCCACAGGAAAGCCCAGCTCGGTGTCAAAGGATAAACGGTCCTCAATTGGGCTGTGCAACAATTGAATGGTTTAATATGGACCGCTGAAGGCCGCTCTGGGTTTGAAAGAATAAGGCCCAGAGTTATGAAACTAAACATTCCTAAAATGGGCCGCTCAAAAGATAGAACGGTCCACTAAGGGCCGTGAACAACTGAGCTGGACGCACCCAGAAAGAAGGTCTACACGGTCACCCAAGGCCCGTTATTAGTGACAAACGGTCAAGCGTGAACCGCTTAATGACAGAACGGTCCCAAAAGGGCCGCTAATAACAAGACAGCCCAATTCTGGGCTTGGCAAAATCACGCGGTTTGATAGAGTCCAAAGGTTCAGGTTTTGGCGGTACAACCCGCCCGACGTGCTAGTGGGAATCCCAGGCTCATAGGGGCTTATGGAGGTCTCATAATGGATGTCCTAGTCCGACGGAAGGAGTATCCGGCAGAGAGTCCCAACCATTATAAGAATTTGAGGGCTAATACATCAACGGAAAATGAATATATGACGGTCAGTCAACATCACCGGGATGAAGTGACTGTAAAACAATCTTAATAAGAATTTATTCCAATATATAACACAATTTAAAGTTTATGCATTCATTAATAAAAGCAAGGGAAAAGGATGAACAAAGGAAGAACAAAATTTACATAGGTAAGAGTTAATATTAATCAGTCTTCACATTTACCAATTAATTGTGGGTTACTATCTTACTCACAAGCCTAGATTAATAAGAACTAATCATGCTTCAACTATTATCTAAGAGATACTGCGTGAAGTAAACGGTCTGTCCAGAGCCCCCCAACAGGCCCTAGCGATCTATTGATAGGCCGTGTAAGGCATGGAAGTCGGAAAGCCATGCGCCCTAAGCGGTCTGTCGAACGGCCGCTAGTATCCCTAAGCGGTCTGTCATTGGGCCGCTACCAATCACGGGGTCTCGAACACAAAGTCAGGATAAACGGTCAAAACTACGACCGCGTAATGGACCCGGCGGTCTATCGCGAGGCCGCTTAATGCCAAACGGTTCCTGTTAGGACCGTGGCCCACTCGTCGTTCCGATGTTCGGCGAACATCCGAACGAGGCTAATCAAAACGAGAAATTCGCACAATATAGAGCATAGAAATTGGGCAAAAATATACCACTAGGAAGAAGATGAAAAGATGCATGATATAGGATGATTAATTAGGACATTTAAGCATGCTACCTTAACCTTAATTCGAGAGCAACATGATAAACCCTAATTTTAACATGCTCTGGCTAAAACGACTAATACTCACATGATACAGAACCAAATTTAGGGCTTTTGGTATCATTAGAAAGTGGTATCGGAGATGCATCTAACCATATATTATGCTTGAGGTTTGGTCTACTAGAACCTACCTTAAACAAGGGAAGAAGAGGGATGATGGTCGCCGGTCGGTCGCGCGAAGAACACCCAAGAGCACGCCTAAATTCTCCCTCGATCGAGCTCCTCGTCGGCCACAGCTACCAAACGTTGATGCTAGGAGTCCTTAGGGTTAGTTTTATAGGATGAATCGATTCCTAGAGGGATCTATCGAGAGGATAGAGTCCACGATGCCGGTCGCGCGAGATTCGTGCCTTGACCCGGTCACGCCGCCGCTCGCCTTCAAAATTCAAAGTCTAGGGTTTTAGGTTTTGGCTGGGAACAGAGGGAAACAATCTCCTCATCAAGGCCATCTATTTGGGTCCGATCTGAGCTCAAATGGTTGGGTATTGGGTTCGAATTCGATGATCCAAGGTCCGATAGGTTAAAATGTAGATTTCGCCCTAATTCCCTTAATTCGAGTGGCTTACAATTTTAATTAGGGTCAGACCCAGAAGAACAAAAGTCTAAACTATTTACCCTCTATGCAATTATAATTTTTTGGATTTTAATAAATTGATTGCAACTTAACCTATCGTAATTTCCATGAATTTCTTTATAATTTCCCTTTATTTTATTTAATAATATACCGAGGTGCTACACCCTCCCCCACTTTAAGAAATTTGGTCCTCCAAATTCACTACTCTTGTCGAAATTGGGGAGTGAAACAACTAACCTCAGAACATCTCGGGGTATTGCTTCCGAATAGCATCTTCAGATTCCCAAGTAGCTTCTTCAGTTCCACGTCGGCTCCACTGAACCTTGACCATAGGTATGGAACGATTCCTGAGTTACTGCTGCTTGCGGTCTAAAATCTTGATAGGTCTTTCTTCATAAGTCAGATCTTCCTTTAACTCTAGATCCATATGCTAAATAATGTGAGTGGGGTCATAAACATATTTCCGTAACATAGATACGTGAAAAACATTGTGTACTCCAGATAATTGAGGTGGTAAAGCTAATATGTAAGCAACTTCTCCCACTCTTTTCAGAATCTCGAAATGGCCAACATATCTCGGACTTAACTTGCCACGAATGCCAAACCTTCAAATTCCTCTCATTGGTCAAACCTTCAGGAACACATGCTCGCCTACTTGAAATTCCAAAGCTCTCCTTCTACAATCCGCATAACTTTTCTGCCTTGATTGGGCTACTTGTAGACGATCTCGGATAATACGAATACTCTTGGTTGATTCTGAAATGATATCTAGTCCCAACCATTGTTTCTCGCCTACCTCATCCCAACATAGAGGTGATCGACAACTTCTTCCATAAAGAGCTTCAAATGGAGCCATTTGGATACTGGACTGGTAACTATTATTATAGGCGAACTCGATAAAAGCTAAGTGCTCCTGCCAGCTACCTCCAAAATCAATCACGTAAGCTCTTAACATGTCTTCCACAATCTGATTTGTTCTTTCTGTCTGTCCGTCTATTTGAGGATGAAAGGCAGTGCTGAAGTTTAGACGGGTTCCCAAGGATTCTTGTAATCCTCTCTAAAAGTGCGAAGTGAACCTTGGGTCTCTATCTGACACAATACTTACTGGTATCCCATGAAGTCTTACAACTTCCTTCATATATAAAGCAGTCGAAATGTCAACTATCCATTTGGACTTAATGGACAAGAAATGAGCAGACTTAGTCAGCCTATCCACAATGACCCATATCGAAACAAATCCACTGCGAGTCTGTCACGCCCCGAACCGATAGCAGCGGGAAGCGATGCTCGGAACGTGGCAGGAGACAAGTCACGATAACAAGAGCGGAAAAAATAATAACCACAATTAAAATAGAATGAAGCTAGACATACAATGAGAAAATACGAGCTTTTATTAATTTAATAAGATATATTCAACACCACTTACAATAAAAGCTTCGAAATAGATAACAAAAAGAAGGAACTAAACTAACAAGACTCAAGAAAATAGAAAGGACACAGACTCCAACTCTAGGGTCCAGGTACCACTCGATCACACCGATCCGATTCCCATGCACGTACCAATACTCGCACACCTGAAAAAGGTTGGAAGTAGGGGTGAGCAAGAAGCTCAGTAGGAATTATACTCTATCATCAGGCAGTGGTTAAAGTGATTAACGAGTAATTACGTTTTTCATGCCATGCTAAATATGTAAAAGACGGTAGCATGCTAGTAAAAGAAGTAATGACGGTATAATGTAATAAACAGATCTTGCAAGGTCAAGAAAATCAAGTAAGAACGAATAAGATATCAAATACAAGATTGAACAAGAGTCTACAAGAATTTGTTACAGGAGTTTTCAAGTCAAAAATTTCCACAAGATAGAACTCAAGTATAAGCATGAAGATCGATCACTAGTATATTAACCTCTTTGGTCAAACATGTCATGTATGATTGCAAATACAATGGTTTCCAACAGGAAATAGCAAGAGTTGGCCAAGCAAGCAAGTAGGGCAAGCGTCTCTTATACGCTCAGCGGGATTCAAGTACGTTACTTATCAAAACCTTGGGGGCGACGTCATTGTAATTCAAGTACCCAAGTAACTGGTAATAAGTAACAAGAGTTTATTCTAGACATAACAAGCATGTCCTGCACTTCGGGTGTATGCCTCACCCTGTCATTAACATCCCATGGGCTCACTAACTTTCGGGCGCTCTCCCCAGGACCAGACCGGGCCCTTATGGTGCGTTGGCATAAAAATGATCCAAGATCCAAATGTCTAGATAGTCAAGTAAATGGCCAAATAATCGGGAGAATTTACTGTCATAAGCTCAAGATTAAAGGACTAACTTGTCCTTGGATTCAAGAGTTCAAAACACGATAAAACTCACATACCGAGGGTTATACGGCCACACCGGCCGTACTCCCAAGAGTCACGAACCACGAGTCACGAGGCCAACAATAGCGACTGACAGTATGCCGCTAGCTCTAAGTACGAACTGATTGACAGAATTAAGAAAAACCAACAAAGCCTTTACACGCCTAATTTTACATGCTTAATTAGGTATAAGGTTTTTCATTCACAGGATGAAGATGGATCAAGATAGACAAGGAATCAAGCTCAAAGGATAGCATGCAATTAAAGAAATTTACTTGTATATTTACCACTTATCATGTGCGTTTCTTACCAATTAACAGTTTAAGATGCTTATTAACTCCATTAACATGCTAACTAACAATTAAGATACCAATTAACAATCTAGAATTACATTAAATCATTTTCCATAAACACATATGTTGCTGATTTCAGAAATATAAAATCTACTTTCTAACAGCAAATTTTGGGCTAATCTAACCATCAAAAACACTAGTTATCAACTTAAGATACTAAATAGCAATTTAAATCACTAAGTAACATTAAAAACACGTAATTAACTACACATTAAATCATTTTCTATGAAAAGTATATTTCTGGAACAGAAATATAAATTTATTATCTTAACAGCATCAAGATACTAATTTATCTATTAAACACACTAATTATCAAGTAAAGATACTAATTAGTAACTAAGATACTAATTAACACTTAAAAACACTAATTATCTATTCATGAAGTTATTTCCTGTGAAAAATATATTTCTGGAACATAAATATAAATCTATTGTCTTGACAGTAATTAAGATATTAATTTTTAGCACTTAAAAATACTAATTTATAATTTAAGTACCAATTAGCAATTAAAATGCGATTAAGATACTAATTAATAATCAAAAATACTAATTTGTAATTAACAAGATCATTTTCTGTGAAAACATGTTTCTGAGACAGAAAGATAAATTTACTGGCTAAGTATGAAATTAAGATACTAATTTAGCACTTAAATATACTAATTATCACTTTAAGAACTAATTAACAAGTAAGATGCTAAATAATAATTAAAAATCACTTTTTAATCATTTTATGTGATAAATAGATTTCTGAGACAGAAATATAGATATATTATCAAATCATGCTTTTACTAAGTCGATTGGGGCGTCGAACGGTGAAACCGGGCGCGAAAACCGGCTCTGGAGGTTAAACGGTCGCACAAGGGCCGTTTTAGGGCTCCAGGGTGTTGGGCGGTTAGGTGGCAACCGTCCAAACCTAATGATATGAAAAAGGATGCATTAGAATCATTACTAAGTCATTTACTGGGTAGATAAACGGTTCGGTGTGAACCGCACAACTATCAGGCTTAACGGGGGCTGAACGGGGCTGAACGGGGGTCTGGCACTTGGGCGGTTCTCCCTGGGCCGCCCAAGTGGATGGGCGGTCCTGTCAGGGCCGCCCAAGGGTATGGGCGGTCCAGAGATGGCCGCCCATCCCTGGATGTGCGGCCCAGTAAGGGGCCGTTCATGTATATGTGGTCCATTCTGGACCTTTCATCCAGATATGTGGTTCCTGACGAACCGTTCATCCTGGGATGAGTGGTTCCTGAAAAACCGTTCAACTAGGGGCATGCTAGGGTCAAAATTGGTCAAAAGATGGGCTGGAGTTGGACGGTCTATCGTAAGACCGCCCATCTCTGGGTCGTCTCCGGTCATCCCTGCCGCGTCCGGTGAACGCCGAGAACTAGGGTTTGGATAGGGTTACACTAAAATGATCATAACTAATGCAATTGGACTCCAAATAAGGAGATTTTGGTATCAATGGAAAGCTAATACAAAACTCTACCTATCTACAAGGTCAATTGCATGATCAATTGCTGGAATCGAGATTTATTAAGTCAGGAACACATGAAACCCTAATTCTGACATGCTGTGACTAAAACGTTAAATTCTCTCTACATACAGAATGGAATTTGGGGCTTTTGCTACCAAAATGACGAGCATGAATTTCTACATAAGATGCATAGCTTAAAAGTTGATTTACAACATGAATTGATCACGTAATTTAAGAAAGAACAACTAAAACCCTAGTTTAGCCTTAACTTAACATGTCTAACTTAAACAATTAAAATCTCATGAAATACTAAATAAATGATGGGGCTTTTGGTATCAAAAGAAAGAGGGATTCATGCTGAAGAGCTTGATATATTATTTAGGGTTTGAGCCCGAGAGAACCTACCTCAATTTGATGAAGAACAAAAGATAGATGAAGAACAAGGAACTTGGACACCCCTGCACTCCTCGCAGGATATCGCCCAGCTCCGAAAACTTCAGCACCAATGGTGGGTATCAAACGAAAATAGACCCAGAGAGCTTTCTTTTAATAGCTCATGGGCCTTCTGAGGTGGTCGAGAGAGGGAGATCTCGGCGCTTGAAGTGGCGTCTTGGAAACGGCGCCGAAAAGAGAGACCAAGTCTAATTTGTCTAGCCGCCTCAATTAGGGTTAGGGTTTCGACCGATTATTAGAGGGCTTTTGAAGATTAAATCAAGACCTTTAATTTGACACCAATTTCAGATCAAATGGTTGAGAAATGAACTCGAATTTTGAGTTTTAAAATGGGGTTAGGTAAAGGTTGAAATGTTTGAATTTTCTACTTAAATCTCTAAATAGATCTTACCACGGATTTTCACAGGGTTAATAATAGAGGACAAGTTTGTTACATACACTTCCAGAAATCTAATTACGATTTTTGTGAATTTTTATCAAGTAGAAATATTTTCGATGGTACTATTCACATGAATAAAATATTAATTAATTATACTCAATTAAACGGTAAATAGATCCAAATACAGATTTTTACTAATAAAACTCAAGAAGATAAAGTTGTTCTATAAATCATGATCTACCAATTTTGTATTTTTCTAGATTTTTATGAAAATATCGAAATTACACTAATAATACTATTTACGGAAGGTACTATTCACGAAGGCACTATTCACTAACCACTATTCACTAAAGAATTAGATATTAATTTATGAATTTTATTATCTAAACTAAAACTTCATTTATTTCAACTAAATTACATATTTTAAAAACCGGGGTATTACACCCTCCCCCACTTAAAGGAATTTGGTCCCCAAATTCACCGATTATTTTCAATTAAGTAAAAGTTTAAACTCAGAAGATCACATTCATGAAAATAACATGTTAAGGATGAAAGAAATTAACTAACTAAGATTTATCAAAATAATATGGTAACTATACGATTAATGACGAATGCTCGGGGTAAAAGAGAATGATACCGTATATAGTTCGTCATTCGGTGGAAGTTGGTTCCGATTCTTCTGGAAGTTTTACTTGTGGAAGTAACTTAGGGCAATTATCCATTTTATGATCCGGATTACCGCAACGTAGACACGATCCTCTCCTCCGCCAGCACTCCTTCGCGAGATGACCAAGCCTGCGACAGTACTTGCATTCCTTCTTGCATTCCTTTTGAGCAATATTACTCTCAATATTACCCTTCTGCTTAGGGCAATTAGCCATCTTATGATCTTGATTGCCGCAACGCAGACATGCTTTGCTCCTCCGCCAGCATTCATTCGCGAGATGACCAAGCTTGTGACAATACAGACATTCCCTTTGCGCGATGTTACTCTTCTTCTTCTTATTACGTCGGGTTTCCTTACGACGAACTCGCCGGCCTTCAGCAGAAACGAAACTCGCCTTACCGGAACCACTCGGTTTCATTTTTAAGAACGGCTTAAACCTGGAAGATAATAGATGGTTAACCTTTTTATTATCCTTACGCCTACCGTAACGCAATCTTGTATATATTTTATTACTTAACCCACTATACTACCCAATCTCACCAGGGTACAAGGGACGACACGGGTCTTAAGACTTAGGGTAACCTATACACTTGGACAAAAATCCAAGGGACTCAAATAAGAAGGAGGCTCTGATACCAAAACTGTCACGCCCCGAACCGATAGCAGCGGGAAGCGATGCTCGGAACGTGGCAGGAGACAAGTCACGATAACAAGAGCGGAAAAAATAATAACCACAATTAAAATAGAATGAAGCTAGACATACATTGAGAAAATACGAGCTTTTATTAATTTAAAAAGATATATTCAACACCACTTACAATAAAAGCTTCGAAATAGATAACAAAAAGAAGGAACTAAACTAACAAGACTCAAGAAAATAGAAAGGACACAGACTCCAACTCTAGGGTCCAGGTACCACTCGATCACACCGATCCGATTCCCATGCACGTACCAATACTCGCACACCTGAAAAGGGTTGGAAGTAGGGGTGAGCAAGAAGCTCAGTAGGAATTATACTCTATCATCAGGCAGTGGTTAAAGTGATTAACGAGTAATTACGTTTTTCATGCCATGCTAAATATGTAAAAGACGGTAGCATGCTAGTAAAAGAAGTAATGACGGTATAATGTAATAAACAGATCTTGCAAGGTCAAGAAAATCAAGTAAGAACGAATAAGATATCAAATACAAGATTGAACAAGAGTCTACAAGAATTTGTTACAGGAGTTTTCAAGTCAAAAATTTCCACAAGATAGAACTCAAGTATAAGCATGAAGATCGATCACTAGTATATTAACCTCTTTGGTCAAACATGTCATGTATGATTGCAAATACAATGGTTTCCAACAGGAAATAGCAAGAGTTGGCCAAGCAAGCAAGTAGGGCAAGCGTCTCTTATACGCTCAGCGGGATTCAAGTACGTTACTTATCAAAACCTTGGGGGCGACGTCATTGTAATTCAAGTACCCAAGTAACTGGTAATAAGTAACAAGAGTTTATTCTAGACATAACAAGCATGTCCTGCACTTCGGGTGTATGCCTCACCCTGTCATTAACATCCCATGGGCTCACTAACTTTCGGGCGCTCTCCCCAGGACCAGACCGGGCCCTTATGGTGCGTTGGCATAAAAATGGATCCAAGATCCAAATGTCTAGATAGTCAAGTAAATGGCCAAATAATCGGGAGAATTTACTGTCATAAGCTCAAGATTAAAGGACTAACTTGTCCTTGGATTCAAGAGTTCAAAACACGATAAAACTCACATACCGAGGGTTATACGGCCACACCGGCCGTACTCCCAAGAGTCACGAACCACGAGTCACGAGGCCAACAATAGCGACTGACAGTATGCCGCTAGCTCTAAGTACGAACTGACTGACAGAATTAAGAAAAACCAACAAAGCCTTTACATGCCTAATTTTACATGCTTAATTAGGTATAAGGTTTTTCATTCACAGGATGAAGATGGATCAAGATAGACAAGGAATCAAGCTCAAAGGATAGCATGCAATTAAAGAAATTTACTTGTATATTTACCACTTATCATGTGCGTTTCTTACCAATTAACAGTTTAAGATGCTTATTAACTCCATTAACATGCTAACTAACAATTAAGATACCAATTTACAATCTAGAATTACATTAAATCATTTTCCATAAACACATATGTTGCTGATTTAGAAATATAAAATCTACTTTCTAACAGCAAATTTTGATGCTAATCTAACCATCAAAAACACTAGTTATCAACTTAAGATACTAAATAGCAATTTAAATCACTAAGTAACATTAAAAACACGTAATTAACTACACATTAAATCATTTTCTATGAAAAGTATATTTCTGGAACAGAAATATAAATTTATTATCTTAACAGCATCAAGATACTAATTTATCTATTAAACACACTAATTATCAAGTAAAGATACTAATTAGTAACTAAGATACTAATTAACACTTAAAAACACTAATTATCTATTCATGAAGTTATTTCCTGTGAAAAATATATTTCTGGAACATAAATATAAATCTATTGTCTTGACAGTAATTAAGATATTAATTTTTAGCACTTAAAAATACTAATTTATAATTTAAGTACCAATTAGCAATTAAAATGCGATTAAGATACTAATTAATAATCAAAAATACTAATTTGTAATTAACAAGATCATTTTCTGTGAAAACATGTTTCTGAGACAGAAAGATAAATTTACTGGCTAAGTATGAAATTAAGATACTAATTTAGCACTTAAATATACTAATTATCACTTTAAGAACTAATTAACAAGTAAGATGCTAAATAATAATTAAAAATCACTTTTTAATCATTTTATGTGATAAATAGATTTCTGAGACAGAAATATAGATATATTATCAAATCATGCTTTTACTAAATCGATTGGGGCGTCGAACGGTGAAACCGGGCGCGAAAACCGGCTCTGGAGGTTAAACGGTCGCACAAGGGCCGTTTTAGGGCTCCAGGGTGTTGGGCGGTTAGGTGGCAACCGTCCAAACCTAATGATATGAAAAAGGATGCATTAGAATCATTACTAAGTCATTTACTGGGTAGATAAACGGTTCGGTGTGAACCGCACAACTATCAGGCTTAACGGGGGCTGAACGGGGGCTGAACGGGGGTCTGGCACTTGGGCGGTTCTCCCTGGGCCGCCCAAGTGGATGGGCGGTCCTGTAATGGCCGCCCAAGGGTATGGGCGGTCCATAGATGGCCGCCCATCCCTGGATGTGCGGCCCAGTAAGGGGCCGTTCATGTATATGTGGTCCATTCTGGACCTTTCATCCAGATATGTGGTTCCTGACGAACCGTTCATCCTGGGATGAGTGGTTCCTTAAAAACCGTTCAACTAGGGGCATGCTAGGGTCAAAATTGGTCAAAAGATGGGCTGGAGTTGGACGGTCTATCGTAAGACCGCCCATCTCTACGTCGTCTCCGGTCATCCCTGCCGCGTCCGGTGAACGCCGAGAACTAGGGTTTGGATAGGGTTACACTAAAATGATCATAACTAATGCAATTGGACTCCAAATAAGGAGATTTTGGTATCAATGGAAAGCTAATACAAAACTCTACCTATCTACAAGGTCAATTGCATGATCAATTGCTGGAATCGAGATTTATTAAGTCAGGAACACATGAAACCCTAATTCTGACATGCTGTGACTAAAACGTTAAATTCTCTCTACATACAGAATGGAATTTGGGGCTTTTGCTACCAAAATGACGAGCATGAATTTCTACATAAGATGCATAGCTTAAAAGTTGATTTACAACATGAATTGATCACGTAATTTAAGAAAGAACAACTAAAACCCTAGTTTAGCCTTAACTTAACATGTCTAACTTAAACAATTAAAATCTCATGAAATACTAAATAAATGATGGGGCTTTTGGTATCAAAAGAAAGAGGGATTCATGCTGAAGAGCTTGATATATTATTTAGGGTTTGAGCCCGAGAGAACCTACCTCAATTTGATGAAGAACAAAAGATAGATGAAGAACAAGGAACTTGGACACCCCTACACTCCTCGCAGGATATCGCCCAGCTCCGAAAACTTCAGCACCAATGGTGGGTATCAAACGAAAATAGACCCAGAGAGCTTTCTTTTAATAGCTCATGGGCCTTCTGAGGTGGTCGAGAGAGGGAGATCTCGGCGCTTGAAGTGGCGTCTTGGAAACGGCGCCGAAAAGAGAGACCAAGTCTAATTTGTCTAGCCGCCTCAATTAGGGTTAGGGTTTCGACCGATTATTAGAGGGCTTTTGAAGATTAAATCAAGACCTTTAATTTGACACCAATTTCAGATCAAATGGTTGAGAAATGAACTCAAATTTTGAGTTTTAAAATGGGGTTAGGTAAAGGTTGAAATGTTTGAATTTTCTACTTAAATCTCTAAATAGATCTTACCACGGATTTTCACAGGGTTAATAATAGAGGACAAGTTTGTTACATACACTTCCAGAAATCTAATTACCATTTTTGTGAATTTTTATCAAGTAGAAATATTTTCGATGGTACTATTCACATGAATAAAATATTAATTAATTATACTCAATTAAACGGTAAATAGATCTAAATACAGATTTTTACTAATAAAACTCAAGAAGATAAAGTTGTTCTATAAATCATGATCTACCAATTTTGTATTTTTCTAGATTTTTATGAAAATATCGAAATTACACTAATAATACTATTTACGGAAGGTACTATTCACGAAGGCACTATTCACTAACCACTATTCACTAAAGAATTAGATATTAATTTATGAATTTTATTATCTAAACTAAAACTTCATTTATTTCAACTAAATTACATATTTTAAAAACCGGGGTATTACACCCTCCCCCACTTAAAGGAATTTGGTCCCCAAATTCACCGATTATTTTCAATTAAGTAAAAGTTTAAACTCAGAAGATCACATTCATGAAAATAACATGTTAAGGATGAAAGAAATTAACTAACTAAGATTTATCAAAATAATATGGTAACTATACGATTAATGACGAATGCTCGGGGTAAAAGAGAATGATACCGTATATAGTTCGTCATTCGGTGGAAGTTGGTTCCGATTCTTCTGGAAGTTTTACTTGTGGAAGTAACTTAGGGCAATTATCCATTTTATGATCCGGATTACCGCAACGTAGACACGATCCTCTCCTCCACCAGCACTCCTTCGCGAGATGACCAAGCCTGCGACAGTACTTGCATTCCTTCTTGCATTCCTTTTGAGCAATATTACTCTCAATATTACCCTTCTGCTTAGGGCAATTAGCCATCTTATGATCTTGATTGCCGCAACGCAGACATGCTTTGCTCCTCCGCCAGCATTCATTCGCGAGATGACCAAGCTTGTGACAATACAGATATTCCCTTTGCGCGATGTTACTCTTCTTCTTCTTATTACGTCGGGTTTCCTTACGACGAACTCGCCGGCCTTCAGCAGAAACGAAACTCGCCTTACCGGAACCACTCGGTTTCATTTTTAAGAACGGCTTAAACCTGGAAGATAATAGATGGTTAACCTTTTTATTATCCCTACGCCTACCGTAATGCAATCTTGTATATATTTTATTACTTAACCCACTATACTACCCAATCTCACCAGGGTACAAGGGATGACACGGGTCTTAAGACTTAGGGTAACCTATACACTTGGACAAAAATCCAAGGGACTCAAATAAGAAGGAGGCTCTGATACCAAAACTGTCACGCCCCGAACCGATAGCAGCGGGAAGCGATGCTCGGAACGTGGCAGGAGACAAGTCACGATAACAAGAGCGGAAAAAATAATCACCACAATTAAAATAGAATGAAGCTAGACATACATTGAGAAAATACGAGCTTTTATTAATTTAAAAAGATATATTCAACACCACTTACAATAAAAGCTTCGAAATAGATAACAAAAAGAAGGAACTAAACTAACAAGACTCAAGAAAATAGAAAGGACACAGACTCTAACTCTAGGGTCCAGGTGCCACTCGATCACACCGATCTGATTCCCATGCACGTACCAATACTCGCACACCTGAAAAGGGTTGGAAGTAGGGGTGAGCAAGAAGCTCAGTAGGAATTATACTCTATCATCAGGCAGTGGTTAAAGTGATTAACGAGTAATTACGTTTTTCATGCCATGCTAAATATGTAAAAGACGGTAGCATGCTAGTAAAAGAAGTAATGACGGTATAATGTAATAAACAGATCTTGCAAGGTCAAGAAAATCAAGTAAGAACGAATAAGATATCAAATACAAGATTGAACAAGAGTCTACAAGAATTTGTTACAGGAGTTTTCAAGTCAAAAATTTCCACAAGATAGAACTCAAGTATAAGCATGAAGATCGATCACTAGTATATTAACCTCTTTGGTCAAACATGTCATGTATGATTGCAAATACAATGGTTTCCAACAAGAAATAGCAAGAGTTGGCCAAGCAAGCAAGTAGGGCAAGCGTCTCTTATACGCTCAGCGGGATTCAAGTACGTTACTTATCAAAACCTTGGGGGCGACGTCATTGTAATTCAAGTACCCAAGTAACTGGTAATAAGTAACAAGAGTTTATTCTAGACATAACAAGCATGTCCTGCACTTCGGGTGTATGCCTCACCCTGTCATTAACATCCCATGGGCTCACTAACTTTCGGGCGCTCTCCCCAGGACCAGACCGGGCCCTTATGGTGCGTTGGCATAAAAATGGATCCAAGATCCAAATGTCTAGATAGTCAAGTAAATGGCCAAATAATCGGGAGAATTTACTGTCATAAGCTCAAGATTAAAGGACTAACTTGTCCTTGGATTCAAGAGTTCAAAACACGATAAAACTCACATACCGAGGGTTATACGGCCACACCGGCCGTACTCCCAAGAGTCATGAACCACGAGTCACGAGGCCAACAATAGCGACTGACAGTATGCCGCTAGCTCTAAGTACGAACTGACTGACGGAATTAAGAAAAACCAACAAAGCCTTTACATGCCTAATTTTACATGCTTAATTAGGTATAAGGTTTTTCATTCACAGGATGAAGATGGATCAAGATAGACAAGGAATCAAGCTCAAAGGATAGCATGCAATTAAAGAAATTTACTTGTATATTTACCACTTATCATGTGCGTTTCTTACCAATTAACAGTTTAAGATGCTTATTAACTCCATTAACATGCTAACTAACAATTAAGATACCAATTAACAATCTAGAATTACATTAAATCATTTTCCATAAACACATATGTTGCTGATTTTAGAAATATAAAATCTACTTTCTAATAGCAAATTTTGATGCTAATCTAACCATCAAAAACACTAGTTATCAACTTAAGATACTAAATAGCAATTTAAATCACTAAGTAACATTAAAATCACGTAATTAACTACACATTAAATCATTTTCTATGAAAAGTATATTTCTGGAACAGAAATATAAATTTATTATCTTAACAGCATCAAGATACTAATTTATCTATTAAACACACTAATTATCAAGTAAAGATACTAATTAGTAACTAAGATACTAATTAACACTTAAAAACACTAATTATCTATTCATGAAGTTATTTCCTGTGAAAAATATATTTCTGGAACATAAATATAAATCTATTGTCTTGACAGTAATTAAGATATTAATTTTTAGCACTTAAAAATACTAATTTATAATTTAAGTACCAATTAGCAATTAAAATGCGATTAAGATACTAATTAATAATCAAAAATACTAATTTGTAATTAACAAGATCCTTTTCTGTGAAAACATGTTTCTGAGACAGAAAGATAAATTTACTGGCTAAGTATGAAATTAAGATACTAATTTAGCACTTAAATATACTAATTATCACTTTAAGAACTAATTAAAAAGTAAGATGCTAAATAATAAATAAAAATCACTTTTTAATCATTTTATGTGATAAATAGATTTCTGAGACAGAAATATAGATATATTATCAAATCATGCTTTTACTAAGTCGATTGGGGCGTCGAACGGTGAAACCGGGCGCTAAAATCGGCTCTGGAGGTTAAACGGTCGCATAAGGGCCGTTTTAGGGCTCCAGGGTGTTGGGCGGTTAAGTGGCAACCGTCCAAACCTAATGATATGAAAAAGGATGCATTAGAATCATTACTAAGTCATTTACTGGGTAGATAAACGGTTCGGTGTGAACCGCACAACTATCAGGCTTAACGGGGGCTGAACGGGGGTCTGGCACTTGGGCGGTTCTCCCTGGGCCGCCCAAGTGGATGGGCGGTCCTGTAAGGGCCGCCCAAGGGTATGGGCGGTCCAGAGATGGCCGCCCATCCCTGGATGTGCGGCCTAGTAAGGGGCCGTTCATGTATATGTGGTCCATTATGGACCTTTCATCCAGATATGTGGTAACTGACGAACCGTTCATCCTGGGATGAGTGGTTCCTTAAAAACCGTTCAACTAGGGGCATGCTAGGGTCAAAATTGGTCAAAAGATGGGCTGGAGTTGGACGATCTATCGTAAGACCGCCCATCTCTGGGTCGTCTCCGGTCATCCCTGCCGCATCCGGTGAACGTCGAGAACTAGGGTTTGGATAGGGTTACACTAAAATGATCATAACTAATGCAATTGGACTCCAAATAAGGAGATTTTGGTATCAATGGAAAGCTAATACAAAACTCTACCTATCTACAAGGTCAATTGCATGATCAATTGCTGGAATCGAGATTTATTAAGTCAGGAACACATGAAACCCTAATTCTGACATGCTGTGACTAAAACGTTAAATTCTCTCTACATACAGAATGGAATTTGGGGCTTTTGCTACCAAAATGACGAGCATGAATTTCTACATAAGATGCATAGTTTAAAAGTTGATTTACAACATGAATTGATCACGTAATTTAAGAAAGAACAACTAAAACCCTAGTTTAGCCTTAACTTAACATGTCTAACTTAAACAATTAAAATCTCATGAAATACTAAATAAATGATGGGGCTTTTGGTATCAAAAGAAAGAGGGATTCATGCTGAAGAGCTTGATATATTATTTAGGGTTTGAGCCCGAGAGAACCTACCTCACTTTGATGAAGAACAAAAGATAGATGAAGAACAAGGAACTTGGACACCCCTGCACTCCTCGCAGAATATCGCCCAGCTCCGAAAACTTCAGCACCAATGGTGGGTATCAAACGAAAATAGACCCAGAGAGCTTTCTTTTAATAGCTCATGGGCCTTCTGAGGTGGTCGAGAGAGGGAGATCTCGGCGCTTGAAGTGGCATCTTGGAAACGGCGCCGAAAAGAGAGACCAAGTCTAATATGTCTAGCCGCCTCAATTAGGGTTAGGGTTTCGACCGATTATTAGAGGGCTTTTGAAGATTAAATCAAGACCTTTAATTTGACACCAATTTCAGATCAAATGGTTGAGAAATGAACTCAAATTTTGAGTTTTAAAATGGGGTTAGGTAAAGGTTGAAATGTTTGAATTTTCTACTTAAATCTCTAAATAGATCTTACCACGGATTTTCACAGGGTTAATAATAGAAGACAAGTTTGTTACATACACTTCCAGAAATCTAATTACCATTTTTGTGAATTTTTATCAAGTAGAAATATTTTCGATGGTACTATTCACATGAATAAAATATTAATTAATTATACTCAATTAAACGGTAAATAGATCTAAATACAGATTTTTACTAATAAAACTCAAGAAGATAAAGTTGTTCTATAAATCATGATCTACCAATTTTGTATTTTTCTAGATTTTTATGAAAATATCAAAATTACACTAATAATACTATTTACGGAAGGTACTATTCACGAAGGTACTATTCACTAACCACTATTCACTAAAGAATTAGATATTAATTTATGAATTTTATTATCTAAACTAAAACTTCATTTATTTCAACTAAATTACATATTTTAAAAATCGGGGTATTACACCCTCCCCCACTTAAAGGAATTTGGTCCCCAAATTCACCGATTATTTTAAATTAAGTAAAAGTTTAAACTCAGAAGATCACATTCATAAAAATAACATGTTAAGGATGAAAGAAATTAACTAACTAAGATTTATCAAAATAATATGGTAACTATACGATTAATGACGAATGCTCGGGGTAAAAGAGAATGATACCGTATATAGTTCGTCATTCGGTGGAAGTTGGTTCCGATTCTTCTGGAAGTTTTACTTGTGGAAGTAACTTAGGGCAATTATCCATTTTATGATCCGGATTACCGCAACGTAGACACGATCCTCTCCTCCGCCAGCACTCCTTCGCGAGATGACCAAGCCTGCGACAGTACTTGCATTCCTTCTTGCATTCCTTTTGAGCAATATTACTCTCAATATTACCCTTCTGCTTAGGGCAATTAGCCATCTTATGATCTTGATTGCCGCAACGCAGACATGCTTTGCTCCTCCGCCAGCATTCATTCGCGAGATGAGCAAGCTTGTGACAATACAGACATTCCCTTTGCGCGATGTTACTCTTCTTCTTCTTATTACGTCGGGTTTCCTTACGACGAACTCGCCGGCCTTCAGTAGAAACGAAACTCGCCTTACCGAAACCACTCGGTTTCATTTTTAAGAACGGCTTAAACCTGGAAGATAATAGATGGTTAACCTTTTTATTATCCTTACGCCTACCGTAACGCAATCTTGTATATATTTTATTACTTAACCCACTATACTACCCAATCTCACCAGGGTACAAGGGACGACACGGGTCTTAAGACTTAGGGTAACCTATACACTTGGACAAAAATCCAAGGGACTCAAATAAGAAGGAGGCTCTGATACCAAAACTGTCACGCCCCGAACCGATAGCAGCGGGAAGCGATGCTCGGAACGTGGCAGGAGACAAGTCACGATAACAAGAGCGAAAAAAATAATAACCACAATTAAAATAGAATGAAGCTAGACATACATTGAGAAAATACGAGCTTTTATTAATTTAAAAAGATATATTCAACACCACTTACAATAAAAGCTTCAAAATAGATAACAAAAAGAAGGAACTAAACTAACAAGACTCAAGAAAATAGAAAGGACACAGACTCCAACTCTAGGGTCCAGGTACCACTCGATCACACCGATCCGATTCCCATGCACGTACCAATACTCGCACACCTGAAAAGGGTTGGAAGTAGGGGTGAGCAAGAAGCTCAGTAGGAATTATACTCTATCATCAGGCAGTGGTTAAAGTGATTAACGAGTAATTACGTTTTTCATGCCATGCTAAATATGTAAAAGACGGTAGCATGCTAGTAAAAGAAGTAATGACGGTATAATGTAATAAACAGATCTAGCAAGGTCAAGAAAATCAAGTAAGAACGAATAAGATATCAAATACAAGATTGAACAAGAGTCTACAAGAATTTGTTACAGGAGTTTTCAAGTTAAAAATTTTCACAAGATAGAACTCAAGTATAAGCATGAAGATCGATCACTAGTATATTAACCTCTTTGGTCAAACATGTCATGTATGATTGCAAATACAATGGTTTCCAACAGGAAATAGCAAGAGTTGGCCAAGCAAGCAAGTAGGGCAAGCGTCTCTTATACGCTCAGCGGGATTCAAGTACGTTACTTATCAAAACCTTGGGGGCGACGTCATTGTAATTCAAGTACCCAAGTAACTGGTAATAAGTAACAAGAGTTTATTCTAGACATAACAAGCATGTCCTGCACTTCGGGTGTATGCCTCACCCTGTCATTAACATCCCATGGGCTCACTAACTTTCGGGCGCTCTCCCCAGGACCAGACCGGGCCCTTATGGTGCGTTGGCATAAAAATGGATCCAAGATCCAAATGTCTAGATAGTCAAGTAAATGGCCAAATAATCGGGAGAATTTACTGTCATAAGCTCAAGATTAAAGGACTAACTTGTCCTTGGATTCAAGAGTTCAAAACACGATAAAACTCACATACCGAGGGTTATACGGCCACACCGGCTGTACTCCCAAGAGTCACGAACCATGAGTCACGAGGCCAACAATAGCGACTGACAGTATGCCGCTAGCTCTAAGTACGAACTGACTGACGGAATTAAGAAAAACCAACAAAGCCTTTACATGCCTAATTTTACATGCTTAATTAGGTATAAGGTTTTTCATTCACAGGATGAAGATGGATCAAGATAGACAAGGAATCAAGCTCAAAGGATAGCATGCAATTAAAGAAATTTACTTGTATATTTACCACTTATCATGTGCGTTTCTTACCAATTAACAGTTTAAGATGCTTATTAACTCCATTAACATGCTAACTAATAATTAAGATACCAATTAACAATCTAGAATTACATTAAATCATTTTCCATAAACACATATGTTGCTGATTTTAGAAATATAAAATCTACTTTCTAACAGCAAATTTTGATGCTAATCTAACCATCAAAAACACTAGTTATCAACTTAAGATACTAAATAGCAATTTAAATCACTAAGTAACATTAAAAACACGTAATTAACTACACATTAAATCATTTTCTATGAAAAGTATATTTCTGGAATAGAAATATAAATTTATTATCTTAACAGCATCAAGATACTAATTTATCTATTAAACACACTAATTATCAAGTAAAGATACTAATTAGTAACTAAGATACTAATTAACACTTAAAAACACTAATTATCTATTCATGAAGTTATTTCCTGTGAAAAATATATTTCTGGAACATAAATATAAATCTATTGTCTTGACAGTAATTAAGATATTAATTTTTAGCACTTAAAAATACTAATTTATAATTTAAGTACCAATTAGCAATTAAAATGCGATTAAGATACTAATTAATAATCAAAAATACTAATTTATAATTAACAAGATCATTTTCTGTGAAAACATGTTTCTGAGACAGAAAGATAAATTTACTGGCTAAGTATGAAATTAAGATACTAATTTAGCACTTAAATATACTAATTATCACTTTAAGAACTAATTAACAAGTAAAATGCTAAATAATAATAAAAAATCACTTTTTAATCATTTTATGTGATAAATAGATTTCTGAGACAGAAATATAGATATATTATCAAATCATGCTTTTACTAAGTCGATTGGGGCGTCGAACGGTGAAACCGGGCGCGATAACCGGCTCTGGAGGTTAAACGGTCGCACAAGGGCCGTTTTAGGGCTCCAGGGTGTTGGGCGGTTAGGTGGCAACCGTCCAAACCTAATGATATGAAAAAGGATGCATTAGAATCATTACTAAGTCATTTACTGGGTAGATAAACGGTTCGGTGTGAACCGCACAACTATCAGGCTTAACGGGGGCTGAACAGGGTCTGAACGGGCCTGAACGGGGGTCTGGCACTTGGGCGGTTCTCCCTGGGCCGCCCAAGTGGATGGGCGGTCCAGAGATGGCCGCCCATCCCTGGATGTGCGGCCCAGTAAGGGGCCGTTCATGTATATGTGGTCCATTATGGACCTTTCATCCAGGTATGTGGTTCCTGACGAACCGTTCATCCTGGGATGAGTGGTTCCTTAAAAACCATTCAACTAGGGGCATGCTAGGGTCAAAATTGGTCAAAAGATGGGCTGGAGTTGGACGGTCTATCGTAAGACCGCCCATCTCTGGGTCGTCTCCGGTCATCCCTGCCGCGTCCGGTGAACGCCGAGAACTAGGGTTTGGATAGGGTTACACTAAAATGATCATAACTAATGCAATTGGACTCCAAATAAGGAGATTTTGGTATCAATGGAAAGCTAATACAAAACTCTACCTATCTACAAGGTTAATTGCATGATCAATTGCTGGAATCGAGATTTATTAAGTCAGGAACACATGAAACCCTAATTCTGACATGCTGTGACTAAAACGTTAAATTCTCTCTACATACAGAATGGAATTTGGGGCTTTTGCTACCAAAATGACGAGCATGAATTTCTACATAAGATGCATAGCTTAAAAGTTGATTTACAACATGAATTGATCACGTAATTTAAGAAAGAACAACTAAAACCCTAGTTTAGCCTTAACTTAACATGTCTAACTTAAACAATTAAAATCTCATGAAATACTAAATAAATGATGGGGCTTTTGGTATCAAAAGAAAGAGGGATTCATGCTGAAGAGCTTGATATATTATTTAGGGTTTGAGCCCGAGAGAACCTACCTCACTTTGATGAAGAACAAAAGATAGATGAAGAACAAGGAACTTGGGGGCCCCTGCACTCCTCGCAGGATATCGCCCAGCTCCGAAAACTTCAGCACCAATGGTGGGTATCAAACGAAAATAGACCCAGAGAGCTATCTTTTAATAGCTCATGGGCCTTCTGAGGTGGTCGAGAGAGGGAGATCTCGGCGCTTGAAGTGGCGTCTTGGAAACGGCGCCGAAAAGAGAGACCAAGTCTAATTTGTCTAGCCGCCTCAATTAGGGTTAGGGTTTCGACCGATTATTAGAGGGCTTTTGAAGATTAAATCAAGACCTTTAATTTGACACCAATTTCAGATCAAATGGTTGAGAAATGAACTCGAATTTTGAGTTTTAAAATGGGGTTAGGTAAAGGTTGAAATGTTTGAATTTTCTACTTAAATCTCTAAATAGATCTTACCACGGATTTTCACAGGGTTAATAATAGAAGACAAGTTTGTTACATACACTTCCAGAAATCTAATTACCATTTTTGTGAATTTTTATCAAGTAGAAATATTTTCGATGGTACTATTCACATGAATAAAATATTAATTAATTATACTCAATTAAACGGTAAATAGATCTAAATACAGATTTTTACTAATAAAACTCAAGAAGATAAAGTTGTTCTATAAATCATGATCTACCAATTTTGTATTTTTCTAGATTTTTATGAAAATATCGAAATTACACTAATAATACTATTTACGGAAGGTACTATTCACGAAGGCACTATTCACTAACCACTATTCACTAAAGAATTAGATATTAATTTATGAATTTTATTATCTAAACTAAAACTTCATTTATTTCAACTAAATTACATATTTTAAAAACCGGGGTATTACAGAGTCTTAGGTAGACCCATGATAAAATCCATGCTAGTACTTTCCCATTTTCATTGCGGTATATTAAGTGGCTTCAACTTCCCAGCAGGTCTAAAAGTCTCAGCCTTAACTTGCTGACACACTAAGCATCTACTTACAAATTCTACGACATCCTTTTTCATGTTCGGCCACCAAAAGGATCTCTTTAAATCTTGGTACATCTTAGTACCTCAAGGATGAATAGTGTACCTGGACCTATGGGCTTCTTCCAAGATCTTGCTTTTTACTTCAGCTACATCGGGTACACAGGTCCTTCCTTGAAATAACAATCTTCCATCATCGGCTAACATAAAATCAGGTCTATTACTAAGACTTTCCTTGATCTCGATCTACCAACATCGGATCATTTTCTTGTAAGTACTTGATTTCCAACAATAACTCTGGACGAAACTGTACCTGTGCGATCAAGACCCGATCCTCACTAACATTGAGATCTAAACTAGCCAACTATTCCAGCAGTCTCCATTCTTGCAACATGAGACTTGATAATTTTGCTATCGGCTTGCGGCTTAAAGCATCCAGCACTACATTACCTTTTCTAGGATGGTATTCTATAGAAAAATCAAAGTCCTTTAAATACTCAAGCAATCTCCTCTGCCTCATATTAAGCTCATTCTGAGAAAATAAGTACTTCAAGCTCTTGTGATCCAAAAACACCGTGAATATTTCTCCATACAAGTTGTGACGGCCCGAGAATCCGATTACCGGAAAGGCCCGATAACCCGAGACTCGCACCGCCGCCCACAAGCCGGGAGGGCTCGGAAGGGCTAAAAGGAGTGTGGAGGCACAAAGAAATAGGAAATAAAGCAGGACAATTCTATAATTAACAGAAATAAATAAACAACTACAACAGAGTCCAGTCCAACAGAAAGTACAGTCTAAAGCAGTAAAACGTACCACATGCCAAGTGAACACTCGGCCCGGCAAGCTGGCAACTGAGAACCTCCGCTCCGCACTCTCGAACCACGAGGAAGAACCGTCACGCCTGAAAAGCAGGGAATGAGTCTCCAAAACAGAGACTCAGCAGGGATCCCGCGGAATCCCAACCGGAAACAACGGCGGTAGCGGAAAGGAGAGCTACAACTACAGCAGGAACAGCAAACCGGTGGCTGGTCAAAAACTCGGCTCTACAGCTACTCCTACTGTACCAGAAAACATGACCCAGTCTCCCGTCGGGGGACAACCAAGCCACACACCCGATGTAATGCCCTGGATCTTGTTGGATCTTTGTTGGATCTTTCGGATCTCTTTCGGATTGGTTTCGTTGAGTTTCGGTTCGCTTTGGTGGCTTCCGAGTTGAGTTTGACGAGCCGTGTGGGTTTTTCTCACGTACTAGTTACGGAACCCTACGGTGAGTTTGTTTGTCAATTCTCGAGCTCGTGGATGCTGCAGCGACGATGTACTCGTCGAGCCGGTCGTTTTGACTATTTTTATGTATTTTTCTGAATTTGTGCATTTTCGGCGCATTTTCGGAATTTTCAGAAATTAGGAAAATTTCCTAATTTCTTTTCCTTTTCCTTTTCTTTTTCTCTCTCTCCTTCTCATTCGCGCGACCGTCTCTCTCTCTCCCGTTCTCTCTCGTTCTCTCCCCTTTCCGGCTCCGGCTGCAGACGGAGGCGTAGGTGGGCGAGGCGGTGAAGCCGTAGAGCTGGTTGGATGCGCGATGGAGCGAGGATCGGATCGATTCTGGCGCGATCCCGAACGGTGGATTCAAAGCCGGTGCAATTGATTCGCGAGTGGTTTTCGACGTGGTTTAGTCCCTTCGGGGCACGGTTTCTTCGGTGGAGGTAGGGTGACGGATCCTTGCTTCCTTACCTTCGTTTTCCCTGCCATTGCACGGCGTTCGGCTAGGAAACGAGCGTGTTTGGGCTTGTTTTGCCTAAACCGTGATTTTCGTGGTTTTTAGGGTCGGCCGGTAAACGGTGACCGTTTGCGGTTCAGTTAGTTTCTAAATGACCGCAGGGATGTTAGAATCCCATCCACGTTGGTTTCGTGCGATTTGGTGTTCATTCGAGGCCGGTAGAAGCCCGGGAACCTCAGTGACCCATTTAGGGTTGATTTGGTAAAATCGCCCGAATCTTGCGTTTTTGATGTTGCATGTGGGCGTTTTGGCCCTTGAATGTTGTCTTTGGTCGTTGCGGTGTGTTTCCCCTGCGTTTCGGCGTGAATGGGGCATGGAATGGGCCGATCCGGCCATTCCTATGTTTTCCCGCCGTAACCGAAGTAGCGGTCTAGCCAGCGACCGCCACTTGCTTTTGACGGCCCTGCGATGAACCGTTATTTGGTTTGAGGGTTTAGCCCTTTTGCTTCTGGATAAGCGACGGCCCTAGGATGGAGCGTTATTTCCATGTAACGCCCCAGTGCCTGGCCGTTACTTTCCTTCTTGTCGTTTTGTGTTTAGGTTAAGTCGGTTGATCTAACGCACTTGACCCAGTGCGTTAGATGGAAGCGGCGCCCCTTGCCCAGGCCGTTGCTTTCCAGTTGACTGACGTTGACTCGTTGAGGCGGTGCCTTCAACGGTCGGAGCCTCATCCGTTGTTTGAGAGTAACGGTGGAGCCCCTGGCCGTTACTTTCTACTTTGGCAGAGCTGGGTTTGCTGCACCGTTGGATGTGACGGTGGGGACCCTGTGCGTCGTTAGTGAGTAACGCGCATGCCTCTGTCCGTCGTTTGCTGTCGTGTTGGGTTGAGGGTGGCCATGCCGTTGAAGTAACGGATGGGCCCCTGCGCGTCGTTTGTCTCTGACGGCCCTCTCCTGCCGCGTCGTTTTGCTGTAACGCGCCTGGCGTTGTGCGTTACTTCACGTTGGTTTGGGTTTGCTGCCGTTGGAAGTAACGGTGGAGTCTCCGTGCGTCATTTGCTTGTAACGCCTCTGGTTCCGTGCGTTACTTGGCTTTTGTGTGGTTTTGTAGGTTATCAGGGTGGTGTGTGACGGCCCGAGTCCGTCCGTCGTTTGGGAAATAACGGCCCTGACCTGGACCGTCACTTGCTTGTAGCGGTCTAAGGCCCGTGCGTTACTTCCTTTGTGCCTTGATTTTCCGCCCGATGTTTATGTGTGTCTTGGCTTGTCCTTGTGGTCTGCCCGTTGTCCCGTGGATGTCTCTTGATGTCCTATGAGGGTTAAGGCTACGTTGTAAGGTAGCCAGGAGTCTTCTTACTTGTGGTAGGACTCTTGATCCTACTCTTGTATGCTCTTGTTGTTTGGTTTCGGTCAACCCGGTTTGACCCAGTGGTTGACATGCGACCTTGCTTGTGCGTGTCTTGGCAGTTCTGTTCTATCCGAGACACTGTTTCTGGATGCTTCGAGGTGTTGTTTTACCTCGGTTTGCGTGTCCAGCTGTGCTGAGGGGTCTTGATGTTTCCCTCAGGTCTCCGTGTGTTGTTTTCTGCGGAGCGTGGTTTCTCTGGCTTAGGATTAGACCGATTGGCGGCTTGTTCCGCTGGTTGTGACGATCTTGCCTTTGAGTCATTCGACTCAGGGATCGTTGCGTAGGAAGGTCTAGTTGCTTGTCCTGAGTTGTCGGCAGTGGCGATGCTGCCATTTGGTGCCTCGAAGTACGTGTTGAGGGGTGTGGTCGCCCGTTTGTGCTTCGGCACTTGTGTTTGAGCTTCTGTGTCGTGTGAAGCCTCCACTTGTTGTTGCTCTAAGGTCTGTTGAGTGCCGTCCTGCTTGCGGAAAGCATAGGAGTGCTTCCCATTGAGCGGTTTTTAGTTAGTTCCGCGGGCTCCTAGTCAACGGTGGCGTCCTGCCGAGGGAGAATACTAGCTTGAGGACCTGGCTTAGACTATAGCCAGTGTGTGCACACGTGGTCAGGGACTGAGGACTTACGTCGACGGGCGTGACCCTGACTAGTTACTTGTTTTGTTGTTCCAGTTTGGTTCAGCTAGTGTCTACATCTCTGCTGTTGTTACAGCAGTACTGTAGGTGAGACACTTGAGGTGCAGCGTGAGACGTCAGTGGACGCAGCTGGCTTTCTAAAGGGGTGCTTCCGTCACGTGACACGTAGCTTTCGCGTTTTCTTGCGCGTTGTGACCTTTGCGAGTTGCCCGTTCGTGGCTGCACTCGGGGTCAGTGTTTTGTTGTCCGCACGGTGTTCTGTTCGTGCGTGGGGCTTTGTGCACGACGTTCCCTGTCGTGTTTTGTCTGTTTCCCGGCGTCGGCGTTCGCCTTCGCCTTTGTTTGGGGATGGTTGACGGATTAGTGTACGCTTCTGCGTGAGTTCAGGGTCATCCATCTGTTGCCTTTTGTTTAGAGTAGTTTGGGGTGCTGAGGTTAGTTCAGCAGCCGCTTGTTTGGTGCGGGTTCTCACCCTCTCCTGCTTGTTCCCTACTCCTACTTCCCGTCTGTCCCTTTACAGCTTTGTAGTGTAGCTTTTCCTGCTTTGCTACACCTGCTGTTCCTGCTGCTTTGTTGTTGCTTCCGTTGCCTTCGCTTTGTGCGTTTTCCAGTGGGGATCCGCGTGACCCCTACTGAGTTTCTGTTGAGACTCACCCCTGCTGCTTTTCAGGGGGGTTTTGCCGTCTGCCTCTGCTGTTCTTGGTGGAGCGCTCTTTCGCTGTTGTCGCTGCCAGCCGTACCTACGTCGGGCTTCTCCCGACTTCTGTGTACGTTTCTTCTGTCGTACTGTACTGTGCTAGACTTGTTGTCTTTCCTTTGGGCTGGACTCTGTGTTTAATTGTTAAAATTTATTAATGAAGCTGTAATTTTATTTCTGCTACTTTAGCAATCCAATCTAATGTAATTTACTTGCTTACTGTTATATCTCTGTGGCTTCAATGTACTCTACACATGCCTTTTATCCCTTCGGCGCTTTCCCGCGCTTGGGAGGCCTCGCGGGTCCCTCATGGTATCACGTGTATTCGGTATTTATACCGGGTGCACCGGGTATCTGGAATCCGGGTCGCTACAGGTGGTATCAGAGCAGTGTTCTGAGATGTTCGGAGTTTCTTTTCTGAGCTATCAGATCATTGTTGTGTGAAGTACATGGGAATCCGAGATATACAGTTTCCAGAGTCCTTAGGCCCAGTACAGTCTCTTGCTGGCGTAGGTGTTGCGATGGTTTATCGCGGTGCTTCTCGCGTGTGGTCTTGTACGTGCTTGGTTGGCACTGTGCGAGATGGTTTTTACTCTCGTCTGGATGCGACGATGTACTTCGTTCGGTTTGAAGTTGGTCTCGATCGTGTTGCGCTTGGCAGTGTTTGTCGATTGGCATGAACCTGCAGTGCATTGTTCGAGCTGTTTTCTGTATTTTGCTCAGGTAGCTTATGACTTTTAGCGTTGGTGTGATGGCCATGCACATTCTTACGTTGCTTTGGTTGTCCCAGCTTGAGTCTGCTTAGCTTCTGATGCATTGTTGTTTTCGTCGTTTCGGTTATCGTGTTGCCTCGATTGAGAAGTTGCTCGAGCGAACTTAGGATTTTCCCTTCCTGGTGAGCTGTTGTTGTTGAGCTTGTTGCTTCTCGTCCTTCGTGGTGATGCTTTTTCGAGTTTGACTTGGATTTGCTGTCTTAGTGTTGCCTTTGTCCTGTGTCTGCTTAAGCGTAGACAGCTTTGTTTTGAGTCTGATCTGCTCTTTATTGTACGGTTGCTTAGCTTTGGACTCCATGATGGCGTTAAGAGCTGTTGTGCACCGTAGTTGTCGTGCTGTGTCTAACGGCCGATGTATTGTGAAGGCTCATTTATCATTTTCGGGACGTGAAGGTAAGCTGAGACTGATGCTTTCCTTGTGCTTTGCGCTGAAGCTGGTGCTCTTCTCTTGTTGCACTTAGGCTCCTTGTGTTCGGCTATTCGCTGGATTGGTACTCGTGGCGTGTGAATTGCGATCTTGTTGATTGCAATGGCGCTGGTGTGTGCTGAGATGCGATTACCGATGTTGTTCTGTTGCCTGTGCACGTTGTTGAGAGTACAGCTGAAGTGCGTGGGTTGGCTACCCGTTTGTCGAGAAGTCCTTTCTTTCTCGATGTGACTTCATCTTGGCTTCTCGTGCCTTGATGTCGTCAGTTGCCGTGCCTTTGTTTGTGGTTTTCTTGTGTTGGCCTTGGCATTTGCGAGTGTTGGGGAATTTGTCAGCATTCCTTGCTGATTAAGTACCCTTTGCTCTGCTTTTTCCTTCTTGGGTGTTGTGCTCTTGAGGCATGTTGCTAGTCCTTGAGTTGCGTTCCCCGAGATTGTTGTCGTTTCTCGTTGTTGTGGGTCTTCTCTTGGTGAGCAGTCTGATGCGTGACATGTCTCTTCTGGTCGTGTGTTCAGTTGTTCGTATGCCTTGATGTGACCTTGCTTGCATATGTGTTCCATGGCCCTGTGTGTGTTATGCGGAGCCAGAGTTCTGCAGGTGCTGCCGTTGTGTTGTTTTGACGCTGTTTCTTTATGATTTTGTGTTCTTGTCTTGGACCATTGTCTTGTCAGTTGGCTTTGCTGTGCTCCCTTTTCTCCGGTGGAGTTAGCTTGCGACTCGATCAGATGTGATATCTGAGTGAGTGCTGACGTGATGGTGTTTGTGGTCCAGTGGTGTTGTTGTCGTTGGTGTCCTGTGTGCCAGGTGTCCCCTGTTGCCTTTGGCACTGGAGCCGATGATGTGGTCGAGCTGTCAGCTGTGAGGACTGTGTCTCCTTGTGTGAGCTGCTGCTTGCCGTGTTGTTATTGTGTTTTTCGGTGTTGGTTCTCGATTGTTGTGGCTGTCGTGTCTCTTGCCCTATGAGACGTAAACGACGTTGCCCTTGCTTCGGAGGTGTCAGTTGTGTTCACTTTGGTGTCATGCTCGTGCTGTGGACTTGCTGTCTTGGAAGCAAGAGTGTGTACCTGTAGTTGTGGTCTGTCGGTGTTCCTCTGAGCTGTGTTTTCCGAGATTTGCGTTGTTGGGTTGTTCTTCCCTGCTTCTCCTTTGCTAGTCCTTAATTTCGAGGGCGAAATTTCTTAAAGGAGGGGAGGATGTAATGCCCTGGATCTTGTTGGATCTTTGTTGGATCTTTCGGATCTCTTTCGGATTGGTTTCGTTGAGTTTCGGTTCGCTTTGGTGGCTTCCGAGTTGAGTTTGACGAGCCGTGTGGGTTTTTCTCACGTACTAGTTACGGAACCCTACGATGAGTTTGTTTGCCAATTCTCGAGCTCGTGGATGCTGCAGCGACGATGTACTCGTCGAGCCGGTCGTTTTGACTATTTTTACGTATTTTTCTGAATTTGTGCATTTTCGGCGCATTTTCGGAATTTTCGGAAATTAGGAAAATTTCCTAATTTCTTTTCCTTTTTCTTTTCTTTTTCTCTCTCTCCTTCTCATTCGCGCGACCGTCTCTCTCTCTCCCGTTCTCTCTCGTTCTCTCCCCTTTCCGGCTCCGGCTGCAGACGGAGGCGTAGGTGGGCGAGGCGGTGAAGCCGTGGAGCTGGTTGGATGCGCGATGGAGCGAGGATCGGATCGATTCTGGTGCGATCCCGAACGGTGGATTCAAAGCCGGTGAAATTGATTCGCGAGTGGTTTTCGGCGTGGTTTAGTCCCTTCGGGGCATGGTTTCTTCGGTGGAGGTAGGGTGACGGATCCTTGCTTCCTTACCTTCGTTTTCCCTGCCATTGCACGGCGTTCGGCTAGGAAACGAGCGTGTTTGGGCTTGTTTTGCCTAAACCGTGATTTTCGTGGTTTTTAGGGTCGGCCGGTAAACGGTGACCGTTTGCGGTTCAGTTAGTTTCTAAATGACCGCAGGGATGTTAGAATCCCATCCACGTTGGTTTCGTGCAATTTGGTGTTCATTCGAGGCCGGTAGAAGCCCGAGAACCTCGGTGACCCATTTAGGGTTGATTTGGTAAAATCGCCCGAATCTTGCGTTTTTGATGTTGCATGTGGGCGTTTTGGCCCTTGAATGTTGTCTTTGGTCGTTGCGGTGTGTTTCCCCTGCGTTTCGGCGTGAATGGGGCGTGGAATGGGCCGATCCGGCCATTCCTATGTTTTCCCGCCGTAACCGAAGTAGCGGTCTAGCCAGCGACCGCCACTTGCTTTTGATGGCCCTGCGATGAACCGTTATTTGGTTTGAGGGTTTAGCCCTTTTGCTTCTGGGTAAGCGACGGCCCTAGGATGGAGCGTTATTTCCATGTAACGCCCCAGTGCCTGGCCGTTACTTTCCTTCTTGTCGTTTTGTGTTGAGGTTAAGTCGGTTGATCTAACGCACTTGACCCAGTGCGTTAGATGGAAGCGGCGCCCCTTGCCCAGGCCGTTGCTTTCCAGTTGACTGACGTTGACTCGTTGAGGCGGTGCCTTCAACGGTCGGAGCCTCATCCGTTGTTTGAGAGTAACGGTGGAGCCCCTGGCCGTTACTTTCTGCTTTGGCAGAGCTGGGTTTGCTGCACCGTTGGATGTGACGGTGGGGACCCTGTGCGTCGTTAGTGAGTAACGCGCATGCCTTTGTCCGTCGTTTGCTGTCATGTTGGGTTGAGGGTGGCCATGCCGTTGAAGTAACGGATGGGCCCCTGCGCGTCGTTTGTCTCTGACGGCCCTCTCCTGCCGCGTCGTTTTGCTGTAACGCGCCTGGCGTTGTGCGTTACTTCACGTTGGTTTGGGTTTGCTGCCGTTGGAAGTAACGGTGGAGTCTCCGTGCGTCGTTTGCTTGTAACGCCTCTGGTTCTGTGCGTTACTTGGCTTTTGTGTGGTTTTGTAGGTTATCAGGGTGGTGTGTGACGGCCCGAGTCCGTCCGTCGTTTGGGAAATAACGGCCCTGACCTGGACCGTCACTTGCTTGTAGCGGTCTAAGGCCCGTGCGTTACTTCCTTTGTGCCTTGATTTTCCGCCCGATGTTTATGTGTGTCTTGGCTTGTCCTTGTGGTCTGCCCGTTGTCCCGTGGATGTCTCTTGATGTCCTATGAGGGTTAAGACTACGTTGTAAGGTAGCCAGGAGTCTTCTTACTTGTGGTAGGACTCTTGATCCTACTCTTGTATGCTCTTGTTGTTTGGTTTCGGTCAACCCGGTTTGACCCAGTGGTTGACATGCGACCTTGCTTGTGCGTGTCTTGGCAGTTCTGTTCTGTCCGAGACACTGTTTCTGGATGCTTCGAGGTGTTGTTTTACCTCAGTTTGCATGTCCAGCTGTGCTGAGGGGTCTTGATGTTTCCCTCAGGTCTCCGTGTGTTGTTTTCTGCGGAGCGTGGTTTCTCTGGCTTAGGATTAGACCGATTGGCGGCTTGTTCCGCTGGTTGTGACGATCTTGCCTTTGAGTCATTCGACTCAGGGATCGTTGTGTAGGAAGGTCTAGTTGCTTGTCCTGAGTTGTCGGCAGTGGCGATGCTGCCATTTGGTGCCTCGAAGTACGTGTTGAGGGGTGTGGTCGCCCGTTTGTGCTTCGGCACTTGTGTTTGAGCTTCTGTGTCGTGTGAAGCCTCCACTTGTTGTTGCTCTAAGGTCTGTTGAGGGCCGTCCTGCTTGCGGAAAGCAGAGGAGTGCTTCCCATTGAGCGGTTTTTAGTTAGTTCCGCGGGCTCCTAGTCAACGGTGGCGTCCTGCCGAGGGAGAATACTAGCTTGAGGACCTGGCTTAGACTATAGCCAGTGTGTGCACACGTGGTCAGGGACTGAGGACTTACGTCGACGGGCGTGACCCTGACTAGTTACTTATTTTGTTGTTCCAGTTTGGTTCAGCTAGTGTCTACATCTCTGCTGTTGTTACAGCAGTACTGTAGGTGAGACACTTGAGGTGCAGCGTGAGACGTCAGTGGACGTAGCTGGCTTTCTAAAGGGGTGCTTCCGTCACGTGACGCGTAGCTTTCGCGTTTTCTTGCACGTTGTGACCTTTGCGAGTTGCCCGTTCATGGCTGCACTCGGGGTCAGTGTTTTCTTGTCCGCACGGTGTTCTGTTCGTGCGTGGGGCTTTGTGCACGACGTTCCCTGTCGTGTTTTGTCTGTTTCTCGGCGTCTGCGTTCGCCTTCGCCTTTGTTTGGGGCTGGTTGACGGATTGGTGTACCCTTCTACGTGAGTTCAGGGTCATCCATCTGTTGCCTTTTGTTTAGAGTAGTTTGGGGTGCTGAGGTTAGTTCAGCAGCCGCTTGTTTGGTGCGGGTTCTCACCCTCTCCTGCTTGTTCCCTACTCCTACTTCCCGTCTGTCCCTTTACAGCTTTGTAGTGTAGCTTTTCCTGCTTTGCTACACCTGCTGTTCCTGCTGCTTTGTTGTTGCTTCCGTTGCCTTCGCTTTGTGCGTTTTCCAGTGGGGATCCGCGTGACCCCTACTGAGTTTCTGTTGAGACTCACCCCTGCTGCTTTTCAGGTGGGTTTTGCCGTCTGCCTCTGCTGTTCTTGGTGGAGCGCTCTTTCGCTGTTGTCGCTGCCAGCCGTACCTGCGTCGGGCTTCTCCCGACTTCTGTGTACGTTTCTTCTGTCGTACTGTACTGTGCTAGACTTGTTGTCTTTCCTTTGGGCTGGACTCTGTGTTTAATTGTTAAAAATTTATTAATGAAGCTGTAATTTTATTTCTGCTACTTTAGCAATCCAATCTAATGTAATTTACTTGCTTACTGTTATATCTCTGTGGCTTCAATGTACTTTACACATGCCGTTTATCCCTTCGGCGCTTTCCCGCGCTTGGGAGGCCTCGCGGGTCCCTCATGGTATCACGTGTATTCGGTATTTATACCGGGTGCACCGGGTATCTGGAATCCGGGTCGCTACAGGTGACCACCCGATCCCACGATCGGGGACCACCAGACACGAACTGCCCTAGCCATGCTACTAGGAAAACGCCACGCTACCTCTATAGCGGAGGCCTGCCCTCCGAAAAAGGGCCTGAGCCAAAACCACACGGCCAGGAAACACGGTCCCGACCTCCCGTCGTGAAAACAACACTGTCTGGAGAAAGGCCCTCGGTGACGCTCACCGGAAACCCCAGACCTCGACTCCAGGAACACTCCCGAAACCACTCACGAAGTCCCGTCCCGCGGACAGAAACAAAACCCGGTGCACGACAACCCACGTCAAGTGACAGGAGCACCACCCACTAGAAGAACGACCGGCTGCGTCCCCTGACGTCTTACACTGCGTCACAAGTGTCTAGCTACTACGCCCTGGGCGTGAGACTCAGACACACTCAGTAACCAGTACCACAGAACAAGGACTAGTTGGGGTCGCGCCTGCCGGCGCCGTCCGACGCCCCCAACCTCGTGTGCACACTCAGACTGTACGCCCTAGGCCTGTCCTCTAGCTGGTATTTCCCCCTAAACCCGGACTCAGAAGTACGCGGGGGCCCTGCGGTAACCAGCCTACTCACCGCCTCTCTTGGGTACGCCGCTCAGCCACTCCCAGGCAAGCCAGCACACGCGTGCCGTGGGAAAGCTACGACTAGTGGACGTGTCACAAAACGTGGACACAGAAAATCACGCATGCACCCATTGCGAGTAACATGGAGTAATAGGTGGCACGACGCCACTAGACTACATATGGTCCACTAGACCTACGAAACCCAACGGCCTTTGAGTCACAAGACTCGGGGTCAAGACCGTTGCACACGACAGCACTGAGCTGTCAATCTGGCCTAATCCCTAGGTCCAAAACCACAACGCGATGACTCACGAGGCGAATCGTAATCGCCGAGACCATTCCCCCACCTGGGAACTCAGGAGTCCTCTAGTCCCAAGTTAGGACATGGACTCGCGGTTCACAGGCCATAGGCACGGCCTACACGGAAACCACAGAAGCACGATTGCCAAGGTAGCGCACAAGCCCCCACGACGATTTCCCATCTTGTAGCAAGCGGGAAATCTCCAGCCCCAGGCCGGATAACTGGACTCGCAGTCCAAGGCAAAACACATGGCCCACATGGGAATCACCGACCAAAGAAACCCACGATATGCGGGGGAGGCCCCACCGCACACACACCAATACACGGCGACTCGATCGAGCGTAACACGAAAGCCCGGAACACGTTGGGTCACCCGGACCCACCACACCTATGGGCACGCTAATCGAGGCAACACGGTCCCTCCCGACACCCCAAAAATATAGACACAGAACCCATGGGGTGTCCGGGATACTCACAAGGCCGGAGGTCGACCACTGGGTCACAACCGGGTCGACCGGAGACCAACACCACACAATCGAGACGCTAAAAGGTCACCCTGACCCTTAAGCTCTCGGCACGTAAAACGAGGTAAGTGGGACCTCTGGACACCCAAAGACACAGTCACGGAACTCCACGGGATGTCCGAGACACTCACGAGACCTAAAGTCAACCACTGGGTCACAACCGGGTTGACCGGAGGTCAAATCAGCACAAATAGGAACCAGAATGTGGTAGTGGTCACCTGGTGACCGCGACCAGATAGTGGTCGACCGGGGATCGCGACCAGATGGTAGCGGTCAACCGGAGACCGCGACCATGCTGTCACGGTCACCTCACGACCGCAACTAACCACGCGTAACCCCGCTGGTAGCGGTCGCCCGAGGACCGCGACCAGATAGTAGCGGTCATCCCATGACCGCGACTAGACCAAAGCGGTCTATCGCACGACCGCGACGCTCGAAGGCCTCCTCGACCAAAACACAAAGGATGAACGCGGTTCTCCCGAGACCGCGACCAATGAACGCAGTTTCTGGTGGACCGCGACCATTTCGAAAAATTGAGAATGGCGAGAAAAACCCCAAAAATCCACGCCACGCCCCCAAACATCCACGGATGAGGGGGAAAACATAGGGGAAGTCCCCAAATAACCCCTAGCATGCATCTACGGCCTCGGATCGGCCAGAAACGCAATGAAACGGGAGATCGGCCCACAAGCCCTAAAACATGGATTTTGCCCAAATCACCCCGTTTGGCCCGCTCGGCTCACCGTAGCCTACGAAACATGCGGGAAAAGAGAGAGCACGAGCTGCGGGTCCATCACCCAACCTCCACCGAAGATTTCACGCACCGTGGATGCCGATCCACGAAGAAAACGTCGTTGAAGCCTCGCCGTTCCACGAACCCACGGTCGAGCTTCACCACGCCCTCGAGCCTCGATCCTCGACCCATCCTCCTCGCCCGCATCGCCCCGCCTCGCCCCCGCCTCGGTCCGTCGGCAACCAGAGAGGAGAGAGTGAGAGGAGAGAGTGGGAGAAGAGAGAGAGGGAGAGAAGAGAGAAATGAGAGGGGAGAGAGAGGGTGGGTTAATATATAGGAAATTCGGGAAATTCGGAAAAATCTTGAAAAATAGAAAATCACACCCTCGCGATCCTCGGAACGCACCGATCGCAACGGTACCACACTCGCCTAGGTGAACGGCCCGGTTCACCCGCAACGAGGTTCCGAAGAAAAAGCCGAAACCCACGCCGGGAATCAGAAAACACACGCGGAAAAAGCCACGGAACGCCTCCGGGCCTCCGAAACGACTCCGGATCGCGCCGATCCGAACACGAAAGATGTCCGAAATGAAATTTCGGACACAACGGAGTCAGACGCTCCGAGAAACCAGATCTGGGACCCATGAACGAGGATCTGAAAAACCCTGGGCATTATAGCCCTCCCCCCCTTAAAGGAATTCCGTCCTCGAATATTCAGGACCAAGCACGAAGTCATAGGGGAAGAACACCGAACCAACGGACAACGCTGTCCGACCCCCAGCACAGAAAATCTCAGTTCTCATGAAAACACCAGCCTTGAGGGACACAGCCAGACTTACAATCACAACAACACCTCGCTCCACGCGCCGAGCACACTGGCCAACAGAGCAGGCATATACCAAAGGGCACAATCCGGCATCACCTCAGACAACGAGAGAACCAACATGGCACCGCAGCCACAATCTCGCTCACCGAGGGAAACACAACCCTCGACACGAGCAACAGCTACCGATTCATCCAATGGTCGGCAGACAAATCGCACATCAGCTTCGCAGCCAGCTGACAGGTCGCACGCCCTCTCAAGAGAACAACCAACACAGAGCCTCCATCGGCTCACGCAGTCATCTCGATAGACTGCAACCAGAACATCGGCTCAGCACCAAGGAACACCTCACACATGGCAAGCTGAAAGTCGGACATAACACTGTGCCAACTCTTGTCAGAAGACAAACTTCGACAAAGCCCAGATCCCCATCCGGAAAGGCACATCACAGAAACGACCACCAAAGGTCTCGCTGGCACACAGCTCTCGCCACGCTTGAGCCCCAACAACCAGCATCTTCTGTCTCTGAAAGACCATCCACTGGTCACCGACTGCTCGCTCAGCTTCTTCCTTCTTTCCTGGTCCTCGACCGGGTCCAAGGGAAACATTCCAAACCTCGACAAGCCATCCGTCGACTCCCACACAGACTGATGCCACATCTCGAGCAGCATTCCTCTCGGACATCGCATCCGAGCTCAAACATCGCTCCAACTCGACCCTCTCGAGGAGCACGACGAAACTAAATGACGGATCCTGGTGTCTTCAATCATCACCTCACTAGACTCAGAGTCACAGGGGAACCACCCCATGCTAGTCACCAAACCAGGGATAACCATCGCGACACCAACGTCCTATCAAGGACCATCCTCCGATGCCCATCTCACAAAAGGCCTCCACCCACAGGCGTCACTCATCCATCTGGTCTCATCAAATCCTTCGATCAATCCAAGTGGACACCCGCCAATCCCGATTCCGCCCTTACCACAGAGCCACGGGACACCACCTGAACAGTGCTCACGGGTCCCTAAGTAATAAACATTTCACCGTCACAATTTGACAAGACCGTAGAACCAACAGACACTGCTGTGGTCGGTCACACGGTTAGGCTCACCAGCCACTCATAGCCGTCAACCGGGACCCATAGTCTGCCAGAGACCACTTCCCCAAAAACGATCTCATCCGAGGACACGACTGGGAACACAAGTCGGCACCAAGCCACCGACTCTGACCAACACGTCCTCAACCATCGTCAGGCGACATCCTCAACAACCTCATCCAGGTCCAACACCGACACCTGACACGGCTTCCATCACAGGAACATGGTACTCTTGCGGCACACTAGCCAACACTTTTCCCAACACTCCATCTTGCCAGTGCCAAGAATCACGATATCTCGGGCAACGGCAGGCCAACGACACGTTTCACACCGAGGAACCCATCCTCCGATGCTCAACGCAAACTCAAGAATCCGCCCGTAGCAACCAACGCTACGATCCACACACTGTGATCCACACGCACAGCCACCACATCGACAACTCGGGATCCACCAACTCGACAGTCATCTACAACCCCGCATACTCCGATCCTCCTCACCTCGGGAACCACAACACCAACCGCAAATCTCGCGCACACCGCCCAACCGGCACTCGTCCTTCCGGAACAGCGCCAGCACCCTTACACATCAGGGAATGGGCAATGCTTCTCACAGGCAACCATCTTGCCAAAATGCAGAACGTGTCTCACACGGACTTCATGGCACACGAAGGCCAACCAATCCGGACGCACAGTGCAAGACGACAAACCTTAGCCCAACACAATCTCTCCAACCAGAGGAGAAACCAGCACACTTCCGACCAACGGAAGAACTCCACGCTCGACCTGATCTCGAACCTCGCGCATGCTGGAAACAGCACCATCCAACACCAAGGAAAACCATCGCTTTCATCAGGTCAGCGCCTCTGACACACTCGATGAGTGTTACATCGGACCATAATCACAGCATCTCTCGATGCACCACCGCTGTAATTCCTCGAACTGTAACACGGCATGGCAAGAGCCGCAACACGAGCCCTAACAACAACCACCGACGCTCATCCTCGAGTCCCGAACTCACCACGGAGCCTTTACATCTCAAACCAACTCCAGTGCGAACACAACCCATTCGAACACAAGAGCGTAGGAGCAAGACTTACTGGGACACCACAGCCCAATCCTGCCTCGAAATCCGCAAGACAACCGGGACCGACACTCCATTTCTGACGCCATAGAGCACGACAAGAACATCAGGCTCGACGAAACAGCAGCTCACCGAGAAGATAATCTGCTCACCCGAGCACACTTCTCGATCAGAACACCCGCTCTGCCACCTTAAACCACGACCTGAAAACCTCAGGGGCTGGATAAATCTCAAGCGGGAGTGGCCAAAACCGACAACAGCTCCCTCAGAGCGCGCTCATGGCCACTTAACAACGAACAGTCCTCTCCAGCCACCTGACCACGCCGTAGATTCCTCGATCGCAGCACCACGAGCTCACGCCTGCCAGCAACCACTGCCCAACGCAACACGACCAGGGCCACCACTCAAGGGAGAAAGCTCTCGACCTCGATCCGCAGACCCCACGCCGGCACAAAAGCCGCGAACAACAACCACCTTCACAGCGCCACGCAGCGCACTCAAGCTCTCAAGCGAGAAACAAGGCAGAAAGTGAACACAAAACCCTAAGCCAGCTGCCGACTGTACTGGACCTTATGGACTCTGATCACTGCAACATTTCGAATTCCTATGTACGTCCACAACCACCGCTCTGATACTAGCTGTGACGGCCCGAGAATCCGGTTACCGGGAAGGCCCGATAACCCGAGACTCGCACCGCCGACCACGAGCCGGGAGGGCTCGGAAGGGCTAAAAGGAGTGTGGAGGCACAAAGAAATAGGAAATAAAGCAGGATAATTCAATAATTAACAGAAATAAATAAACAACTACAACAGAGTCCAGTCCAACAGAAAGTACAGTCTAAAGCAGTAAAACGTACCACATGCCAAGTGAACACTCGGCCCGACAAGCTGGAAAATGAGAACCTCCGCTCCGCACTCTCGAACCACGAGAAAGAACCGCCACGCCTAAAAAGCAGGGAATGAGTCTCCAAAACAGAGACTCAGCAGGGATCCCGCGGAACCCCAACCGGAAACAACGGCGGTAGCGGTAAGGAGAGCTACAACTACAGCAGGAACAGCAAACCGGTGGCCGGTCAAAAACTCGGCTCTACAGCTACTCCTGCTGTACCAGAAAACACGACCCAGTCTCCCGTCGGGGGACAACCAAGCCACACACCCGACCACCCGATCCCACGATCGGGGACCACCAGACACGAACCGCCCTAGCCATGCTACTAGGAAAATGCCACGCTACCTCTGTAGCGGAGGCCTGCCCTCCGAAAAAGGGCCTGAGCCAAAACCACATGGCCAGGAAACACGGTCACGACCTCACCGTCATGAACACAACACTGTCTGAGAAAGGCCCTCGGTGACGCTCACCGGAAACCCCAGACCTCGACTCCGGGAACACTCCCGAAACCACTCACGAAGTCCCGTCCCGCGGACAGAAACAAAACCTGGTGCACGACAACCCACGTCACGTGACAGGAGCACCACCCACTAGAAGAATGATCGGATGCGTCCTCTGACGTCTTACTCCGCGTCACAAGTGTCTAGCTACGACCCCCCGGGCGTGAGACTCAGACACACTCAGTAACCAGTACCACAGAACAAGGACTAGTTGGGGTCGCGCCTGCCACCGTCCGACGCCTCCAACCTCGTGTGCACACTCAGACCGTACGCCCTAGGCCTGTCCTCTAGCTGGTATTTCCCCCTAAACCCGGACTCGGAAGTACACGGGGGCCCTGCGGTAACCAGCCTACTCACCGCCTCTCTCGGGTACGCCGCTCAGCCACTCCCAGGCGAGCCAGCACACGCGTGCCGTGGGAAAGCTACGACTAGTGGACGTGTCACAAAACGTGGACACAGAAAATCACGCACGCACCCATTGCGAGTAACATGGAGTAACAGGTGGCACGACGCCACCATACTACAGATGGTCCACTAGACCTACGAAACCCAACGGCCTTTGAGTCACAAGACTCGGGGTCAAGACCGTTGCACACGACAGCACTGAGCTGTCAATCTGGCCTAATCCCTAGGTCCAAAACCACAATGCGATGACTCACGAGGCGAATCGCAATCGCCGAGACCATTCCCCCACCTGGGAACTCAGGAGACCTCCAGTCCCAAGTTACGACATGGACTCGCGGTTCACAGGCCATAACCACAGAAGCATGATTCCCAAGGTAGCACACAAGCCCCCACGATGATTTCCCATCTTGTAGCAAGCCAAAAACCTCCAGCCCCAGGCCAGATAACTGGACTCGCAGTCCAAGGCCAAACACGTGGCCCACATGGGAATCACCGACCAAAGAAACCCACGATATGCGGGGGAGGCCCCACCGCACACACACCAATACACGGTGACTCGATCGAGCGTAACCCGAAAGCCCGAAACACGTGGGGTCACTCGGACCCACCACACCTATGGGCACACTAATCGAGGCAACACGGTCCCTCCCGACACCCCAGAAACACAGACACAGAACCCATGGGGTGTTCGGGATACTCACAAGGCCAGAGGTCGACCACTGGGTCACAACCGGGTCGACCGGAGACCAACACCACACAATCGAGACGCTAAAAGGTCACCCGGACCCTTAAACTCTCGGGCATGTAAAACGAGGTAAGTGGGACCTCTGGACACCCAAAGACACGGTCACGGAACTCCACGGGGTATCCGAGACACTCACGAGACCTAAAGTCAACCACTGGGTCACAACCGGGTTGACCGGAGGTCAAAACAGCACAAATAGGAACCAGAACGTGGTAGTGGTCACCTGGTGACCGCGACCAGATAGTGGTCGACCGGGGACCGCGACCAGATGGTAGCGGTCAACCAGAGACCGCGACCATGCTGTCACGGTCACCTCACGACCGCAACTAACCACGCGCAACCCCGCTGGTAGCGGTCGCCCGAGGACCGCGACTAGATAGTAGCGGTCATCCCATGACCGCGACTAGACCAAAGCGGTCTATCGCACGACCGCGACGCTCGAAGGCCTCCTCGACCAAAAAACAAAGGATGAACGCGGTTCTCCCGAGACCGCGACCAATGAACGTGGTTTCTGGTGGACCGCGACCATTTCGGAAAATTGAGAACGGCGGGAAAAACCCCAAAAATCCACGCCACGCCCCCAAACATCCACGGATGAGGGGGAAAACATAGGGGAAGCCCCCAAATAACCCCTAGCATGCACTTACGGCCTCGGATCGGCCAGAAACGCAATGAAACGGGAGATCGACCCACAAGCCCTAAAACATGGATTTTGCCCAAATCACCCCGTTTGGCCCGCTCGGCTCACCGTAGCCTACGAAACTTGCGGGAAAAGAGAGAGCATGAGCTGGGGGTCCATCACCCTACCTCCACCGAAGATTTCACGCACCATGGATGCCGATCCACGAAGAAAACGCCGTTGAAGCCTTGCCGTTCCACGAACCCACGGCCGAGCTTCACCACGCCCTCGAGCCTCGATCCTCGACCCATCCTCGCCGTCCTCCTCGCCCGCATCGCCCCGCCTCACCCCCGCCTCGGTCCGTCGGCCGCCGGAGAGGAGAGAGTGAGAGGAGAGAGTGGGAGAAGAGAGAGAGGGAGAGAAGAGAGAAATGAGAGGGGAGAGAGAGGGTGGGTTAATATATAGGAAAATCCAAAAATTTAGAAAAATCCCCAAAAATAGAAAATCACACCCTCGCGATCCTCAAAACGCACCGATCGCAACGGTACCACACTCGCCTAGGTGAACGGCCCGGTTCACCCGCAACGAGGTTCCGAAGAAAAAGTTGAAACCCACGCCGGGAATCGGAAAACACACGCGAAAAAAGCCACGGAACACCTCCGGACCTCCGAAACGACTCCGGACCGCGCCGATCCGAACATGAAAGATGTCCGAAATGAAATTTCAGACACAACAGAGCCGGACTCTCCGAGAAACTAGATCCGAGACCCACGAACGAGGATCCAAAAAACCCGGGGCATTACACAAGTAGTGCCTCCAAATCTTCAAGGCAAAAACTACAGCTACTAGCTCCAAATCATGGTCATGATAATTCTCTTCATGCTTCTTTAGCTGCCTAGAGGAATAAGCTATCACCTTCACATGCTGCATAAGTACACAGCCTAGGCCAATACCTGAAGCATCCGTGTAAATGACAAAACCTCCTTCTCCAGAAGGTAAGGCCAAAACAGGGGCAGTTGTTAAACACTCTTTCAAAGTCTGGAAACTCTGTTCACAATCTTCTGACCACTCAAATCGGTTCTCCTCGCGGGTCAATCTGGTCAGAGGTACTACAATTTTGGAGAAATCCTTGATAAACCTTCGATAGTAACCTACCAAACCTAGAAAACTTCTTACTTCAGTTACACTTGTAGGTCTATCCCAATTCTTTACTGCCTCTACTTTCGAAGGATCAATAGAAATACCTTCCCTAGTGATAATGTGTCCTAGAAAAGACACTTCCTGTAACCAGAAATCACATTTGCTGAACTTGGCATACAATTGATGATCTCTTAATAATTGCAATGCCATCCTCAAATATTCGGCATGCTCCTCCTCACTTTTAGAGTATATCAAAATGTCATCAATAAACACTACGACCCACTGATCAAGGTAGGGTCGGAACACGCTATTCATCAACTGCATAAAAGCTGCAGGGGCATTCGTTAGTCCAAAAGGGATCACTACAAATTCAAAATGCCCATACCTACTACGGAAGGCCGTTTTAAAGATATCCTCATCCTTGATCCGCAGCTGATGGTACCCTGATCGAATATCGATCTTAGAAAAGTATTGTGCCCCTGCTATCAGGTCAAACAGTTCATGAATTCTTGGCAATGGGTACTTGTTCTTGATAGTAAGCTGGTTCAATTGCCGGTAGTCGATGCATAGCCTCATTGAACCATCCTTCTTCCGAACGAACAACACCGGGGCTCCCCACGGGGATGTACTTGGATGAATAAATCCCTTCTCGAGTAACTCCATTAATTGTCACTTTAACTCCCTCAACTCTGCAGGAGACATACGATACGAAGTCTTAGAAATAGGGGACGCGCCAGGAATTAAATCAATGGAAAAGACTACTTCTCTCTCAGGTGGAAGTCCTGGCAAGTCCTCAGGAAAAACATCAGGAAAAGCTTGAATAATAGGAATGTCTTTAATCTCCATCTCCTTCTCAGGGGTTAAAGAAACCAAGGCTAGAAAAGCCTGACATCCTTTCTTCTCAGCTCGAAGAGCCGAAATAAGTGGCACGGATATAGAACGCCTAACCCCAGTAAAAGAAAGCTCGGGGTGTCCAGAAAAAGACACAGAGCTAGTGCTGCAATGGACATTGGCTTCATATCTAGCCAACTGATCTGCTCCTAGGATTACATTATAATCCTTCATTTCCATACAAACCAAGTTTGCCGGCATATTCTGCCCACTAACCGTAACCTTACTAGAAGGGTAGTAATATTTAATTGCTGATCTTGAACCAATGGGGGTTAAAATTTCTAGTGGAGAATTCATTAACACCGGTTTCACAACTAAAGACTTAGCAAAATTCTGAGAAATAAAAGAGTGTGTTGCTCCCGTGTCAAATAGAACAAAAGCTAGCTTTTCACAAATAATAAGTGTACCTTCCACAAGTCCACCCTCCTCGGTGGTTCCTGTCTCATCTTCCTGTAGGGCTTGGAGCTTGCCCTGGCGCTTCTAACCTCCTTGTGTTTTGGTCGGTGCAGCTTGGTCCGACAGTAGGGGACACTCTGGAATACGATGGTCCTGACTTCCGCAACGTAAACAAGCGCCTAACTTGCACCAACATTCCTCCATCTTGTGACCTGGGCGGTCACAATACTTGCAATGGGCCTTGGACGGTACAATCGGACCAGGCTTCTTCTCATCATTTTTCGGCATCTTACCTTTCCACGAGCTAGACCCGCAGTTGGGTCTCTTCTTGTCATTACCGGGTTTAAAGTTCCCGGAACTAGTAGTCTGTTCTTTCTTGGGGTTTTTTCTTGGATCTTCTCCGTTATCTCCAGGGTATCCTCCAGAACTTGAGCCTTTCTCACCATCTCGGCATAAGTCTGGATCTCCATAGGTGCCAATTGGTTGATGTAATGCAGCTTCAACTCATTAATAAATCGTTTGGCCTTCATCTTCTCGGTAGACACTAGATGAGTAGCATAACGAGACAACCTGGAAAACTGGGCTTCGTATTCGGCAACAGATAGATTCCTTTGCTTCAAAGCAGCGAACTTCGCCTTCTTCTTCTCTTGCACCCTATCAGAAAAGTACTTGCTGTAGAAGAGTTCCTCGAACTCCTTCCACGTCACTTGATGGTCTCTCAAGGTGACTTTCGCGGCATCCCACCATGTTCTAGCGTCACGCTCTAGTTGGAAAGTAGTCAGAAGGACGCGCTCATGGTCGCTACACTGCATAACTTCAAAGATTCGCTCCATTTCCTTCAGCCAGTGCTTGGCATCATCTGGATCCGTTGAACCACTGAATCATGGGGGATTCATTCCTCGAAAGTTCCGGTGAAGATCACCAGATCCCTGGTGAGCCGCTCCTCCCGGGGCTACTTGTTGCAGGGCCCGAGTTAACCCTTGCACAGTACGTTGCATGTCTCTCCATTGCGCATGTTCAGCCGCCATTTCACGAACCCTACACGTCGAATAATTAATTTAGAACCATATAGCAGGAATCTTTTAGAGTAAATTTATTAACTTAACCTGAGTCTCTACCCAAATCTCACTGGGTTGGGTTCTTAAACTTTTTGACGAGTCATGGTTCTAAGACACCATTAGGGAACCTAGGAACCTTAGAAAACATAGGCTCTGATACCACCAAACTCTCACGCCCGTCGCGGAATATCGGAACGCGGCAGTCCAAAATAGTTAAAAATATGTTGATTTCTAGACATGCTATGTATTGGGTTAGCGAATCCATACATTCAGCTCAATACCATTGTCAGAATTAATTTCATCATAACCATTAAATACCAACTAATTATACATAATGAGTTTCACGATCATCCTCAATTAACATACCAAGAAAATCTCATTATCCATCAACTTAACGCAGTTACATAACCACTGACTTAAACAAAATTACAACTCTAGAACATAACTATATTACTCAGACTCAAACTATCTAAATTGACTACACGAGGCCTTCTAGCTAGTTCGCTCCAGGGTCCTCACTCCTGCCCATCCCCATCAGTTAGAGAGTCCTCACCTGAGCTACCCGAAAGGGGGGGAAACAACTAGGTGAGCAAATGCTCAGTAGGTAATAGCAGACAATGTTTAAGTAATTAACCAATTACATCAATCTATGCGAGAAAAGAAAAGAATAATGACAATGAATTGCTCAGAGTAAAAGAACAAGAATATAGCGTATCCAGAGACTGGCCGATTAAGCATGTAACAAGCAAGTCATGTAAATATTTCCATGGAGGAAATTAATACCTTGAATTCAAGAAAAAGAGTCAAGTAAATGAATTGTCATAGACATCACGCTAGTCATGCACTCGGTGCAATACCTCACCATGTCATTACAACTCCCCGGGGCGCTAGTACTTTGCGGGCGCTCTTCCCAGGACCAGACCGGGCTCTTTTGATGCGTTGGCATTGATTTGGTGGATCCAAGATCCCAAGTTATGTCTAGACATTCACAGCATTCGGCCAAAAAAGATATGAAAGTTCCAAGATATAATGAGAATAATCAAGGGTTATAAGTAGTACAAGCCATGCTTGGCCCGACTACTGAGGCACACAAGAAATTGAGCAAAATCGCAAGCTAGAGGGTACACGGTCACATTTGGGCCTCTTATAACAAAACGGTCTAATACTGGACCGTGGAAGTGAACGGGGCCACAGGAAAGCCCAGTTCTGTGTCAAAAGATAAACGGTCCTCAATTGGGCCATGCAACAATTGAACGGTTTAATATGGACCGCTGAAGGCCGCTCTGGGTTTGAAAGAACAAGGCCCAGAGTTATGAAACTAAACGGTCCTAAAATGAGCCGCTCAAAAGATAGAACGGTCCACTAAGGGCCGTGAACAACTGAGCTCGATGCACCCAGAAAGAAGGTCTACACGGTCACCCAAGGGCCATTCATAGTGACAAACGGTCAAGCATGAACCGCTTAATGATAGAACGGTCCCAGAAGGACCGCTAATAACAAGACAGCCCAATTCCGGGCTTGGCAAAATCACGCGGTTCGATAGAGTCCAAAGGTTCAGGTTTTGGGGGTACAGCCCGCCCGACGTCCTAGTGGGAATCCCAGGCTCGCGGGTGCGTACGGAGGTCTCATAATGGAGTTCCTAGTCCGAAGGAAGGAGTATCCGGCAGAGAGTGCCAACCATTACAAGAATTTGAGGGCGAATACATCAATGGAAAATGAATATATGACGGTCAGTCAACATCACCGGGATGAATTTACTATAAAACAATCTTAATAAGAATTTATTCCAATATATAACACAATTTAAAGTTTATGCATTCATTAATAAAAGAAAGGGAAAAGGATGAACAAAGGAAGAACAAAATTTACATAGGTAAGAGTTAATATTAATCAGTCTTCACATTTACCAATTAAATGTGGGTTACTATCTTACTCACAAGCCTAGATTAATAAGAACTAATCATGCTTCAACTATTATCTAAGAGATACTGCGTGAAGTACACGGTCTATACAGAGCCACCCAACAGGCCCTAGCGGTCTATCGATAGGCCGTGTAAGGCATGGAAGCTGGAAAGCCATGCGCCCTAAGCAATCTGTCGAACGGCCGCTAGTATCCCTAAGCGGTCTGTCATTGGGACGCTATCGATCGCGGGGTCTCGAACACAAAGTCAGGATAAACGGTCAAAACTACGACTACGAAATGGACCCGGCGGTCTATCGCGAGGCCGCTTAGTGCCAAACGGTTCCTGTTAGGACCGTGGCCCACTTGTCGTTCCGATGTTCGGCGAACATCCGAACGAGGCTAATCAAAACGAGAAATTCGCACAATATAGAGCAGAGAAATTGGGCAAAAACATACCACTAGAAAGAAGATGAAAAGATGCATGATATAGGATGATTAATTAGGACATTTAAGCCTACTACCTTAACCTTAAGTCGAGAGCAACATGATAAACCCTAATTTTAACATGCTCTGGCTAAAACGACTAATACTCACATGATACAAAACCAAATTTAGGGCTTTTGGTATCATTAGAAAGAGGGATCGGAGACGCATCTAACCATATATTATGCTTGAGGTTTGGTCTACTAGAACCTACCTTAAACAAGGGAAGAAGAGGGATGATGGTCACCAGCCGGTCGCACGAAGAACACCCAAGAACACGCCTAAATTCTCCCTCGATCGAGCTCCTCGTCGGCCGCAGCTACCAAACGTCAATGCTAGGAGTCCTTAGGGTTAGTTTTATAGGATGAATCGATTCCTAGAGGGATCTATCAAGAGGATAGAGTCCAAGATCCCGGTCGCGCGAGATTCGTGCATTGACCCGGTCACGCCACCGCTCACCTTCAAAATTCAAAGTCTAGGGTTTTGGGTTTCGACTGGGAACAGTGGGGAAACGATCTCCTCATCAAGGCCGTCTGTTTGGGTCTGATCTGAGCTCAAATGGTCGGGTATTGGGTTCGAATTTGACGATCCAAGGTCCGATAGGTTAAAACGTGGATTTCGCCCTAATTCCCTTAATTGGGCTAGCTTAAAAATTTAATTAGGTTTAGACCCAGAAGAACAAAAGTCTAAACCATTCACCCTCTATGCGATTATAATTTTTCTAGATTTTAATAAATTGATTGCAAGTTAACCTATCGCAATTTCCATGAATATTCTTATAATTTCCCTTTATTTTATTTAATAATATACCGTGGTGCTGCACAACTAATTGGTATCAGAGCCTCGGCTCTGTTTTCATCTAGAAACCTCGTGGTATAGAGAGATCTGTTAGGAATGGCTAACAATCTTAACAAGGGGTTAATGCTCGAAGGGCATTCTATTCATAGGCCACCTTTCTTTGATGATAGTAACTACCCCTATTGGAAGAATATGATGACTGTCTTTCTACGTGCTCAAAGTCATGAAATATAGACTGTCATTAGGAATGGTCCGTACATTTTACACCCGGATGAGGATATGTGGGACGATGACAGTATCAAGAAGGCCACTGTGAATTTTAATGCATTAACTATTATTCAGTGTGCTATTCACCCGAATGACTATGCTCGTGTTTCCATGTGCAGTAGCGCGAAAGAAATGTGGGACAAGCTCAAGCTAATTTATGAAGGTACCACAGAGGTCATGGAAACGAAAGCGAACATGTTGATCCGAGATTACGAGCTATTCCATATGAAAGAGGAAGAGAATATCCCCAAGATGTTTGCACGTCTCAAGGAGATCACAAATGGGTTGAAGTCACTCGGAAGGGAGTTTAAAGATACGGATTTGGTAAGAAAAGTGCTGAGGTCCCTATCATCAAGCTGGCACACCAAGGCAACCGTGATAGAGGATTCGAAGGATTTTTCTACCCTCACCGTGGATGCGCTCATAGGGTCTTTGATGGCCTATGACATTAATATAAAGAAGACGGAAGAGGACATAATGAAGAAAAAGCCAATCACTTTGAAAGCATACCCAGAAATTGTCTCAAGTCAAGAGGATTCGATGGGAACCACAGACGATGAAGAAGTTGCCATGTTGACAAGAAGAGTTAGACAATTTCTGCGCCAAAGGAGAATATTTGGTGAAAAATTCAAGAAAGGAAAGAAGCAGCCGAAGCAAAGAAATGAACCATCTAAAGCGGCTGAAGTAATGTGCTATGAGTGTAAGAAGATGGGGCACATGAGAGGTGAATGCCTTGAGTTGCAGAAAAAGAAAGGAAAAATGATCAAGGGCAAGAAGCCCAAGGCAATGAAAGCAACGTGGAGCGATGAGGACGAGGATGAGCCTATGTCTGATGAAGAAGAAGATATTTAAGAGCTGGTAAAGAACATGTGTCTTATGGCCAAGAGCGACAATGAACGGGTAATCTCTGACTCAGAGTTTATCACAATTGAACAATGGGAACTTGTATATGAGGAATTGGATGAAAAATACAAAAGAATGAAAAATGAGAATAGAACCTTGAAGAAGAAGATTCATGAAATAATACATTCATCTAATTCATGTGAGAAATGCAGTTTGTTTGAAATGCAAGTTAAAATTTTCAAAAATGCCAATGACACCTTGGAATCAAAGTTGCTTTTGTTTGAAGATGAAATTGCATGCTTAGAAGTAGAAAAGAAAAATGCTTTTAAAATCAAAGATGAAATCCAAGAAAAGCATGATTTGTTGAAAAAGGAGCTAGAAGAATTGAATGGTATATTAATTGAATGCGAGAAAATCAAAGAAAAATTGAACAGCAAAAATGGAAGTTTTATCATTAAAATTGAAAAGGTGAAAAATGCCAATGAAAAGATGTTGAAAGGAAAGGAAAAATAAGTTGTGAAAAATTCAAATTTCATGCATGGCAACAATAATGATTTTTATTATGCTGTTAAGAGTTCACCATATCATGGAGAGTGTTCACACACACACAACAATCCATCAACTGTTAATTCTCGTTTCCCCTATACTTCTACGCATGTAAATAACAAGAAAAATTTTGGTAGGAAGAGACCCACTTATTTTTATTGTGGGAGAGTAGGGCATGACATGTATATATGTCAGTTAATGAAATATGATGATGGCATGTTCTTCAGTAAGTACAGTCTTGGAAATGCTAACAATAAGGGACCCAAGCTTACTTGGGTACCCAAATCAAAATGAGCATGTTTGCTTATTGATGCAGGTCTACATGAAGGCAACAAAAAATAAATGGTACCTGGACAGCGGATGCTCCAGGCACATGACAGAAAATAAATAACTTTTTACAAACCTGGCAGAGAAAAATGGTGGTACGGTAATTTTTGGCGGACAGGACAGAGGTAAGATAATAGAAATTGGGAGAATTGGTAAGGATCTCAACCATTGCATTAAAGATGCTCTACTTGTTAGAGGTCTTCACCATAACTTGTTGAGTATAAGTCAACTCTGTGACAAGGGTCACAAGGTCATATTTGAGTCTTCTCACTGCACAATTATTAATGCTAATTAACACGAAATCAAATTCGTAGGAGTGAGGAGTAACAACACTTATCAGGTTGACTTTAATGAAATTACATCTTAAAATTTGTGTCTAGTTGCAAACAAGAATGAAGATGTTTGGTTGTGGCATCGCCGCCTTGGGCATGCCAATTTTAATGTCATTAGGAAGTTGAATCGTCATGGCTTAGTTAGAGGTCTTCCTAGTTTAAAGTTTGAAACTTCGAAAGTTTGTGAAGCATGTAATAAAAGAAAACAAACCACAACGTCATTTTAATGCAAAAACATTGTTTCAACTAAAAAACCCCTTCAATTCTTGCATCTAGATTTGTTTGGTCCCACTAGGACTCGCAGTCTTGGAGGGAAGCTTTATGGATTTGTGATTGTCGACGATTTTTCGCGATATGAATGGGTTTTGTATCTAGCTAATAAGAGTGATGCATGCAATGAATTCATTGATTTTTGTGCTAGAGTTCAAAATGAAAAAGGTTATTCAATTCAAAAAATTCAAAGTGACCACGGAAAAGAATTTGAAAATCATGAGTTTGATGAATTTTATAGGAAGTAGGGGTACGAACATCAATTCTCATCACCTAAGACCCCGCAACAGAACGGAGTGGTCGAAAGGATGAATAGGACGCTCATGGCGCGAACCATGCTAGTTGAAAACGGCCTTCCACGTATGCAAATAATAATCTAATGGCCTTTAATCTAGCTACTGGAGCAAAGGATTCTTCAAAATCAATGCTGAATTCTTGGTTATATCCTTGTGCTACCAGTCTTGCTTTATTTCTTATCACAATTCCATTTTCATTTTGTTTATTTCTGAAGACCCACTTAGTTCCAATTACAGAATGTTCATTGGGTCTAGGTACAAGGTGCCACACTTTGTTTCTCTTGAATTGATTTCGTCCTTCATGCATTGCATTTATCCAACATTCATCTTTTACGGCTTCACTTACATTTTTAGGTTCAATTTGAGATACAAGAGCCAAATTATCAATTTCCTCAATCATCCTAAAGTGAGATCTAGTTCTTGTAGGGTCATGCAGATTACCAATAATGCTTGATAAAGGATGATCTCTTAACATTCTAACATTGGTTAGAGAATTACCTTCATTAGCATCTGCATTACCTTGAGTGCTTGATTCTGCCAGACTCTCACCTGGCCTTGACTCTTTCTCCTGAAGATCTTGTTCTTCCTTTACTTCAAGGAACTCCTCATCATCCTTGTCCCTGCAAGATTGTTCATTTTCAGATCTAACATTCATTTCATCAAAGACAATATGTGGAGATTCTTCTACATTTTGAGTTTTGACATTTAGGACTCTATAGGCCCTAGAGTGATTAGAATATCCCAGCAAAATGGCTGGTTCACTCTTAGGTTCAAACTTATCCTAGTCCCATTTGTCATTGTTTTGAACAAAGCATTTTGACCCAAAAACTTTGAAGTGAGCAACAGATGGCTTCTTACCTTTCATTAACTCATATGGAGTCTTTGTGGACAGAGGTCTTACCATTGCACGATTTACAATGTAGCACGAGGTGTTTACTGCCTCAGCCCATAATTTCCTTGGAAGTTGTCCTTCGATCAGCATTGTTCTAGCCATCTCCACAAGAGTTCTATTTCTTCTTTCCACCACTCCATTCTGCTCAGGAGTTCTTGGTGACAAAAATTTATGTGATATTCCTTTTGCCCTGTAAAAGCCATCAAATTCTGAATTTTCAAACTCTCCTCCATGATCTGACAGGATAGATGAAATAGTGTACTTACCATCCTGCTAAACTTTCCTGAAAAATGCCTGAAATTCTTCAAACGCATCCTTTTTATGAGATAAAAAGAACACCCAGGTAAACCTAGAAAAGTCATCTACCAAAGCAAAGCCATATCTATTCCCACTTAAACTTGCTGTTCTGGTGGGTCCAAACAGATCCATGTGAATAAGTTCAAGAGGTCTAGAAGACTGGTTTTCTATTCTAGATTTAAATGACTTCCTAGTGTGCTTACCTTGAGTGCATGCATCATAAACTTTGTCATTTTGTTTAAATGAGACATCAGGCAAGCCGTTTACCATGCTGAATTTAGCTAACTTATGCATGACACTATAGCTAGCATGTCCTAGTCTACGATGCCATAGCCAAGCCAGCTCACTTTTATTAACGGCAAGACAGAGATTGTTGTGAGCAGGATCATTCAAGTCTACCATGTACATGTTGTTTATTCTTTTTCTAATGAACTTAACATTTTCAGAATGCATTTCAAGAATGGTGCATGTATGAGAATCAAACACAACTTTGTGTCCCCTGACACACAGTTGGCTTATACTAAGAAGATTGTATTCTAGTCCTTCAACAAGTAGCACATCATCAATGGAGTTCAAGGGATTTTTGCCAACTTTACCTTTTCCAATAATTTTACCATTACTGTTTCCCCCAAACGTGACATGCCCTCCTTCTTTCTCAAGCAAGAAACAGAATTTAACCTTATCTCCCGTCATATGCCTTGAGTAGCCGCTATCAAGATACCATCTGTTGTGTACAGCTACAAGGCACTCCTGCAATTCACATCAAACAAGAGATTTTGGAACCCAAATACACTTCGGTCCCATCACACCGTAGGATTGTGTTAAATAAGACAACATGCTTTTGGGAATCCATATTTGTTGTTTTGGAGGTTTTTGATATGTGGAGTTCAAAGGTTTGAGAGTTTTCTGATTGGGTTGAGGTACCCTTGGGAATGACCTTTTTGAATCAGTTCTGTTGTTAGAGAAGTATGAAGTTTTATTCTTGTTCCCATTCCAATGATTATTGTGACTCCAAGAAGCACTGGGGAATCTAGGATGAGAAGTTCTAGAAGAATACTGAACTCTTGAAGGAATGAAGATTCGCTGCGTAGACCCTCTCACCTGACTGCGTTGACTCATCCATCTAACCCTTCTATCATATGGGTTCTGGTGCATAGGATGTGTTGACGCACTGTAGTGGCTACGTCGACTCACTCTAGTATTTCCGAAAGAATACCCATCCTGGAAGGGTGTATCCGTTGACACAGTATGGACACTGCGTTGACGCGACCAATGGTTTATTCTAGCATTATTTCTGTAGAACCCCTGGGACATGGGTTGAGTGGACGCAGGGTACCCAGTGCGTTGACGCAACTGTCTTGTAGCAGACCTATGACTCCCTAAATTTCTATAAGTTTGATGCTGGGTTGATGAACTAGGGTCTATAGGCTGATCTGAGGGTTTACTTCTGAGCTTAGGCACATTCTTATGGTGATTGGCATTTAAGGTGACATTCATTTTCTCTTTTCCCTTTTCCTTTCTGGTTTCATATGTCTGTTTTACTTCTTCTTGATTTTTCTCATGGGACTTCACTACAGCCATTGGGTTTTGCTCAGATGTGCCATGTTCTGGAACAAAGGTTATTAGCCTTATCCCTATATTCTTCTTTTTAGTTGGATTATATCCAAGTCCTTCTTTTCCAAAATTACTTTTCATTCCCATAACAACTTCTAGTTTGTTTTTGCCTTGTGTAAATTTCTCAAGGGAGACTTGTTTATTTGAGTTTTCAACTTCTAGTCTCTTCAAATTTTCTTGGAGTTCTAGATTTACTCCTTGAATGGCTTCATATTTTTCTTCAGCAATTTTTACATCACTCTCCAATTTTTGCATTCTGAGTTTCAGGTCATCATGTACTTTCAGTAAAAATTCATTTTCTCTTTTCATCTCTATTAATTGATCTTTATACAGATCACTTTCAGCAAGAGACTCTCTTAGATGAGTAATTTCAGCTTCTAAGCACATGATTTTCCCATTCAAGGAATTATCTTGACTAGTCAAATTTTTCTTCTTCTTCAGTGATTTATTTTTTTCCTCATATAATCATACTTATCTAGCAATTCATTAAATGCTTCTTCCCAATCACTGCAAGAAAAGTTTTCAAAAGAGGAGGTTACCTCATCCTGATCATCTCCCTTAGCCATAAAGCACAGCTTAACATCACTTTCTTCTTCAGAGGTACTCTCTTCTTCATCTTCATCTTTCTCCTCATCACTCCAAGTACTCATCATAGCTTTTGGCTTCTTGTTCTTCCCTTTTGGTTGGACTTTCTTCACATTCTCTGGACATTCAGATTTAATATGACCTTGTTTCCTGCATTTGTAACAGACAACCTTGTCAAATTTCCTAGAGTTTTCTGATTTGAATTTTGAACTCTTTCTTACCTCTGGTCTTCTGTTGTTTCTAAATTTACCTTCCTTCCTTAGAAACTTCTTGAATTTCCCGTTGAGCATTGCTATCTCACCTAAGTCATCATATGAAGTAGATGACTGACTATCATCTGAACTCTCCTTGCTGCTAGGACCAGCCTTCAAAGCAAGTGGCTTCTTCTTTTTCACATCCTCATCAGTTCTTTTGAAATTCAGCCCATAAGCCATCAGCGATCTAATAAGCTCATCAGGGGTAGTGGTAGGAAGGTTCCTAGATTCCTCAACAACAGTGGCCTTGGTGTGCCAAATTGGAGTTAGGGATCTAAGAATTTTCCTGACCAGTTCATAATCAGTGTAAACCTTTCCCAGACCTTTAAGACCATTCACTAATAGGGTTAGTCTAGCATACATTTAAGATATATTTTCCTTTGGCTTCATTCTAAAAGCTTCATATTCAGAAATTAACATATTAGCTTTTGTCTCTCTTACCTCTGACGTACCTTCATAGATGACTTGAAGTCTGTCCCACATTTCCTTGGCACTGGCACATGAGGACACTCGTGAAAACTCCTTAGGATGTAATGAGCATTGCATGATGTTCATAGCTTGCCAATTGAGGTTGGACTTCTGAATTTGCTCTTTCACCCACAGTTCTTCATCTCCTTCTAACTGATAGGGTCCCTTGCTCACAACTCTCCAAATCTCATGGTCCTGAGCTCTCAGAAATACCTGCATCCGATTTTTCCAGTAAGCATAGTTAGTGCCATCAAAGAAGGGTGGCATATTCACTGCATACCCTTCAGGCATGAGCCCCTTGTTTTCCATTCCACTAAATCTCTCTGGGTTGTGAGACCCTTGACAAGAAAGCCAAGCTCTGATACCACGTGTTGGATTAAGTGGATGGTCCAACTAGAGGGGGAGGGGGTGAATAGGTTGACCCTTTGAAATCTTTTGCGAAAAATCACAATCAACTTTTAAGAACCAGAATACTATTTCAGAATTCAGTAAACCGACGGTGTGGAGATCAAATCTAATCAATCATCTAACGACACACAGATATAGCAAGAGACAGCAAACCACAAGAGAACACAGATTTTTATGGTGGTTCGGTCTCCCTGTGGAGACCTACGTCCACCCCTCACTAGATCAGTGAGGATCCCTGTTGAGCCTTACAGCTTTGCTAAATCGAGGAATAATACCCTCGACAATGCTGACCACTACAGCTTGGTTGACAAGAGCAACATATCCTCTTCACCAGATACCCGCTGACAAACAGCTTGAGGGCATACAAGCCCAGACCCCTTGACCCAAGCACACTCCGCTGGATCAAAACCCCTCCCTCTACTCAACAAGTACAAGGGAGAATTACAGTAGTAAAGTTCAAACTGAAATGAAAAACAATAAACGAAATCACTTGAAAATGGAAGAAGGAGCCTCAGATATATGATGGTGCTGATTCATAAATCCCGAACGTAGAGATCGGAGAGGAACGGCTTCGTCAATCAGCTGGCCTTCTCCTTCTGGATGGTAGATAATCTTGCAATGATCAACTGCCACTGGGCTTCCTCTGATCTTCAGTGGATGCAACAGCACGCACTCAGCAAGCTGATGATGCAGACCTTCTTCTGCTTCTTCTGCAGAACTCTCATGTTCTTTTTGTTCGACTGCTACTCCTTCTTATTGTTCTATTTTCCCGCGCTCTACCTATTCACGTGAATATTCCTTTTTGTGGGTCCCAACCAGATTTTTTGGTTAGCCCAATGATTGTTGTCCTTGAGGCTTCTCAAATCACGAGGGAAAGAGAGCGCATGCTCTTTTAGATGACGTGGCATCTAATGCCACTTACGATTGGGGTCCACCCAATCATCTCTTGATGAAATTTAGATGGCGTCAACTCATTGAGACCATGAGGTTGACACAGCCTTGAAATGCCCCACATGTCTTTGAGTATAAAGCTGGATGCGTTGACACATGGGGTCACTGCGTCGACCCACTAAACTGACCTAGAGCGATCTTTATCTCAGAATGAACTGCTACGTCGACGCTATCATGTTGTAGCATTGACGCACCGGGGTATTTCTAGTGAATAATGATTCTGCCACTTGAACTGCTACGTCGACGCTGCTGAACTATGGCGTTGACGCACTGAGCTATGCCAGTGATTTGATACTTCTGCCTCTTGTACTGATGCGTAGACGTAATTAGCACCCTGCGTTGGCGCTGTCCTTTTATTCAAATCGTTGCGTGGACGCCGTGAGCATCCTGCGTAGACTCTATTTTTTCCTTGCATTCAAAAATAAAGTATATACATGAGTTAATGAATCAAGGGTTAATTTATCAGTTCTGTTGAACTCAACACACACACATCTCATGGCTGTCATCATCAAAACCAGGGGCACAACACATTGGTGTGGAAGGGTCGGATGTACTTGTTCCACTTGTTGCTCTTGCTCCTTTTCTTTTTCCTTCTCTTGATCTTGATTTTCTGCCTCACCTTGTTTGATTGATTCTCTTTTTTCAATTTCACTCTCACTTGTAATCAGAAAATTATCGTTATCATTTGACTTTCTCATGGTGTATTCATCAACTACTACATGTGGACTCTCCTCGACAACAAGTGTTCTAGTGTTATAAACACGGTAAGCTCTAGATGATAGAGAATACCCGAGGAAAATCCCTTTATCACTTTTTACATCAAACTTTTCAAGATTATCTTTACCATTGTTTAAAATGTAACAAATAGATCCAAATTGCTTAAAATGTGATATGTTGGGTTTCTTACCTTTGTACAGCTCGTAAGGAGTTTTCTTAAGCATCGGTCTTACCATTACTCGATTTGTAATGTAGCAGGCGATGGCCACTGCCTCTGCCCATAAATACCGTGGAAGACCGTTTTCAGCTAGCATGGTTCGCGCCATCTCCACGAGCGTCCTGTTCTTCCTTTCGACCACTCCGTTCTGTTGCGGGGTCTTTGGTGATGAGAATTGATGTTCGTACCCCTACTTCCTGCAAAATTAATCAAACTCATGATTTTCAAATTCTTTTCCATGGTCACTTTGAATTTTCTGAATTGAATAACCCTTTTCATTTTGAACTCTAGCACAAAAATCAATGACTTCATTGCTTGCATCACTCTTATTAGCTAGATACAAAACCCATGCATATCGCGGAAAATCGTCAACAATAACAAATCTATAAAGCTTCCCTCCAAGACTGCGAGTCCTGGTGGGACCAAACAAATCTAGATGCAACAATTGAAGGGGTTTTTCAGTTGAAACAATATTTTTACATTTAATTGACGTTGTGGTTTGTTTTCCTTTATTACATGCTTCACAAACTTTCGAAGTTTCAAATTTGAAACTAGGAAGACCTCTAACTAAGCCATGACGATTCAACTTCCTAATGACATTAAAATTGACATGCCCAAGGCGGCGATGCCACAACCAAACATCTTCATTCTTGTTTGCAACTAGACACAAATTTTAAGATGCAATTTCATTAAAGTCAACCTGATAAGTGTTGTTACTCATCACTCCTACGAATTTGATTTCGTGTTAATTAGCATCAACAATTGTGCAGTGAGAAGACTCAAATATGACCTTGTGACCCTTGTCACAGAGTTGACTTATACTCAACAAGTTATGGTGAAGACCTCTAACAAGTAGAACATCTTTAATGCAATGGTTGAGATCCTTACCAATTCTCCCAATTCCTATTATCTTACCTCTGTCCTGTCCGCCAAAAATTACCGTACCACCATTTTTCTCTGCAAGGTTTGCAAAAAGTTGTTTATTTCTTGTCATGTGCCTGGAGCATCCGCTGTCCAGGTACCATTTATTTTCTGTCGCCTTCATGTAGACCTACATCAATAAGCAAACATGCTCATTTTGATTTGGGTACCCAAGTAAGCTTGGGTCCCTTGATGTTAGCATTTCCAAGACTGTACTTACTGAAGAACATGCCATCATCATATTTCATTAACTGACATATATACATGTCATGCCCTACTCTCCCACAATAAAAACAAGTGGGTCTCTTCCTACCAAAATTTTTCTTGTTATTTACATGTGTAGAAGTATAGGGGAAACGAGAATTAACAGTTGATGGATTGTTGTGTGTGTGTGAACACTCTCCATGATATGGTGAACTCTTAACAGCATAATAAAAATCATTATTGTTGCCATGCATGAAATTTGAATTTTTCACAACTTATTTTTCCTTTCCTTTCAACATTTTTTCATTGGCATTTTTCACCTTTTCAATTTTAATGATAAGACTTCCATTTTTGCTGTTCAATTTTTCTTTGATTTTCTCGCATTCAATTAATTTACCATTCAATTCTTCCAGCTCCTTTTTCAACAAATCATGCTTTTCTTGGATTTCATCTTTGATTTTAAAAGCATTTTTCTTTTCTACTTCTAAGCATGCAATTTCATCTTAAAACAAAAGCAACTTTGATTCCAAGGTGTCATTAGCATTTTTGAAAATTTTAACTTGCATTTCAAACAAATTGCATTTCTCACATGAATTAGATGAGTGTATTATTTCATGAATCTTCTACTTCAAGGTTATATTCTCATTTTTCATTCTTTTGAATTTTTCATCCAATTCCTCATATGCAAGTTCCTATTGTTCATTTGTGATAAACTCTAAGTCAAAGATTACCTATTCATTGTCGCTCTTGGCCATAAGACATATGTTCTTTACCAGCTCTTCAATATCTTCTTCTTCATCAGACGTAGGCTCATCCTCATCCTCATCGCTCCACGCTGCTTTCATTGCCTTCGGCTTCTTGCCCTTGATCATTTTTCCTTTCTTTTTCTGCAACTCGAGGCATTCACCTCTCATGTGCCCCATCTTCTTACACTCATATCACATTGCTTCAGCCGCTTTAGATGGTTCATTTCTTTGCTTCGGCTGCTTCTTTCCTTTCTTGAATTTTCTGCCAAATCTTCTCCTTTGGCGCAGAAATTATCTAACTCTTCTTGTCAACATGGCAACTTCTTCATCGTCTGTGGTTCCCATCGAATCTTCTTGACTTGAGACAGTTTCTGGGTATGCTTTCAAAGCGATTGACTTTTTCTTCTTCATGTCCTCTTCCGTCATCTTTATATTAATCTCATAGGCCATCAAAGACCCTATGAGCGCATCCACGGTGAGGGTAGATAAATCCTTCGAATCCTCTATCACGGTTGCCTTGGTGTGCCAGCTTGGTGATAGGGACCTCAGCACTTTCCTTACCAAATCCGTATCTTTAAACTCCCTTCCGAGTGACTTCAACCCATTTGTGATCTCCATGAGACGTGCAAACATCTCGGAGATATTCTCTTCCTCTTTCATATGGAATAGCTCGTAATCTCGGATCAACATGTTCGCTTTCATTTCCTTGACCTCTGTGGTGCCTTCATAAATTAGCTTGAGCTTGTCCCACATTTCTTTCGCGCTGCTGCACATGGAAACACGAGCATATTCATTCGGGTGAATAGCACACTGAATAATAGTTAATGCATTAAAATTCACAGTGGCCTTCTTGATACTATCATTGTCCCACATATCTTCATCCGGGTGTAAAATGTACGGACTATTCCAAATGACAGTCCATATTTCATGACTTTGAGCACGTAGAAAGACAATCATCCTATTCTTCCAATAGGGGTAGTTACTACCATCAAAGAAAGGTGGCCTATGAATAAAATGCCCTTCGGGCATTAACCCCTTGTTAAGATTGTTAGCCATTCCTAACAGATCTCTCTAAACCGTGAGGTTTCTAGATGAAAACAGAGCCGAGGCTCTGATACCAATTGGTTGTGCAGCACCTCGGTATATTATTAAATAAAATAAAGGGAAATTATAAAGAAATTCATGGAAATTATGATAGGTTAAGTTGCAATCAATTTATTAAAATCCAGAAAAATTATAATCACATAGAGGGCGAATGGTTTAGACTTTTGTTCTTCTGGGTCTGACCCTAATTAAAATTTTAAGCCAGCCGAATTAAGGGAATTAGGGTGAAATCCACGATTTAACCTATCGGACCTTGGATCGTCGAATTCGAACCCAATACCCGACCATTTGAGCTCAGATCGGACCCAAACGGACGGCCTTGATGAGGAGATCGCAACCACCACACACACATGCGTGATGTCCCACATACGTGGGTTCTCGCACGACGACGAGAAACCGCACACACACGAAGCAAGCTCCGAAAATGTTTAAGAAGAAAAGGATATAAAAATACAATGCCCAGTTCAAGATTAACAATCTATGCTCCAAGGTAACTAAGAAAATGGATAGACAAGATCTTCCCTTTGCTATTTATGTAGCTAGGAGATCAAATGGAAGGGTGCTATAGAATGGAAGCATACGAGAGAAAGAAATTGGCCCCCTTGATGAAGTCCGCCCAAGCAAGGAGATGGTGGAGAGCAACAGCAGCTCCCTTCCAGCTTTGAGCTCGGGGACGAAGGATGCAAGCTTGGTGGCAGGTTCTTCCTTCTCCAGCAGAAGCACCGGTCCTCTCCTCCTTCTTCCTGCAAGGATAGAACAAGCTTACCCCACACGAATGAATGAATCACGTTCGGACAAGGTGACCATATATGTCAAGGAGTAAACAAGCCATTTAGACCAATATACCCCAGCAAATACCTCTCCATACCACATACAAACATTCATGTAAACCCTAAGGGCAATGTGGTAAAGAACCATGGCCATCGGACCTAAAAATAATGGGTTCGAATTCAGATCCGAAAAATCCGATCGGAACGCTCGGAACAAGTGTCGACTCATAGAGTCGACTCGCGCTTCATGAGTGTTCGGCTAGAACACAAAAAATTAGAACTCAGTTGAAAAGTGTCAACTCTTGAGGTCGACACTTTTTCAGACTTGTTCAGTTTTGTGAAGAAAACAACATTCACGGTGAAAAGTGTCGACTCTTGAGGTCGACACTTTTTCACAATGGTTCTGTTTGCTCAAAAATGGCTAGACCCATCTGTAAGTGTCGACACTCGAGGTCGACACTTTTTCAGGATGTTTCTGTCTGCCCCAAAAGACCACCGACTCCTGTAAGTGTCGACTCATAGAGTCGACACTTTCAGAGCTGAGTCTCAAAATAGTCTTACACCCAATAAAACACTGAAAAGGCATCAAGTCGAATCAATGCATATAGAAATGAAAATTACCATGGAACTTGAAGATGGGAAGCTTCTTGAACCTGTAATAGAATGTTCCACATGTCCACTCCATAACACTTAATACTAAACAAGTGAATTCAACAATTCATTCTCCCAAGGCTTGTTCAGACATGCATGTTCATGTATTTGGACAGCAAAAGCCCATTTGAAAAGCTCAAACCAAAACCACCATTAGTTCACATATGCAATGTGACTGGGAGAAGCCACTCAAAGAATTCGAGTAAACCAGGGCATTCACTCAGCAAAGCATGCTGAACTACTCATGTGACAGTTCATTAAAAACTAACATTCATCAAGGAACTTCAAGAAATCTCTATAGGGAAGATATCTCAAGCAAAAACCATTCAGTGATAGAAAATGCCATGTTAGTCATTCAAAATATATGATCTCATGTAAACCAATGATTCAAGCATAGACAACCCTCCAATGTATACAAGCTCAGTTCAGAGAAGTCTGAACTCAAACTGATATTGTTCATAAGATTGTGAAGTAATTCAAGTCAAAGACTAACTAAACTCTCATACGCCATTCATACAACCAGCAAAACATCCATAGCAGCAGATGTTCAATTATCACACACATGGTTGTTCTCAAATCAACCACACACACGATTGGCCCAAAGTTCAGTCTAATAAAACTCAATTTAAAATGCGATATAACTGAACTTCATCAATGAAACCACTCAGCATGCTATTCAATGAAACCTTCCAAGATGAGATTCCTATCAAAGTGAGATTCATTCAACAACATATATCAAGCATGTATTCAGAGCAAATCACCAACATAGAACCATGTATCTTCGTCAAAATAGCCTAGGACACAACAATCTCCCCTTTTTGACGAAGATAAAACCCTTTGAAAAACTACAAAGATTTGCATGAAAGAGCAACTCCTCCTTGTCAAAACAAGCATTTTCAAACTTTCAACTCTCATCAACTCTAATCAAAATAGCAAAAGCAACATGCAAACTTGTTATTACTCTCCCTTTTGTCAAAACAAGGCAGTTTAAAAGCAAACATCATGCCAGCAAACTTAACTTTATTTCTCCCCCTTTTTGTTTGAGTCAAATAGTAGATTATGAGAATCATGGAAGCAAAGCCTTATATGGACAATTAACTCAATGAGATGCACATGTAAAGCAAGGAATGGGCATACAAGCACAGATCCATTCATTATTATATATGGTATCAAGCATGTTCTATATGAACAGGTTAAGAAATATGCTATAGACCGAGAACATGAGTTTCATGAGCAATAGTAAAAGGGTAGTGCTTATAAGAAGTGGTACTACATTACTCATGAAATATGACTGATTCAAAATGTGCATTTGCACAATCACTCCCTAGATGTATATGTGAAGGATGAGCAATGAAATCTAGACAGTAAGGATTTTTAGATTTTCTAAAGAACACAAGTATGAACTTTTCCTCCCTACACTTCCAAACACCGTGCTCGGCTTTTGGTAGCTTCGCACAACCCCAAAATTATTTTCAATATACATATTTTTTTATTTTTGAATAACTAAGATGACTAACCTTTTGACACGAGTCATGCCCTTTGTTTCAGGGGCACTTCCCGGTTACTCGGTATCGTCACTTATGATTATGTGGATATGACACTTTTCAATGCGAGTTTCCTCCTTTATTTCAGGGGGGATTCCCGATTTACTCGATGTCAAATCACACTTATTCACATTTTGGGTGGGGCTGACAGCTTTTTCCTCACGAGTCACGTGATTTCTATGTAGGGGATCAAGAGCCCTAAAATGTGTTGAGTGGAATAGGTGAAATCATTATTAGTTAGAATCATTAAAGTCAAAAGTGCAAGTGGTGTGAGACATTGCATAGAATGTAAGAGATGAATTAGCCTATTCATTGTGATGTCCCCCCCTAAGTGTATGCACAGTTATAACAAAAATACCATATGTGCCATGTAACAACATGTCTACGTCAAAGCAATTTTATTTAGGAAAGGAGTAAGGTCATAGGAGATATCAAAATTGAAAGGTGTGTAATCTATATACACTCAAGCAAGTGTCAAAATGGTATTTTCACGTAAGTTGATTACCGGTACGTGGCGGAGAACGTAGGTCCAAAAACTATACTCACGCATAATGAAAGCTTCCATGTGGACGTAATCCACCTTTCCACTGACGTCATTTTATATACTGATGAATCATGGCATTCATGCATACAAGTATGAAGTATATGCATTTATGTACATGCGGATGCGAGAAGATAAAAGCATGTATGGAAAGCAAATTATTATTCACTGTGATATTCACAAAAAGAAAGGTTTGAAATGTAAACTCCATGGAAAAGTTCCTTATATGCAAAAGGTAAAGCAGTATGCACAGTCTCATTATGAAAAGTGTAAAGTGTGTATATACAAAGCAAATTTATAAGATTTAACTATCTAACCTGCACACTCCTAATTCTCTCCTAAGAAAGCAAAACTGCTCAGAGTTTAGAGGTTTTGTAAAAATATCTACAAGTTGGTGTTTTGTGTCAACAAAAACTAGCTCAAAATCACCTTTATCAATATGATCTCTTATGATGTGATGTCTAACCTTAATATTTTTAGTGCGAGAGTGTTGGACTGGATTTTTGGACAGATTTATTGCAGACGTGTTATCACAAATGATGAGGGTGTTTTTCAAACAAAAACCAAAATCAAGCAATTGATGTTGGATCTATAGAACTTGAGTTGCACAACTGCCTGCCGCCACATACTCGGCCTCGGTAGTTGATAAAGCCACACAATGTTATTTCTTTGAGGCCCATGAAACCATGCAGCCCCCTAGAAACTGACAGTGACCGCTTGTGCTCTTACGATCTATTTTACATCCAGCATAATCATAATCAGTGAAAACATGCAAGTCAAAATAATTATTCTTAGGATACCACAAACCAAGGTCAAGTGTTCCATTTAAATACTTGAAGATTCTTTTCACGCCTGACAAATAAGAATCCCTTGGACAAGATTGATATCTTGCACAGAGACAGACACTAAAATGTATGTCAGGCCTACTAGCAATCAGATATAATAATGAGCCAATCATACCCCTAAAGAGTTTTTCATCAACTTTGTTACCTTTCTCTTCTTCCAATTTCAGTGAGGTGGACATGGGTGTAGCAAATGGCTTGGCAGTTTCTAGTTAAAATTTCTTTACTATTTCTTGTGTGTACTTCTTCTGGTTGATGAAGATGTCATCGTCCAGTTGCTTTATTTGAAGTCCCAAGAAGAAGTTCAGCTCGTCCATCAAGCTCATCTTGAACTCTCCCTGCATGAGTTGAGCAAATTCATCATTCATTTTTAAATCTGAGGCTCCAAAAAATATGCCGTCTCAATAAACTTGAACAATTAAAGCATGTTGATCACAAGTCTTTGAAAACAACATCTGATCTATGTTACCTCGTTTGAAGCCATTATCAATAAGAAATGAACTTAAACGATCATACCATGCCCAAGGAGCATGTTTTAATCCATACAGTGCCTTGTCCAATTTGTAGACGTGGTCCGAAAAGTTTTCATCTTCAAAGCCCGGCAGTTGTTCGACGTATACTTCTTCCTTGATTACTCCGCCGAGGAAGGCACTCTTCACGTCGATTTGAAACAGCTTGATGTTCCTGTGACAAGCATAAGCAAGTAAAATTCGTACAACTTCTAATCTAGCCACAAGAGCGAAAGATTCATCAAAATCAATGCTGAATTCTTAGGAGTAGCCCTTGGCTACCAACCTTGCCTTATTCCTCACAACCACCCCATCTTCACTAATTTTGTTTGGAAAAACCCACTTAGTTCCGATTATCGGATGGTTATTAGGCCGGGGCACGAGGAACCACACCCGATTCCTTTGGAATTGGTTCAGTTCTTCTTGCATGGCGAGAATCCAAGAATTATCATTTAAGACATCATCTAAAGATTTAGGTTCAATACTGGAAAGTAAAGCTAAGCTATCATGAATTTCAACTTCCCTCATTGACGCCCGCGTTCTCACTCCATCATCCACACCACCGATCACATTCTCCAACGGATGGTCCTTGTGCGTGGTCCATTGGTGTGGAAGGGTCGGATGTACTTGTTCCACTTGTTGCTCTTGCTCCTTTTCTTTTTCCTTCTCTTGATCTTGATTTTTTGCCTCACCTTGTTTGATTGATTCTCCTTTTTCAATTTCACTCTCACTTGTAATCAGAAAATTATCGTTATCATTCGACTTTCTCATGGTGTATTCATCAACTACTACATGTGGACTCTCCTCGACAACAAGTGTTCTAGTGTTATAAACACGGTAAGCTCTAGATGATAGAGAATACCCGAGGAAAATCCCTTTATCACTTTTTACATCAAACTTTTCAAGATTGTCTTTACCATTGTTTAAAATGTAACAAATAGATCCAAATGGCTTAAAATGTGATATGTTGGGTTTCTTACCTTTGTACAGCTCGTAAGGAGTTTTCTTAAGCATCGATCTTACCATTGCTCGATTTGTAACGTTGCAGGCGGTGTTCACTGCCTCTGCCCATAAATATGCTTGCTGCCATGGAATAAAACTATAACAAATGGATGTAAAAAGTGCGTTTCTTAATGGTCTAATAAAAGAAGAGGTGTATGTTGAACAACCCCCTGGTTTTGAGTGTATGGATAGTCCTAACCATGTTTACAGATTAGACAAAGCTCTCTATGGGCTTAAACAAGCACCTCAAGTATGGTACGACCGACTCAGCTCATACCTCACTAAAAAAGGATATTCAAGAGGTAAAGTGGATCAAACTTTATTCACCAAGTTAAGAAACAATGACATTATTCTGGTTCAAATTTACGTTGATGATATAGTCTTTGGATCCACTAAACCAAGCATGTGTGAGGAATTTGCACAATTGATGACTACAGAATTTGAAATGAGTCTAATGGGTGAGCTGTAATTTTTTCTAGGACTTCAAATCACCCAAAGCAAAGAAGGATGCTTTATCAACCAGGCAAAGTATATCTCTGAACTATTAAAGAAATGTCAAATGGAGACTCTTAAAGCAATCAACACTCCCATGAGCACCAACACAACTCTGGATGCAGATCTGAAAGATAAATCAGTGGATGCCAAGACCTAGCGAGGTATGATCAGATCACTCCTCTATCTTACTGCATCTAGGCCAGATATCCAATTTTGTGTATGCATGTGTGCTCGGTTTCAATTTGATCCTAGAGAATCCCACTTGAGCTCTGTTAAGCGTATCTTTCGATACCGTGCCGGTGTTGTGCATCCCTTGTTTTGATGATGACAAGTTGTATCTCATTGTCTTTACCATATGCACATGCCAAATGTTTAATATCTAAATGATCAATGCAAGTATATTGATGATTAAAATAGGCCAGCCAAAGGTCAAGGATGAACCAAACTCAATTCAGAAGCTCAGCCCTTCAAGATCTCTAAAACAGGTTCTGGACTGGCTCAGAAGCCGACACCTGAGGGCTCCGAAGCCGACACTTGAAGGCAGACAGAAACCAGGGAATTCTGGTTCTATTCAGAAGCCGACCATGGAGGCCCTGGAAGCTGACACTTGAAGGCAGACAGAAACCAGGGAATTCTGGTTCTGTTCAGAAGCCGACCACGGAGGCCCTGGAAGCCGACCACGGGCGGAGATGCGAATTGTAAGCCCTAAAATGGACCCGTTTCTTGTGAGATCCGATACCCAAGGCTTGGATCCATTATGGTACGCACCTAGAGGGTCCAGATAAGCCAGGAAACATGGGTCTTTGCCAGGTTTTGGTTCTTTTCATGGATTTGACTTGGTCTTCTACTTCCTAGCTGAAAAATAGGAGATTTCCCATTGGATTCTCTAACTGAACTAGCATAAATCGTGGGAGTTCCTAAAAATTAGAAAGAGATGGCAGGAAGGCAGAAGGAAGGGAGGCAGCAGCAAACTAAAATCAGGGAGGCTACTGGAAAAAGAGAGTGCTACATCTAGAGTGCGCTGCATCTAGAGAGAGCTACATCTAGAGAGAAAAATCTACAGGTCGTGGAAGAAGCATACTTGGAAGAGCTTGTGCGACCCAGATAAAGAAGCAAGAAGAAGCTACTGGAAAAAGGAAGTGCGCTGCATCTAGAGAGAAGTGTCTGCATCTCGTGGGAAGAAAAGAGAAAAGGGGCCTGTGCGACCTAGATCAAGAAGAAGAAGGAGAAGAAGAAAATAAGGGCAACAACAGAAGAAGCACCAGTAGGAGAAGAGCAGCAGTAGGAGAAGCACCGACAGCAGCACAAGATCAGCCAAGATCTAAAATCAGAGAAGAAGCTCGGTAAACTCCATCTACAGATTGAGATACCCAATCATCAGGAGAATTCTACACTCGATCTGTATTTATATCTCTATTCGATCTTTCATTTCATTCTTTTATTCTGTTAATCAAGCTGTTCGTCAGCGGAATATTCAGATTGAGCTGAGCTGCTCAGATCTGAGGTTGTTCAAGCTGTGAGTCAGTGGAGTGTTCAAGCTGTGAGTCAGCGGAAGGAAGCCTCACCGGGTTTGGTGAGGGGTGGATGTAAGCAGACTGGATGTCTGGCCGAACCACCTAAAAATCCCTGTCTCCTTTGTGTGATTGTTTGTGATGTCCGCTAGATGCATGCCTAGGTTCGTCTTGGTTATGCATAGAGTATACGCTTTAATTTCCGCTTAAGCCGCATAGTTTAAATTGTTTACATAAGTCTGCAATAGTTTTTGAATTTGGGGGCGGATCTATTCACCCCCCCCCCTCTAGACCGCCATTCCACCTGCACAACACGTAGTATCAGAGCGGGTTATCCATTCAAGAGGTCCAACGACCCGGATAGATTAGTGGAATGGATGCCAAAGGATTATTGGCAGAGGGTCATTCGGTGACTAGGCCACCATATTTTGATGGTACTAACTACCCGTATTGGAAAAACCGAATGCAGGTCTTTCTCAGAGCGCAGGACCATGAAATATGGAGAGTTGTAAGCCGAGGGCCACATCAACTTGCTAAAGATGAAGACACCTGGACACGAGAGTAGATAAAGAAGTCAAATCAGAACTGGGGAGCAATGAATATTATGCAATGCTCGCTTCACCCAACAAATTTTTCAAGGGTTTCCTCATGTGCCACTGCCAAGGAAATGTGGGACCGGTTAGAGGTAATATATGAAGGCACTTCTGAGGTAAGAGAAATTAAAGCCAATATGCTTATCTCCGATTATGAAAATTTTAAAATGGAACCACATGAATCCATTTCTGAAATGTATGCTAGACTAACTCAGTTAACTAATAGCTTAAAAGGTCTAGGGAAAAACTACACTAATAATGAACTTGTGAGGAAAGTCCTTAGATCTTTAACTTCTACTTGGCATACCAAAGCAACAGTGATTGAGGACTCTAAAAACTTATCTACTATGACTGTTGATGAGCTGATAGGTTCATTGATGACTTATGAGCTTAACCTGAAGAGAAATGAGGAAGAAAGATCAAAGAAGAAGCCATTAGCACTAAAGGCTAAAGAGCATAGCAAGGAGTCCTCAGATGATAGTGAGTCATCCGACACTGAGGAGGACTTGGGTGAGTTTGCCACACTAACCAGAAAATTTGAAAAGTTCTTGAAGAAGGAAGGTAAAAACTTCAAGAATCCAAAGGGTCAGGTAAGAAAGTCATCCAAGTTCAAATCTGAATCATCTGAGAAAAAATATAACAATCTTGTTTGTTACAATTGCAGCAAGCCCGGGCACATCAAAACTGAATGTCCACACAATGAGAAGAAAACACACTCCAAGAGGAAAGATAAGAAGAAAGCCATGATAAGCACCTGGAGTGACGAAGAGGAAAGTGAAGGGAAGAGTTCATCCAGTGAAACCAATGAAGACTTAGGTCTTATGGCAATAGGTCAATATGAGGTAAATGAAAACTCTTCTCCGTTTGAGCATTTCACTATTGATGATTGGCAAGAAGCATATGGTGAATTGCTTGATAAATGTGATACTGTAAGAAAAGAAAATAAAGCTTTGAAAAAGAAAATAAATACCATGGCTCATGATACAACTTCATCTGAAAATATTGCATGCTTGCAAACTAAGATTTCAAATCTGATGAAACAAGTTCATGAGTTAGAGGCCTCCAAGTCTGAACTAAAAGATCTAGAAGATGAGAATGAAAATTTGAGAGATGAAATTGATGAGCTAAGAATGAAAATGCAAAATTCAGATTCAAAAGATTTGAAAGATGAAAATGAGAGCTTAAAAAGGGAAATAGATGATCTCAAACTGAAATTGCAAGACTATGAAAAGGAAACCATACTAGCCAATGAAAAATATGATGCAATCAAGGAGGTCAACTGTCAACTTCAGAAGGAAATTGAAAAGATTCAAGAAGAACTGAAAGACAAACAAAACTCCTTGGAAAAGTTGATGAAAGGTAGAGAAAACCTAGATGCTGTGTTAGGATCTAGAGTAAACTTTCAAAAGGAAGGATTAGGTTTCAACCCAACATCCAAAAAGGAATTTAAATTAAAAACTATCACCTTTATGGATGAAAAAGACATAAAAGGGAAAAAACCTCTTGTTGACATGTATGGGTCAGAAAAGATGGCTGATGCAAGCACCTCAACCAAGATCCAAGCAACCATGAGATCAAATGACAAGAAATCAAGTGGGAAGACCGTGAAACAAGCCGGCCACTTCAAAACAACTAAAGAGGATCTAAGGCAGCAGAAGCTCTATCTAGATGGGTCAGAAAGATAAAAATTCTCAACAAATAGGAACAAACTACCAAGCCAATTTTCAAGGTCAATTAACCACCATCAAATGAGAGAAAAGCAATTCTGGAAGCAGAACAGAAGTCGACTAAGACCCCATCCTGAGTCAACCACAGGCAGAGCAAGAAGCTTTCCTGAAGTCTGGCAGAACAGCAGTCAACCACGACCCCCTCAAGTGTCGACCACAGCCAGAAACAGAAACTGGTTAAATTTCTGAGAAGTTAGAAGTCGACTAAGACTCCCTCCAAAGTCGACTTTTGGCTACATCATAACATATAAAGCCCCTCAAAGTCGATGCTTGCCCTTCCATGGGTCAACACATGGGCATCATGGATCATACTATCATCATAAATGTCAATGGGCAGGTAAATCCAGAGTTAATGGTAAGTCTCAATCACCCTCTACTTATTGGAAGGATGGAAATATGAATCTTGTAAGGAAGCAAAAAATTGCGAACCTCTCTAATGTCTTTACTGATGTGGTGAAAAATTCTTCATGCAGACGAAATGGACATCCAAAGCAAGTAAGGCAACTATGGATACCAAAAGACATACCGTCATGTCTTAAAAAGTTAAATACTCAAAAGGGATCGAAAGCTACTTGGGTTCCCACATTGGCAGTTTAACTTGCTTGCATCTAAGCCTTGCAGCCATACATATCAAATGGCATCATGATAATGGCTGTCCAAGGCATGTCAAAGGAGGAACAAATGCAAATTGTTGTTTGATTGAAAAGTAAGTTTTTGTTTACCTTCTTAACTGGCCTGGCCTGCACGGAATCAGGTAATCCTTCAAATTGAAACTTATACTCTGCTATGTTTGATTGATTGGAAACTTGTAATGCTGCTGCCAAACACTGCATGGTTGGATGAAATTCTGAAATCTACTGCATTGGTCCATTGATAGATATTATGGTGGTGCTGTAATAGTTTTTGAACTCAACCACTAATTGCATATCATAGTGAGGGGGAGTTGCACATGTGGTATAGGTCCTTTGCATGACTCAAACATCCATTTTCATATCTAAGTCTGCTTGTGTAGTAGTCATGCATTCATACCATAGACACTTGTGGTATATCAAATGGTGATTGGTGGAAGGGCAGGTTAAGCTTGTCTAAAAGCCACACTATGTGTAGATGACTTACCTTCGCCAAGTACCAAAGGTCCAAAATTCATGTAAGCAAGAGCTTTGGAAAGGTCAATAAGTGCATTACATGTCATGCATGCATATTGAGTCACCCGATTTGACTGAGGGGGAGCTCAATACATTTATGTCTTTCTGTCCCCACTACTCTAAACGTTGTTCATGCATTTGCCCCCATCTTATCAAGAACCCTTGCAAAATTCCTCAATTCACTGTCGTCAATTTATATCATCATTCTTACATCCTTATTGCAATAATTCCAACCCATTTGAATTCAACACAGGTTCATGATTTCAGGGGGAGTAATGGGCAAATACTCTTCTAATTTCTTAGAGAGCTATTGAAATTGACCCATGGAAATAAGTCAATGGCTTGGGGTCTATAAACCTCTGAAATTTGAAATTAAAAGCCTATGAAAATTTCGGCCTGTGTTCATATAATTGTTTTGAATCAGGCTAAGGGAACTATGTCCTCACCTTCTCTTGAGATTGAATTTTTGATATTAGTGAGGCAACTCTAGTTGAATGGTTTTAACTTAGTATTGTTTTTAAACGTGTATCTTGAAAAAACCAAATGGGAATACACCATTAAATTTCTACAAGATATTCTGAATAAAAAAAAAGGGAAAATGCAGAGCAATGGCACATTTCATTGAGAAACCAAGTCCCTGCACCAATGAAGTGCTGAGGACAGCGTCATGATATGAAATGCTAACTCTGTCCAAAAGGAAGCAAAATGGTCAGTTGTGCGAAGTAATCGGGGACTCTGGTGTCTGATAAACATGTTTCTTGTGACGGGCGGAGATGCGAATTGTAAGCCCTAAAATGGACCCGTTTCTTGTGAGATCCGATACCCAAGGCTTGGATCCATTATGGTACGCACCTAGAGGGTCCAGATAAGCCAGGAAACATGGGTCTTTGCCAGGTTTTGGTTCTTTTCATGGATTTGACTTGGTCTTCTACTTCCTAGCTGAAAAATAGGAGATTTCCCATTGGATTCTCCAACTGAACTAGCAGAAATCGTGGGAGTTCCTAAAAATCAGAAAGAGATGGCAGGAAGGCAGAAGGAAGGGAGGCAGCAGCAAACTAAAATCAGGGAGGCTGCTGGAAAAAGAGAGTGCTGCATCTAGAGTGCGCTGCATCTAGAGAGAGCTACATCTAGAGAGAAAAATCTGCAGGTCGTGGAAGACGCATACTTGGAAGAGCTTGTGCGACCCAGATAAAGAAGTAAGAAGAAGCTACTGGAAAAAGGAAGTGTGCTACATCTAGAGAGAAGTGTCTGCATCTTGTGGGAAGAAAAGAGAAAAGGGGCATGTGCGACCTAGATCAAGAAGAAGAAGGAGAAGAAGAAAACAAGGGCAACAGCAGAAGAAGCACCAGTAGGAGAAGAGCAGCAGTAGGAGAAGCACCGACAGCAGCACAAGATCAGCTAAGATCTGAAATCAGAAAAGAAGCTCGGTGAACTCCATCTACAGATCGAGATACCCAATCATCAGGAGAATTCTACACTCGATCTGTATTTATATCTCTATTCGATCTTTCATTTCATTCTTCTATTCTGTTAATCAAGCTGTTCGTCAGTGGAATATTCAGATTGAGCTGAGCTGCTCAGATCTGAGGTTGTTCAAGCTGTGAGTCAGCGGAAGGAAGCCTCACCGGGTTTGGTGAGGGGTGGATGTAAGCAGACTGGATGTCTGGCCGAACCACCTAAAAATCCCTGTCTCCTTTGTGTGATTGTTTGTGATCTCCGCTAGATGCATGCCTAGGTTCGTCTTGGTTATGCATAGAGTATACGCTTTAATTTCTGCTTAAGCCACATAGTTTAAATTGTTTACATAAGTCTACAATAGTTTTTGAATTTGGGGGCGGATCTATTCACCCCCCCCTCTAGACCGCCATTCCACCTGCACAACAGCCGGAACTCGAGATTTAGGGATTTGGTATCCTACATCTTGTTGCATCCCTACGGTTTTGATGATGTCTCACACTATAAATCAATCTTCTATCTCTAGATTAATTCATGTTTCACCATGTAAATGAGTGCAGTTCATATGGTTGTCAGATAATATGCTCTACTTGATTCTGTCTACACTCTGTCTGCATAGTCTGGACAGTGGTGGGTCGACCCCTCCTTGCTGATGAGTCGACCCCTCAATACATTAATCATCTTAGTCAGTCCATTCATTGGCCTTTCCATTCAAGTCCATACAACAGGACTGTAGCCTGTTTATCTGAAAGTCTATACATCCGGAAAGGGGCCATGTCTATACAGTCTCCCGTTGAATTCATTCAAAGTATATACATCGGTTTGATTGAGTAAGTCTATACATTGGCTTCGCATTACGAGTCTGTACATCAGCTTCGCATCTGCAAGTCTGTACATTGGCTTCATATCATAAAGTATGTACATTGGCTTCGCATCTGTAAGTCTGTACATCAGCTTCAACTCTCCAAGTCTGTACATCACCTTCAGACTTTCAAGTCTATACACTCCATGCTCATTCAAGTCTATACATCCACAGTGTAACTTCAAAGTCTGAATTTTGTCTCACTCCGTCAAAGTCCATACATTCTCAGCTGAACCCCATGTCTATACAGTGGCCTCGAGCTTCTCAAGTCTACACACTGTCTTCGGCCTCAAAGTCTGTACACTCGCTGCACTGTACAAGTCCATACACTGGTAGCCCTACAGAAGTCTATACATTGGCTCAAACATTCCAACTCTGTACAATGGTCCTTCGAACACTCCAAGTCTCTATAGTCTGCTTTCACGATTCAGAGTCTATACATCATTCCTCAAAGGTGTATACACTGCTCGCCGTCTCACTAAGCGTCTCACTTGCAAGTCTATACATCGCTGTTGGGCATCAAAGTCTACACACTGCTCACCGTCTCACTAAGCGTCTCAAAGGCTAAGTCTATACATCACTGTGGCTGCTCGAAGTGAAGCATAGTCTATACACTCCTCACCTTTCCCTACGTTTGGCCAAGTCTATACACTCATACCTTTCCCTACGTTTTCTGGCCAAGTCTACACATCATTTACCTGGCGTTTGCTTCAAAGTCTAAACACTCGTTTTTAAGGCAAAGTCTATTCAATCGTCTTCATAGGTCCTAAAGTATGTACATCCCTTCCCTCAACAGGTCTATACACTCGGTGGCTTCATACACTTCACAGAAGTATACACACTCCCTCCTGTAATGATAATGCATTCTTCAGCAAGTATATCCCCTGAGATTGAATAAAGTCTTACAAGTCTATACACTCTCTCAGTGTACACACTTATTCAGTTGCTGCTTCTGAAGTATATACACTCGTGTTAAAAGCCTGAACTAACTAAGTATATACATTCCTTTTGTCTTTGTCTGCAGGTGATTCAGGCTGATGATTGGGCACGTGATCCGAGGTTGGCACCTGGCACGTGATCCAAGAAACCAGGAACATGACACGTGGATGGCAACCCAGTCAGGATGCTGCCATGTGGTCGAAATTCAAATGATATGGCAAAAAGTTCATGGGCGGGAACCTGAAAGCCACACGCCAATCGTCTGCTATATATATGGAGCATCGTCCTTCAGTAGAAGATGATCCTGAAAAGAAAGAGCAGAAGGCATTTGTGTGAGGTTACACGATCCAGAAAAGAGAAAGAGCAGAGAGTCCCATTTTATCCAGATCTGAGAGGAATATGTTTGAGAGAGAGAGAGCAGTGTCTGTGGTTTGAAGAATTGCTTCCTCGGAAGCTACATTTGTGTTGGTTTTTCAGAAATGACTGTTGTTCTTCGTTGGTCTTTGTTTCTCTTTTGTTTTTCTTTGTATTTGCTTATACTTCTGATTCTGAACTGTTTCCCTCCGGTGTTTGGAGGAAGGGAGTGTTACTTCTGTTTCCCTCTGGGCTATAGAGGAAGAGAGATCGTAGATCTCTAGTTTTGCTAGTGACGGGTTGTCATTAGTAGGTTCCCTCAGGGTTGGAGGAAGGGAGAGCTATCTCCGATTCTGTTCTAGCTGGTAGCTGGAACAGGTTTCAAGCTCTGTGGGTAGCAGAGTTTGGTTGAGGGATTTGTTTCCCTTGGTTATTCAAGCTGTGTGGCAGCACATTGTTCGCAGACTGAGTCTGCAGGTTTCTAGCATTGGCTAGTGGAATCCTTACTCTAGTTGGAGTGAGGGGTGGATGTAGATTGTGGACTACAATCGAACCACCTTAAAATCTCTTGTCTCCTCTGTGGTTTGCTGCAATCGTTGATGCTCTCTATCTGCTTGGCAATGTGCTTGTGTGTGGACGGCCTCTTCCAATCGCACCTTATTACTCTGTCTTAGTTTCTCACTGCATTAGCTATTTTGTTTAGCTATATTCGGTAGGGTGATTTTCGAAGTAGTGATTTTCCGCTGAAGTTTCAGAAATCGGGAGTGATCTATTCATCCCCCCCTTCTATATCACTCTTGCTGCGCTAACATTTGGTATCAGAGCAGGTTTGCATCATGTGGACGAACGGTCAGGGAAATGCTAATGGTCCTAGAAGCTTCATGGCTGAAGGTCAATCCATTAGTCGCCCTCCATTTTTTGATGGTAATAACTATCTGTTTTGGAAGAACAAGATGGAAGTGTTTATCAGGGCTCAGAGCCATAAGCTGTGGAGAGTAATTACTGTTGGGCCGTATGATCTGCCACCGAACGAGGACGCGTGGACAGATGACCATGTCAAGCTATCTTCACTCAACTGGATGGCGCTGAACATCATCCAGTGTGCTGTTCACCCAGAGGAATATTCTCACATATCTGCCTACAAGACTGCCAAACGAATGTGGGACGAGCTGCAGCTAATCTACGAAGGTACAGCTCAAGTGAGAGCCTCAAAGGTAAATGTCTACACCTCTGAGTATGAACTGTTTAAAATGAAACCAGAAGATAATATTACTGAAATGTATGCTAGGTTATCTTTGATCACGAATACTCTTAAGGGGCTAGGGAAAGAGCTAGCTGAGGCAGACATTGTCAGGAAAATTCTGAGATCTCTATCCCCGGCATGGCACACTAAGGCCATTGTGATTGAAGAGTCAAAAGATCTGACTAACTTGACTGTGAATGAACTCATAGGATCCCTCATGACCTATGAGATGAATTTCAAAGGAGGCGGTGAAGGAAGTGATAGGAAAGCTAAGAATGTAGCTCTAAGGGCATCCCGCAACAAGGGTAGCAACAGCGGGAACAGCAGCAGTAGCCCCGAGTCCGAGTCTGAGCTTGATGGTTTTTCTGATCTCGACCAGGAGGAGCAGGCAATGCTCACTCGACAGTTCAGAAAATTTTTGAAGAAAAAGGGGAAGACCTTTAGGAGGAAGAAGCCATATTCCTTTGGCAAGAATGCTGAATCTAGCAATCATAAGGACAGAAATTCTAAGAGACTTACTTGTTTTCATTGTAACAGACAGGGACACATGAAAGGCGAGTGTCCAGATCTTCAGAAGAAGGGTCCCTACTTTCAGAGGAAGAACACAAAGGTGCAGAAGAAGAAAAAATCTCAGGCGATGGTCTGCACATGGAGCGAGGAAGAAGAAGATCCCGAAGACACTTCCTCAGAGGAATATGAAGAAGGAATTTTCCTAATGGCAAACAGCGAGGAAGAGGTAATAACTGTCTTTGAAAATTTCTCGATTGATGACTGGGAGGATGCTTATGGTGAATTGTTAGATAAGTTTAATTCTCTTAGTAAAGAGCATAGAGTTCTGAAAAGAAAACTTAATACCACTGTTGAAGAACAAACCCAGGTCTGTGAGGAAAATCAGAAACTAAAAGAGCAACTAGAAGAAATGACCTCACTAAGAAAAGAAAATGATAAGCTCAAGGGAGAAAACCAGGACAGTCAAAATCCGTTGAATGAACTTAAAATACGAATTGAAGAAAGCTTAAATGAAAGTAGAGTGAACTCAGAAAAATACGAAGCTGTTAAGAAAGTCAATGGTGAACTTCTAAAAAATTCTGAGTCCCTTCAAAAGGAGCTCGAAGACAAACAGAAAGTCTTGGAAAAGTTTGTCCAAGGAAAATCCACTCTGGATGCAATACTGGGGGCTAGGGTTAATTTCAATAAGGAGGGTCTAGGCTCTGACCCATCTAACAAAAGACCCTTACAATTCAAAACCATTACCTTCTGCCCAGAGAAGGGAAAAGAAAAGCTGGACACACCATCCAGCTCAAACAGCAGTAAGGGAACTCAAGGTCAGAAGGAAAGTTCTAAAAACAGTGCTGGTCAACATTTTAAAATGGGAATGAATTTTATGAAAAATTTCACTAAGCCTACCAATCAGAACATAAATGATAAATGGACCAAGCAAGGGGATCAGAAGAAAAGATGGAAGTACTACAATCAAATGGGTCCAAAGAGGACCTACTGGAGAAATGATCATCATCTTCAAAAATCTGCTGATCAACAAACTTACAGGAGATATTCTAGAAATGGCAAGCCTAATGAATGGAATAAAACTTACTTTTCCAGACCAGCCGGCTATAATTTCAATAAAACAGAAGTAAAGGTGCCAGAGAAAATAATGTTGAAGCAAATCTGGATTCCTAATCATTTGATCAGAGAATTTAACAATGTCTTTGGACCCAACTCATCTTGGGTTCCAAATCACTTTGCTTGACTTTGTTGTGTAGGTCGGCCTGGCAGCTGAAGGCAACAAGTGGTACCTCGACAGTGGCTGCTCCAGGCACATGACAGGAGACCGATCCAAGTTCAGTAAGATAGAGATGAAGGTAGGGGGTCTGGTCAAGTTTGGAGGAAAGAACAAAGGTAAGATAATTGGAGTTGGCACAGTAGGTAAGACTTCCACAAACTCCATTGAAAAAGTTCTACTTGTGGAAGGTCTGCAACACAACCTGATTAGCATTAGTCAGTTATGTGACAAGGGTCACAGGGTTGTATTTGATGATAATTCATGCAAAATCTTTGAAATAAATTCTGATGTGGTTAAATTTGTAGCCAACAGGATTAATAATGTCTACATAGTAGACTTAGATGAGGAATCTGAATCTAATATTTGTTTATCTGAATTCTGAAAATGATGTTTTTGAATGGCATAGACGTCTAGGTCATGCTAGCTTTACTACTTTAAATAAATTGGTCAAGCATGATTTAGTTAGAGGCATGCCTAGAATTAAATTCAATTCTTTATCAAAATCATGTGATGCCTGTGCTCTAGGCAAACAGACCAGAAATTCTTTTAAATTAAGATCTGAGCCATTGTCTTCTAGACCAATGGAACTTCTTCATATGGACATTTTCGGTCCAACTAGAACTCAGAGTCTTAATGGAAACAGGTTTGGCTATGTCATCATAGATGACTACTCTAGATATTCATGGATATTTTTCTTAGCAAATAAAAGTGATGCATTTCAAAAGTTTAATCTGTTTTTCAATAAGGTCAAACAAGAAGGAAAACCCAAGATCTGTACTATTCAATCTGATCATGGAGGTGAGTTTGAAAACTCCATGTTTTTTGATCTTTGTGAAAGAGAGGGACTAACTCACAGGTTTTCTTCTCCCAGGACACCTGAACAGAATGGGATTGTGGAGAGAAGAAATAGAACTATGGTGGAGATGGCCCGAACCATGCTGATTGAAAGTAAGTTACCAAGAAGGTTTTGGGCAGAAGCGGCCAATACAACAACTTACATAATCAACAGGGCCATGGTAAGACCCATTCACAAGAAAACACCCTATGAGCTTCTAAAAGGTAAGAAACCAAACTTGTTTCATTTCAGAATTTTTGGAACAAAATGTTTTATTCATAACAATGACAAGAAAGATTTAGACAAGTGTGAAGCTAAAAGCTCCCCTGGAATATTTTTAGGTTACTCTGAAGTGTCAAGGGCATATAGGGTATTTAGCATATCAGATCAGAAAGTGGAAGAGTCTCCACACATTATTTTCAGTGAAAAGAAAGGTGTGTCTAACATTGAAAATTTTGACAGGGACTCCAATCATGATGGGGAATTCTTAGAAGACCAAGAAGAAGAGAAGACTCAGCCGAGTGGAACAACAAATCCCCTCAATCAGGAAGGGCCAAGAGAAACAGGTGAGTCTTCAACCAATGTTAGATTTCTTAAAGACCATCCGATAGATAATGTCATAGGCAATCCTAAAGATCCTCTTCGGACTAGGTCTCATTTTAGGAATGTGAATAATGATGACTTAATTGCTTTAATCTCACAAATTGAACCCAAAATAGTAGAAGAGGCCTTGGCTGATCAAGCTTGGGTCAATGCAATGTGTGAGGAAATAGGTCAGTTCGAAAGAAATAATGTCTGGGAACTTGTTCCAAGACCAGATAATGTTAATATCATAGGAACTAAGTGGGTGTTCAAAAATAAAATGAATGAAGATGGAGTCATCTCAAGGAATAAGGCCAGATTAGTAGCCAAGGGCTACTGTTAGGAATTTGGTGCAGACTTCGATGAATCCTATGCACCTGTTGCTAGGATGGAAGCTATAAGAATGCTGCTTGCCTTTGCATGTTCAAAGAATATAAAACTCCAACAAATGGATGTTAAAAGTGCCTTTTTAAATGGAGTCATTAAAGAAGAAGTTTTTGTTGAACAACCCCCCGGATTTCAATTCTCTCCTCAACCTAACCAAGTTTTCAGGTTAAACAAAGCCTTGTATGGTCTAAAGCAGGCTCCAAGAGCATGGTATGAAAGATTGACTGAATTTCTGATTAGCAAGGGCTACAAAAGAGGTAAGGTTGATCAAACTCTATTTACCAAGGGTACAAATAGAGATCTCATCATAGTTCAGGTATATGTAGATGACATAGTATTTGGATCAACTAAGCATGAACTATGTGATGACTTTTCTAAAATGATGTCTGCTGAATTTGAAATGAGTTTGGTTGGTGAACTAAAATACTTTCTTGGCTTGCAGGTACAGTAGCTAGAGGATGGGTGCTTCATCAATCAGACCAAATACACATTGGAACTGTTCAAGAGGTTTGGTATGGAAAACCTAAAGCACATTACAACACCCATGGGTACCAATACCTCACTGGATGCAGATGAGACAGGTAAAGAAGTAAATGCCAAACTTTATCGAGGTATGATTGGATCTCTTCTTTACTTGACAGCTTCTAGACCTGATATACAATTCAGTGTAGGAATGTGTGCAAGGTATCAGTCTAGACCTACTGAATTACATTTAGCTGTAGTGAAAAGAATTTTCAGATATTTGTCAGCTACTCATTCTCTTGGTTTATGGTTTCTTACATCACACACATTTAACTTAGTTGCATACACAGATGCTGATTATGCAGGCTGTAAACTAGACAGGAAAAGTACTAGCAGTCATTGTGAATTTTTGGGTGGGTGTTTAGTGTCTTGGGGCTCCAAGAAATAACATTCTGTGGCCCTCTCCACTGCAGAAGCTGAATATGTAGCTGCAGGGAGTTATGGAACACAAGTCATATGGATTAAACACCAGCTTCAGGACTACCAAGTAGATCTGGGGTGCACACCTATCTATTGTGATAATACCAGTGCCATTAATCTTGCCAAAAATCCTGTTTTGCATTCACGCACCAAACACATAGAGATAAGGCATCATTTCATAAGAGATGAGGTTTCTAAAAACAATTTTGAACTGATTCATGTAGGCACAGATAATCAGATTGCTGATATCTTCACTAAACCTCTGGATAATGAAAAATTCACAACACTGAGAAGAGAATTAGGCTTATACAAACTGTCTTAAATGTGAAGTCTGTTCTTTTTGTGAGGGGGAGTTCTGTCAATCTGTTGGTTAGCTTTCAGGACTGCTTTGAGTGAGGGGGAGCTGATTGAGCTGTGAGAGGAAGAGTTCTTTGACAGATTCAAAAAGTTTGACCAGATATGTGTCATTGCTGGTTTTCATGACAGATATAGTGTGGTTCTCTCATACAGTAGAATGTCACTTAATTCTTAAGTCTATAAGTCAGTGATTCTAAAATCCAGTCAGAATCTTTCCTTTAGTATTCTTTCAGAGATCTGGATTCATTGTAAAAGGTATATCTTCCTACATTGTTAATGATTCTGGTTCAGGCCAAAACTTGTATGTCTTGATATCTGACCCAATCAGCTTGAAATCTAGACTTCAAGATTCACTTCAAGAAATAGTCCTTCTGGTATTGTTTTCAATCATTCTATCTCTTTAACACGAGGGCTTAACTGAACAAACATGTCTTGTTTTGGGCACTGAGAAACTGGGAGTTTCATCAATGAAATGAATATTTCTCCTATGTCATGAGGTGTCAAATGCTTAAAAATGAATGAAAAGACATGACAGAGCAATGGTGGCTTGCTGGTGAGTAACTAGGGACTCTGGCCTCTAATCAAGGTGTTTTCTCATGTCAAAAGCCACAGTTACTAACTCTGTTCCTTAATAAAAAAAAGGAAGTAATGAGGTACTCACTTTGAGTAACTGGGGATTCAGGCCTCTAATCAAGGTGTCTCTCTAATGTCAAAAGAGTGAATCACCAACTTACTCATTGCTCTTCTTGAGAATCATCTCAAAAATTCCTTGTTGTTGTGCAACTAATGGATTGCTTGTCCTCAATACCTTGAGAACACCTCTCTGAATTTGTCTCTTGCTGTCTTGTAGGATAGTTGAATGCTCAGCTATATCAGGCCATACTTGTTAACTCCTGCTCTAAATCATACACTTTGTATGCTGATAAACCTTTCTATCATTCTATGTCTCTATTGTGTACTGGAGTTTACAGAATCTTCACTTGAGTTTAGAACCTCACTTATTCTCTTAAGACCTACTCATGACTTTCTACACTAAGCAGTTACTGCACTTCGTCCTCATGTCTCCAGCACTTTCGAATATTCTGCATTTTCTTTTACTGATGTCAAAGGGGGAGAGAAGTTTTAGCAATATCAGTAGATCAGATCATGAATTGTGGGTGAGTGGTTTTTGAGAAAGAAGTGCTTCTACAGTAGTGTTTAATTTGTATGTGCTTGCACTTGCTTTGAATTTGCTTTGTTTGTTGAAGCTGCAGTTAATTGCTTGATATGCCATGATATTGCTTGATTCATAGTGTTGCCATCATCAAAAAGGGGGAGATTGTTGCATCCCTACGGTTTTGATGATGTCTCACACTATAAATCAATCTTCTATCTCTAGATTAATTCATGTTTCACCATGTAAATGAGTGCAGTTCATATGGTTGTCAGATAATATGCTCTACTTGATTCTGTCTACACTCTGTCTGCATAGTCTGGACAGTGGTAGGTCGACCCCTCCTTGCTGATGAGTCGACCCCTCAGTACATTAATCATCTTAGTCAGTCCATTCATTGGCCTTTCTATTCAAGTCCATACAACAGGACTGTAGCCTGTTTATTTGAAAGTCTATACACCCGGAAAGGGGCCATGTCTATACATTCTCCCGTTGAATTCATTCAAAGTATATACATTGGTTTTATTGAGTAAGTCTGTACATTGGCTTCGCATTACGAGTCTGTACATCAGCTTCGCATCTGCAAGTCTGTACATTGGCTTCATATCATAAAGTCTGTACATTGGCTTCGCATCTGCAAGTCTGTACATCGGCTTCAACTCTCCAAGTATGTACATCACCTTCAGACTTTCAAGTCTATACACTCCATGCTCATTCAAGTCTATACATCCACAGTGTAACTTCAAAGTCTGAACATTGTCTCACTCCGTCAAAGTCCATACATTCTCAGCTGAACCCCATGTCTATACAGTGGCCTCGAGCTTCTCAAGTCTACACACTATCTTCGGCCTCAAAGTCTGTACACTCGCTGCACTGTACAAGTCCATACACTGGCAGCCCTGCAGAAGTCTATACATTGGCTCAAACATTCCAACTCTGTACAATGGTCCTTCGAACACTCCAAGTCTCTACAGTCTGCTTTCACGATTCAGAGTCTATACATCGTTCCTCAAAGGCTAAGTGTATACACTACTCACCGTCTCACTAAGCGTCTCACTTGCAAGTCTATACATCGCTGTTGGGCATCAAAGTCTACACACTGCTCACCGTCTCACTAAGCGTCTCAAAGGCTAAGTCTATACATCACTGTGGCTGCTCGAAGTGAAGCATAGTCTATACAATCCTCACCTTTCCCTACGTTTGGCCAAGTCTATACACTCATACCTTTCCCTACGTTTTCTGGCCAAGTCTACACATCGTTTACCTGGCATTTGCTTCAAAGTCTAAACACTTGTTTCTAAGGCAAAGTCTATTCAATCGTCTTCATAGGTCCTAAAGTCTGTACAACCCTTCCCTCAATAGGTCTATACACTCGGTGGCTTCATACACTTCACAGAAGTATACACACTCCCTCCTATAATGATAATGCATTCTTCAGCAAGTATATCCACTGAGATTGCATAAAGTCTTACAAGTCTATACACTCTCTCAGTGTACACACTTATTCAGTTGCTACTTCTGAAGTATATACACTCGTGTTAAAAGCCTGAACTAACTAAGTATATACATTCCTTTTGTCTCTGTCTGTAGGTGATGCAGGCTGATTATTGGGCACGTGATCTGAGGTTGGCACCTGGCACGTGATCCAAGAAACCAAGAACATGACACGTGGATGGCAACCCAGTCAGGATGCTGCCATGTGGTCGAAATTCAAATGATCTGGCAAAAAGTTCATGGGCGGGAACCTGAAAGCCACACGCCAATCGTTTGCTATATATATGGAGCATCGTCCTTCAGTAGAAGATGATCGTGAAAAGAAAGAGCAGAAGGCATTTGTGTGAGGTTACACGATCCAGAAAAGAGAAAGAGCAGAGAGTCCCATTTTATCCAGATCTGAGAGGAATATGTTTGAGAGAGAGAGAGCAGTGTCTGTGGTTTGAAGAATTACTTCCTCGGAAGCTACATTTGTGTTAGTTTTTCAGAAACGACTGTTGTTCTTTGTTGGTCTTTGTTTCTCTTCTGTTTTTCTTTGTATTTGCTCATACTTCTGATTCTGAACTGTTTCCCTCCGGTGTTTGGAGGAAGGGAGTGTTACTCCGGTTTCCCTCTAGGCTGCAGAGGAAGAGAGATCGTAGATCTCTAGTTTTGCTAGTGACGGGTTGTCATTAGCAGGTTCCCTCCGGGTTGGAGGAAGGGAGAGCTATCTCCGGTTCTGTTCTAGTTGGTAGCTGGAACAGATTTCAAGCTCTGTGGGTAGCAGAGTTTGGTTGAGGGATTTGTTTCCCTTGGTTATTCAAGCTGTGTGGCAGCACATTGTTCGCAGACTGAGTCTGCAGGTTTCTAGCATTGGCTAGTGGAATCCTTACTCTAGTTGGAGTGAGGGGTGGATGTAGATTGTGGACTACAATCGAACCACCTTAAAATCTCTTGTCTCCTCTGTGGTTTGCTGCAATCGTTGATGCTCTATATCTGCTTGGCAATGTGCTTGTGTGTGGACGACCTCTTCCAATCGCACCTTATTACTCTGTCTTCGTTTCTCACTGCATTAGCTATTTTGTTTAGCTATATTCGGTAGGGTGATTTTCGAAGTAGTGATTTTCCGCTGAAGTTCCAGAAATCGGGAGTGATCTATTCATCCCCCCCTTCTATATCACTCTTGCTGCGCTAACACATCTTGCACTCTTGATTTAATATCTTATTCCAATGCAGACTATGCTGGTTGCAAACTTGACAAGAAAAGCACAAGTGGCTATTGCTAATTTTTGGGAGGGTGTTTGATTTCTTGGGCATCCAAGAAACAACACTCAGTGGCACTATCCTCTGCAGAGGCAGAATATGTCGCTGTAGGGAGTTGTGGCACTCAAGTGTTGTGGATCAAACACCAACTCCAAGATTATCAAATTGATCTTGGGTGTGTACCAATATTGTGTGATAACACAAGTGCCATTAACCTGGAAAAAAATCTAATTCAGCACTCTAGGACCAAACATATAGAAATTAGGCATCACTTCTTGCGAGATGAAGTTAATAAAGGAAGCTTTAAATTGATTTTTGTAGACTCAGAACATCAAATTGCTGACATTTTTACCAAGCCTCTGAGTAATGAAAGATTTACTTGTCTTAGGAGAGAGCTTGGACTATGTAATTTTCATCCTGTTGTCTAACTTGATAGCTCAGTTTATTCTTTGGAATTTGATTGGTTAATTTTACTTAGCAATGAATTGATTACATGCCTTGCTAGAGTTGAAAGTGCTTGGTTTCTAAATAAGTCACAAATCTAGGGGGAGCTTGTACTAGATTTTTCTTGCTGAGGAGAACAAGTTACCACCTTGAGATTAATATTTTGTGAATCTGAAGTGTGGCTCACTCAGTTGATTGAACTGGCTTTTTGGTGAAGAAGTCAGAGTTAACGCAGTGATGAGGCTGGGTCAACACACTGATAGATCTAATCTGGAAACAGTGCTGGCTGTTCAGCTGATTGGTGGAGTGAGTTAACGCTGTGATGTGGTTGAGTTGACGCACCGACAGAAACCTAGTGTAAACCATTCTGGAGTCAGCTTGCTCACATGAGAGGGGTTAACTCAGTACTGGCGTTGAGTCAACGCAATCTGGAAACTCTACCTACTGTGGACATTTTTGGTGGGAATAAGCTGTCACAATGTCTGCTATGCTTTAAAGTCTGCTGCTATGATAATGTGTTCTGAAATGGCACTTCCAGTACCTTGGATTGTCTGAAGCCTGGAGCCTTGTCAACTTCTCATCAATTCGTTTCTTCCTCACATACTTTATCCATTCATCTTTTTAGCTAGTTGTTGAAGAACTCATCAATCTTCAAGTATGAGGTAAGGTTCATGAGCTCTGGATTTGAATTGATGCCATTGATTTAGGGGGAGTTAAAATGATGATTCCTTTATGAAAGGTTTTGGTCTTCACCGACCGACTCTATATAAATTTAATGGCAGGAGACTTATAAATCTTATGATCCTTAAAGGTTACAAATCATTGAACTTAAAAGTGCTTTGCATATGGAATAGCTAGAACTATTTAATAAAAATGTGAACCCTTTCACTCTAGAACCATGATGATCAAAAGTAAAGAGACCACTTTGTGTAAAATGAATTTAATATCTGTATTGACCTTAAACTCAGAATATGTTTAATAAGAGCTGAAGGAATAAACTCTCTCTCTATATATCCATATATGATATAAATTGCAAAGCAATGGCTAGTTCTCACTGAGAAACTGTCTCTATGCACCAGGGAAGTGCTAAGGAGCATGTCATGATGTGAGTTCCCATCTCTGTTCCCAAAGAAAAATAATTCGTTGCAGAGTAATGGTAAACTTTCACTGAGAAACTACCTTCATGCACCAATGAAGTGCTGAGAGGCATGTCATGATGTGAATTGCAAACTCTATTTCATTGGAGCAGAATAGTTAGCTATGCTGAATAACCGGGGACTCTGGTGTCTGATAAACATGTGTACCTGTGTCAATATGCTAGTTACACCTGACTGCTAATGAAAATTTAAAATAAAAATTAAAAAAAATTATGAATATATATATATATATATATATGTGTGTGTGTGTGTGTGTGTGTGTGTGTGTGTGTGTGTGTGTGTGTGTGTGTGTGTGTGTGTGTGTGTGTGTGTGTGTGTGTGTGTGTGTGTGTGTGTGTGTGTGTGTGTGTGTGTTCTTAAGCTCACATAAAATCCTACCGAGTTCATCTTCAATACTCGTTAAATTCACTTCTATAAGGGTCTCTTGAAATTGAACAATCTAGGAGATAGTTTTGAGAAAGTTCCTGGTGTGCAAACTGTTCTATCTTTATTCCATACACATACTCTTCTCGTTCATGGGCTTAACTCAAACTCATAAGTTTGTCTTTCTCCACATCATTAAATGAATTAGGGTCTATTATCATATCTCTCATAAGGGAACTTCAATTTTATCAATTAAAAATCCATGAATGCAATCCTCATCTTTGATGTTTCAGTGTCTTTTGAATGCCTCAATACTGTGGCTCTTAAATCGATATTATCTTCATATTCCTTTTGGTGGCGTCGCCTCAGGCCTCCAATGCGTCAACGCAGTCGCGTGGTCGCTCCATCAACCCAGTCCGGTTCATCTCTTTGAACCGGTTCTGTCTCTTTGAAACCAAGGGGTCATCTCTTTAAAACCCCTCTGCGTAAACGCTTCTGTCTCCTCGCCTCTCCACTTCCCTCATCTTCTTTCCTACGGCACTTCTCTTCCCTGTTGCCGGGTGATTCACCTCGCTACCATGGCTCCTCCGGCAAAAGAGAAAAAGGTCAAGAAGGGTTTAGAGAGAAGAGCTCCCATCTATGCTGAGGGTAAGATTGAGCCTCGAACCAAATTTCAACGTGCTCAAGAGGAGACACCGTCTCAGTCAGCTCCACAGAAACGTAAAGGGAAAGAAAAGAGCTCATCGGCAAAGACAAGGATAGCGAAGCAGAAGGAGACTCACGATGTTCCCATGGCAGATCCTCCAGAGGAGATACCATCTCCTTTAGCTCCAAGGAAACGGAAAGGAAAAGAGATAGAGCTATCTCTTCGGAACGCCGTCTCCATCCGAGCCCGCCGACCAAAAAGAGAAAGCTATCTAAATCAAGGGTAGAGGAGCAGTCTACATCTTTAGTTGCTCATAAAGGGAAGCAACGTGTAGCCAATTCACATGCAAGGTCTTCTGATCCCTCTCTCACCTTCAATATAGAAGAACCTCTGAAAGTCCTTATTCCACGGTATATTGTTTCTACCGATGTTGAGATGCTTGAGGTTTTTCCGCAATTATTTCCCACTTTGGATTTTCAGGGTTGGTGGTCTTTTGTCACAAATCATAAGATATATTACCCCACCCTCGTTCAAGAATTTTACCAAAATTTGAAAAATGAGCCTCAAATCCCTAAAGTTTATTCAACAGTCAGAAATGTCCGTTTTGAGTTAACAAATAAACTGTTTGCCAGATCATGGAAAATTCCAATGGATGGGGTTCACCTACACAGTTTTCACTTTGATGAACATGAAGCTTATGCTCTTCTGACTGAACAGCCTAGTGATCCTACTGTTGTTAAGCAGACATATCTATCTAGTCTGAAAGCCAATCGGTTCCCTCCCTTCAACAGACTACTACATCATATCTGCACATCCATCATTACAGCCCAGAGCAGTGGTAGGGAATGAGTTACTGAGATGGAAAGATTTTTGCTATACTATATGCTGAAGTAGATCAAGATTTCATTGACTGATGTTATCATTCAGACCATGGGTACATGTCTGAAACAGTCTAGGACACTTCCATATGCTACCCCATTGACTGCAATTTTTAGAAAAGTTGGAGTGAACTTTGGAAATGAAAAGAAACTAAACATTCCCAGAGGGAATAGATACTCCTTATCATACATTCAGAAGTTCATGGGATTTAAAATTGTGAATGGACAGCCAGTCAGAGTACTGCCAAGTCAGAAGCATGCCTCTGCCTCTGGGACCCCTGTTGTAGAATTGAGAGAAACAGCACAAGAAAACTCAGAGGCCAGTCCAGCCAGAGTAGACAGACAAGAGGTTAGTCGTGCAAGAATAGACCAAGAAGAAGCCAGTCCTGTCCAAGCTGATATTGTCACAGATACTACTCCAAATTTCCCAACTGTCACTAGAGATATTATGATCATACATGGTCCCTTTCAGGAACCCTCTCCTCGAAGGGAACATGAATCTACCTACTTTCCTGAGGAAGTAATGCCAGATAATTTTCATCATGATGCTGGCATGCATGATCAGACTTCTGGCATCAATCCCACCTTGATTCAATTTCTGGAAATGAAATTCAAGAACATTGATTCTTCCATAATGCACCTGAGCTCAAGTATGGAAATGAGGATTTCCCATCTTGAGCAGAAATCAGATAGCAGATGGGAACAGTTCAAGCAAGACAAATTCAAGTCAGACAAGAAGCTTCATAACTTCATGGAATCCCTCCTTCAGGTTTGTCAGAAACCTGGATCAGTGATGCACAATTTGAAAAGCTTGCATCAACAATTTCTGAACAAGCTAAAGGTTGTACAGACATATAACTATGAAGTCAAGGAAAACTAGTCCAAGCTGAATTTGAAATTTTCTACCCTGATTGACAAGAACAATGAGTTCAGTGAAAAGGTTTCTGTGTAAAATATCAAACAGATAGTCCACTTGAGCTTTCTGCTGAGATCCCCATTCAGGTGCAGAAGAGGAGGCTTCTGTTGGTGGAGGGCAGTACAGGATTATCATAAGTCTATCCTGCAAAGAAATCAGCAATTTTCGGATAGACTAGACAATTTCGCATCTTCTATGACTCAGCTTCCGCAACAACTGGACAATGTGTCTGCAACCATCCTTCAGTCACACTCTTCCTCACCTGCTCCCCTTCCTGATGATGTCAAAGGGGGAGAGACATGAACTCAAGTTGGAGCCCGGAATTGCATTGCATCTGCATCAAATATGATTGAGTGAAATTTTCCTTCGTTTACATATTTTGTGAAATGCTCGAAAGAAATTGTCTGTGAGATTGCCCAACTTTTTCTTAGAAAAGTTCTTTTGTTCCTCTTATTGATGTTAAACCTTGGACTTAAATGAAATAAATGAAATGAACTGGTGTTCTGGTCTCTAAAGTGAATTACTTGTTTGATCTAAACAATGCATTTTTATGTAGATGCAATGGCATACACCTCATAGTTGCCATCATCAAAAAGGGGGAGATTGTTGTGCCCCTGGTTTTGATGATGACAACCATGAGATGTGTGTGTGTTGAGTTCAACAGAACTGATGAATTAACCCTTGATTCATTAACTCATGTATATACTTTATTCTTGAATGCAAGGAAGAAACAAGGTCTACGCAGGATGCTCACGGCGTCCACGCAGTGATTCGAATAAAAGGACAGCGCCAACGCAGGATGCTAATTGCGTCTATGCATCCGTACAAGAGGCAGAAGTATCAAATCACTGGCATAGCTCAGTGCGTCAACGCCATAGTTCAGCAGCGTCGATGCAGCAGTTCAAGTGGCAGAATCATTATTCACTGGAAATACCCCGGTGCGTCAACGCTACAGCATGATAGCATCGACGCAGCAGTTCATTCTGAGATAAAGATCACTCTGGGTCAGTTCAGTGGGTCGACGCAGTGACCCCATGCGTCAACGCATCCAGCTTTATACTTAAAGACATGTGGGGCATTTCAAGGCTGCGTCAACCTCATGGTCTCAATGAGTTGACGCCATCTGAATTTCATCAAGAGATGATTGGGTGGACCCCAGTCGTAAGTGGCGTTAGATGCCACGTCATCTAAAAGAGCATGCGCTCTCTTTCCCTCGTGATTTGAGAAGCCTCAAGGACAATAATCATTGGGCTAACCATAAAATCTGGTTGGGACCCACAGAAAGGAATATTCACGTGAATAGGTAGAGCGCGGGAAAATAGAACAATAAGAAGGAGTAGCAGTCGAACAAAAAGAACAGGAGAGTTCTGCAGAAGAAGGTCTGCATCATCGGCTTGCTGAGTGCGTGCTGTTGCATCCACTGAAGATCAGAGGAAGCCCAGTGGCAGTTGATCATTGCAAGATTATCTACCATCCAGAAGGAGAAGGACAGCTGATTAAAGAAGCTGTTCCTCTCCGATCTCTACGCTCGAGATTTGTGAATCAACACCATCATATATCTGAAGCTCCTTCTTCCATTTTCAAGTGATTTTGTTTATTGTTTTTCATTTCAGTTTGAACTTTACTACTGTAATTCTCCCTTGTACTTGTTGAGTAGAGGGAGGGGTTTTGATCCAGCGGAGTGTGCTTGGGTCAAGGGGTCTGGGCTTGTATGCCCTCAAGCTGTTTGTCAGCGGGTATCTGGTGAAGAGGATGTTGACAATTCAGAGGGGGGGGGGGTGAATGAATTCCCCTCTAAAAATCTTGTCCCGATTATCCTTCAGTTAATCAAATTATGCAAACTAAGACAACAGGTGCAAAGGAAAGCATGGAAGCTTTCTTCTAACAACAACCTAGTCTCACGGATGTGCACTTCAATCAGAAAGCTGAATAGATAGAAAAGTGATTCCTTATAGCAGTCTTTGACCAATTTAAAAACTGATATGAAACTGAAAGCGGAATTAAGCTTCTGATTGAGTTCTCACAAATGAGAACCTCAATGGAGTACTAAATCAAACACCCCCTGTGTATAACAATCAAACGCTAGATAATAAGAAAAGTGAACGGCCTACGCATGCATCTAGCGAATCAGATATTAGACAGGCAAACCACACAGTGCAAGGGAATTTTTAGGTGGTTCGGCCAGACACCCGTCTGCCTACGTCCACCCCACACTCAGCCCGAGTGTGGCTTCCACTAGCCAGGTGCTAGACAAGCAGACTCAGTCTGCAACAGACGCTGCCTCACAGCTTGACTAGGGGAATAGCCTCCCCTCTTCCTCCACGCCGGAGGGAACCCACAAATGGCACCAGCCACTTGCAACCGGAGGAATCAACCTCCCTTCCTCCAATCCCGGAGGGAAACACCTAGTAGCACCCAGCTGCTGGCAGACCAGAGGCCTAGCCTCTCTTCCTCCTCAGTCGGAGGGAACCCACTCGCGGCGCCCTGCTGCAAGCAAACCGGAGATCCCACGATCTCCCTTCTCCTGATTAACCAGGAGAAAACAAATGCCCAACTGGGTAAACGGAAGAACAATGATCGAAGTAAAAAAAAAAGGAATACAAATCAAACTGAACCGGATATGGAATGAAATGCAAGAACCAGACTGGCTCTGGATTTGATCCACGAGACCAGATCTTCTCTGCTGCTCAATCTCTCACAAGCTCTCTCTATTTCTTCTTCTCTGAACTTTTCTTCTTCTTCTTCGATGTGCTGCTTCTCTTCTCTTCTTTTGCTCACACTCTCAGATTTCTTCGCTGGAGAGCTTCCTCTTCTTCTGTGGAGAGTTAACCCTTTTCGAGAGGATGATGGGGTGCTTTTATATCAGAAACAGAGCCTCCGAAGGTTGAGTAGAAAATGCCCTAGTGACCACTGATTGGTCCACTTGGCAGGGTAGCACCCCTTATCTAACACGTGTCAGCATCCTGCCCCTTTTTCCCATCGGATCACGTGCCCCCTCGAATGGTTGGAGGCATCCTCAGACTTGAACAAAAGTTCCTTCCTCGTGGCAGGGTAGCAGTCAGTGGCTTACACGTGTCTGGATCGTAGGGTTCCTGCCAATCAAAACATTCTTACATTCAATGCAATATTTGAGAGATAAAAGTCTTGCACGGGTTTTGCACATATTTGAATAAAAAGTGCATGAGGTACAGGCCAGTGCGTCAACACATCCAATGGAAGCGTCGACGCAGTCACATATGTGCATGGACAACAAATTGGCCAAACATGCAAGAGGTTAGAACAGTACTGGCCTAATCAGCATGCATCAAGCAATATAAATGATACATGAACTATGTTTGCCTGAAACAGGCACTAACTGGAGAGCAGTGAGGCAAGAGCGCAACAATCCATTTCTGCACAAAGGCAAGGCAGGTTAATAATGCAGAATCACACCAATGCGTTAACGCAGATCCTGTAGCGTTAACGCAGTGGATGGACAAACAGAGGATGACAGCTCAGAAAACACTCCATGGCGTTAACCCATTCTACCACTGCGTCAACCCACTGCAGTGGCTCATAAATGAGTGAATCCTAATATAACCAGGTCATTCAACCAGGCAAATTCCAAGCACAGTCAATGACCCGATATTGAAGTAATCATTCAAGCATAGATAAACAGAATAACCACGAGTTCCTGAAATTATGAGCAATGCAATGTATATAACCAAATAAGCAGACAAAAATAGGATCCTATTTTACCACTGTGTCAACGCAGTACATAACTGCGTCAACGCTGTGCAACCAATTCATGAAGGATGCGTCAACGTAGTGGCTTGCTGCGTCAACACAGTGCAACCATTTCATGAAGGCAGTAAGTAGAATTCATGCTAACAATGTGCAGAGATGAGCAAGACTTACTAAGCAGGAAATCATGAAGTCAAGCAGCCGTGCAATACTCACACACTCAAAGCAGCTAAGCAAGCAGTTCATTCAAACAGTAATACAATCAATGCAGTTGAGACAAAGGGCACATCACAATGTCACAGTGTAATGTCACATTGTTACCTAAATTCATCGGTGTAATTCATAATGTCTGCTATCATCAAAATCACACAGGGGCACAACAATCTCCCCCTTTTTGATGATGGCAACACTATGAATTACACTGACTCATGTCAGATTCTTCTCCCCCTTTGACTTCATCAAAAACACTGCATTCAGGCAGAGAAATGCAAGAGGTACTCTTACGAGCATTGTCCCTTCAGAAGTAAAACATCTCATCAGCAAAACATACTCACTCAAAGTCATTCAAATGCAATCATTATATCATCAATCACGCAGGGCTCTCTTAAACAATGTGAGATTAAACAGATGAAGAGGTGAGTGCTCAGCACATCTTTTTGGTATTTTGCCATAATGAGATGCATTTAGCTACATGAGTGCAGATGCATGATCTAATTAAGTGTGAGATGAACCTTATGCAGAGGACTTTAACCAGATAGACATGAAATGCAATTTATGACTGACTCCCTCTTAGACCTTGACCAGCATATGAATGCAATTGAGGGCAGAACACTAAATCAGGGAGAATGAGAACCTCAGTTATACAGTGTGATACCCAAATCATATATCCATGCGTTTTTTTTTCAGAATCTGCCATTATAAAAGCTTAGGACATTACTCTAGTTGATAATCATGGATTAAAAGTAATGTATACCAGATTTGACAATGAGGGCAAATTACTCATTTCTGAAGCAGTCTTTTAATAAAAGAAAACCATTTGCACATACCACATTCTAGTATAATCTCCTTTCAACCTTATCAATTAAAACCAATGGTTTCTCTAGATAAAGCAATCGAAGGTATTGAGGTTGAACAAGCTCATGCTTTGAAAAAAAATGAATAACATAGGTAACAACAATCTTTTTCGATTTGAGCTTTTAACAAATATCCTAGTGAACAGGCAGGTGACATTTATGCCTTTGGCATTAAGGGCACACGTGGGTTAGACGCCAGAACCCCCTGTTACTAAGCATAGACTACCATGTCTGTTTCAGATCAGAACAACTACACATGGATGGTTTTCACCTTTGACGTTAAGAGTACACCTTGATCAGAGGCCCGTACCCCTAGTTACTCAGTGAAACTGTCCCTATGTTTATCTGTCCATCTGAACAAAGATTAACTGAAACACTTCATGACTTGAGATCCTCTCCATTTCATTGGTGGAGGGTTCAGTTTCTCAGTGCAATTCAGTCATTGCTCTGTCACTTTCAAATTTTTTAAAAAAATTTATTTGTTGCTACCATTAAAACATTTCAGGAAGGCATGTTTAAAGACAATACAGTTCTCATGCAATTCAACCAAAGTAAACCATGGTTTCAAATTTTTCAGTTGATGGAGAATCTTACATGAATTGCATGTAACAATCAGTTTAGGTTTATTAAAGACATATTCAGATATTTTTAGAATCTCCATGTTCAAACTTAGGCATACAAGATATTTAAAACAATTCATATCAAGGAGCTTTCTTAAGCCTATATAATAGAAGATTCTTCTTTAAAGATGATTTCAGATTTGAAGAGGATACACGCAACTGAAATTTCTCTACTTTTCTGAATTAGGGACTGAACAGTCTAATCAGCTCCCCCTATCTAGATGCAACTTTTCACCTATATGCATGTGAATGAATAAAAATGAGGATCATGCAGGGAATTTTGAACTGATGCTTTGACACGTTCCTTTTGACTACGTGCATGAATTGCATGAGATGAGACACAAGAGAAGCTTCAACTAACTCCCCCTGACTACATGCATTCTGAGACAATGATTTAAGATCTACAAACCCACACATCATGTAGTGAAGAAAATTTGAAGAATGCTCTTGAAGCACATATGCAGTAAAGGCACAGGACAGGATTGTTGACACCCGTTTTATACCGATAATTCGAGCCGTTCCTCTTACTCCCATTAGTTGATGCTTCGAGTTGTTCATCATTCACTGGGCCATTTTGTGGCATGACTCGGGCTCGTTTTATGGGTCGTCTCCCTCCTTGGTGCAATTCGTGGTGATTCGGGGCTTAATGGGCCTTGGCTTTGGTCAATTGAACGTATTTTACAAGAATCAAGTGCCTAAAGGCATGAACGGCTTCACATCAGCCATTCATAAGGTGGGCGGTTGAATATGGACCGTTCATATATTTTGGCTAATTTCTGAGGATTTTCTGAATATCCACCGATAGGCTTTTGTGCGGTGTGATTAGAACCGTTCAATATCATGAACGGGCCTATTCCAACCGCCTATATCTCAGAGTCCTACGCGCGTCCACTTTCTCAGAGAATTATTCAAACGATTCGAATTATCACCGACAGAGTGAAACGGTCGTGTTTGTGCCGCCCTAAACTAAAACGGTCTCAATACAACCGTTCATATGTTCAGAGTCCAACGGCGAACATTTTGGCCAGTTCGAGGGATAGTTGGGATAATTTTCTGATTATTCGAGTTTCCACCAACAGGATGGACGGTCCGAATAAGACCGCCCATCCCTTGTGTGGTCTATCGTAAGACCGTTCAAGACGTCGGCTGCTGATTTTCAACCGATTTTATCCCATTTATCTCATGGTTTTATCCTCAACTTGTTTTGATGATTTCTCCGCGGATAATCAACCATTTTCGATGCCGTTTCGACTAGATGAGAGATAATTCTATTATCTACGATTTATCTTCAATAATCTCGTCCGAAAAATGGCTCTAAACCCTAGTTTTGGGGCTGGCTTTCTAGGCTCTATAAATAGACCCTAAGGGCCGGACGTCGAAAGGGGGGGAGATTTTGGTCGACGGTGAAGCCCTGCCGCATTTTTGAGCGACCTAGCACCAAGGAGGGAGGCTCTCTACGTCCGCACGAGCCTCCGGTCAAGGGAGTAGCCCAGTCTTTATAGTTCTTTCGTTCTGTAGCTTTCACCGTTTTCTTTCATTGCATGCATTGTTCCCATCCGCGTACCCCCCCTCCTTCTCATTATCATGCACACAACCATCCCGTTTTTTGTCACCCTAGGGGTTTAAAACCCCCCAGGTATTCCCCTTTTCATTTGTTCATGCTTAATTATTCTCGTTTGAATACATACTACATTGTTTAGGGCTAATCTGGGTGTTTCTTCTGTGTCTCTACGTTGTTTTGCAGGTCAGCATCTAATCAGCACGAGGCCCATCCCCTCTGGCTGGCCGGAGAGGGTGGAGGTCGAGCCCCTTTTCAGCTTGCTGAGTGAAGGTCCTGAGCGGCTATCCTCCGGCCGTTCATCGGGACGCGCGGTGCATCAACGACCGTTCTTCCCTGGAGCGCGGTCCGTCTTGCGCCGTCCATCTCACTGCAGCAGTTCCTCCCGCATCCCTCGCAGCGTCCTAGGGCGGTTTATCGTAAGACCGCTCAACATAGGGCGGTTCTAAGGGAGCCGTTCGTTCCTCAGCGCTGCACTAAGGCGAGTGTCTCCCCATTTTCCAAGGTACGGCGTGCCTGTCGCGTACGGCATCTTGGTGGCGATCACGGTACTTTGCTTCATTCCCTATTTTCTCTTCCTTCTCTCACTTGTCTCATGCCCTTGACGCACTTTTGACCCTTAGTGAAAGGGGAGAGAGGAGAGAAATATATATCTATAAGGATATTAAGCGTTATGCTCAAGGAGAGTTCATGTTTTTCAACCAAATCAAGAGACTATCATGGATATCAGATTTAACAGTGTGCTCATCCATCTTAGGCAAACAATTTCAGATTATGGAATTTAAGCATAGGAAAGGAAGCAGATGATGCCAAAGCTGAGAACTATTCAGATTTATATAGAGTAGACACAAGCAGAAATGTTCTCATAGGAGTCGACATGAGATGTCGACATTTGTTAGAGACAGAACATATTTCCATATGAAGCAAGACCCGGTCTCAACAAAAGTTCAACATGGTAATTGAATGTCATGAGTTATCATCAGTTACTCCCTGGCAAAATGCATATGCATAAACACAACGAAGTAACAAATTAAATACAAATGCAAATGCAAATCTACATACATGAGAATTTAAACTAACAGATCAGACATGAATGTTCAGTTTTTTTAAAAAAAAATAGCCCCAACAAGCTGATTAGTACTGAATAAGCGATTCAGTAACACAATTCCTAGAGCTTCAGACAAGTTGTCTCCCTTGATCAGTTCTATGTACACTTAGCAAATTGATCCATGATGATCATGCATAGCAGTGTAGCACATGCAGTTTTAGCAAAAATTTTTTTTGAGAATGCAGGTTTAACAATGCTGATATACATATCTGAACATGTGTGCGTGAGCAGCTCCAAAGACAAATTTGACAGTGCAAGTGATAGTTCAGAAATATGTAAAACAGTGCAAATGTCAAAGCACTTGAGAGTGTATGCATGAGAGTCCTAAATGATCAGATTAACATGATATTCAGTCATCAATAGTAGAGAGAATCATAAAATACGATTTGATCACAGTTTTTCGGAACTGACCTGAAGGTTCACAATTGGGGCTTTCTTCCTTCGGTGCCTTGGTTTGTTCAACCCCTTTATCTTCCCTTCCAATGCACACCTGCCGCAAAACAGTTATTTTGTTCTTGCAGGAACCCAAACAGTCTTGGGTCCTGTGTTAGCCTTAACAAGAGTTCTAGGCAGATTTTGTGCACGAAGGTCATCAAGTCTCATTAATTTGCAGTTGGACATAGAATGCCCATACTCACCACAGTAATAACATGATGCAGCCATTTGAGGACACTTCCTATGCACATCATTATTAACTTGGAACCTATGTGCCTGTTCATGAAATTTTCTATTTACATGCCAACAGTTTCCAACTGTATGGCCATGCCTCAAGCAGTGAGAGCAAACAATCGAATTTCTCATTTTAGTATGTGAATCAACATGATATGACTGTGATATTTTCTTGTTCTTAGCACACCAACATTGTGAAGCAGTATGTCCTATTTTACCACAGTTGAAAAAATGACTCTTTTTCTTCAGATGGGCATGCTTCTTAGCATGAGAATTCTTAGCTTTCATATCATCTTGTTTCATTAAATCACATTCATGCATGACATGACCATTTATCTGACAATAAAAACATTTAACAGCTTTCCTTTTAACAGAAACACTTTTGGCCTGAGATTTTTCAGCATGCAAAGCTTTCAAGACATGAGCATGCAAGTGTAAATGAGAGGTATGATTGTCATGCACAATTTTAGCAGAGTTATTCATGGATGAGGGAGTTTTATCCTTTTTCAATTTTTCACCCTTTTTCAGAAGTTGACTTTGAACCTCAATTCCTTGAGCAGTGGATTTAGAAGCTGATGAAGTTGAGCATGAACCCACTGAATTCTGATTTGAGTTTTTAATTTTCCTTTTATTCAGATCTGGATTTTTTTCACTCAGGGTGTCAGTCATTTTCTCTTTCCCTTTGATTGTTTTTCATAGGGAGGCAAGTTCAGATTGCATGGAGGATATTTTCAATTCAGATTTTGTTAACTCTTCCTCACAAACGACAATCTGTCTCTGCAAGGCAACATTCATGTTTTTCAATGACTCATTCTTTTCTCTTAAGGATTTGATTGAATTCTTTTGGAAGTTATCATCAAACTTCATTTCTTTAATCAAATCCTCTAAGACAGTGCGTTGCTTGCATGAATCTTCTTTTTGAACACTTTTTCCTTTTTCAATGATTAACCATTGCTTTCCCATCACAGTGTTCAAGACCATCAGTTTTTTATTTTGATCTTTTAGCCTTTCATTTTCCTTTTGAAATTCAACATTGTCATGTTTCAGGTTATCCACCATGGACTTAACCTCAGTCAAATCTTGCATGTTCTTGAGATGTACCTTATTTTTCTCATTCAGTTTATCTTCCAATTCAACAATCTTATTTAGGCATTTTTGGTTCTCAATTTTTAAAGAAACATTTTGTTCTTTAAGATTGTGAACATCTAGCATGCAGATATCGTAGGAATGTTTCAAGGCAGGACAGTTCTCACACATGAATTCAGAATTATTCTGTTCAGATTTCACTTTCCTGTATTTATCTAGCAGCTCATCATACAAATCTATCAACTCATCATAAGAGATATCTTCAGATTTAGAGCTTACTTGGGATGGTGAGTTATTCGAATGATCACTTCTCCTTTCCATCTGACACTCTTCTTTTTGGTTCATATGTGCTGCAGCAATTGTGTCCAAAATTTCCTTTCCAGAACTGCAATTTGCAATATGAGGAAACATATTAGCATTTACTGAGTCTCTCAGAATATTAAGGACCCTAGCATTCTGTCTATGCTTGATCATGTCCTCCTCAAGCCATCTGGCCTGATTCTTAGGTAATTTATGTGGGCCTGTCGAGACAAGATTCCATAGATTGGAGTCAATGGAATTTATGTAAACAACTAGGCCGCATATCCAATGACTGTAGTTAGAACCATCAAATATCACTGAAGAAGCCTTTCAATCAAACAGTTCTAAAGCAATGAATGAATCAATGAGAAATCCAAGCAAACGGCAAACACTAGCAGAAAATCACTTGATCAGAATAGCAGGATCCCCTTCAGATCGTTGAATCTGTTGAGATAGGGAACCGCTCTGATACAAATTGTTGACAATTCAGAGGGGGGGTGAATGAATTCCCCTCTAAAAATCTTGTCCCGATTATCCTTCAGTTAATCAAATTATGCAAACTAAGACAACAGGTGCAAAGGAAAGCATGGAAGCTTTCTTCTAACAGCAACCTAGTCTCATGGATGTGCACTTCAATCGGAAATCTGAATAGAGAGAATAGTGATTCCTTATAGCAGTCTTTGACCAATTTAAAAATTGATGTGAAATTGAAAGCGGAATTAAGCTTCTGATTGAGTTCTCACAAATGAGAACCTCAATGGAGTACTAAATCAAACACCCCCTGTGTATAACAATCAAACGCTAGATAATAAGAACAGTGAACGGCCTATGCATGCATCTAGCGAATCAGATATTAGACAGGTAAACCACACAGTGCAAGGGAATTTTTAGGTGGTTCGGCCAGACACCCGTCTGCCTACGTCCACCCCACACTCAACCAGAGTGTGGCTTCCACTAGCCAGGTGCTAGACAAGCAGACTCAGTTTGCAACAGACGCTGCCTCACAGCTTGACTAGGGGAATAGCCTCCCCTCTTCCTCCACGCTGGAGGGAACCCACAAATGGCACCAGCCACTTGCAACCGGAGGAATCAACCTCCCTTCCTCCAATCTCGGAGGGAAACACCTAACAGCACCCAGCTGCTGGTAGACCAGAGGCCTAGCCTCTCTTCCTCCTCAGCCGGAGGGAACCCACTCGCGGCGCCCTGCTGCAAGCAAACCGGAGATCCCACGATCTCCCTTCTCTTGATCAACCAGGAGAAAAAAAATGCCCAACTGGGTAAACGGAAGAACAATGATCGAAGTAAAAAAAAAAGGAATACAAATCAAACTGAACCGGATATGGAATGAAATGCAAGAACTAGACTGGCTCTGGATTTGATCCACGAGACCAGATCTTCTCTGCTGCTCAATCTCTCACAAGCTCTCTCTATTTCTTCTTCTCTGAACTTTTCTTCTTCTTCCTTCTTCTTCTTCGCTCTGCTGCTTCTCTTCTCTTCTTTTGCTCACACTCTCAGATTTCTTCGCTGGAGAGCTTCCTCTTCTTCTGTGGAGAGTTAACCCTTTTCGAGAGGATGATGGGGTGCTTTTATATCAGAAATAGAGCCTCCGAAGGTTGAGTAGAAAATGCCCTAGTGACCACTGATTGGTCCACTTGGCAGGGTAGCACCCCTTATCTAACACGTGTCAGCATCCTGCCCCTTTTTCCCATCGGATCACGTGCCCCCTCGAATGGTTGGAGGCATCCTCAGACTTGAACGAAAGTTCATTCCTCGTGGCAGGGTAGCAGTCAGTGGCTTACACGTGTCTGGCTCGTAGGGTTCCTGCCAATCAAAACATTCTTACATTCAATGCAATATTTGAGAGATAAAAGGCTTGCACGGGTTTTGCAGATATTTGAATAGAAAGTGCATGAGGTACAGGCCAGTGCGTCAACACATCCAACGGAAGCGTCGACGCAGTCACATATGTGCATGGACAACAAATTGGCCAAACATGCAAGAGGTTAGAACAGTACTGGCCTAATCAGCATGCAGCAAGCAATATAAACGATACATGAACTATGTTTGCCTGAAACAGGCACTAACTGGAGAGCAGTGAGGCAAGAGCGCGCCAATCCATTTCTGCACAAAGGCAAGGCAAGTTAATAATGTAGAATCACACCAATGCGTTAGCGCAGATCCTGTAGCGTTAACGCAGTGGATGGACAAACAGAGGATGACAGCTCAGAAAACACTCCATGGCGTTAACCCATTCTACCACTGCGTCAACCCACTGCAGTGGCTCATAAATGAGTGAATCCTAATATAACCAGGTCATTCAACCAGGCAAATTTCAAGCACAGTCAATGACCCGATATTGAAGTAATCATTCGAGCATGGACAAACAAAATAACCACGAGTTCCTGCAATTATGAGCAATGCAATGTATATAACCAAATAAGCAGACAAAAATAGGATCCTATTTTACCACTGCGTCAACGCAGTACATAACTGCGTCAACGCTGTGCAACCAACTCATGAAGGATGCGTCAACGTGGTGGCTTGCTGCGTCAACACAATGCAACCATTTCATGAAGGCAGTAAGCAGAACTCATGCTAACAATGTGCAGAGATGAGCAAGACTTACTAAGCAGGAAATCATGAAGTCAAGCAGCCGTGCAATACTCACACACTCAAAGCAGCTAAGCAAGCAGTTCATTCAAACAGTAATACAATCAATGCAGTTGAGACAAAGGGCACATCACAATGTTACAGTGTAATGTCACATTGTTACTTAAATTCATCAGTGTAATTCATAATGTCTGCTATCATCAAAATCACACAGGGGCACAACAGAGGATATGTTCCTCTTGTCAACCAAGCTGTAGTGGTCAGCATTGTCGAGGGGATTGTTCCTCGGTTTAGCAAAGTTGTAAGGCCCAGTAGGGATCCTCACTGATCTAGTGAGGGGTGGACGTAGGTCTCCACAGGGAGACCGAACCACCATAAAAATCTGTGTTATCTTGTGGTTTGCTGTCTCTTGCTATATCTGTGTGTCGCTAGATGATTGATTAGGTTCGATCTCCACACCGTCTATTTACTGAATTCTGAAATAGTATTCTGGTTCTTAAAAGTTGATTGTGGTTTTTCGCAAAAGAATTCAAAGGGTCAACCTATTCACCCCCTCCCCCTCTAGTTTGACCATCCACTTAATCCAACACAATGGACCATGCACAAGGACCATCAGTTGGAGAATGTGATCAGTGGTGTGGATGATGGAGTGAGAACGTGGGCTTCAATGAGGGAAGTTGAAATTCATGATAACTTAGCTTTACTTTCCAGTATTGAACCTAAATCTTTAGATGATGCCTTAAATGATAATTCCTGGATTCTCGCCATCCAAGAAGAACTGCACCAATTCCAAAGGAATCGGGTGTGATTCCTCGTGCCCCTGCCTAATAACCATCCGATAATCAGAACTAAGTGGGTTTTCCGAAACAAACTTAGTGAAGATGGGGTGGCTGTGAGGAATAAGGCAATGTTGGTAGCCAAGGGCTACTCCCAAGAATTCAGCATTGATTTTGATGAATCTTTCGCTCTTGTGGCTAGATTAGAAGTTGTACGAATTTTACTTGCTTATGCTTGTCACAGGAACATCAAGCTGTTTCAAATGGACGTGAAGAGTGCCTTCCTCAATAGAGTAATCAAGGAAGAAGTATACGTGGAACAACCGCCGGGCTTTGAAGTTGAAAACTTTCCGGACCACGTCCACAAATTGGACAAGGCACTGTATGGATTAAAACAGGTTCCCTGGGCATGGTATGATCGTTTAAGTTCATTTCTTATTGATAATGGCTTCAAACAAGGTAACATAGATCAGACGTTGTTTACAAAGACTTGTGATCAACATGCTTTAATTGTTCAAGTTTATGAAGATGACATAATTTTTGGAGCCTGAGATTTAAAAATGAATGATGAATTTGCCCAACTCATGCAGGGAGAGTTCAAGATGAGCTTGATGGGCGAGCTGAACTTCTTCTTGGGACTTCAAATAAAACAACCGGACGATGACATCTTCATCAACCAGAAGAAGTACACATAAGAAATAGTAAAGAAATTTTAACTAGAAACTGCCAAGCCATTTTCTACACCCATGTCCACCTCACTGAAATTGGAAGAAGAGAAAGGTAACAAAGTTGATGAAAAACTCTTTAGGGGTATGATTGGCTCATTATTATATCTGATTGCTAATAGGCCTGACATACATTTTAGTGTCTGTCTCTGTGCAAGATATCAATCTTGTCCCAGGGATTCTTATTTGTCAAGCGTGAAAAGAATCTTTAGGTATTTAAATGGAACACTTGACCTTGGTTTGTGGTATCCTAAGAATAATTGTTTTGACTTGCATGTTTTCACTATACTGGATGTAAAATGGATCGTAAGAGCACAAGCGGTCACTGTCAGTTTCAACGGGGCTGCATGGTTTCATGGGCCTCAAAGAAATAACATTGTGTGGCTTTATCAACTACCGAGGCCGAGTACGTGGCTGCAGGCAGTTGTGTAACTCAAGTTCTATAGATCCAACATCAATTGCTTGATTTTGGTTTTTGTTTGAAAAACATTCCCATCATGCGTGATAACACGTCTGCAATAAATCTGTCCAACACTCTCGCACTAAAAACATTGAGGTTAGACATCACTTCATAAGAGATCATATTAATAAAGGTGATTTTGAGCTAGTTTTTGTTGACACAAAACACCAATTTGTAGATATTTTTACAAAACCTCTAAACTCTGATCATTTTTACTTTCTTAGGAGAGAATTAGGAGTGTGCAGGTTAGATAGTTAAATCTTATGAATTTGCTTTGTATATACACACTTTACACTTTTCATAATGAGACTATGCATACTGCTTTACCTTTTGCATATAAGGAACTTTTCCATGGAGTTTACATTTTAAACCTTTTTTTTGTGAATATCACAGTGAATAATAATTTGCTTTCCATACATGCTTTTAACTTCTCGCATCCGCATGTACATAAATGCATATACTTCATACTTGTGTGCATGAATGCCATGATTCATCGGTATATAAAATGACGTCAGTGGAAAGGTGGATTACGTCCACATGGAAGCTTTCATTATGCGTGAGTATGGTTTTTGGACCTACGTTCTCCGCCACGTACCGGTAATCAACTTGCTTGAAAATACCATTTTGACACTTGCTTGAGTGTATATAGATTACACACCTTTCAGTTTTGATATCTCCTATGACCTTACTCCCTTCCTCAATAAAATTGCTTTGACGTAGACATGTTGTTACATGGCACATATTAAGGGGGGGGTTTTTGTTATAACTGTGCATACACTTAGGTGGAGACATCACAATGAATATGCTAATTCATCTCTTACATTCTATGCAATGTCTCACACCACTTGCACTTTTGAGTTTAATGATTCTAACTAATAACGATTTCACCTATTCCACTCAACACATTTTAGGGCTCTTGATCCCCTACATAGAAATCACGTGACTCGTGAGGAAAAAATTGTCAGCCCCACCAAAAATGTGAATAAGTGTGATTTGACATCGAGTAAATTGGGAATCCCCCCTGAAATAAAGGAGGAAACTTGCATTAAAAAGTGTCCTATCCACAAAATCATAAGTGACGATACCGAGTAATCGGGAAGTGCCCCTGAAACAAAGGGCATGACTCGTGTCAAAAGGTTAGTCATCTTAGTTATTCAAATATATATATATATATATATATTGAAAATAATTTTGGGGTTGTGCGAAGCTACCAAAAGCCGAGCACGGTGTATGAAAGTGTAGGGAGGAAAAGTTCATACTTGTGTTCTTTAGAAAATCTGAAAATCCTTACTGTCTAGATTTCATTGCTCATCCTTCACATATACATCTAGGGAGTGATTATGCGAATGTACATTTTGAATCAGTCATATTTCATGAGTAATGTAGTACCACTTCTTGTAAGCGCTACCCTTTTACTATTGCTCATGAAACTCATGTTCTCGGTCTATAGCATATTTCTTAACCTGTTCATATAGAACATGCTTGATACCATATATAATAATGAATGCATCTGTGCTTGTATGCTCATTCCTTGCTTTACATGTGCATCTCATTGAGTTAATTGTGCATATAAGGCTTTGCTTCCATGATTCTCATAATCCCCTATTTGACTCTAACAAAAAGGGGGAGAAATAAAGTTAAGTTTGCTTGCATGATGTTTGCTTTTAAACTGCCTTGTTTTGACAAAAGGGGGAGTAATAAAAAGTTTGCATGTTGCTTTTGCTATTTTGATTAGAGTTGGTGAGAGTTGAAAGTTTGAAAATGCTTGTTTTGACAAGGAGGAGTTGCTCTTTCATGCAAATCTTTGTAGTTTTTCAAAGGGTTTTATCTTCTATGACCTTACTCCCTTCCTTGGGGAGATTGTTGTGCCCTAGGCTGTTTTGACGAAGATACATGGTTTTATGTTGGTGAATTGCTCTGAATACATGCTTGATATATGTTGTTGAATGAATCTCACTTTGATAGGAATCTCATCTTGGAAGGTTTCATTGAATAGCATGCTGAGTGGTTTCATTGATGAAGTTCAGTTATATCGCGTTTTAAATTGAGTTTTATTAGACTGAACTTTGGACCAATCGTGTGTGTGGTTGATTTGAGAACAACCATGTGTGTGATAATTGAACATCTGCTGCTATTGATGTTTTGCTGGTTGTAGGAATGGCGTATGAGAGTTCAGTTAGTCTTTGACTTGAATTGCTTCACAATCTTATGAACAATGTCAATTTGAGTTCAGACTTCTCTGAACTGAGCTTGTATACATTGGAGGGTTGTCTATGCTTGAATCATTGGTTAACATGAGATCAAATATTTTGAATGGCTAACATGGCATTTTCTATCACTGAATGGTTTTTGCTTGACATATCTTCCGTAAAGAGATTTCTTGAAGTTCCTTGATGAATGTCAGTTTTTGATGAAATGTCACATGAGTAGTTCAGCATGCTTTGCTGAGTGAATGCCTTGGTTTACTCGAATTCTTTGAGTGGCTTCTCCCAGTCACATTGCATATGTGAACTAATGGTGGTTTTGGTTTGAGCTTTTCAAATGGGCTTTTGTTGTCCAAATACATGAACATGCATGTCTGAACAAGCCTTGGGAGAATGAATTGTTGAATTCACTTGTTTAGTATTAAGTGTTATGAAGTGGACGTGTGGAACATTCTATTGCAGGTTCAAGAAGCTTCCCATCTTCAAGTTCCATGGTAATTTTCATTTCTATATGCATTGATTGGACTTGATGCCTTTTCTGTGTTTTATTGGGTCTAAGACTATTTTGAGACTCAGCTCTGAAAGTGTCGACTCCATGAGTCGACACTTACAGGAGCTGGTGGTCTTTTGGGGCAGACAAAACCATCCTGAAAAAGTGTCGACCTCTAGTGTCGACACTTACAGATGGGCCTAGCCATTTTTGAGCAATTAGAACCATTGTGAAAAAGTGTCGACCTCAAGAGTCGACACTTTTCACAGTGAATGCTGTTTTCTTCACAAAACCGAATAAGTCTGAAAAAGTGTCGACCTCAAGAGTCGACACTTTTCAACTAAGTTCTGATTTTTTGTGTTCTAGCCGAACACTCATGAAGCACGAGTCGACTCTATGAGTCGACACTTGTTCCGAGCATTCCGATCGGGTTTTTCGGATCTGAATTCGAACCCATTATTTTTAGGTCCGACGGCCATGGTTCTTTACCACATTGCCCTTAGGGTTTACATGAATGTTTTTATGTGGTATGGAGAGGTATTTGCTGGGGTATATTGGTCTAAATGGCTTGTTTACTCCTTGACATATATGGCCGCCTTGTCCGATCGTGATTCATTCATTCGTGTGGGGTAAGCTTGTTCTATCCTTGCAGGAAGAAGGAGGAGAGGACCGATGCTTCTGCTGGAGAAGGAAGAACCCGCCGCCAAGCTTGCATCCTTCGTCCCTGAGCTCAAAGCTGGAAGGGAGCCGCTGCTGCTCTCCACCATCTCCTTGCTTGGGCAGACTTCATCAAGGGGGCCAATTTCTTTCTCTCGTATGCTTCCACTCTATAGCATCCTTCCATTTGATCTCCTAGCTGCATAAATATCAAAGGGGAAGATCTTGTCTATCCATTTTCTTAGTTACCTTGGAGCATAGATTGTTAATCTTGAACTGGGCATTGTATTTTTATATCATTTTCTTCTTAAACATTTTCGGAGCTTGCTCCGTGTGTGTGCGGTTTCTCGTTGTCGTGCGAGAACCCACGTATGTAGGCCATCGCGCCCGTGTGTGTGGTGGTTGCTGCCGTCGCGCAGCGTTGTTTAGTGGAATCCTCTCGAGTTGAGAGGGGTGGATGTAGGACGGTAATTGGGTGCGTCCGAACCACCTAAAAAATCATTGTACCGTGGTTTGCTCTTTGTGTGATTGCTGATATGTCCTATCCGTTCATATAATGAGAGTGATTCGGAGAGACGAGAGATTTATCAACTGTCTGTTTATTTATTGTCATCCGAGTGATCATCATTTAGCGTTGTGGAGTTGTAAGTGCTTGTTTGCTTATCACTTATATATTTTAATCAAGCCTGAATCAGTGAGCTTCTTCATTTAATTTCGTTGTCTCTATATTTTATTAAGAGAGGGCTAGTGTTTTTCTACCATCTCGGTGATTTTGTTTAATTTTGTTCTAAAGGGTGGGCAATCAATTCACCCCCCCAATCGATTGCCTTCCTAACCGAGCCAACAATTATCAAGGATCTAATGCAAAACATGATAACCTTGCTTTGCAGGACTTACAGTTATGGTGAATATACTTCTGGAGTCAATGGATTGCAAGATCAAGAACCTTGTCATCCACAACACAAAACAGCTCCAAAAATTCCATTCATGTTCACAGTCCATCCATTGGTAAGGCTTAATTTTCAGAAAATCATCTAAGTGAACTTTCTGGGTAAGTGGGGAGTAAGTGACACTCCTTGGTTTGCTTCATCAATGCACCGACCTTGCCAGACTTTACATTGACTGTGTTTGCCTTCTTTATAATGTGCACCGACCCTAACAATAGCTTCTACATAATGTGCACCGACCCTAACAATAGCTTCTTCATAATGTGCACTAACCGTCTTTGGCATTATTCAAACTTGCACTGAGTTTCATAAAAGTGCACCGACCTTATCTCAGTGATTCTATAGATGTGCACCGACCTTGTTTATACCTGCGCCGACCTTGTCTATAGTATTCCATTTGTGCACCGACCTGGTTTTTGGTGTTTTTACAAACGTGCACCGACCGCATTTGGCACTTGCACTGACCTATCTTGATGTTTCATAAAAGTGCACCGACCTAATCTTAGTTTCTAGAGATGTGCACTGACTTTGTTCATATATGCACTGACTTTATTTTTGTGGTTTACACAATGTGCACCAACTTTGTCTATTTGCGCACTGACTTTGTTTTTGTTGTTTATACAATGTGCACCGACCTTGTCTATTTGTGCACTGACTTTATTTTTGTGCTTTACACAATGTGCACTGACTTTGGGCTTAACTATGATAATACTTTTGGGTTGATAGGTTTTAACTTGCCTTGTATTTGCCTTAGGCAGGTTCTTGTTTGGACAGAGCAAGTGTCGACTCTGTGAGTCGACACTTACCGTCCAGAGAGCGCTTTCTGCTACAGATAGAACCTTCGCCAAAATGTGTCGACTCTGAGAGTCGACACTTTCAGCTGGCTTGTTCGAAACAGAACTCTTGATGAAATGTGTTGACTCTGAGAGTCGACACTTTCACCCTGTGTTCAAATTTTGTTCTTTAACAGAACACCCGTGAACAAGAGTCGACTCCAAGAGTCGACACTTATCCCGGGCGTCCAGAATAGGCCTACCGGATTGATATCGAGACCCCCGTTTCATGATCCCTTTGGCTTGGTTTATTACCCCAGTACCCTTAGGGTATAGTTGAGTATCTTAGAAGGGTTTAGCTAGGGTTTTATAAGGGCTTTGTGGTCTTTTGAACCTTGTATGCTGCTATATATACATGACGTGGAGTTCGAAGAAGATATACACAGAACACACAAGTTCTAACGTTTTATCTTTCTTGTAGGAGAAGAAAGGGAGGAGAGGAGCTGAGCAAAGACTCTGTGTTTTCATCTACTTTCGATCGTTTATGTTGTTCATGATTAAAGAAGAAAAGGAGCGTGTGACGACCCGGACTCTGGATACCGGATACCGGATACACCCGATAGGACTACTGAGTATACCCGATACCACTTGGAACCCGCAAAGCCTCCCAAGAGTGGTAAAGCTCTGAAGGGATAAAAGGATTGTCGTGTAGTACATTGAAGTTGCAGATATAATAGTAAGCAATTAAATTTCATTAGATCGGTTTGCTAAAGTAGCAAAAATAAAATTACTTTCCAATTAACAGTTTAAAATTAACAATTATACCAGAGTCCAGTCCAAACGACAGACAAGTACAGTCAACAGAAAGAAAAACGTACTCTGAGATCAGAGGAAGCCCGACGTAGGTACAGCTGGCAACTACGAACTCGCCACACCAGGAACCGCGAAAGAAGTAGAGACGACCACACCTGAAAGCAGGGGTGGGCCTTATGTCACTGGCCCAGTAGGGGTCACGCGGATCCCCACTGAAAAATACGTAGTAACACGGAACAACAACTAAAGCTGCAGTAGTAGTAAAGCAGGAAAAGATAAACTACAACTTGAAAGCTGTAAATGAAAACTAGAACAGCAGGAGTAGAACATAACAGCTAAAAGAAAAGGGAAGAGCAAAGGGGAAGAGAAAGAGGCCGTACCTGATAAAACAGGATTGTCGAAGGAAGTACGGCTCCCTAAGCTACTCCGAACAGCAACGGGAAGGTGAACCCTGATCTCACGAAGTTAGGAGTTACCGATTTGTCGACTGAACATTTGCCCAAAGGTTAAAGCCCACGAAAAGACCTAGACAGACACGGACACATACATGACTAGATCGTCATGCATGCTACACAGAGCTGACCTCAGGTAAGGCCAAGAAAAGACTAACCCGGGAAGGTCAAGACGTACAAGAAACACGAGAGTCACATGTCAAGTGACGGAAGCACCTCCTCACTAGAAGAACAGCTAGATGCGTCCACTGACGTCTTACACTGCGCCACAAGTATCTCGCTACGGACGCCGGGAACGATGGAGACTGAGATACACACAGAACTAGAACAGGAGCTACAGTAACGAGTGACTAGTCAGGGTCACACCCATCGGCGCCAGTCCAACGCCCCTGACCACGTGTGCACACACCGACTCTTGCCTACATCCAGGCCTCTAGCTAGTTTTCCCCCCCAGCAGGACACTACCGTTAAACAGGGGCCCACCGAACTAGCTTAAAAACCATATGTCGGGAACTGCCGTACCACCTACTCCTAGGTGGACTGACACTCGAGGTCGTAAGGCTATGACTAGTGGAGGCTCACTAGACACAGAGACTCTAAAACACGAGTGCTAGAGTACTGACAGGCTAAGAAAGCACTGTCGCATGTACTACGAAGCACATGACACGTGGTAGCATACCAGACCGCTACCGGACTCAGGACAGGGCAACTAGACCTAAAAACACAACGATCCTCGAGTCAGAAGACTCGGGGTCAAGATCATCGTACAAAGAGGAACAAGCTGCCAATCAGTCTAATCCTAAGCCAGAGAAAACGACACATCCGGAGGAAACGACTCACTGAGACCTGAGGTATCACCTAGACCCTCAACACAATTGGATACGCAAACCGAGGTAAGACGATACCTCAAGGCATCCAGAACCACTATCTCGATCTATACAGAATAGCCGAGACACACACAAGATTATGTGTCAACCACTGGGTCTAACCAGGTTGACCAGAACCTGAATACGACTCTACAGTAGTACAGAAACCAAGGCATGCCTGACAACCTTATATCGTGGTCATAGCCCTCATAGGACATCAAGAGACATCCACGGGACAATGGGCAAACCACGAGGTCAAGCCATGACAATCGGAAACCAAAATACCGATAAACCATCCTCTGGGACAGAAGCGGTGCATTACTCGGCCGCTAAGTAACACAAGTAGTCAAGGAAGAAGCCGCTACACACACAGAGGCAAAGACTCTAGCGGTCTTACATTGGGCCGCGAGATGACTGTGGTGGTCAAAAATATGGCCGCTACACCCAGTCAACCCTCGAACCGACTTATCCAGTCAAACCACCATAGCGGTCTATTATATTCACGCTACACGGACTAAGGCGGTCAAAGAATGAACCGCCACACTAACGGCCCTAAAACATTGACCTAAGACAAACGTACTGTAGCGGCCTAAGAAGGGCGTGCTATAAGGAAGAAACACATGAAGGTTGGGCCGCCAAGGCCAACCGACTTAAAACAATGACTAACGTCAAATACACCATTGCAGCCTAAGGATAGCCCGCTACAACAAAATGATGGTCAGAACTAGGGCCGCCAACTCGAATCGACATACAACTGACTGACACACTATGGAGTGTGGCGGTCCATCGTGGGGCTGCCAGAGACCTGTAGCGGTCTCTGAAACGACCGCCAAAACGTCACGGTGGGAAAATAGGGGAAATGATCGATATCGGCCATTCCACGCCCCATACGCGTCTAAACGCAGGGGAAACACTCCTAATTGACAAAAATAACATTCCATAGGCCGAAAGGGGTCCATGCAACATCTAAATCGCAAGAAACGGGTGATTCCAATGAATCGACCAAAATAGAGTCACCGGGGTTCCCAGACTTGTATCGGCCCCAAATGACGACCGATCGCGATGAAACTTGCGGGAATGGAAAGCTAACATGCTGGGGGTTCCAATGATGCTAATCTAGCTGAAAATCGTCGCCGTTTTTTGGCGAACCCAACGAACACCCCAAAAGTATGGACTTCCCAAACTTGAAAGAAACCCACTCAAATGCTCACCGTTCGGCGTGAAACTACGAGGAAACGTAACAGAGAAGTAGGCGATCCATCTCCTTACCTCCACCGAATGTTCCGTGCACCGAAGTGACTAAACCGCGCCGAATACCACGTTGCGAGCTCGACCGTCGGCTTTGAATCCACCGTTCGGGATCACGCCAGAAACGGTCCGAACCTCGTCCCATCGCGCACCCGACCATCCCCACGGCATCTCCACTACTTGCCCGTGCCTCCTCCATCTGCCGCCGGAGCTGGGAGGGTGAGAGAAGAGAGAAAATGGGAGAGAGAGTCACAGCGAGAAATGAGAGAAGGAAAGAAGAAAAAGGAAAAGAATTAGGAAATTTTCCTAATTTCTAAAAATTCGATAATTGGTCCAAAAAGCCACTAATTCAGAAAAATACGTAAAAATAGTCCAAAAAGCCACTAATCCAAAAAGCCACTCCGATAAGGATCCGAAAAATCCGATAAGAATCCAGGGTATTACAGCCTCCGCTCCTTTAAGAAATTTCATCCTAGAACTTTAAGGAATGAACAAGAAGAAGAGGGGAAGAACAAACCCCAAGATAAAACTTGAAACAACATGAATCTCGAAAAACATAATTCAGATGAACACCGCCAAACCATCATCACCAACACACACTCTGGATCTCAAGGGAAATCGATCCAAGGGACGAGCATGGCACACAAGTGAACACAAGTCTGACACCTCCGAAACAAGGCAACGTCGTTCACGTCTCATAGGGAAAGGAGACACGACCCATGCCAAGACAATAACTATCGGGAAAACAAAACTACAAGGAATCATGAAACCTATGCCAGTAAAAGACTGTACTGGACTTTCAAGACTCTGGATACTATATATCTCGGATTCCCATGTACTTCACACAAAAACAGCTCTGATACCACCTGTGACGACCCGGACGTCGGATACCGGATATACCTGATAGGATGACCGAGTAGTCCTGATACCACTTGGAACCCACGAAGCCTCCCAAGAGCAGTAAAGCTCCAAAGGGATAAAAGGATTGTCGTGTAGTACATTAAAGTCGTAGATATAGCAGTAAGCAATTAAATTTCATTAGATCGGTTTGCTAAAGTAGTATAAATAATATTACTTTTTAATTAACAGTTTAAAATTAACAATTATACCATAATCTAGTCCAAACAAAAGACAAGTACAGTCAACAGAAAGAAAAATGTACTCTGAGGTCAGGGGAAGCCCGACGTAGGTACAGCTGGCAACTACGAACTCGCTACACCAGGAACCGCAGAGGAAGCAGACACGACCACACCTGAAAAGTAGGGGTGAGCCTCATGTCACTGGCCCAATAGGGGTCACACGGATCCCCACTGGAAAACACGCAGTAACACGGAAAAACAACTAAAACAACAGTAATAGTAAAGGAGAAAAAGCTAAACTACAACTAGAAAGCTGTAAAAGAAAACTAGAACAGCAGGAGTAGAACAGAACGGCTAAAAGAAAAGGGAAGAGTACAGGGGAAGAGAAAGAGGCTGTACCTGATAAAAAAGTATTACCGAAGGAAGTACGGCTCCCTAAGCTACTCCGAATAGCAATGGGAAGGTGAACCCTGATCTCACGAAGTCAGGAGTTACCGATCCGTTAGCTGAACATTGGCCCAAAGGCTAAAGCCCATGAAAAGACTTAGAGAGACAACAGACATGGACGCATACATGACTATATCGTCATGCACGCTACACAGAGTTGACCTCGGGTAAGGCCAAGAAAAGACAAACCCGGGAAGGTCACGACGTATAAGAAATGCGAGAGTCACATGTCAAATTACGGAAGCACCTCCTCACTAGAAGAATAGCCAGATGCATCCACTGACATCTTACACTGCGCTAAAAGTATCTCGCTACGGACGTAGAGAACGACGGAGACTGAGATACACACAGAACTAGAACAAGAACTACAGTAACGAGTGACTAGTCAGGGTCATGCCCGTCGGTGCCAGTCCAACACCCCTGACCACGTGTGCACAGACCGACTCTTGCATAGAGCTAGGCCTCTAGCTAGTTTCCCTCCCAGTAGGACGCTACCGTTAAGCAGGGGCCCACGGAACTAGCTTAAAAACAGCATATCGGGAACTACCGTACCACCTACTCCCAGGTCGACTGACACTCGAGGTCGTAAGGCTACGACTAGTGGAGGCTCACTAGACACAGAGACTCTAAAACACGAGTGCTAGAGTACCGACAGGCTATGAAAGCACTGTCGCATGTACTACGAAGCACAGGACACGAGGTAGCATACCAGACCGCTACCGGACTCAGGACAGGGCAACTAGACCTGAAAACACAACGATCCTTGAGTCAGAAGACTCGGGGTCAAGATCATCGTACAAAGCGGAACAAGCCGCCAATCGGTCTAATCCTAAGCCAGAGAAAATGACACATCCGGAGGAAACGACTCACAGAAACCTGAGGAATCACCAAGACCCTCAACACAACTGGATACGCAAATCGAGGTAAGACGATACCTCAAGGCATCCAGAACCACTATCTCAATCTATACAGAATAGCCGAGACATACACAAGGTTATGTGTCAACCACTGGGTCTAACCTTGTTGACCAGAACCTGAATACGACTCTACAGCAGTACTATAATGCCCTGGATTCTTATCGGATTCTTAGTAGGTCTTTCAGATCTTCTTCGGAGAGTCTTAGATCACTTTTGCGGGTCCTGAGTTGAGTTTTACGATCCGTGTGGGTTTTTCTCTCGTACTAGTTACGGAACCCTACGGTGAGTTTATTTCCCAGTTCATCGACTCGTGGACGTTGCACTTACGATGTACTCGTCGAGAGGATCGTTTCGACTATTTTTACGTCTTTTTATGAATTAGTCTATTTTTGGGCTAATTATCATATTTTTGAAAATTAGGAAAATTTCCTAATTTCTTTTCCTTTTTCTTTCCATCCTCTCTCCTCCCTTCTCATTTCGCCGCCGTAGCCTCTCTCTCCCATTTTCTCTCCTCCCTCGCCCTCCCAGCTCCCGCTGTAGACGGAGGAGGCTCGTGGGTGAGGTGGCGAGGGCGTGGGGTCCATGAGGTGCACGATCGGGCGAGGATCGGATTGATTTTTGCGCTATCCCGAACGGTCGATTCAAAGCCGACGGTCGAGCTCGCGTTGTGATTTTCGGCGTGGTTTAGTCGCTTCGGCGCACGGTTTCTTCGGTGGAGGTAGGGAGACGGATCACGTACTTCCCCTCTACGTTTTCCATGTAGTTTCATGTCGTTCGGGGCGAGAACGAGCGAGTTTGGGCTCGTTTTAGCAAAATCATGATTTTCTGCAGTTCGTAAGGTTCACCTGAAAACGGCGATGGATTCTAGATCAGTTACTGTCAATGAACTCCCTAGAACGTCTGCATTCCATAGTCACTGATTTCGTCGCAATTGGCGGTCATTCGGTACCGTTAGAAGCCCGGGAAGTCCGACGACTCCATTTGGGTTGATTTTGGAAAATCACCCGTTTCTCGATGTTTCTCAGCCGATTCGACTCCTGTTGGAGTCTATGTGTTGTGTATGGTCATCACCGTTGTATCCCCTTCGTTTCGGAGCCAATGGGGTGTGGAAAGGCCATGATCAGGCCGATCCCACGATTCTCCCGCCGTGACGCCTACACGGTTTAACAGTAGCCATGTAGGGCTTGGCGCGGCTAGCTTCAGACCGTTTAGTGTAGGTCGGTGGGCGTCTACGCGGTCGCGCGATAGACCGCCCAGTGGATAGCATGGCCAGGTGTGAGCCGTTCAGTCCCCTCGAGCGACTGGTTCCCAGCCGTTCTATTTTTCCCGTTGGATTGGGCGGCCAAGGCTTGACCGCTCATCCTGGTTGACCTTTGGTCAACTGTTTAAGCCGGTTCATGGGGCGGTGACCCCTTTGCCGTACTACATTTTAAGCAGCCAGTCTCTGACCGTTCTGTCCCTTTGAGTGGCCCTATTCGGACCGTTCAGTCCATTGAGCGGCCCCTCCGTGACCGCCCAATGAGATTAAGTCCGTAGTTGTGTCAGTTGGCCGTGATGGCCTGATTCGTGTCCGTCTGTCTTTGTATGTGTCATAGGATGGTTAGTTAGTCCGTGTCGCGGGTCTTCCATAGACCGCTTGGTGGTTTGTCGGGTAGGTCAGCTAGAGTTGTCTGAGTCTAGTGGTCATATCTTTGACCGATACAGTCGTCTCATGGCTCTACCCTTGACCGCCAGTGTCCTTGTCTTTGTGTGCGTAGCAACTTTCTCCTTTACTGCTTGGTTTACCTAGCGGCTGAGTGATGGATCGCTTATGCCCAGAGTGTCGTTTCCCATCGTTTCAATTTCCGTATGTCTTGGCTTGACCTTGTGGTTTGCCGTTCCCGTGGATATCTTTTAGTATCCTATGAGGGCTATGACCACGTTATAAGGTAGCCAGGAGGTTCTTTTGCTCGTGGTAGGATTCTCTTTCCTACAATAGAATCGTCATTGCTCGGTTCCGGTCAACCCGGGGTGACTCAATGGTTCACATGTAACCTTGTGTGTCTCGGCGGTTTTGTCCAGTCTGAGACATGGTTCTGGATGCCTCGAGGTATCGTCTTACCTTAGTTTACGTGTCCAGGTGTGCTGAGAGTCTTGGTGATCTCCCAGGTCTCCGTGTGTCATTTTATACAGATGTGTCGTTCCTATGGCTTAGGATTATACCGATTGGCGACTTGTTCCGCTTGGTCCGACGATCTTGACCCGAGTCGTGAGACTCAAGGATCATTGTGTTTTCAGGTCTAGTTGCCCTGTCCTGAGTCCGGTGGCAGTCTGGTATGCTACCTCGTGTCCTGTGCTTCGTAGTACGTGTGATAGTGCTTCATTGCTTGTCTGTACTACAGCACTCTTGTTTAAGAGTTCTGTGTCTAGTGAGCCTCCACTAGTCGTAGCCTGTCGACACGTTCCAGTGTTGGCCCACCTGGGAGTGGTGGTACGACAGTTCCCGAGGTACGGTTTGTAAGCTAGTTTACGTGGGCTCCCTTGCCAGGTAGTAGCGTCCTGCTAGGGGAGAAAACTAGCTAGAGGCTTGGCTCAAGGCATTGAGCTTGTGTGTGCACACGGTCAGGGGCTTGGACTGACACCGACGGGCGTTACCCTATCTAGTCACTCATTACTGTTGTCTCAATCTGGTTCTGAGCGTGTCTTAGTCTCTGTCGTGTTTCGGACGGCATAGTAGACGAGACACTTATAGGTGCAGCATATGACGTCAGTGGACGTAGCTAGCTGTTCTTCTAGTGAGGAGATGCTTCCGTCACGTGACACGTGACACGTGACTCTCGCGTTTCTCGTACGTCGGGACCTTTCTGAGTTGGCCCTCTCGTGGTCTTGCGCCAGGTCAATGTTGTGTCATGTGCATGACGTTCTAGTCGTGTATGTGGTCGTGTCTAGAAAAGCGTGCATGATAATCGAGTCGTGTGTGCTTTAGAGTCTGTCTGTGTCTGTCTAGGTCCTTTCTAGGCGTTTTGCCTGTCTTTGTAGGTCTAGCAGATCGGTAACTCCTGACCTTGTCAGATCAGAGTTTGCCTTCCTGTTGATGTCTGGAGTAGTTTGGGAGGCCGAGGTTAGTTCGGCAGCCGTGTTTTTGTTCAGGTATGGCTTTTCCCTTTTCTTTTAGCTATAGCTGCTCCTTCCATTTCCAGTTCTCTTTTACAGCTTTCTAGTGGTAGTTTTCTTACTTTACTACTGATGTTTTGTTGTTGTTGCGTGTTACTGCGTTGTTTTTTAGTGGGGATCCGCGTGACCCCTACTGGGCCAGTGACACGAGGCTCACCCCTATTTTTTAGGTGGGTGGCGTCGTTCTGCTTCCGCGGTTCCTGGTGTGGCATGTCCTTAGCTTCCAGCGGTACTTGCGTCGGGTTTCCCCCGACCTTAGTGTACCTCCTTCTTTTCTGTTGACTGTACTGCTTGTCTTTCCTTTGGACTGGACTCTGGTATAATTGTAAATTGAAACTATTATTTAAAAAGTAATTTTATTTCTGCTACTTTAGCAAACCGATCTAACGAAATTTAATTACTTACTATTATATCTCTGTGGCTTCAATGTACTACACGCTAATCCTTTTTTCCCTTCGGAACTTTATAGCTCTTGGGAGGCTTCACGGGTTCCAAGTGATATCGGGTCTGCTCGGTAGTCCTATCGGGTACATCCGGTGTCCTGGTCGTCACAGCTGGTATCAGAGCATTGTTATGTGAAGTACATGGGAATCCGAGATATACAGTATCCAGAGTCCTGAAAGTCTAGTACAGTCTTCAGCTGGCATTAGGTTTCGTGATTCCTTGTCGTTTTGTTTTCCCGATATCTGTGTCGTGGCATGGGTCGTGTCTCCTTCCCTGCGAGACGTAAGCGGCGTTGCCCTGTTTCGGAGGTGTCAGACTTGTGTTCACTTGTGTCGTGTTCGATCCAGAGCGTGTACTTGTGATGATGGTCTGACTATGTCCCTCTGAATTATGTTTCTCGAGATTCGCGCTATTTCAAGTTGTGTCTCGGGGTTGTTCTTCCATGCTTCTCCTTTGCTAGTCCTTAAATTTTGAGGATGAAATTTATTGAAGGAGGGGAGGATGTAATGCTCTGGATTCTTATCGGATTCTTAGTAGGTCTTTCAGATCTTCTTCGGAGAGTTTCAGATCACTTTTGTGGGTCCTGAGTTGAGTTTTACGATCCGTGTGGATTTTTCTCTCGTACTAGTTACGGAACCCTACAGTGAGTTTATTTCTTAGTTCATCGACTTGTGGACGCCGCAGTTGCGATGTACTCATCGAGAGGATCGTTTCGACTATTTTTACGTATTTTTTTGAATTAGTCCATTTTCGGGCTAATTATCAAATTTTTGGAAATTAGGAAAATTTCCTAATTTCTTTTCCTTTTTCTTTCCTTCCTCTCTCCTCCCTTCTCATTTCGCCGCCGCGGCCTCTCTCTCCCGTTTTCTCTCCTCTCTCACCCTCCAGGCTCTGGTTGCAGGGGGAGGAGGCTAGTGGGTGAGGTGGCGACGGCGTGGGGTCCATGAGGTGCACGATCGGGCGAGGATCGGATCGGTTTTGGCACGATCCCGAACGGTGGATTCAAAGCCGACGGTCGAGCTCGCGTTGTGATTTTCGGCGTTGTATAGTCGCTTCGGCGCACGGTTTCTTCGGTGGAGGTAGGGAGACGGATCACCTACTTCCCCTCTATGTTTTCCCTGTAGTTTCACGTCGTTCGGTGTGAGAACGAGCGAGTTTGGGCTCGTTTTAGCAAAATCGTGATTTTCTAGAGTTCATAGGGTTCACCAAAAAACGGTGACAGATTCTAGATCAGTTAGTGTCAATGTACTCCCTGGAACATCTACGTTCCATAGTCACTGATTTCGTCGCGATTGGCGGTCATTCGGGACCGTTAGGAGCCCGGGAAGTCCGGCGACTCCATTTGGGTTGATTTTGGAAAATCGCCTGTTTCTCGCTGTTTCTCAGCCGATTCGACTCCCGTTGGAGTCCATGTGTTGTGTATGGTCATCACCGTTGTATCCTCTTCGTTTCGGAGCGAATGGGGCGTGGAAAGGCCACGATCGGGCCGATCCCATGATTCTCCCGCTGTGACGCCTACACGGTTTAACAGTAGCCGTGTAGGGCTTGGCGCGGCTAGCTTCAGACCGTTTAGTGTAGGTCGGTGGGCATCTGCGCGGTCGCGTGACAGACCGCCCAGTGGATGGCACGGCCAGGTGTGAGCCGTTCAGTCCCCTTGAGCGGCTGGTTCCCAGCCGTTCTATTTTTCCCATTGGGTTGGGCGGCCAAGGCTTGACCGCTCATCCTGGTTGACCTTTGGTCAATTGTTTAAGGCGGTTCATGAGGCGGTGACCCCTTAGCCGTCCTATGTTTTGAGCGGCTAGTCTCTGAGCATTCTGCCCCTTTGAGTGGCCCTGTTCGGACCGTTCAGTCCATTGAGCGGCCCCTCTATGACCGCCTAGTGAGATTAAGTCAGTAGTTGTGTCAGTTGGCCGTGATGGCCTGATCCGTGTCCTTCTGTCTGTGTGTGTGTCATAGGATGGTTAGTTAGTCTGTGTCGCGAGTCTTCCATAGACCGCTTGGTGGTTTGTCGGGCAGGTCAGCTGGAGTTGACTGAGTCTAGTGGTCATATCTTTGACCGATACAGTCATCTCATGGATTTACCCCTGACCGCCAGTGTCCTTGTCTCTGTGTGCGTAGCGACTTCCTCCTTTACTGCTTGGTTTACCTAGCGGCTGAGTGATGGATCGCTTATGCCCAGAGTGTCATTTCCCGTCGTTTCGATTTGCATGTCTTGGCTTGACCTTGTGGTTTGCCGTTCCCGTGGATATCTTTTGGTATCCTATGCGGGCTATGACCATGTTATAAGGTAGCCAGGAGTTTCTCTTGCTCGTGGTAGGATTCTCTTTCCAACTGTAGAATCATCATTGTTCAGTTCCGGTCAACCTGGGGTGACTTAGTGGTTGACAGGTAACCTTGTGTGTCTCGATAGTTCTGTCCAGTCTGAGACATGGTTCTGGATGCCTCGAGATATCATCTTACCTCGGTTTACGTGTCCAGGTGTGCTGAGGGTCTTGGTGATCCCTCAGGTCTCCGTGTGTCGTTTTATACGGATGTGTCATTTCTGTGGCTTAGGATTAGACCGATTGGCGGCTTGTTCCGCTTGGTCCTACGATCTTGACCCGAGTCGTGAGACTCAAGGATCATTGTGTTTTAAGGTCTAGTTGCCCTGTCCTGAGTTCGGTGGCAGTCTGGTATTCTACCTCGTGTCCTGTGCTTCGTAGTACGTGCGATAGTGCTTCTTTACCTGTCTGTACTACAGCACTCTTGTTTCAGAGTTCTGTGTCTAGTGAGCCTCCACTAGTCGTATCCTGTCGACACGTTCTAGTGTTGGCCCACCTAGGAGTGGTGGTACAGTAGTTACCGTGGTACGGTTTGTAAGCTAGTTTTCGTGGGCTCCCTTGCCTTGTAGTAGCGTTCTGCTCGGGGAGAAAACTAGCTAGAGGCCTGGCTCAAGGAATTGAGCTTGTGTGTGTACACATGGTTAGGGGCTTGGACTGACGCCGATGGGTGTTACCCTGTCTAGTCACTCGTTACTGTAGTCCCGATCTGGTTCTGAGCGTGTCTTAGTCTCTGTCGTGTTTCAGGCGGCATAGTAGACGAGACACTTGTAGGCGCAGCATAAGACGTTAGTTAGTGGACGCAGCTGGCTGTTCTTCTAGTAAGGAGGTGCTTCCGTCACGTGACACGTGACTCTCGCCTTTCTCGTACGTCGTGACCTTTTCGGGTTAGCCCTCTCGTGGTCTTGCCAGAGGTCAGTGGTGTGTCGTGTGCACGACGTTCTAGTCGTGTGTGTGGTCCTATCTATAAGAGCGTGCATGATAATCAAGTCATGTGTGCTTTAGAGTCTATCTGTGTCTGTCTAGGTCCTTTCTAGGCTTTTTGCCTGTCTTTGTAGGTCTGGCAGATCGGTAACTCCTGACCTTGTCAGATCAGAGTTCGCCTTCCTGTTGCTGTCTGGAGTAGTTTGGGAGGCTGAGGTTAGTTCGGCAGCTGTGTTTTCGTTCAGGTACGGCTTTTCCCTTTTCTTTTAGCTATAGCTGCTCCTTCAGTTTTCGATTTGCTTTTACAGTTTTCTAGTGGTAGTTTTCCTGCTTTACTACTGCTGTTTTGTTGTTATTGCGTGTTAATGTGTTGTTTTTCAGTGGGGATCCACGTGACCCCTGCTGGGCCAGTGACACGAGGCTCACCCCTGCTTTTCAGGTGGGTGGCGTCGTTCTGCTTCCGCGGTTCCTGGTGTGGCATGTCCTTAGCTGCCAGCGGTACTTGTGTCGGGTTTCCCCCGACCTCAGTGTACCTCCTTCTTTTCTGTTGACTGTACTGCTCGTCTTTCCCTAGGACTGGACTCTGGTATAATTGTAAATTGAAACAATTAATTAACAAGTAATTTTATTTCTGCTACTTTAGCAAATCGATCGAACGAAATTTAATTGCTCATTGTTATATCTCTGTGGCTTCAATGTACTACACGACAATCCTTTTGTCCCTTCAGAGCTTCACAACTCTTGGGAGGCTTCACGGATTCCAAGTGGTATCGGGTCTGCTCGATAGTCCTATCGGGTATATCCGGTATCCGGAGTCCGGGTCGTCAGAAGTACAGAAACCAAGGCATGTTTGACAACCTTATATCGTGGTCATTGCCCTCATAGGACATCAAGAGAAATCCACGGGACAATGGGCAAACCACGAGGTCAAGCCATGACAATCGGAAACCAAAATACCGATAAACCATCCTCTGGGACGGAAGCGGTGCATCACTCAGCCGCTAAGCAACACAAGCAGTCAAGGAAGAAGCCGCTACACACACAGAGGCAAAGACTCTGGCGGTCTTACACTGGGCCACGAGATGACTGTGGCGGTCAAAAATATGGCCGCTACACCCAGTCAACCCTCGGACCGACTTATCCAGTCAAACCACCATAGCGGTCTATTATAGACGCGCTACACGGACTAAGGCGGTCAAAGATTTAACCTCCACACTAACCGCCCTAAAACGTTGACCTAAGACAAACGGACTGTAGCGGCCTAAGAAGGGCGCGCTACAAGGAAGAAACGCATGAAGGTTGGGCCGCCAAGGCCAACCGACTTAAAACAATGACTAACGTCAAATACACCGTAGCGGTCTAAGGATAGCCCGCTATAGCAAAATGGCGGTCAGAACTAGAGCCGCCAACTCGAATCGACATACAACTCACCGACACACTATGGAGTGTGGCGGTCCATCGTGGGGCCGCCAGAGACCTGTAGCGGTCTCTGAAACGACCGCCAAAACGTCACGGCGGGAAAACAAGGGAAATGGCCGATCTCGACCGATCTCGGCCGTTCCACGCCCCATACGCGTCTAAACGCATGGGAAACACTCCTAATTGGCAAAAATAACCTTCCACAGGCCGGAAGGCATCCATGCAACATCTAAATCGCAAGAAACGAGTGATTCCCACGAATCGACCCAAACGGAGTCACCGGGGTTCCCGGACTTGTACCGGCCCCAAATGACGATCGATCGCGATGAAACTTGCGGGAATGGAAAGCTAACATGCTGGGGGTTCCAATGATGCTAATCTAGCTAAAAATCATCGCCATTTTCCGGCGAACCCAACGAACACCCCAAAAGCATGGACTTCTCGAACTTGAAAGAAACCAACTCAAATGCTCACCGTTCGGCGTGAAACTACAAGGAAACGTAACAGAGAAGTAGGCGATCTGTCTCCCTACCTCCACCGAAGATTCCGCGCACCGAAGTGACTAAACCGCGCCGAAAATCACGTCGCGAGCTAGACCGTCGGCTTTGAATCCACCGTTCGGGATCGCGCCAGAAACGGTCCGAACCTCATCCCATCGCGCATCCGACCATCCCCACGGCATCTCCACTACTTGCCCGTGTCTCCTCTATCTACAGCCAGAGCCGGGAGGGCAAGAGAAGAGAGAAAATGGGAGAGATAGAGTCACGGCGGCGAATGAGAGAGGGAAAGAAGAAAAAGGAAAGAAAAAGGAAAAGAATTAGGAATTTTTCCTAATTTCTAAAAATTCGATAATTGGTCCAAAAATCCACTAATTCATAAAAATATGTAAAAATAGGTGAAACGATCCACCGGAAGAGTACATCGCAACTGCAGCATCCACGAGTCGATGAATTGAGAAATAAACTCACCACAGGGTTCCGTAACTAGTACGTGAGAAAAACCCATGTGGATCGTAAAACTCAACTCAGGAGCCACAAAACGATCCGAAAGCACTCCGATAAAGATCCGAAAAATCTGATAAGAATCCAGGGTATTACAGAGCGGAACGAGAAGGGGAACGCGAGGGCATTCTCATCGTAGACATCCGGCTACCCTCCGACTCAAGCCTTAAAGGAGAATTTCTATAGCCCTTTCTATCCATGGAGATTTCATTCTACATCTTGTTTGTGCTTAGTGGAGTCATTAGCTTCAGGTTTCTATGCTTGTATTGAACATATCTTGTTTTCCAAATTTCAACTCTGTAAGTCTGTTGACCGTCTGTGAATGGTCGTGTTACTCTTGTGCCGCGGATGTTGCGGCTAGTGTGTGTGTGACTGTTGATCCGTGTAGGATCGTGTAGGAGATGTTGTCTCTGTGTCTCTTGGAGAGAAAGCTCTGTGCGCTTCATTGAAGCGAGTAGATCCTCACCGGTTTGGTGAGGGGTGGACGTAGGGAGCCTGTCGTTGTCCTAAACCACCTAAAAAATCTATCTTGCATCTGTGTGTTTGAGGTCTGCCTATATATTTATATTGTTCTTGTTGATCGTGTGAGAACGGTAAGCTTGAGAGAATTAATTTGTTTATAGCTTATATTTTGTGCAATCATTTTCTGCGTTGGTAGTTATTTCAACTCGTTGAGTTAAAATTTAAAAACTACCACTATGTTTGGCGGGGACAATTCAACCCCCCTTCTTGTCCATATGAGAACCTAAGGACAACAATCTGGTATCAGAGCGAGTCTCCATTTTTAGGACAACTTCACGGTTGTTGAGAAAAGATCTTGTGTTATGGCCAACAAGGGAATGGTCCCCAAGGGACACTCGATTCACAGACCACCCTTCTTTGATGGGACTAACTATCCCTATTGGAAAAATAGAATGACTGTGTTCATGCGAGCACAGGACTATGACACGTGGAAGGTTATAAACAAAGGTCCTTACGTTTTACCTCCCAATGAGGATGGATGGGAAGAAGAGCATATCAAGAAATCATGTGCGAACTTTAAAGCTATGAATATTATTCAGTGCGCGATACACCCTAATGAATACTCACGTATTTCTATGTGTTCATCTGCGCAGGAAATGTGGAACAAACTGAAGATGATCTATGAAGGTACTTCAGAAGTACGGGAGAGACTAAAGTAAATCTGTTGGTTCGGGAGTATGAGCTTTTTGCAATAAAACCCGAGGAGAATATATCTCAAATGTATGTAAGGCTGAGCGAGATCACAAACAACTTGAAGGCCTTGGGTAAAGAATATTCAAATCAAGACTTGGTCAGAAAGGTGCTGCGGTCCCTCACACCTCCGTGGCACACAAAGGCGACCGTCATAGAAGATTCAAAGGATTTCACCACACTCAAGGTGGATGAGTTGATCGGGTCGCTAATGACTTATGAAATCAATATCATGAAGCCAGCTAGGGAGGAAAGTAAGAAGAAGAAATCGATTGCACTAAATGCTTATCCAGGATCGTCAGAGGAAAGTGATGGAAACTCATCTATGGACAGTGATGAGGAAGAGTTGATGGCTCTGGTAACAAGAAATGTCAAGAAATACTTTAGAAGAGCTAGAAGAAATGGCAATCTTCCTAGAAGATTAATGAGGATAAATTTCAACAAGAAAGTCGAGCCGAGCAAGAAGGAAGAAATCATTTGCTATGAGTGTAAGAAGCCCGGCCATATGAGGGGTCAATGCCCCGAGCTCCAAAAGAAGCTGAACAAGAATAAGCCAAAGAAAGGAAAAGCGATGAAGGCAACATGGAGCGATGAGGATTCGGATAACTCAAAATCTGAAGGTGAGAAGAATGGACTCGACGAGCTAGTTCAGAATCTTTGCTTGATGGCGGACGAAGATAATTCTGAGGTAAATTCTGACTCTGAAAACTTTACTGTTGAACAATGGCATGAAGCTTATGCAAATTTATATCAGAAACATAAGATGTCTAAATCGGATGTCAAAAATCTGAAAAAGAAATTTTGTGATTTGATTAGCTCTACTAATCCATGTGATAGGTGTAGCTTTTATGAAATGCAAATTGAGAAATTCAAGGATGAAAAAGAAGATTTTGAATCTAAGCTATCCTTGTATGTGGATGAACTAGAGTGTCTGGAAGCAGAAAAATAACATGCGTATGAAAATGTTGAAAAACTGAAAAATGAGAATGCTCAATTGGCTATGGAGTTGGATGAGCTTAAAGCTAGGTTGAGCAAATGAGAAATGAACTAAAGAACCTGAAAGATGTTGTTCAAAAAGAGTTAAAAGGAAAAGAGACAATGTTTGAAAGTGATGAATCTGGCAATGAAAATGCTAGGAATGAGAGGAGAGGTGTGGGACACTCACCCACTAAAAAAAATTCATATGTGAGGAATGAATTTCAAAGATCATTTAATTCATATCGTAATTCCCATGTTAACTCTTGCATGAACCCATGTGTTGAAAAATCTTACATGCAACGGTGTCATTTTAGAAAACCAAATGTCACATGTTTTTATTGTGGAATGTTCAACCACTCAATGTATGTATGCGATCTAATGAGGGCCGATGATGAGTATTTTGAAAGGAAAAATAGAATGCATTTTTCTCATGGTAGGACTAACACTTTGGGACCCAAGCTTGCTTGGGTACCTAAATCAACTTGAGAGTTGTTTTGATTGTGCAGGTCTGTTTTAGAGCCAAATGGAACAAATGGTATCTGGACAGTGGATGCTCCAGACATATGACGAGAAATAAGGAACTCTTCTCAGACCTGAAAGAGAAAAATGGCGGATTGGTCACCTTTGGCGGGAACGACAAAGGTAAAATTATGGGAATTGGATGAATAGGTAAGGATTCGAACCAATCCATTGAAGATGTCTTGCTTGTGAATGGTTGGAATCATAGTTTTCTTAGCATTAGTCAACTCTGTGACAAAGGTCACACAGTTATTTTTGAAAACACACATTGCTCAATTGTACATAGATCTACAAATGAAATAAAATTCATTGGTCTTAGAGATGGAAATATTTACATTGTTGATTTTGACAATACTCAAAATGAAAATATTTGTTTAGTTGCTAATAAGTCAGATGATGCATGGTTATGGCATCGATGACTTGGTCATGCTAGTTTTAGTGTTCTTTCTAAACTGTATAGAAAAGAATTGGTAAGAGGCTTACCAAAACTGAATTTTGATGTAAATAAAATTTGTGATGCATGTGCTATGAGGAAACAGACCAGGTTGTCTTTTAAATCCAAAAATATTGTCACCACTACTAGACCCCTTGAACTCCTTCATCTAGATTTATTTGGTCCCACTAGGACACACAGTCTTGGAGAAAAACTTTATGGGTTTGTTATTGTAGATGATTACTCAAGATTCATTTGGGTATTATTTTTAACCCATAAGAATGATGCTTTGCAGGAGTTTGAAGATCTTTGCAGGAATTTACAAACTGATAAGGGGTACCAAATTAAAGCTATTCGGAGTGATCATGGAAGAGAATTTGATAACCATGACTTTGATGGTTTTTGCAGGAAACATGGGTTTTCACACAACTTCTCAGCACCTAGAACCCCACAATAAAACGGAGTCATGGAAAGAAAGAACAGGACACTCGTGGAGATGGCGAGAATAATGCTTACTGAAAATGGATTACCAAGGTACTTTTGGGCCGAGGTGGTGAGCACAGCCTGCCACATCGTCAATAGAGCCATGGTAAGACCTATTCTCAAGAAAACTCCATATGAGCTTTATAAAGGTTAGAAGCCGAATATTATATATCTTAAACCTTTTGGTTCTCCATGTTTCATTTTGAATAACTCTAAAGAACATTTGGAGAAATTTGCCGCAAAGAGTGATAGAGGTATATTTTTGGATATTCTTCATCATCAAGAGCATATCGAGTATATAACCTACGTACTCTTGTGGTAGAAGAAAGCCCTCATGTGATCATTGATGAATACACTTTAAGACTGTCTGACAAAGATAATCACTTTATTGATATAGATCATGAAGATGGAGAAGAAAAAAAAGACAAGGAAAATCATGATGTGGATCAAGCGGAGTCGAGCACCAAAATGATGAAGCTCCAACCCAAAATGTAGATCTCCCGAAGCATTGGACGTTCCACAAGGACCACCCACAAGATAATATCATAGGGGACGTGGAACAAGGCGTAAGAACGAGGGCTTCAATCAGGGAAGTTGAAGAATTTGATAATCTTGCATTTCTTTCCGATATTGAGCCCAAATCTGTAAATGAGGCATTAAATGATAATTTCTGGATCTTGGCTATACAGGAGGAATTACACCAATTCCAAAGGAATGAGGTGTGGTTTCTCATGCCTAGACCTAAGAACCACCCGGTGATAGGAACTAAGTGGGTTTTTAGGAACAAACTTAGTGATCAAGGGGTGGTGATTATGAATAAAGCCCGGATTGTAGCCTAAGGCTACAGTCAAGAATTAGGAATTGATTTTGATGAATCATTTGCACCCGTGGCTAGGCTTGAGGCCGTTAGAATATTATTAGCATTTGCATGCTCTAGGAATATAAAACTCTTTCAAATGGACGTTAAAAGTGCATTTTTGAATGGTGTAGTGAAAGAAGACATCTATGTTGAGCAGCCACCGGGATTTGAAGATGAGAAGCACCTGGACCATGTTTACAACCTTGATAAAACTTTGTATGGTCTAAAGCAAGCCCCCCGTACGTGGTATGAAAGGTTAAGTACGTTCCTTTCAGAAAATAGCTTCAAAAGAGGTAACATCGATCAAACCTTTTTCATAAAGAGCAATAATCAACATATGCTTCTTGTTCAGGTATATGTTGATGACATCATCTTTGGAGCCACTTCTAACTCATTAAATGATGATTTTGTTAAATTGATGCAGGGGGAGTTTGAGATGAGTTTGATGGGGGAGTTAACTTTCTTCTTGGGTTTGCAGGTGAAGTAGCAAAAGGATGGGATTTTCATAAATCATAGGAAATATATAAAGGAGCTCATCAAGAAGTTCAAATTCGATAATGCGAATCCACACAAGACACCTATGTCAACAACGGTGAAATTGAACAAGAATGAAAAAGATAAGTCTGTCGATTGGAAACTTTTTAGAGGCATGATTGGTTCTTTGTTATATTTGACTGCTAGTAGGCCGGATATAATGTTTAGTGTTTGCATGTGTGCGAGATTTCAATCCGATCCTAGAGAACCACACATGTTAGCCGTCAAAAGAATTTTTAGATATTTGCTTGGCAACTCAGATCTTGGTCTATGGTTTCCTCGTAGTTGGAGTTTTTATTTAGTAACTTATATTGATGCAGATTACGCTAGGTGTTTAGTGGATCGTAAGAGCATGAGCGGGTATTGTAGTTTCTTGGAGGATGCATGGTTTCATGGGCCTCTAGGAAATAAAACATAGTGGCATTATCAACTGTCGAAGCCAAATACATGGCTGCCGGTAGTTGTGCAGCCCAAGTGCTTTAGATCCAATAACATTTAGTTGATTTTGGGATTTCCTTAAATAACACACCCATTCTTTGTGATAACACTTCTGTGATTAATATTTCCAAAAATCCTGTTTTGCATTCTCGCACAAAGCACATATAGATTAGACACCACTTTTTGCGAGATCATGTGAGTAAGGGTCATTTTGAGCTTATACATGTAAATACGGAAAACCAACTTGCAGATATTTTTACAAAACCCTTAACTCCTGAAAATTTTAAAAGAATAAGAAGAGAACTTGAAATTTACTGTTTGAATGAGTAATTGTGCATATTAGGATTTTATACACTCTTTTGCTTAGTATGCAAATAACAATTTTGAATTGCATATATTCAACTTCATGGTTAAGATTGCATATATTTTTGTATACTTGTGAATAGAAAATAAATCTTCATCATTCTTGCATTTACATACATCTGCTTGTGCATACTATACATACCTACATGCTTGAATGCCAGGATTCTTCGGTATTTCAAATCTTGAGTTGTGGAAGGGTGGATAAATTCCATCTGGAAACACTCTCGATGCATGAGTTGGATCTTTGGACCTTCACCTCCGCCATGTACCGAAAATCATAATTGCTTAAATTCACTTTCAAATCCTTGATTGATTGCATGTATATATTTGTTAAGAAAACCATTCCTTGAAATTTTTTTAAGACCTCACCTCCTTGATAAATAATCATGCAGTGATCTTAATCTTTTGTGAATCATGTCATATACAAAGGAGGAGGATTTATTTCTAATGTGCAAACATTTAGGGGGAGTCAAAACTATGTGTAGGCAAATTCATCTTCCACATACATAGTAATTACACATACCTTATTCAAAAGTGATGCATATGACTTTGATTGATAAGGATTTCAGAAATTCCTTTTAACACTTCATAGGAAACAAATTACTACATGGAAATTAAGAGAATCGTGAGGAAAAAGCTACCTACCCCGCAAGCTTCAATAAGTGAGATATCTAACCAAGTAGCCGGGAATCACCACTGAAATAAATGAGAAAACTCGCGTCAAAAGGTGAAACAAAATCCACATTTTGCAATGGATCCTAGTAGCCGGGAAACTCTATTGAGACACATGAGGTGACTCGCGCCGAACGGTGAAATCCAATAAAAGAAAAATAAACAAAAAGGGGTTGTGCGAAGCTACCAATAGTCGAGGATCAAGATGGAAGTGTAGGAAGGAAATAACCCTCTAGTGTTTTCTAGAAATTTTGTTCATATCCATATAAGTTTGAAGTTCATTGCTCATTTACATGAATTTCCATTAGGTATTTTTATGATGAATGTGTATCTTGAATTTATTCTTATCATGGTCTATGTAGTACCTCGAGCATATGAATGCACTACCTTTTTTGATTATGTTTCATGGGACACAATTTGATTCTGAATCAACTGTTCACTCCTTATCCGTTTACCCCATTAAGGGGGAGTTATATATATCTACTTGCTTGCTTGATTGCTTGCATGAATAACTTTATAAATCCGGTCATACATGTTCATAGAAAATTCAATAATCCCATTGTCAACTAGTTTTTGGTGATGACAAAAAGGGGGAGAATATAGTGATATAGTGTGCATACATAGATTTTCAGATTTTCATAAATGTTCATAAGATTTGCACAGCTTTAGCATTGTTTACATCATCTCCAAGTGTTTTTTCATTAACATTCACTCGACTATCTTGAACCATGCACAAACACATTTTCTAGCTTGTTATCAAATTTTGGGCACACAATGCATATTTTGTCATCATCAAAAAGGGGGAGATTGTTGGACCCCTTGGTGAGTTTGATGGTTTAGTTTTAATGTTGACAAAACTTGTGTGCATGTGGTATGCAATATATCTATTGAAAACAGATTGATTATCAAGGATCTAATGCAAAACATGATAACCTTGCTTTGCAGGACTGACAATTATGGTGAATATACTTCTGGAGTCAATGGATTGAAAGATCAAGTACCTTTTTTTTAAGCCAAGTCATCAAGCAGGAAGAAGGGAGAGTGCACCCCCATTCCAGAGGAAGGGAATGTTCTCACTCCACCAAATCACCACTTGATGCTTTATTTTATTGATTTTCCAAATATGAACAAAGTCATAAGAGGTCAAGCCTCTAAAAATACAAGGAGATATAAAATGTAAAGAAAACTGTACAGTCCTCTAGAGACTGGCGCATTCACTGTCTGTACAGTGAAGTCTATAGTCTGTACGCTGCCCTCCCATTCGCAGCTGAAGTCTGTGCATTGGTTCAGTATGTACTGAAGTCTGAACAATGAAGTCTGTACATAGCATTGTGAAGTATGTACACTGCCCTCTCTTATGCTACTGAAGTCTGTACATAGCATTGTGAAGTCTGTACACTGCCCTCTCTTATGCTACTGAAGTCTGTACATTGTAAGAAGTCCATTCGCTACTGAAGTCTGTACACTGCCCTCCCATTCGCAGCTGAAGTCTACACATTGTGAATTCTGTTCAGTCTGTACATTGTGAAGTCTATACACTTGAACTAGTGAAGTCTATACACTGCCCTCCCATTCGCAGCTGAAGTCTGTACATTGAGAAGTCTGTACAATGCATTGTGAAGTCTGCACATTGCCCTCTCTTATGCTGCTGAAGTCTGTACATTGCCCTCTTTTATGCTGCTGAAGTCTGTACATTGAGAAGTCTTCCCATTCGCAGCTGAAGTCTGCACATTATGAATTTTGTTCAGTCTGTACATTGTGAAGTCTATACACTGAACTATTGAAGTCTATACACTACCCTCCCATTCGCAGCTGAAGTCTGTACATTGAGAAGTCTATACAATGCATTGTGAAGTCTGCACATTGCCCTCTCTTATGCTGCTGAAGTCTGTACATTGCCCTCTCTTATGCTGCTGAAGTCTGTACATTGCCCTCTCTTATGCTGTTGAAGTCTGTACAATGCATTGTGAAGTCTGCATATTGCCCTCTCTTATGCTGCTGAAGTCTGTACATTGCCCTCTCTTATGTTGCTGAGTAAGTACATTGGTGTGAGGGCCATGCCCTTGGAATATAGGAAAAGTAATAAACTGTATAAGTTGTATAGCAAAAGGAAAATTCAGTAACTATATACGCCGGATGCGAACATTAGGAATGTGGGAGGCATCAGCCATTATATAGCTTCTAGCCATGAGAGGCAACTCCCTAGAAGATGAGAAGATATTATTGTAGCCCACTAGGATAGCATAGTTCGCCAGAGCATCCTCGGTTTGATTAGCTTCCCTGTATGTATGCACAATGGGAGCTTGTTGCAGTCTGAAAAAATACTGAAGTTTTCTCCACCATGGAAGGAAGGACCAAGGTGGGCTTCTATTTTGCTGAAGAAGAGTAATTAAGTCAAGTGAGTCAGTGTATATAATGGAGACCGGGATATTATGTAAATGAGCCACTCTTAAGCCATCAAGAAGGGCCCTTCCTTCTGCAATAATGTTGGACCCATGTCCATAATAATGAGAGAAACCCAATAGCATGTTCCCTTGAGCATTTCTGAAACATCCACCTCCCGCAGACATTCCTGGATTGCCTTTACTTGCACCATCAACATTAAGAGCAAATCCTGTCCTGGGAGCAATCCAACAAACTGTGATGCAGGATAATCTTTTGTGATTGATGGACATACCCATTGATTAGAGAATGCTTCTTAGTGGGTTACTAACACCACATTTGAAAGTAATTTGCTTCAAATTTTGGACAATGTCATCATGTATATGTTCAGCTATCCGAATATATTTAGTTCTGATTCCTTCATATCTGACGCGACATCTGTATTTCCAGATTTCCCACACAATCATCATTGATATTTGCAGAGAAAGAAAACCTTGTGGGGTGTTAACAGACGATTCATTGAGTATGCTACAGAGCCGACAGTAAATGGAATTGAATTCCAGATGGGGATTAGCAATTAAAGGACCAAATTTGTTCCACAAATAATTGGCTATTTCACTATCAATAAAAAGGTGATCAATGTCTTCAATAGCATGGGAAGATGAGCAGCAATCACACCGGGAAGCAATGTAAAAAAAAAAAATCAAGTACCTTGTCATCCACAGCACAAAACAGGTCCAAAAATTCCATTCATGTTCACAGTCCGTCCATTGGTAAGGCTTAATTTTCATAAAATCATCTAAGTGAACTTTCTGGGTAAGTGGGGAGTAAGTGTCGACACTCCTTGGTTTGCTTCATCAATGCACCGACCTTGCCAGACTTTGCACCGACTATGTTTGCCTTCTTTATAATGTGCACTGACACTAACAATAGCTTCTACATAATGTGCACTGACCCTAACAATAGCTTCTTCAAAATGTGCATCGACCCTCTTTGACATTATTCGAACTTGCACCGAGTTTCATAAAAGTGCACTGACCTTATCTCAGTGATTCTATAGATGTGCACCGACCTTGTTTATACCTGCACCGACCTTGTCTATAGGTTTCCATTTGTGCACCGACCTAGTTTTTGGTGTTTTTACAAACATGCACCCCCCGCATTTGGCACTTGCACTGACCTATCTTGATGTTTCATAAAAGTGCACCGACCTTATCTTAGTTTCTATAGATGTGCACTGACTTTTTTCATATATGCACTGACTTTGTTTTGTGGTTTACACAATGTGCACCGACTTTGTCTATTTGTGCACTGACTTTGTTTTTGTGGTTTATACAATGTGCATCGACCTTGTCTATTTGTGCACTAACATTGTTTTTGTGGTTTACACAATGTGCACCGACTTTGGGGTTAACTATGATAATACTTTTGGGTTGATAGGTTTTAAGTTACCTTGTATTTGCCTTAGGCAGGTTCTTGTTTGGACAGATCAAGTGTCGACTCTGTGAGTCGACACTTACTATCCAAAGAGCGCTTTCTACTGTAGACATAACCTTAGCCAAAATGTGTCAACTCTGAGAGTCAACACTTTCGGCTGGCTTGTTCGAAATAGAACTCTTGATGAAATGTGTCGACTCTGAGTGTCGACACTTTCACCTTGTGTTCGAATTTTATTCTTTAACAGAACACCTGTGAACAAGGGTCGACTCCAAGAGTGGACACTTGTCCCGGGCGTCCAGAATAGGTATACCGGATTGATATCGAGACCCCCGTTTCATGATCCCTTTGGCTTGGTTTATTACCCCACTACCCTTAGGGTATAGTTGAGTATCTTAGAAGGGTTTAGCTAGGGTTTTACAAGGGCTTTGTGGTTTTTTGAACCTTGTATGCTATAGCAACCTTGGTAAATTGAAGGAATGAAATCCTAAATAGATTAAAATCTAAACCAATGTTCAAGGCCCAACCCACATAAACCACTTATATATACCAAATGGGCCTTACACTTAAACCCGTATGGGCCTTGCACCTAAACAAAATAAGCCAAAGGAAAGGGCACCCTACCTTAGGGCGCTATTTCATCAAATGAGCCCTCCTATATGTGCGCCATTTTCATATAGTAGTTAGCAGCCTTCGTTGCGAGGATAGAGGAGAAGGGCACCCCCTGAGTGGGCGCCATTCAATAAAATGAAGACCCTTTAAAGGGGCGCCCTTTACATGAAGGGCGCCCCTGTCTTGGGCGCTATTTACTTGAGGATGAATATGGAAAACTCCAACTATAGTGTTTTGTTCTAACTGGGATAGTGGCTACGGTTGAGAAGGTCTTAGCTAAGGAGGATTGTTACATGGGAAAGTTTAGAACAAGTAGGATTGATTTCGGAGGAGGTTTGTATGCTAATAGGATTCCTCTCGTAGAAACTTTAAATCCTAATCGAACTCTAACCCCATTAGTCTTTTTTCTCTATAAATAAACCCCCTCCAGAACGTGGAAAGGCTACTGCCTCTGCTAATTGTGAAGCCTGTGTCGACGTCAACCTACAGCTCCTGCGACTGCTGCTTCTTCTTCTTCTTCCCCGTTTGCTGAGGCCATAAGAGAAGCATCTACTACTGCAGAATGAGTGTTGACGTTGCTGCAATACGTCTTCTTCCTCCTCTTTTCTTCTACGATTGCTGCGGTTGTGCGAGGAGCATCGGCTGCTGTCCGTTCTTCTTGTTGCTGCTAGCCACATCTTGCAGTGTTGCGACTGCATATCCCTCGCATGAAGCTACCTGCTTGTAAAGCCCTGGATTCTTATCAGATTCTTATTAGGTCTTTCAGATCCTTTTCGGAGAGTTTCGGATAGCTTTTGTGGGTCCTGAGTTGAGTTTTACGATCCGTGTGGGTTTTTCTCTCGTACTAGTTATGGAACCTTGTGGTGAGGTTGTTTCTCAGTTCATCGACTCGTGGACGCCGCAGTTGCATTGCATTCTTTCCAAGGAACGTTTTAACTATTTTTGCCTATTTTTCTGAGTTAGTCCATTTTCGGGCCAATTATCGAATTTTTGGAAATTAGAAAAAATCCTAATTTTCTTTTTATTTATTTTCCTTTCACCTCTCTCCTCCCTCATTTCTCACGTTTCTTCCTCTCTCTCATTCTCTCTCCCCTCTGGTTCTCTCGGCGCGGGCTGCACACCGTTGCGAAGCTGGCCGAGGCAAGGACGCGATGGAGTGATCGGGACGCGGGATGGGGCGACGGTTTGAGCGTGGTGAGGCATGATCCCTCGGTGGATTTCGAGAAAGCGCGGTTCGTTGTTTTGGCATTTTCGACGCATATTAGTCACTTCGGCGCACGGTTTCTTCGGTGGAGATAGGGAGACAGATCACCCAATTCTCCTGTACATTTTACCTGCAATTTCACGTCGTTCGGTGTGAGAACGAGCGAGTTCGGGCTCATTTTAGCAAAATCATGATTTTCTGGAGTTCGTAGGGTTCATCGAAAATTGGCGACGGATTCTAGATCAGTTAGTGTCAATGGACTCCATGGAACGTCTGCGTTCCATAGTCACAGATTTCGTCGCAATTGGCGGTCATTCGGGACCGTTAGGAGCCCGGGAAGTCCAGCGACTCCATTTGGGTTGATTTTGGAAAATTGCTCGTTTCTCGCCGTTTCTTAGCCGATCTAGCCCCGGTCTAAGTCTATGTGTTGCGTATGGTCATCACCGTTGTATCCCCTTCGTTTCGGAGCGAACGGGGCGTGGAAAGGCCACGATCGGACCGATCCCATGATTTTCTCGCCGTGATGCTTAAGTGGTTTAACAGTAACCATTTTGGGCATCACGCGGCTAGTCTCTGACCATTTAATTCGTGTCTGTTTGGGTCTGAGAGGCCTCGCGATAGACCGCGCTGGGACTTGAGTGGCCAGTAGTCAGCCGTTCAGTTCCATTGGGCGGCGGGTTTCCAACCGTGATGTCCCTCTTCGTAGGTCGAGCGGCTCTGTCTGGTCCGCTCTGCCTCTTGAACGGTGGAATGTTGACCGTTCAGCGGCTTGGGGTGGTTCATGGAGCGGGTCCTCCTTAACCGTCCTGTCTCGGCAGCGGTTTGGTCAAAACCGATCTGACCGGGTACTGTAGTTGGTCGGTTGGGATGAGCGGCTTCCCTCTAGCCGTCCTGTGTTTTGGGCAGTCCTTCCCTGACTGTCCAGATTGTTCCCTGTTGTCCTTGAGTAGCCCTATCCGACCGTTCAGTCCATTGAGCGGCCCCTCTGTGACCGCCCAATGAGTTGAGTCCGTTGTTGAGTCAATTGACTGTGATGGCATGAACCGTGTCCGTCTCTCTGTGTGTGTGTCATAGGATGGTTAGTTAGTCTGTGTCGTGGATCTTCTATAGATCGCTTGGTGGTTGTTCGGGCAGGTCAGTTGGAGTTGATTGATCCTAGTGGTCATATCCTTGATCGCTACAGTTACCTCGTGGCTCTACCCCTGACCGCCAGTGTCATTGTCTCAGTGTGCATTGCGGCTTCCTACTTGACTGCTTGGTTTCCCTAGCAGCCGAGTGATGGATCGCTTATGCCTAGAGTGTCATTTCCTATCGTTTTGATTTCCGTATGTCTTGGCTTGACCTTGTGGTCTGCCCACTATACCGTGGATGTCTCTTGACATCCTATGAAGGCTAAGACTACATCAGAAGGTAGTCAGGAGTCTTCTTGCTTGAGCTAGGATTCTCTTTCCTACTGTAGAGTCATCGTTGTCTGGTTCCGGTCAACCCAGGGTGACCCGGTGGTTGACAGGCAACCTTGTGTGTGTCTCCGTGGTACTGTCCAGCCCGAGACATGTACTGGACGCCTTAAGGTGTTGTCTTACCTCGATTTGCGTATCCAGGTGTGCTGAGAGTCTTGTTGATCCCTCAGGTCTCCGTGTGTCGTTTTACGCGGTCATGTTGTTTCCTCTGGCTTAGGATTAGACCGATTGGCGGCTTGTTCCGCTTCATACGACTATCTTGACTCCGAGTCGTGAGACTCAAGGATCGTTGTGTCTGCAGGTCTACTTGCCCTATCCTGAGTCTTTTGGTAGTCGTTGTGCCGCCTTGGTGCTTTGTAGTACGTGCGACAGTGCTTCCTCGCATGTCTGTACTACAGCACTCTTGTTTCAGAGTTCTTTGCCTAGTGAGCGTCCACTAGTCATAGCCTGTCGACACGTTCCAGTGTTGGCCCACCTGGGAGTGGTGGTACGGTAGTTCCCGAGATACAGTTTTTAGGCTAGTTTCTGTGGGCTCCCTTACCTGGTAGTAGCGTCCTGCTAGGGGAGAAAACTAGCCAGAGGCCTGGCTCAAGGCATTGAGCTTGTGTGTGCACACGTGGTCAGGGGCTTGGACTGACGCCGACGGGCGTTACCCTGTCTAGTCACTCGTTATTGTAGTTCCTGTTCTGGTTCTGAGTTTGTCTTAGTCTCTGTCGTGCTCAGGCGGCAACGTAGGCGAGACACTTGAGGCGCATCATAAGACATCAGTGGACGCAGCTGGCTGTTCTTCTAGTGAGGGGGTGCTTCCGTCACGTGACACGTGACTCTCACATTTCTCGTACGTCGTGACCTTTCCGGGTTATCCCTCTCGTGGTCTTGCCCGATGGCAGTGTTGCGTCGTGTGCACGACGTTCCAGTCGTGTATGTGGTCATGTCTAGAAGAGCATACACGACAATCGGGTCGTGTGTGCTTTAGGTCTGTCTTGTCTGTTTAAGTATTTATTAGGCTTTTGTCTGCTTTAGTAGGCCCTGAGTTTGTCGACGGATCGGTGACGCCTGACTCTGTGAGATCAGGGTTCGTCGTTCTGTTACTACTCGGAGTAGTTTGGGTGGTCGAGGTTAGTTTGGCAACCGTGTCTTCGTTCAGGTATGGTTTTTCCCTTTTCTTTTAGCTATTCCTACTCCTTACGTTCTAGTTTTCTTTTACCGCTTTGTAGTTTAGTTTTCCTGCTTTACTACTCCTGTTGTTTACCTGCTGTTTTAGCGTGTTACTGTGTTATTTTTCAGTGGGCATCCGCGTGACCCTAACTGGGCCAGTGACACGAGGCTCACCCCTACTTTTTAGGTGGGTGGCGTCGTTCTGCTTCCGCGGTTCCTGGTGTGGTGAGTTCGTAGGGGCCAGCAGTACCTGCGTCGCGCTTCTCCCGACCTCAGTGTACGTCCTTTTTTCTGTCGACTGTACTGCTTGTCTTTAGCTTTGGACTGGACTCTGGTATAATTATTAATTCGAACTGTTAATTAAAAAGTAATTTTATTTCTACTACATTAGCAAACCGATCTAATGAAATTTAATTGCTTACTATTATATATCTGTGGCTTCAATGAACTACACGATAATCCTTTTATCTCTTCGGAGCTTTACCGCTCTTGGGAGGCTTCACGGGTTCCAAGTGGTATCGGGTCTGCTCAGTAGTCCTATCGGGTATATCCGGTATCTGGGATCCGGGTCGTCACAGGTGGTATCAGAGCGTTGTTGTGTGAAGTACATGGGAATCCGAGATATACAGTTTCCAGAGTCCTGGAAGTCCAGTGCAGTCTTCAGCTGGCATTAGGTTTGCGATTCTTTGTCGTTTTCGTTGTCATGGGTCTTTTCTTGGTGAGTTGCTCGATGCATGACTAGTCCCTCGTGGTCATGTGTCCAACTATCATTATGCCTTGATGTGACCCAGCTTGCAGTTGTGTTCCATGGTTCTGTGTTCAGTACGGAGTCAGAATCCTGCAAGTGCTGATGTTGTCATTTTATCACTATTTCTTTATGATTTTGTGCATTTGTTTTGGCACTGTGTGGACCAGGTCTTGTCGGTTAGCTTTGTTGTACTCTTCTCTCCTGGTAGGGTTAGCATGCGACTCGATCAGATGTAATATCTGAGTGAGGACTGACTTGATTGTGCTTGTGGTCCGGTGCTGTCGTTGGCGTCCTGTGTGCCAGGTTTCGTGGTTGCCTTTGGCACTGGAGCCGATGTGTCGAGCTGTCAGCTGAGAGGACTATGCTTCCTTGTTTAAGCCGATACTCGCCGTGTCTGTCGTTTTTATTTTCTCGATGTCTGTTGTCGGGCATGAGTCGTGTCTCCTTTCCTGTGAGACGTAAGCGACGTTGCCTTGTTTCGGAGGTGTTGAACTTGTGTCCACTTGGGCGCCGTGCTCGATCCAGAGCGTGTGCCGGTGATTATGGTCTGACAGTGTTCCTCTGAGTTGTGTTTTTTGAGATTCGCGCTATTTCAAGTTGTCTTGGGGTTGTTCTTCCCTGCTTCTCCTTAGCTAGTCCTTAAATTTTGAGGATGAAATTTCTTAAAGGAGGGGAGGATGTAATGCCTTGGATTTTTATCAGATTCTTATTAGGTCTTTCGGATCCTTTTCGGAGAGTTTCAGATCGCTTTTGTGGGTCCTGAGTTGAGTTTTACGATCCGTGTGGATTTTTCTCTCATACTAGTTACGGAACCCTGCGGTGAGGTTGTTTCTCAATTCATCGACTCGTGGATGCCACAGTTGCATTGCATTCTTCCCAAGGATTGTTTCGACTATTTTTGCATATTTTTCTGAATTAGTCCATTTTCGGGCCAATTATCAAATTTTCATAAATTAGGAAAAATCCTAATTTTATTTCTATTTATTTTCCTTTCACCTCTCTCCTCCCTCATTTCTCACGTTTCTTCCTCTCCCTCGTTCTCTCTCCCCTCTGGTTCTCTCGAGGTGAGGACGCGATGGAGTGATCGGGACGCGGGATGGGGCGACAGTTTGAGTGTGGCGAGGCGTGAACCCTCGGTGGATTCCAAGAAGGCGTAGTTCGTTGTTTTGGCATTTTTGACGCAGATTAGTCACTTCGGCGCATGGTTTCTTTGGTGGAGGCAGGGATACGGATAACCCACTTCTCCCTTACATTTTCCCTGTAGTTTCACGTCGTTCGGTGTGAGAACGAGCGAGTTTGGGCTCGTTTTAGCAAAATCATGATTTTCTGGAGTTCGTAGGGTTCGCCAAAAAACGGAGACGGATTCTAGATCAGTTAGTGTCAATGGACTCCGTGGAACGTCTGTGTTCCATAGTCAAAGATTTCGTCGCAATTGGCGGTCATTCGGGACCGTTAGGAGCCCGGGAAGTCCGACGACTCCATTTGGGTTGATTTTGGAAAATCACACATTTCTCGGCATTTCTCAGCCGATCTACCCCCGGTTTGAGTCTATGTGTTGTGTATGGTCATCACCGTTGTATCCCCTTCGTTTTGGAGCGAACGGGGCGTGGAAAGGCCACGATCAGGCCGGTCCCATGATTTGCTCCCCGTGACGCTTAAGCGGTTTAACAGTAGCCGTTTTGGGCATCACGTGTCTGGTCTCTGACCATTTAATTCGTGTCGGTTTGGGTCTGAGTGGTCCCGCGATAGACCGCACTGGGACTTGAGCGACCAGTAGTCAGCCGTTCAGTTCCATTGGGTGGCGGGTTTCCAACCGTGCTGTCCCTCTTCGTAGGTCGAGCGGCTCTGTCTGGTGGGCTCTGCCTCTTGAACGGTGTAATGTTGACTGTTCAGTGGCTTGGGGTGGTTCATGGAGCGGGTCCTCCTTAACCGTCCTGTCCCGTCAGTGGGTTGGTCAAAACCATTCTGACCGGGTACTGTAGTAGGTCGGTTGGGATGAGCGGCTTCCTCCTAGCCGTCCTGTGTTCTGGGCGGTCATTCCCTGACCGTCCAGATTGTTAGCTATTGTCCTTAAGCAGCCCTATCCGGACCGTTCAGTCCATTGAGCGGCCCCTCTGTGACCGCCCAATGAGTTGAGTCCGTTGTTGAGTCAAATGGCCGTGATGGCATGATCCGTGTCCGTCTCTCTGTGTGTGTGTCATAGGATAGTTAGTTAGTCCATGTCGCGGATCTTCTATAGATCGCTTGGTGGTTGTTCGGGAAGGTCAGCTGGAGTTGATTGATCCTAGTGGTCATATCCTTGATCGCTACAGTCGCCTCATGGCTCTACCCCTGACCGCCTGTGTCATTGTCTCAGTGTGCATAGCGGCTTCCTCCTTGACTGCTTGGTTTCCCTAGCAGCCGAGTGATGGATCGCTTATGCCCAGAGTGTCGTTTCCCGTCGTTTTGATTTCCGTTTGTCATGGCTTGACCTTGTGCTCTGCCCACTGTCACGTGGATGTCTCTTGACATCCTATGAGGGCTAAGACTACATTAGAAGGTAGCCAGGAGTCTTCTTGCTTGAGGTAGGATTCTCTTTCCTACTGTAGAGTCATCGTTGTCTGGGTCCGGTCAACCCGGGGTGACCCAGTGGTTGACAGGCAACCTTGTGTGTGTCTCGATGGTTTTGTCCATCCCGAGACATAGTTCTGGATGCCTTGAAGTGTTGTCTTACCTCGGTTTACGTATCCAGGAGTGCTGAGGGTCTTGTTGATCCCTCACGTCTCTGTGTGTCATTTTACGTGGTCATGTCATTTCCTCTGGCTTAGGATTAGACCGATTGGTGGCTTGCTCTGCTTCGTACGATGATCTTGACTCCGAGTCGTGAGACTCAAGGATCATTGTGTCTGCAGGTCTAGTTGCCCTATCCTGAGTCTGTTGACAATCGTTGTGCTGCCTTGGTGCTTCGTAGTACGTATGGCAGTGCTTCCTCACCTGTTTGTACTATAGCACTCTTGTTTCAGAGTTCTGTGTCTAGTGAGCCACCACTAGTCGTAGCCTGTCGACACGTTCCAGTGTTGGCCCACCTGGGAGTGCTGGTACGGTAGTTCCCAAGATATAGTTTTTAGGCTAGTTTCTGTGGGCTCCCTTGCCTGGTAGTAGCGTCCTGCTAGGGCAGAAAACTAGCTAGAGGCCTGGCTTAAGGCATTAAATTTGTGTGTGCACACGTGGTCAGGGGCTTGGACTGACGCCGACGGGCGTTACCCTGTCTAGTCAATCGTTACTATAGTTCCTGTTCTGGTTCTAAGTTTGTCTTAGCCTCTGTCGTGCTTAGGTGGCAGCGTAGGCAAGACACTTGAGGCGCAGCATTGTAGATCATGAATTTATGATTACCCCCCCAAATTGATGATTTTGTATTTAGCAAGATAATCTAGCAAGATAAAAGCGTTAAAGTCGATGATAAAAGAAGGGGGGTGAAACATGCATTAATAAGATCTGTGATCTCCACTGAGGCCAGAAACATGCCAAATAATAAAAATATTAAGATGGGGACATGTTATATACCTCAGAAATTCGTGAGGGCCAACTGTAGGCCGGGATATGAACGCGCTATATCGTCCTAGCGCGTTCTTCAGGTCGCGCTATGAACATATAGCGCGATATCAGACAGGAAGCGGGCTTTTTTTGGATTCGTTCCTTCCTTGCTCCAAGGCCGGCCTAGGTGCAAGGGCTCCACGTATTGGTCTTCTAGTGCCTGCAAACAATCATAAACAACCAAACAAAAGGCCCATTAGATCGAGATTTTAGTAGAATCTGCCCCTATTCTTAATCAAAAGTATTCAAACGGGGGGCTCGATTACCTGGGGGTTTGGTGGTTTTTAAACCCCTATGGATGGGCAAAAGATAGGTGTGGTGTGTGTGTATGCATGTATTTCGTAAAAGGAGTGTTTTGAAATCAATATGCAATACTATGCGAAGATTAAAATTCGTAGATTGGGGGAAAGGAAAAGTAGAAAGAGGAATAACACGAAAAGGGCCCCTAAATACTCCCTTGGATGTGCGAGAAGCAAAGATCTATTGATTTGGCACGAAGAACTTCCTCCTCCTCATCAACATCTCGAGTGGCATCCTCTGAGAACGACGGCCAAAGGGTGCAATTTATAGGAGAAAGATCAAGAAGCAACCCTAGGTCGGAGTTCAATTCAATCCGATGATTTGGCGGCTCAAATTGAGGTAATCTTGCCGATTAATGAGGGGGAAAGGTTCCTGCTAGGTTTAGAAACCTTCCTGGATAAGAGACATAATCAAAAGCTTACCAAATAAGGACTCTGAGTCGAAAGAAGGGAGTCTGGTTTGGAAAGGGCTCTGCCTGATAACGCGCTATATACCCATAGCGCGTTCATGAAGAACGCGCTATGACGATATAGCGCGATAATTAAAAGCCCAATAAATGATTTAAAAAAAGGAGAAATATCCTTTGGGCAGCCCTTTAATCAAATGTTAAGTGAGAATAACATCCAAAGTGGACGCTACAATGATCAAACGTCAAGCAATAACAACTGCTCAAATGATAACTTCAATTAGATCCACCACGCGCTATGAACAAGAAAGCGATAAGAGCGGATAGCGCGGGAATGTCAAACTCGAGACGAGATCCAAGATATAGAATTGAAATGTTGGGCCAAGAAGGGGGAGAAATCCCAGAAAATCAACCAATTAAGGATCAATTGGGGCATTAACTAGGAGAACAAAGAAAATGCTCAATTTATCGGCCAAAATTTGGTGTCTACAGATGCCCCTCCTTGATATCCGCTTTGCAGGGGAGCGAAACGGAGGTGAAACGGAGGCAAAACGGAGACGACACGGAGTGGTAGTGACGGGGAGATGAAGTGGAAACGCAGTGGAGCGGACTGATAAGTGGATATCAAGGAAAAAAAGACACCCATCACAACCGACAAATGATAGGAATAATTTAGAAAACTCCAAGCTAACATCAAGGTCAAGCTAGCATCGATGACTCCTGCCTAGAATGATAGGCACGGAACAAAGAAAAGGGAGCTGATCAACCTCTTGCACAAGAGAGGCATCCACAGCGCATAGCAACTACGAATTTCACTCAATTAGTGGAATAGACGCGAGCCTGGTGGATCCATCGACGCCATCGTGCGGTTCACAGCTAATGAGTGGATCAAAAGAAGGAAGATAAGTTGAATTGGATCGAAAGGGGATAAGCAAATTCTAGGCAAGGGTCACATCGACCAGCGAGATCTAGCGTCCAACTAGGAGTAATCTTTCAAATTCGGAATGGAATTGAATTTCTTTGTTCAAGGACATAAGCATATTGATCCTTAATTGAGAAGAAAACTGGGCATTCATGGATGTAAAAATGACATGATGCGTGCAGGGCTAAAATAAAATAAAAGAAATCATTAAAACAAATGCCAAGAAAGAACAAAATATAAGATACTCAAGGATAATATTGTTAAACTGCCAAGATTGGGTCAAGAAACCCATTCTGCGAGCCGATACTAAGTCGAAGCCCGTTTATCCACGCATCAACTCGTAAAAGGGAACCATCGTCCCCAGTCTTGGACGGCTCAACGGCCTATCCGTGTGACTAAGACTCCTCTGGAATCATCATTGTTTTTGATGAAGGGGAACTCAAATTCCAATTTTAACAAAGTCATAAGGTCCTTGATATAATCTTGTAGCGTATGTAACATATAGTAGAATGCATACAGGGGGGATGGTGATAGCAATGAGCATGGGGGAACTGAGAAATGAGGTGCAAGCACCGTGGGGCTTGGATGATGATGCCCAGTCGGTGAGACCAAGAGCTTCTTCCTGCGCTCAAAGATTCATCAGCCAAGATATAAAAGATAACAAGCAATGAATAAGGCATTTAAGCATAGCAAGCATAGCATGAATCAAAGCATCAATAGCAGGTATGTATCATATCATGAATATCATTCAAGTGTGCACAGCGTGAAAGGCACATAGATAGCATCATTAAAGCATAGAGAGCATAGCATCATTATTTGTCGTTTGTCATGAGGATGACAACTTGGCTAATCAAGATTTGGAGTTTAATGATCAAGATCTGATAATGCCCATCGGCGGAGTGATCAGCAAGATTTGATAAAAAAGATTTGGAGATGAATAATCGGAGTAATGCGTAGGAAATTATGAAGATGTGATCAATTGTGAACATGGGAAGAATCAAAAGGTAGATGGCAATGAATGGAGATGACTCATCTCGTGCTCTTGGTCCTTGCAAAGTTGTCGTTCCTGCAAAAGCACCATCAGAAAAATACAATGTAATTTTTGGGATTTTGAAATATGCAAATTTTTATGAGTTTTGAAAATATTTGAATTTTTATGTGGATTTTGAAAAAATATTTGAATTTTTATTATGAATTTTGAAAATATTCAATTTTTGTTGGATTTTGATCAGGAAATATTCAATTTTTTTGGATTTTGGCTTAGAAAATATTCAAAAAAAAATTTTGGATTTTGACTTAGGAAATATTCAAGTTTTTTATTTATTTTTATTTATTTTTTTTGGTTTAGACATTGTTAATGCAGCATCAAAGGGTGTTTTTGAACCACTGGCTAGGGGTCCTTGTTCCTTCCCTTTTGCTAAAATTACCCAAAGCCGAGCATGCATTGAAGGGTGGCGCCCTATAACTGACTGCCCTTGATTAACGGTGCTCCTACCAAGGCCATACCCGAGAAACATTCGGTCTTAGAGGGAGAAGAGAAGAATAATTGAGGATAAGCTTTATGCAGGATGGGAGATGTTGGGACTTGAATTCCTTCCAAGGTGTTTCCCCTCAAAGAGGTAGTTTGTTGTGCCGGGGATTTGTGCCTTTGATTTTTAGACCCTTGACATGCATACGACCAGGGTTTTCCCTGCGGGGACTTTGCCACTCTTGACATGCCATAATTCACAATTTTGCTTTTATCAAAATTTTGACTTGATTTTCATAATAGCCCTTTTGGCGAGATGTATATGATGAAAACTCATATGAAAACTCATATTGATTTTGGGTCAAGACTGCCCCTATTTGAGACTCCTCTCGTATTGGGGATTACCTAGGTTGGTCATCTCATCCGTCAACCTCTTGCCCCTGCATTCGGCCGAGTAAAGAAGAGAAAAGACTTTCAGATATACTCATGGCATGGCCAAAGTAGGGACGGTGTTTAACTAAAGGAGCCGGCTAAGGACGCCGTGAAGTGTGTGAAATGCCCAGCTAAGGGTTACTCTTAACAAGCGGGGAGAGAACGTTGAATTCCCAACGTGGGGTCCTTATTAACCAAAAGTGCTGCAAAAGCAAGCCTAAAGACTCTTTTTGGAATATTTTAATTAAACAAAAGCCTAAGATAAAGGTCTAAAACATCACTTTTAATCTTGTTAAGAAGCACTTCATTTTGAAAATCATGCGTGAAGTAATGAGATAATGATATCATAAAAATACGTACTTACGCCAACATACTGCCTTGCGACTTTTATTGAAACAGCTGCCAGATGCGATGTTGATCATCGTGGGAATTATCCTCTTAAGGGATTTAAAGTGGCTTAACAAGAAGGAGTGGTGCTCAGACCAGACTCAGACGAATAAGGAGAAAAGGAAGAGAGATAAGGGCTAGAACTCCCTCACTAATGTGCAGAGACCCTGATTACATGGAACAGTCTACAGAAGGAGCGGAAAATTAAGAAGAGGAGTGAGGACTAAAGCCTCGAAAGTAGTGGGAGAAAGGGCAGATGCCCAAGGCAGTGGATGTGGAAGAAGTTGGGTCGGACCCATGATCAGGAGGAATTAGAAGTAGAAATTGGTAGATGGAAAGAGGCGGATCCGGAGGGTCTGGGAGTAAAGGAGGAGAATCGTGATAGGAGGAATCATCCGGAGGCTCCGGAGGGATAAGATATCGAAGGACGCAGTGCCTAGGGAAGAAATAGGGAAACAGATGATGGAAAAGGAGGAAGAAAATGAAGGATGTGATGTCCCGGAGGAGCAGAAAGATGAATCGGAAGAAAGATGGAGGGTCCGGAGGTTCCGGAGGAATGAGATGCCGAGGGACACAGTGCCCAGGGAAGAGTGGATGAAAAGGATCAGGAGGGTCCGGAGGTTCCGGAGGGATGGAATCAGAAGGGTCGGGATGCCCCGAAAGAAGATAAAGAGAATAAGATAGAGAATCTGGAGGTTCCGAATGAAGAGAGTCAGAAAGGGCGCGATGCCCTGGAAGGAAGGAAAGAGAGTCCGGCGGTTCTAGAGGGGGAAGGTACCATGGGATGCGATGCTCAAGGAGAAGAGATAAGAAATCCAGAAGATCCGGACTTGAGGGTGTGTAGGGGCGCGATGCCCAAAGAGCAGGATCCGGAGGTTCCGGAGGAAGAAGACGGAAAGGGGCGCGATGCCCAAGGGATAAAGAGACGGGTGAAAGATCCGGAGGTTCTGGGGGAAGAAGATAGAAAAGGGCGTGATGCCCTGGGAGAAAGTCTGGAGGTTTTGGAGGAAGAAGACGGAAAGGGGCACGATGCCCAGGGAGAATCAGTAAGAAGCCCAGAAGATCCGGACTTGCGGGTGTGCAGGGGCGCGATGCCCAAAGAGCGAGATCCGGAGGTTCCGGAGGAGGAAGATACCATGGGACGCGATGCCTAGGGAGGACGGGAGAGAAATTCGGGGAGTCCGGATGCAATGGTTGGAAAGGGGCGCGATGCCCTGAGGAAAGATTGGAGAGGGTGCAATGCCCGGGCAGTGTAAGGGGACCCGCAGATCCTGAGGATGAAGATGAATAAGATGGGAAATGCGGAAGATCCGGAGGTTCCGGAAGGCGGGGAAGATACGGGTCCGGAAACCCGGGAAAGAAGAAGTGCAAATGTATGCAGATGCAATGCAACAGATGCAATGAATGCATGAAATGCAAAGAATGTGAAGAATACGAGGGATGAGAGGATGGGATCCTCCTCTTCGCCTGTGGAGTGGCCCATGAAAAATCGATGATAGAGGTGAATGTGGGTGAAGTTGAATAGAAGGTGGAAGGTCCCTTAGTGGAAGCATGTCTACCCCTCTACGGCAGCAAAAGTGTACAACCGGATAAAATCAAAGTCTGTGATGAAGCTTTAACAATCACTGCCAACTCCCTTGGAGGGTGAAGAGTGACAATGTGAGAGAATTGGAAAATTAGAGCGTGAAGCATTGTCATATCCAAGGATTGTGGTGTTTGAAAAGTGTTGAACAAAGCAGGCGTTCGCCCCTTGTATGAAATAGAAGGTTCCAGATTGAAGGATCGGAACAAGGGGTGCCCTGTCTGGCCCTTGGACATAGACTTATACGGCATCAACGCTTGGCATTCTCTTCTGGCGAGCAGCGGCGGGGGCTTGGCCTCTTCGACCATTCTTGGCACAACAACCCGGATTGGCATTCGAAAAATAAGTTCTTACATCTTGAACATCATGGCCGCGGCCAAATCTTTCTTTTCCGGCTCTTGATCATCTTCATCACAAGTACTTACAGAAGGACACCCGTTCCGAGTAGTAAAGGGGGGTGAAGCGGAGGCGGAAGGTTCCATAGATGGTGGAGGTATAATGGAAGGTGTTGGAGAAAGGGTGAGTGGAAATGGCGGTTCAAACACGTCGAGCTTCTCCGTTTGCTCGGAAGCAGTCGGGGTTGGCTCGAGTGCAAAAAGGGGTGAATCCTGCTCAGGATTAGCCACGGGTAAGGGTGAAGGGTTAAATAGTGGAATAGGAGTGGCTAGGTCATGGGTTAAAAGTATAATGGAGGGCCGAGGTGGCAGTAATAGGAGGTTAGCTGATGAAGTGGAGGCTAATGGTATAGCAGGTGGAGGTTTAGCGGAGGCCGGTGCTGTGGAGGCTGATGGTATAGCAGGAGGTGTAAAAGTATCAGGTTTGGTCCGGAAGAAACGCCGGATGGGGCGAGCGGTGTCTGGGGTAGGAGACATGTCTTGGTGCGCCGACATGGGTGATTGGAGTATTGATCCCTCGTCATAACACCAATAAGTCTTAGAAGCGGGGGTTATATTAAGGACGATGGCATCGTCTTGAGCAGGGGGTTCATCCAGTGGTAGCGGAGGGAGAGGAAAATGAAGAAAACTCGGAAGGGATGCTTGCAGAGCTTCATCATCATGTGCCATCTTGAATTCTTCAATTGCCGATTCTTCATTATCGAGTTCAAGTGGATGCCATGGTGGAGATGTATTAGTAGGTGGTGGAATGTAATGGTACTGCAGATGATGTGGTGAATGCAAGTGTGAATGCGTAGGCGGAGGCGGAGGGCCATATGAATGAACGGGGTGAATGGGTGGAGGATGGACAGCGTCCACTTGAACGTTGAAATCTGCCTGCTCTTGCTTGCTTGAACTGTCGACGCCGTAGCCATCTCTCCTATCCTTCCAATCTTTCTCCATCTTTGTAATGTCATTTAGAGCCGCATAAAGGGGATTGACTAGAGTAGGAGGAGCGGGCCGTGGGCTCGTAACCCTCTTTAATTGTTCCTCCAACAAAGTGACTTTGTCGAGAAGAGTTCGTTGGAGGGGTGTGACTTGAGCAACAGAGGGTCGGCAGGGCCTTGAAGGAGGGGCCGCACAAAAAGGCCGTGGAAGGGGATTAATGGGATGACCCATAGAAGAACCCAGATGGGCCGGGTTGCAAGGAATAAGTGGGCCTTGGGGCCGTGGTGGAGGAGGAATAGAAGGAGGCGGGCATTGGACCACCCGAGGAGAAGTGTGAATAGGAGATGGGTGATGGGCCACCCGAGTAGGAATGTGAATAGAAGAGGGAAGGGGGTGATGGGGCACCCGCGTAGGATTTGAAGAAGGATGAGAGGAATGAGATGCACCCTCAACAACGGCCTTAAGGGCTTGGATTTGTTGAGGGGTGAGATGATCTAATGCATGCAAGATCTGGGAGACCTTCTCATCGTCAGGAGGAGACGGTCTCGTAGGAGTAGTGGCTCACGATTGAATCTAGGGACCATGAGATTAGATATTGCCCGTGGGTCAAGCAAAACCATAAGAATGAGGACGTGGTCCCTTGAAAATATGGTGAGAATTATGACGAACATGTTGAAATTGAGGAGTATAAGATGTGCTAGGTTGTGCATCCTCATGAGCAAAGTTTGGATTAAACATGTTGTTTTCTCTATCAAGGTAAGTCATCAATCAAAGTTCAAACAAAATAATTTACAAAGAAGCACACAAGTTGGAATGGTTAACTTTGATTTCTTTTTGTTTGAACCTTGGTGAACTAATGATTTTTAACCAAAATTGGAGTGATTCACACAAGGGAGGAACCTAGTTTCAATGTAAGTTCACTTCGATGCCAACTAGGAACACTCTCTCACCGTGTATAGGCCAACTAAACTCGGGACTTCAAAGGTACCACCTGCCCAGCATCCGTGAGGGAATCCACGGGTGCGGGGACTTACGGAGGCTTGGTTTAGGAATTTCCGGTCCAATGACACGGAGTGCTCAATGGAGGGTCCTTCCCTCACCAAGAGGGGGTGTGGCTCCTAATGTAGAGAGAGGAGGTCTCCCAAACCAAATACACAGATGAATGCCATGCTATGTAAGAACATCTAAGCTGGAACTGATAAATAAAACAAAATATGTAAGTACACAGCAAGAAATATACAAGATGCCACCAGAGATGAACCCCAACAGAAGGTGTACCTGAGAATACCCTCAGGTGATGAACGCGCTATATGTCCCCAGCGCGATCTACAAAAAGCGCTATGGACACATAGCGCGATAAGCGACAGTGGGGAAGGGCTCAAAAATCAAATAAACACACACACTAATGTATTGACAAGCAGGCAACTAGAAGCACGAACGTGGTAGCACAAAGTGTCCCACCGTGATCGCCAATTTGTAGATCATGAATTTATGATTACCCCCCCCCCCCCCAAATTGATGATTTTGTATTTATCAAGATAATCTAGCAAGATAAAAGCGCTAAAGTCGATGATAAAAGAAGGGGGGTGAAACATGCATTAATAAGATCCGTGATCGCCACTGAGGCCAGAAACATGCCAAATAATAAAAATATTAAGATGGGGACATGTTACATACCTCAGAAATTCATGAGGGCCAACTGTAGGCCGGGATATGAACGCGCTATATCGTCCTAGCGCGTTCTTCAGGTCGCGCTATGAACATATAGCGCGATATCAGACAGGAAGCGGGCTTTTTTTGGATTCGTTCCTTCCTTGCTCCAAGGCCGGCCTAGGTGCAAGGGCTCCACGTATTGGTCTTCTAGTGCCTGCAAATAATCATAAACAACCAAACAAAAGGCCCATTAGACCGAGATTTTAGTAGAATCTGCCCCTATTCTTAATCAAAAGCATGCAAACAGGGGGCTCGATTACCTGGGGGTTTGGTGGTTTTTAAACCACTATGGATGGGCAAAAGATAGGTGTGGTGTGTGTGTATGCATGTATTTCGTAAAAGGAGTGTTTTGAAATCAATATGCAATACTATACGAAGATTAAAATTCGTAGATTGGGGGAAAGGAAAAGTAGAAAGAGGAATAACACAAAAAGGGCCCCTAAATACTCCCTTGGATGTGCGAGAAGCAAGGATCTATTGATCTGGCACGAAGAACTTCCTCCTCCTCATCAACATCTCGAGTGGCATCCTCTGAGAACGACCGCCAAAGGGTGCAATTTATAGGAGAAAGATCAAGAAGCAACCCTAGGTTGAAGTTCAATTCAATCCGATGATTTGGCGGCTCAAATTGAGGTAATCTTGCCGATTAATGAGGGGGAATGGTTCCTGCTAGGTTTAGAAACCTTCCTGGATAAGAGACACAATCAGAAGCTTACCAAATAAGGACTCCGAGTCGAAAGAAGGGAGTCTGGTTTGGAAAGGGCTCTGCCTGATAACGCGCTATATACCCATAGCGCGTTCATGAAGAACGCGCTATGACGATATAGCGCGATAACTAAAAGCCCAATAAATGATTTAAAAAAAGGAGAAATATCCTTTGGGCAGCCCTTTAATCAAATGTGAAGTGAGAATAACATCCAAAGTGGACGCTACAATGGTCAAACGTCAAGCAATAACAACTGCTCAAATGATAACTTCAATTAGATCCACCACGCGCTATGAACAAGAAAGCGATAAGAGCGGATAGCGCGGGAATGCCAAACTCGAGACGAGATCCAAGGTATAGAATTGAAATGTTGGGCCAAGAAGGGGGAGAAATCCCAGAAAATCAACCAATTAAGGATCAATTGGGGCATTAACTAGGAGAACAAAGAAAATGCTCAATTTATCGGCCAAAATTGGGTGTCTACAAGCATAAGACGTCAGTGAACGCAGCTGGTTGTTCTTCTAGTGAGGGGGTGCTTCTATCACGTAACACGTGACTCTCACGTTTCTCGTACGTCATGACCTTTCCGGGTTAGCCCCCTCGTGGTCTTGCCCGAGGTCAGTGTTGTGTCGTGTGCACGACGTTCCCGTCGTGTATGTGGTCATGTCTAGAAGAGCGTACACGACAATCAGGTCGTGTGTGCTTTAGGTCTGTCTTGTTTGTTTAGGTATTTATTAGGCTTTTGTCTGCTTTAGTAGGCCCTGAGTTTGTCGACGGATCGGTGACGCCTGACTCTGTGAGATCAGGGTTCGCCGTTCTATTGCTACTCAGAGTAGTTTGGGAGGCCGAGGTTAGTTCGGCAACCGTGTCTTCGTTCAGGTACGATTTTTCCCTTTTCTTTTAGCTGTTCCTACTCCTTATGTTCCGGTTTTCTTTTACCGCTTTGTAGTTTAGTTTTCCTGCTTTACTACTCCTACTGTTTACCAGCTATTTTAGCGTGTTACTATGTTGTTTTTCAGTGGAGATTCGCGTGACCCCAACTGGGCCAGTTACACGAGGCTCACCACTACTTTTCAGGTGGGTGGCGTCGTTCTGCTTCTGCAGTTCCTGGTGTGGCGAGTTCGTAGTGGCCAGCAGTACCTGCGTCGGGCTTCTCTCGACCTCAGTGTACGTCCTTTTTTCTGTCGACTGTACTGCTTGTCTTTAGCTTTGGACTGGACTCTGGTATAATTATTAATTCGAACTGTTAATTAAAAAGTAATTTTATTTCTGCTACTTTAGCAAACCGATCTAATGAAATTTAATTGCTTACTATTATATCTCAGTGGCCTCAATGTACTACACGATAATCCTTTTATCCCTTCGGAGCTTTACCGCTCTTGGGAGGCTTCACGGGTTCCAAGTGGTATCGGATCTGCTCAGTAGTCCTATCGGGTATATCCGGTATCTGGGATCCGGGTCGTCACAGGTGGTATCAGAGCATTGTTGTGTGAAGTTCATGGGGAATCCAAGATATACAGTTTCCAGAGTCCTGGAAGTCCAGTACAGTCTTCCGTTTGCATTAGGTTTGCGATTCTTTGTCGTTTTCGTTGTCATGGGTCTTTTCCTGGTGAGCTGCTCGATGCATGACTAGTCCCTCATGGTCATGTGTCCAGCTATCGATATGCCGTGATGTGACCCAGCTTGCAGTTGTGTTCCGTGGTTCTGTGTTCAGTACGGAGTCGGAATCCTGCAAGTGCTGCTGTTGTCATTTTATCGTTGTTTCTCTATGATTTTGTGCATTTGTTTTGGCACTGTGTGGACCAGGTCTTGTCGGTTAGCTTTGTTGTACTCTTCTCTCCTGGTAGAGTTAGCATGCGACTCGATCAGATGTAATATCTGAGTGAGGACTGACTTGATTGTGCTTGTGGTCTGGTGCTGTTGTTGGTGTCCTGGGTGCCAGGTTTCGTGGTTGCCTTTGGCACTGGAGCCGATGTGTCGAGCTGTCAGCTGAGAGGACTATGCTTCCTTTTTTAAGCTGATACTTGCCGTGTCTGTCGTTTTTATTTTCCCGATGTCTGTTGTCGGGCATGAGTCGTGTCTCTTTTCCTGTGAGACGTAAGCGACGTTGCCTTGTTTCGGAGGTGTTGGACTTGTGTTCACTTGGGCGCCGTGCTCGATCCAGAGCGTGTGCCGATGATTATGGTCTGACAGTGTTCCTCTGAGTTGTGTTTTTTGAGATTCGCGTTGTTTCAAGTTGTGTCTTGGGGTTGTTCTTCCCTGCTTCTTCTTTGCTAGTCCTTAAATTTTGAGGATGAAATTTCTTAAAGGTGGGGAGGATGTAATGCCTTGGATTCTTATCGGATTCTTATTAGGTCTTTCGGATCCTTTTCGGAGAGTTTCGGATCGCTTTTGTGGGTCTTGAGTTGAGTTTTATGATCCGTGTGAGTTTTTCTCTCGTACTAGTTACGGAACCCTGCGGTGAGGTTGTTTCTCAGTTCATCGACTCGTGGACGCTACAGTGGCGTTGCATTCTTTCCAAGGATTGTTTCGACTATTTTTGCGTATTTTTCTGAATTAGTCCATTTTCGGGCCAATTATCGAATTTTCATAAATTAGAAAAAATTCTAATTTTCTTTCTATTTATTTTCCTTTCACCTCTCTCCTCCCTCATTTCTCACATTTCTTCCTCTCTCTCGTTCTCTCTCCCCTCTGGTTCTCTCGGCGCGGGGTGCTGGTCGAGGTGAGGACGCGATGGAGTGATCGGGACGCGGGATGGGGCGAGGGTTTGAGCGTGGCGAGGCGCGAACCCTCGGTGGATTCCAAGAAGGCGCAGTTCGTTGTTTTGGCATTTTTGATGCAGATTAGTCACTTCGGCGCATGGTTTCTTTGGTGGAGGTAGGGAGACGGATCACCCACTTCCCCTCTACATTTCCCTATAGTTTCACGTCGTTCGGTGTGAGAACGAGCGAGTTTGGGCTCGTTTTAGAAAAATCATGATTTTCTGGAGTTTGTAGGGTTCGCCAAAAAACGGCGACGGATTCTAGATCAGTTAGTGTCAATGGACTCCCTGGAACGTCTGCGTTGCATATTCATAGATTTCATCGCAATTGGCGGTCATTCGGGACCGTTAGGAGCCCGGGAAGTCAGACGACTCCATTTGGGTTGATTTTGGAAAATCACACGTTTCTCGCCGTTTCTCAGCCGATCTAGCCCCGGTTTGAGTCTATGTGTTGTGTATGGTCATCGCCGTTGTATCCCCTTCGTTTCGGAGCGAACGGGGCGTGGAAAGGCCACGATCAGGCCGGTCCCACGATTTGCTCGCCGTGACGCTTAAGCGGTTTCACAGTAGCCGTTTTGGGCATCACGCGTCTGGTCTCTGACCATTTAATTCGTGTCGGTTTGGGTCTGAGCGGTCCCGCGATAGACCGCGCAGGGACTTGAGCGCCCAGTAGCCAGCCATTCAGTTCCATTAGGCGGGGGGTTTCCAACCGTGTTGTCCCTCTTCGTAGGTCAAGCGGCTCTGTCTGGTCCGCTCTGCCTCTTGAACGGTGTAATGTTGACCGTTCAGTGGCTTGGGGCGGTTCATGGAGCAGGTCCTCCTTAACCGTCCTGTCCCGTCAGTGTTTTGGTCAAAACCGTTCTGACCGGGTACTGTAGTAGGTCGGTTGGGATGAGCGGCTTCCTCCTAGCCGTCCTGTGTTCTGGGCAGTCCTTCCCTGACCGTCCAGATTGTTTGCTGTGGTCCTTGAGCAGCCCTATTCGGACCATTCAGTCCATTGAGCGGCCCCTCTGTGACAATGAGTTGAGTCCGTTGTTGAGTCAATTGGCCGTGATGGCATGATCCGTGTCCGTTTCTCTATGTGTGTGTCATAGGATGGTTAGTTAGTCCATGTCGCAGATCTTCTATAGATCGCTTGGTGGTTGTTCGGGCAGGTCAGCTGGAGTTGATTGATCCTAGTGGTCATATCGTTGATCGCTACAGTTGCCTCGTGGCTCTACCCCTGACCGCCTGTGTCATTTTCTTAGTGTGCATAGTGGCTTCCTCCTTGACTGCTTGGTTTCCCTAGCAGCCGAGTGATGGATCGCTTATGCCCAGAGTGTCGTTTCCCGTCGTTTTGATTTCCGTATGTCTTGGCTTGACCTTGTGGTCTGCCCACTGTCCCGTGGATGTCTCTTGACATCCTATGAGGGCCAAGACTACATTAGAAGGTAGCCAGGAGTCTTCTTGCTTGAGGTAGGATTCTCTTTCCTACTGTAGAGTCATCGTTGTCTGGGTCCGGTCAACCCGGGGTGACCCAGTGGTTGACAGGCAACCTTGTGTGTGTCTCGACAGTTCTGTCTAGCCCGAGACATAGTTCTGGACTCCTTGAGGTGTTGCCTTACCTCGGTTTACGTATCCAAGTGTGCTGAGGGTCTTGTTGATCCCTCAGGTCTCTGTGTGTCATTTTACGTGGTCATGTCATTTCTTCTGGCTTAGGATTAGACCGATTGGCGGCTTATTCTGCTTCGTACGATGATCTTGACTCCTAGTCATGAGACTCAAGGATCGTTGTGTCTGCAGGTCTAGTTGCCCTATCCTGAGTCTGTTGGCAATCGTTGTGCTGCCTTGGTGTTTCGTAGTACGTGTGGCACTGCTTCCTCGCCTATTTGTACTACAGCACTCTTGTTTCAGAGTTCTGTGTCTATTGAGCCTCCACTAGTCGTAGCCTGTCGACACGTTCCTGTGTTGGCCCACCTGGGAGTGGTGGTACGGTAGTTCCCGAGATATAGTTTTTAGGCTAGTTTCCGTGGGCTCCCTTGCCGGGTAGTAGCTTCCTTCTAGGGGTGAAAACTAGCTAGAGGCCTGGCTCAATGCATTAAGCTTGTGTGTGTGCACGTGCTCAGGGGCTTGGACTGACGCCGACGGGCGTTACCCTGTCTAGTCACTCGTTACTGTAGTTCCTGTTCTAGTTCTGAGTTTATCTTAGTCTCTGTCGTGCTTAGGCGGCAGCGTAGGTGAGACACTTGAGGCGCATCATAAGACGTTAGTGGACGCAGCTGGCTATTCTTCTAGTGTGGGGGTGCTTTTGTCACGTAACACGTGACTCTCACGTTTCTCGTACGTCATGACCTTTCCGGGTTAGCCCTCTCGTGGTCTTGCCCGAGGTCAGTGTTGTGTCGTGTGCACGACGTTCCAGTCGTGTATGTGGTCATGTCTAGAAGAGCGTACACGACAATCGGGTCGTGTGTGCTTTAGGTCTATCTTGTCTGTTTAGGTATTTATTAGGCTTTTGTCTGCTTTAGTAGGCCCTGAGTTTGTCGACGGATCGGTGACGCCTGACTCTGTGAGATCAGGGTTCACTATTCTGTTGCTGCTCGGAGTAGTTTGGGAGGCCGAGGTTAGTTCGTCAGCCGTGTCTTCGTTCAGGTACGATTTTCCCTTTTCTTTTAGCTATTCTTACTCCTTACGTTCCGATTTTCTTTTACCGCTTTGCAGTTTAGTTTTCCTACTTTACTACTCCAGCTGTTTACTTGCTGTTTTAGCGTGTTACTGTGTTATTTTTTAGTGGGGATCCGTGTGTCCCCAATTGGGCCAGTGACACGAGGCTCACTCCTGCTTTTCAGGTGGGTGGCGTCGTTCTGCTTCCGCGGTTCCTGGTGTGGCGAGTTCGTAGTGGCCAGCGGTACCTGCGTCGGGCTTCTCCCGACCTTAGTGTACATCCTTCTTTCTGTCGACTGTACTGCTTCTCTTTAGCTTTGGACTGGACTCTGGTGTAATTGTTAATTTGAACTGTTAATTAAAAAGTAATTTTATTTATGCTACTTTAGCAAACTGATCTAATGAAATTTAATTGCTTACTATTATATCTCTGTGGCTTCAATGTACTACATGATAATCCTTTTATCCCTTCGGAGCTTTACCGGTCTTGGGAGGCTTCACGTGTTCCAAGTGGTATCGGGTCTGCTCGGTAGTCCTATCAGCTATATCCGGTATCCAGGATCCGGGTCGTCACACTGCTGCTGCTTCTGTTCGAGCTGCGGTAGCTGTGCTTATATCATCGCCTTTCTATCATCTCCTCTTCTCTGCTACCGTAAGAGTTCTGCTACAGAAGCTGCTGCAATCAACCTTCTATTATCATCTCTGTCATCGTCCAAATCGTTCAACCAGGTAGGTGTTCTCAAGTACGAAGCCCAAACTAATAAATCTCAGATCATACGCATGCATATAGGTCTGTTAGTATGTTTTTAGTAGCTTTCTGCTTCGTTTTTCAGAGTTTTGGTAAAAGGGCGCCCCTCTATAGGGTGCTATTTTAATAAAACGACTGCACACACAGTGTTTATTCTATCAGTAATTAAATAGGTACACTATCTTTAAAATTTAATAACTATGAATTCTGATGTCCAATCTAATGCATGAGTATACTGCTAGATTCTTGCTATTTTTCCCTACATGACCATGTGTTTATTCCTGCGAAATTATTTTTATTAGAAAAGTGCTACTGTTCATGACCAATTTACACATGATTGAACAACGGCTGTCACCCTTTCACTATTTGAATATGGCGCCCCTGTCCTGGGCGCTATATACTGAAAAGAAGACTTGTGCCAGGGCGCCATTTACCCTGAGCAATAAATTCCAGAATTCTTGATTTTGTAATTGAAATATGGAAATCCTGGAATTGAAATTGAGAATTTAAATCCTGAATCTGTATGCTTTATTTCTCAAACTGGATTTAAAGAAGTAGAGACATGGGCTAAGGCGCCATTCTTCTGAGTTCCTGATTTATGTTGTTTTCTGTAACCCATTTCAGTGGGTTGTATATTGGCACTATATTCCAGTCCGTGAGTATAGTTTCACGTTTCACGATGTTTTCTCGATTACCCCACTATTTCTCGGTGATAGATGAACCCTCTGAGGGATATTCCTTCCTTTGGACTGGTGATTTTATCATAGAGACCTCCGTAAGTCTCCTCGTAGCCTTGGATTCCCTCAAGGCTGATTGAGCAGGTTGTACCACTAAAACCCATGACACTTTTTGATTGCCATGTCACTCTAAAGAAACACGGTATACCGGCCCTCATGATATGCTACTTAGCCACCGTGAGAATGTTTCTTAAGTTAATGGAATGGGGAAACCATACCATTGCTATCACTTAAGGATTTAGTGCCCTACATGTGGACACTAGTTCTTCCTACCATATCATGTACAAAGGACGAGCAATCATGTGAATATGAGCACTTATTCTTGATATCATGCCACCCATTAGGGAGCTGATTCCACTAGTTTTCAACGAGTTTCGTGATTGAACCGTTTAATCGTAGTACGTCCTTACATATCAAGTTCTATCCTTGTGATTATATTCCACAAGATCTACCTTGAAATTCATACAAGTTCGTTCCCTTGGAATTCTATATTGGCTATAACCATAGTGGATGTCGAAAATACATGACTCAATACTTATGCATATAGGGCCTGATCTGGTCCTGGGAGGAGCACCCAAAAGTACTTGTGCCCATGGGAGCTATATTGATCACGGTGTGGCATTACACTGAAGTACTCGTCGTTCTAGATAAATGGCATTTCATAACTCTTATACTTGTACTTGACTTGGCGTGATATGACATGCGTGGCCCGAAAGGGTATTTACTTGCTTGCTTGAAACATGATAGCCAATTCCTGACATGACTTGATAAATGTACATGCTTGCCTATCTTGAAATAATTACATGAAATCTTGGATATCTTGCTAGTTCACTCATTTATCTCTTGCCATACTCTCTCTATTGTCGTTTCGTGTGAACATGCATAGATTTACTTGCATTCATGTAACATGTAATTCACTTAAATCAAGCTAGCAATTGATATATAATTCCTACTGAGCATTCGCTCACCTAGTGTTTTCCCTATTTTTCAGGTAATTCCAATGACGAGACTCATTCGGATGGGGATGGACAAGAGTGAAGAGTCTAGAGCCAATCCAACCGTCAAGCGTTATCTAGTCCTATCTTTTATTTTTTTCTTGAGTCATCCATTGTACTTTTCCCTTTTATTGAGTCCTTAGTTCTTTTATCAAGAGTTGTAATAGAAGTACTTTGAAAGTTTATGATAAATAAAGAACTTGGTTATCATTACTTGTGCGCGCTCTGTCTATGTGTTTCGAATACACTTACGCTCTGATTGACATGATTGATATAAACTCGTCACGCATCTCCGGGTTCCTTCTGCGCTCGGGGCGTGACATATGCTGCTATATATACATGATGTGGACTTCGAAGAAGATATACACGAAACACACGAGTTCTAACGTTTTATCTTTCTTGTAGGAGAAGAAAGGGAGAATGAGAGGAGCTGAGCAAAGACTCTGGGTTTTCATGTACTTTCAATCGTTTCTGGAGTTTGTGATTGAAGAAGAAAAGGAGCAGAACGAGAAGGGGAATGCGAGGACGTTCTCATCATAGACATCCGGCTACCCTCCGACTCGAGCCTTAGAGGAGAATTTCTATAACCCGTTCTATCCATGGAGATTTCATTCTACATCTTGTTTATGCTTAGTGGAGTCATTAGCTTCAGGTTTCTACGCTTGTATTGAACATATCTTGTTTTCCAAATTTCCACTCTGTAAGTCTGTTGACCGTTTGTAAACGGTCGTGTTACTCTTGTGCCGTGGGTGTTGCGGCTTGTGTGTGTGTGACTGTTGATCCGTGTAGGATCATGTAGGAGACATTGTCTCCGTGTCTCTTGGAGCGAAAGCTCCGTGCACTTCATTGAAGCGAGTGGATCGTCACCGGTTTGGTGAGGGATGGACGTAGGGAGCCCGTCGTGATCCCGAACCACCTAAAAAATATATCTCACATCTGTGTGTTTGAGGTCTACCTACATATTTATATTCTTCTTGTTGATCGTGTGAGAACGGTATGCTTGAGAGAATTAATTTCTTTATAACTTATATTTCGTGCAATCATTTTCTGCGTTGGTAGTTATTTCAACTCACTGCGTTAAAATTTAAAAACTACCACTGCATTGTGCATTTGGCGGGGACAACACTAATTTCTACTTTATCACATCTATTTTAAATCAAGTAAAAGTTTTCTTAAAATATTGAATCACCCAATTCACCCCCCTCTTGGGTGTCATTGATCGCGGGACTTCAATTGGTATCAGAGCTAAGGCTCTATTTTTCATAGATCTAACGATCGAGAGTAAGATCCAGATCAATGGCTACCAAAGTGTTTTCCATGGATTCTCCACCTGTGTTTGATGGCTTTAACTTCGAGTTGTGGTTAGGAGGAATGTGTAGTCTTGTCAACTCATATGACCTTAAGCTATGGAAGCTTATCTCACATGGTCCTTATGAGTTGTTTAAAGACAAATCAGTCTGGACTGCAGACTATGAGTATAAACATGATCAAAATCATTTAGTTATAAGTTTGCTCACTACTGCAGTTAATGCTAACAGCTTTCCTTTTGCTTCCAGCTGCAGCTCCGCAATGGACATACTGGATGGATTGGTTGAATTCCATAAAGAGAATGAGGACAAATGTCTTATGGCAGGTATGAGTGATCATGGTAGTGATCAGCAGAATGGATCAGCCTCAGAGGTAAATTCAGATTTTGAAAATATATCTCTTGATGAACTATTGGATGCATATAGTGAGATTGCAAGTAAATACAAGAAGCTAAAATCTGAGAATAAAAAATTGAAAAAGAAGGTTGAACAAAAAAAAATGTGATTCCTCCTGTAAAAACTGCTCACATTTAGGGGAATTGATTGAGGCTCATGTGTTCGACATTGAATTTCATAAAGATCAAATTTGCTCCTTAAGAAATGAGAATAAAGAGTTAAAAGGAAAAGTAAATTCGATGGCTAATGATCAAACCTTGATAGATGAACTCATTCGCGATGAGAAGCTTGAAAAAGAAAATGAGAAACTGAAGGAATTGAACACGGCCATTTCTGAAAGATTGTTGATTCTAGAAAAAGGAAAGTTTGTGGCTGAAAGTGAATGTGAAAATGTGGATGGACTACAATAGGAAGTAGACAGCCTCAAGACCACTAATGCATTGTTGAATGTCAAGCTTGCTAGTTATGAAGAAGAATTTGTCAGTGCAGAATTGCACATTTCATCTCTTCAATCTGAAATCCAGGACTTGAATAATTCGTTGTCCAAGTTTGTGGATGGACAAGATAATCTGGATAAACTTTTGGGCATGAGAGTTAATTTTCAAAGGGAAGGGCTTGGCTACAATCCTGTAAAAAAGAAGTCTTTTGTGAATAAGGTTTATACCTCTTTTGTTCAAAGTTCAAGTATAGCCAGTACCTCTACTTCACCTCCAAAGCAGTCTTCTGTCCAAGAGATTAAAAAAGAAAATAAAAACCAGAAAATCAATTTGCATCAAAAATCTAAAAATGTTGCTAGGACCATTATACATGATAAACATACTTTTGCCACACACACATCCACCTAGAAAGAAAATCTCATATTTTTATTGTGGAAGACATGGTCATGTCATGCATGATTGTTTTACAATGAATAATGATAATCTAGAAGCATGCAGGAATATAATGAAGAATGGAAAAGACAAAGGTAGGTCGACGCACCCCAAGACTAAACAACACTACATGAAGGAAAAGGATTGGGCAGGTCGACACTACCAACCTACGGTGTCAACACATTCTATGTTCTGGACCCATTACCCTCAGCCAAATCCAAGGGCAGGTCGACCTAGGATCTCCAATGTGTTCAATACACCACCTGCATATTGGAAACAATACCGGAACAAAAAGTCACATGCTTCAAATAATCTTCATGCTTTTAAGTTTTCAAAGTCATGTTGTCATTACTGTGGTAAATCTGGGCATAACATGCATGATTATTTTCTGAAGAAAAATGATGAATTGAATGTTGTCAAGAAGTGGAAGCCACGTGCCAAGAGTGTTGCTAACCCACAAGGACCCAAGATGATTTGGGTACCTAAGAATGTAAAATGAAAAATCTATTTTGCAGGTGTGCCTTGGGGGAAAAAAGCATGAAATATACCTTCAGTCAAGAAGGTAAGGCGCACGGGCCAAGCGGCAAAAGTCAGGTTAAAAGAAAATCTAAAAATTGAAATCTGAATGCTCAAGTGATATCCCTCTTACTTCTCTATAAAAGGTGTTATGTCCTATTTTTCTTTATGCTGAATCTCATGTGCTAATGCATATGTCTGTACATGCATTCCATACATAGTTGTCTGCATATTTCTATGCATATCACTTGTCAGATAGCATCTTGTTGAAGGGGAGCTTAAAAATTTTCAAATCAAATTTCACTTCATACATTGAGTTTGCATATACTTTCACATTCTGTCATGTAAAAGTTGAACATTGTGAATTCATGTCATAATGCATTGCAATCCTCCTGCCTTCATCACATCCATGACTACATAGTATATCAAATGGTGACATGTGGAAGGGCAGGTTAAGCTTGTCTGAAAACTATCACCACATGTGAGGTGATCTTCGGATCTAAGTTCTCCACTCGGTACTATGAGTCAATTACTTAAAGGCTACATATGACATTAAAATTTCACTGAACATTTCACATTCTTGCACATTAAGGGGGAGTTGCCAGACTAGTCATCTGAACTTAGTGCCTAGGCTCATTCCTGAGTTATGCATTTAAGTCTAGAATTCTTAGGGTCACTTTAGTTGCTAAAGGAAGTCTTCATGTTATTCCTGTTAAATCTGAATCGAAATTGACAAATTAAATCATTTCAACGCTGGATGCAGATCACACTCCCAAAAATCTAAGTGATGTTGGGCCAGCTATGGCTACGTTTGAATCAACTGAAGGAGTATCCTGCAAGGATGAAGATGATGAGAATTCCTTCAACTGCTACCAAGAGATGGGCAGTGACCTTGATGAGTTCCCTATACCGGTTGCTAGATTGGAAGCAGTCCGGACTCTCTCGTCCTAAGCTACTTCACTAAATTTTAAATTATCTTAAATTGGATGTCAAATCTGCCATTCTTATTGGGAACATCAAGAGGATGTTTTTGTAAAACAACTTCCAGGATCCAAAACATCCTCAATATGCGTACATGCTGTAGAAAGTCTTATACGGACTGAAGCAAGCACCAAGGGCATGGTATGAGAGGCTCATCTCATTCTTACCTGAAAATTGACTCACGACAGGTAAAGTTGGTCAGACCTCATTCATAAAAAAATTCAGGTAAAGACATGCTAGTGGTTCAGGCTTATGTAGACGATATCATCTCTTGAACTATTAACAATGTCTCATGTGATGAAGATGTCTAAATCTATTTTTGAATAATTCTTTATTGGAACTATATGTTCGATGACTAATTTGAACTTAACTGCATTTCTGTTATATCAAATACTGGGTAGTGGAAAGGTGGATTACGTCCACTTGGAAACTCTCACTATGCGTGAGTTGGTCTTTGGACCAAAGTTCTCCGCCTCGTACCAGAACTCGAAGAAATTGAATGATTGGCTTTGAATGAATTTTTTGATGCTATTCTATTCTCCTTTGATAGCTAGCCCCATGTCATAAGAGAACACATTGCACTTTCACTGAAATTTTTTGAAATTCATGTATTTGTCAAGGGGGTCTTGCTAGCTAAACAACTTGAAATGAATGTTGTTTCATTTTCTATTGACTGAGTGACCTCCAATTGTAACATGCAACATGCTTATGATGAATTGCTTCAAATTTTCTGAAATTGATCCTTAATAATGTGAAAAGTTCTACAATGGAAATGTCAATTCTTGAATGGCTTATGAATGTCTTCAAAACTTTTGAAAAGTGATTAAAAATCTGCTCTTGAATAATTTCTGAAAATAAATAGATTGCATTACATGCTTCAAATGATTTCTGCACCCTTGTATATAAAGCTCATGTGTTGAAAAATGTCCCATGCTCATCTTTCAAATCTGAATGTTTTTTTGTAAGTTCTGTCATAATGCATCTTGCATTGCATTGTCATATTATTATAGGTTGCATTACATTAGAATTCATGCATTAGGTGCATTTAGTTCATTCAAATGAAAAACTAAAAATTTGTATTTTCTACCCATGTTAAAATTTGCAATGCATTTAGAACTTTCAAATGAAAATCTGAAATCTTGCATCACATTGCATACGTGCATATCATTTTCTGCATATCATGCGTATAATCCACATCTTAAAATGCACCATTTTGAACATTGTTCATATTACATATTTGCTAAAATGAATTCTTCCAATATTGGTATCATATCTTCGGGACCAACAAGAATTACATATCTTTTCATTTTGTACTGCATAATTGCATATACTCTCTTTGTGTGTTTACATGTTATTATATGCTATTCACCCCCATCTTTGAAATTTCTGTGACCTTATATTTTCTTGCTACATAATGCTACAGTGAGTCATCACTGGAGTGTTTATTGTCATACACTCAGGAGGAGTAAACTTTTGATAAGTGCATCTACTTAGGGGGAGCTGTACTGTTATGTGTTCATAATATTTTTGGTGTACATGCTGAATCAAATTCGCACACATCATGCACAAAATGTGAAAAAGAGTGTTAAAGATAAGGATATAGGAATTTCTTTTCAACACTGTAGAGATATTAAACTTGCTGCATGTATGTTGAAGAGGCAGTTGAGGAAAAAACTGCCTGCTTAATTTTTAATAAAAGAATTTGAAAAGAAAAGGTAGAGCAATGTTTAGCTTCACTGAGTAAATTGGACGCATGTCACCTGAGACGTGATGTGGTTCATTTCTAAAAAGTGTTGACTAAAGTACCTCTGTTCAAAATGAAGTGAAATGGTTCAATATTCAGAGTAATCGCGGATTCTGGCATGAGCTGCATGCGTCTACTCGCGTAAAAAGGAATTATCTGAACTTGATCATTGTTAGCAAAATTATGATTATCTTTGTGAAATCATTGACAAATTTGATGTGAAAATTTTTTTATTGAGGTAGAGGGTAACCTCCAATACGCTGTTATCAAAATTGAAGTGCAGTCTGTCAAATGTCTCATTGTGTTGATCTGAATATCCATATTGCAACTATCACTTTTCATGTTACTCACTTACACTTCTGAAAATTTGATTTATTATGTACTCAGAAAATTGATTGACTGCTTTAGCAATTACATGAATCTCCTATATGATTACACAATCTCCTATGTGCTACATACGTGCATTCCGGTTGTCATGACTCTCATGCATCTTTCTTATACCCATTCCCTTCTTAAATAAGTAAGGGGGAGATATGTTACATGTATATATATACGTAACTGTCTGGTTGCATTGTGTACATTTCATATGTCATCATTTGTATGTATCTAGCTTCATGCATTTCAAAAGAAAATGTAAAAATATGAAAATCAATAAAATTCTAAAAATTTAGACTTCAAATTCTTTGCACTTGCAACATGGGGTGTTGGCTTTGAATGGTATCATCTTGTTTTGTGAATCTTGGTCTGCAACTCTTAAGACTACACACCTTTCTATCTCCATAATCAACAATTGGAATCACAAAGAATCAACATGTCTTTTGTTCCCCATATCCTTGCCTTGCTATTATCTCATTTGAACTTCTGAAGTTGGCTCTTATTGATTTATGAATCTGCTTGCTGAAATTTGAACTTCCTTGCCTTCCTCCCACTTTTTGATCATGTCAAAGGGGGAGAAGAATATAATCTTGTCTGTGTCAGTCATAAAGTTTGTCATCATCAAAAAGGGGGAGATTGTTGTATATGCCTTGCATATATTTTTGATGATAACTAAACTTTATGTTTGCTTGCACTTGTTATTGCTTGCACATGTTCTTGATGTCAGTGTGCACTCATGTTGTTGTTCAAATATGGTTGAGATGGCAAATGGCTTTTGAGGCAGGCTCAAACATGTTGGTTAAATGAATCACTATATGGTCTTGATTCTTGGTTGAAATTGTTGATTTTCCAAGAGGTTTCATAGCTTTTAACTGTGAACAAAGTCTTTGTGCATCTCATGATGTATTAACCTTCTTTGTGCATCAAAATGATGTATTAACCTTGACTATCTTGAATTATAGGATCAAACCTGATGGTGGTCGCATGGAAGGTAAAAACGTGTAGATAAGCACTTTGCTATCTTCAACTAAAACATGTGGTAAACCATGTCTACATTCTTCAAGAACCTTTGGTAAGGCTATGGAAGTCGCAAATCTGGTAAAGCAAGTATAGTCGACTTGCCTTCATGGGAAGTTGACTTGGTCTGATGTGAAAAGATTCTTTTATGCCTGAACATGTGGATTTGATTGTTGGTGGAGGTATTGACTTAACCTTGATCAATAGATTGGAAGCTGATACTTAGGCTTTCAAATGTTTCTCATACATATCTTTTCATGTGCTCTTAATGCGTTGAACTTGTTCCTTGCATTTCCACAAAGGGTCTTTTTGAAATGAGATTTCATGGGTCTTTTGCATAGTGTTGAATGCATTCCGTGCATAATCAAAGCCAGATTAAAACCAAAATGCATGAATTGAACGAGGATATGAAGCTCAAAAGGATCGTGTTTCAAAAGCCTAGAATGAGTCCAAAGCAACTCAAATTGAATGGAACAAAGTGTGGTCTTATAGTATATTCTATAATGATATGATCCATGGGCTGACAATCTTATTTCTGCAGGTTTTTCAAAGTTCCGTCGACCTGGCCAGCAGGGGTGGTCGACCTAATCTCCCAGAACTGAAAACTCTGTAAAATTACAGAGTTTGGTTGACCGCCCCCACTGGACCGGTCGACTGATCCTCCCAGCAATGAAATCTACAAAACCTGTAAAATTTTGATCGACCGACCGCCTACCTCCGGTCGACCGAACCCCCCGAGGCAGCCAAGTTTGACCTTGTTTTTCACCAACGTGTTCAAGCCTCTCTTGTGGACTTTTCAGTCCTCTAGCCTCCAAATTCTCTAGGAAACATGGATCTATGTCTGGGGATGTTCCTTGACCAACCCAAGACTTATAAAAACACCTCTTATGGCAAAGAAACAAAAGGGGATCTAAGGAATGAAGGAGAGGCTGCCAAAGGAGAAAAAAGACTACTGTAGCTCCGTGAACAGTAACTCGTGCAAGATTTCTTCATGCATCTCCAAGCTCTTCAAGCTCCATCTGAAGCCAATCAATCTCCATTCAAGTGAAGAAGCAAGCCTTGTTCAAGATCTGCATCATACACTAAGGGGGAGCCTAAATCAAGAGTTCTTTCTTTTGTGCTTCATCTGTTTTTAGGTTTTAAGCTTCAAGTCTGTGTTCTTCGTAATCTGCAAACATTCGTGGGTGTGTGGATCAGTTCAGATCCGTGGTTGTGCATGTTGTCTTGTTTAGATCTATTTGTGTGTGCGTGGATCTTCTTAGATCTACATGTGTGTGCGTGGATCCTCTTAGATATGCGCGTGTGTGGGGATCTATCTAGATCCGGTTGAACCAGTGTGTAGAGTACTACATCTGTTGTAGTGTGTGTGGGTGTTGTTGATCCGGCCGTTGGATCGTGTTGGAGACTCCGTCTCCATGTGTCTGTGTGTGTTGGGGTGCGTCCCCGTGTGTGTGTTGGAGCGTTGCTCTGTGTTGGGATTTATTCCCGTGTGTGTTGGAGCTTTGCTCCGTATTGGGGAGTCTTCCCCGTGCTGGTTTTTCAGCAGTGAAGCTTCACTGGGTTTTGGTGAGGGGTGGATGTAGGTTGCCTTTAGCACCCCCAATGAAGCAATGGAGAAATCAAACTTCTTCCTAAAGAATCCTATATGAATGCCTTATATAAAGAACCATATCTTGTGAGGACTAGTATGTAAATGTATAACCCAACACCACTTTATGCCATCATGGGAAGTACATACTGAACTTTTTCCTAAAGAATTCCACATGGAGTTCTTATATAAAGAACCAAACCATAAGAGGAGTAGCATATAAATGTACATGCCAACTTTATGCACATGGGTAGTACGTAAGTGGGTGTTCTTTTCCAACACCAAGAGAATGGGCGCCCCTTACCAGGGCGCCATTCAACAAATTGAAGACTGTCTGAACAGGCGCCATTTCCCTTGGGGCCACCATCCCACTATAGCATTAATATATATATACACCATGAAGGCGAACACATGAAAGTTGCAGTCTTGTGTAAAATGGACGCCCTCTTGCAAGGGCGTCATTCTCATGAATAGGGCCACCCAGATTAATAGACGCTCTCATGCAGAGGTGTCATTTACATGAATAGTACCACCTAGATTAATGGACGACCCCTTACAAGAGCATCATTTAATCTGTGTTTCTAGAAGGTTGAGGCACGAACAACCCCATTTAGCTGGCAAAGCACCCTGTCTAGATCTTGTCTACTCAACCGAACCTGCAAGGTAATAAACCCATGCTTTGTGATCTTCTATAACTAATTCCCTCCGTACCACTGACAGAGGCTACTGCCATCATCAGTGCTGCTTGCAGAAGGGAATATTTCCCTTCGTTCTATCGGTAAACGTGAAGTCTACGTCCTGCTACTGGAGCTTTATGGCTGCGGAAAACGTGTGGCTTCATCCTTGGATTTTTATTATGTCATCTGTACCTCGTAATCACGTCAAAAGGTAGGTGTTCTCAAGATCTGGCTTAACTAGTAGTTAATATAGGTTAACATGCATGCTAGTTAAATCTGGTCATTTAAGGCAGGGGTATATCAAAAGGCTTAGTAGGAAGGTTAGGCCACGCCTATCTAAAACACTAAATCTTGCGTGAGTAGATTCTCCGCCAAGTACCCCCTGTACAGCACACAGTTTATACTCATAATCTGTCCTGATTCTTGAAATTAATCGATGTTTAAAAATTGATATCTATGAAATTAAACTCAAAAATTGTAGCATGAGCATGATCGTACAATCCTACAAATTTCCATGTCGATCTATGTCCTTGCTTCCTGATTCTGTGAACGTGTTATAAATCATGAACAGTAAGTACGTGATTAGTAGCCATCATGTTCAGAAATTTATATCTATTGAACCAGACCATAAAATTCTCGCATGAACATAGTTCTGTGATCTCAAAATTTTTCTCTACTTGACCATGTCCTTATTTCCTAATTCGGAGAAACTTTAAAAATATGAATAGTAACTAACCACAGTGTTCAGAAATTTATATTTATTGAACTTGACCATAAAATTATCGCATGAAAATAGTTCTGTGATCCTGATATTTTTCTCTACCTACCCATGTCCTTACTTCTTGATTCGGAGAAACTTTGAAAATATGAATAGTAACTTGTATCTCGGAATGTACCTCTCTGATGCGAAGCATGACTCACTTGCAAACGGCTCAATTAGTGACTCTCCGCAGTGACGTCAATTAATTGAAGACACTGCAGAGGGGCGCCAATTGACCAGAGCCTTTACATCAAATAGCGACTGTGATGACCCGGATCTCGGATACCGGATATACCCGATAGGACTACCGAGCAGACCTGATACCACTTGGAACCCGTGAAGCCTCCCAAGAGCGGTAAAGCTCCGAAGGGATAAAAGGATTGTCGTGTAGTACATTGAAGCCACAGAGATATAACAGTAAGCAATTAAATTTTATTAGATCGATTTGCTAAAGTAGCAGAAATAAAAATTACTTTTTAATTAATAATTTAACAAATATACCAGAGTCTAGTCCAAAGGAAAGACAAGTAGTACAGTCAACAGAAAGGAAGGGCGTACACTAAGGTCGGAGGAAGCTCGACGTAGGTACCGCTGGCAACTACGAACGCGTCACACCAGGAACCACGGAAGCAGAATACGCCACCCCCCTGAAAAGCGGGGGTGAGCCTCGTGTCACTGGCCCAGTAGGGGTCATGCAGATCCCTACTGAAAAACAACGCAGTAACACGCTAAAACCGTAGGAAAACTAAACTACAAAGCTGTAAAAGAAAACTGGAACAGAAGGAGTAGGAACAGCTAAAAGAAAAGGGAAAAGCCGTACCAAACAAGCGCGGTTGTCGAACTAGCCTCGGCTCCCTGAACTACTCCGGGCAGCACCAGGAAGGCAACCTCTGATCTGACAAGGTCAAGAGTTGCTGATCTGTCGCGCCCACAAAGATAGGCAAAAGCCTAGAAAGACACAGACGACCTAAAGCATACACGACTCGGTTGCCGTGCACACTCTTCTAGACACGACCACACACACATGACTAGAACGTCGTGCATACGACAGAACAATGACCTTGGGCAAGACCACGAGAAGGCTAACCCGGAAAGGTCCCGACGTACGAGAAACGCGAGAGTCACGTGTCATGTGACGGAAGCACCTCCTCACTAGAAGAACAACTAGCTGCGTCCACTGACGTCTTATGCTGCGCCTACAAGTGTCTCATCTACTATGCCGCTGAGCACACGGCAGAGACTAAGACACTGTAACCAGAACAGAAACCACAGTAACGAGTGACTAGACAGGGTAAGGCTCATCGGCGTTAGTCCAAGCCCCTGACCACGTGTGCACACACCGACTCTTGCTGGAGAGCCAGGCCTCTAGCTAGTTTTTCCCACCCGGCAGGATACTACTGCACAGTGGGGCCCCACGGAAACTAGCTTAAAAACCGTATATCGGGAACTACCTTCGACACCACTCCCAGGTGGGACAACATGTCGTAACGCGCCGTCAGGCTACGACTAGTGGAGGCTCACTAGACACAGAACTCTGAAACAAGAGTGTTGTAGTACAGACAGGCAAGGAAGCACTACCGCATGTACCACGAAGCACAGGACACGAGGTAGCATACCAGACTACCACCTGACTCAGGATAGTCAACTAGACCTGAAGACACAATGGTCCTTGAGTCAGAAGACTCGGGTCAAGATCGTCATACAAAGCGGTACAAGGCCCCAATCGGTCTAATCCTAAGCCAGAGGAAACAACTGTAGAAAATGACACACGGAGACCTGAGGGAACACCAAGAACCCTCAACACATCTGGACACGTAAATCGAAATAAGATTATACCTTGAGGCATCCAGAACCATGTCTCGAACTGGACAGAACCGCCGAGACACACAAGGTCACTTGCCAACAACTGGGTCTAAATGTGTTGACCGGAACCTGACAACGACTCTACACCAGCACAGAAACCAAAGCATGCCCGGCTATCTTATATCGTGGTCATAGCCCTCATAGGACATCAGAAGATGGCCACGGGAACGTCAAACCACAAGGTCAAGCCAAGACATACGGAAATAGAAATACCGAAAATACAACAGGCAGTAACGCGTTCTAACCCTATAGCACGATCTCAACGCACTATACAGCCTAAACATGACAACGCCCGAAACTACCATATCGCGCTCACCATGCATAGCGCGATTAAACAAGATCACACCTACCAAGAGCAACGCGTTCTGGATGATCGCGCTAGGAAAGCATAGCGCCTTCTTCAAGAACGCACTCGGAACATATAGCGCCTTCTTCAAGAACGCGCTCGACACCCCTAGCGCGATAAAAGAGATCGCGCTCATTACATAGAGCGCGTTCTTAACCGCCTCTATTGTTCATCTCCTTCACGGAACGCGGTGTATCGTGGTGGTGCGTTCTACTGAGAACGCGGTGCCCACGTATAGCGCGTTCACGTCTGGAGCAAAAATGGGGAAACCCGCACGAAAACCTTATTCCACGCCCTAATCGTCACCAGAACGACGTGGAAACACTTATAACTACCTCGCCAACCTTCCACAAGCCGGAAGGGGCCAAACCACGCTAAAAAACACTAAAAATGGGTGATTCTCATGAATCGACCCAAAAGGACACAGAAGGGAAACCGGCCTTCTACCGGCCCCAAATCACGGCCAAATACAACGAAACTAGCGGGAATGGCATCCAGACATGCCAGGGGTTCAAATGATACTTATTTTACTAAAAATAGTCGCCATTTTCCGACGAACCCTATGAACTCCTAAAATCACGGTTTTTGCTAAACGAGCCCAAACTCGCTCATTCTAGCCCCGAACGACGTGAAACTACCGGGAAAACGTAGAGGGGAAGTGGATGATCCGTCTCCCTACGTCCACCGAAGAAATCGTACGCCGAAGAGACTAAACCGCGCCGAAAACCACGTCGCGAGCTCGACCGTCGACTTTGAATCCACCGTTCGAAATCGTGCCAAAACCGATCTGATCCTCACCCGATCGCGCACCTCATTGACCCCACGCCGTCGCCACCTTGCCCACGAGCATCCTTCGTCTACAGCCGGAGCCAGAAGGGCGAGAGAGGAGAGAAAACGGGAGAGAGAGGATGCGACGGTGAAATGAGAAGGAGGAGAGAGGAAAGGAAAAGAAAAAGAAAGAAATTAGGAATTTACCTAATTTCTGAAAATTCAATAATTAGCCCAAAAATGGACTAATTCAGAAAAATACACAAAAATAGTCGAAACGATCCTCGGGAAGAGTACATTGCAACTGTAGCGTCTACGAATCGATGAACTGAGAAATAAACTCACCGCAGGGTTGCGTAACTAGTGCGAGAGAAAAACTCATACGGATCGTAAAACTCAACTCAAGACCCACAAAAGCGATCTGAAATTCTCCGAAAAGGATCCGAAAGACCCAATAAGAATCCGATAAGAATCCAGGGCATTATAGCGACACCCCTAGGTGTCTTCAATTAAATGAAGACACCTTGAAGGGGCGCCAATTCCATTTTTGAAAAAATATAAACACCGCATTAGAAATTTTATATCTATGGAATCAAAACCCAACAACTTTGCATGAGCATGATTCTGAACTCCCGAGAATTTTCTCTACCTATTCATATCCTTGCTTTCTATTTCTGAGAAACTTTTACGGTATGAATAGTATATGAATAGTATTTTGAGTCACAGAATGTACCTGCCTGGTGTAAATCACCCCAATTAATTGAATGACAAAATTGATGTGACACACCCTTGGACCAAATTAAACAAGCACAATTTGCAATCAAACGGACCGATATTGGCGGCTACTCTCCCGTCGCTCACCCGAATCCGGGGTAACTCGGTGATACCGAGTGGAGGTTGTGTGGGCTGGGACCTTGCTGGTAGAGGGCCAGCAAAGCCAAGGTTGGTTCCCCAAGGATATGGCTGGCCCAACTCAATGAGGCCGACGATGTGCCAAGGGCACGGGTTGCACTCTTCACCCCACGGTGATCTCTTGAAGCAATGGAGGTTAAGGATCGAGCTCTCACTCTCACAGCCAGCGGAGTTTATGAACTAATATTTGGAAAAACAAGCACTAAATAGAGCTAAGGTTGTAGCACTTACTCGACCGGTTTGAAGAAACCGGTCCCGCTCGGAGACGTGGGCGAGCAGGGAAGCGTGGGTTCCCCACACGCCGCGTCGGAGAAGCTTGACCTGCTTAAGTCATTACAACACTACACCCCAGGCAAGGGGGGGACCTTGGGGAAGGGAAGTCAATGAATATAACAAAACACTACCTCCCACAGGGAGGGGCTGTAAGCCGGCCAGGCGGGGACGGGGGAAAATGCAAAGGGAGGCCGAATGGTGGATGATGCCAATTCTGTCTGCTCTCTATGAGTACAGATAGACTGTCGAAGATGTGGACGCTGTGACCACTCCCGAATTTTTTTGGGGACGAGACCAGCTGGAAAATATTTGTAGGAGACCCGGGAAGTCGTCCAAATTTTTACGATTTATCAGGTTACCGGTGCTGGTCGGAGCAGAGGCACGAATAGGGAAGCAGAGTTCTGGCTCTGTCTACGTCTGGACTACAACAGTAGGAAGAAAAAGTCACCTCGGGCGCTCCCGAGCTCTGAATCAGGCTTGGACAGAGTCGAAGGCTTTTTTGTCGAGTCCTCTTCGAGCAGAGAGCCACGGGGACTCCAGGCGATGTCGGGGTAGACCTGAGCAGGCCAAACAGTGCTCGGGTGTTGGGCCAGTCCAGTAGGGGACAGACCAGCACACCTGAGGGAGAAAAATGAGAAAATGCTGCTCTGGAGGCCGAACAAAGTCCTGCTTCTTGGAGATGGAAGTACACTCGTAGCAGAAGCTCTCGGCCAAGCGGCGCCTCAAGAAGCAGAGGGATGTGGGTGTGGGAGCATCTGGAAGTGTCCTATGGATGCTGTTTGGAGCTATCTTGCACAGTCATAGAAGAACGGCTCCCCTGGGCGATCACGAACTCAGAACGGGACGGGACTACCGCCGTTGCGAAGAGGATGGAAAGACGCTTCCAACAGTAGCTTTTGGGTTTCTAGGGACATTTGGACAAAGCCGAGGTTGCCTCTGCAAGCTGCCATTCCTCTGTTAACTCTGAGCTGAGAACTGGTCAGCTGGGATCTGCTACAAGGCCGGGGTGGAGATGGTGCCAATGGGTGGAGGGGTTGAGGGAAGGGTAGCAGAGGGTGTGGGGAGTCAAGGGGAGGGCTAGGGCTGTGTTGGAGGAGGAGGAAGAGGGGAGGGATGCACGGGGGCAAGGTGATGGTTCTGCCAAGGTGGAGGGAGAGTGAAGGGTGGTGGAGGCTCTTGGTGGAATGGATTGGAGGGAAGGAGAGGGGCGGCCTATACTAATGGAGAGGGCTGGGGGCGACCTAAGGCTGGGAGATGGAGGGAATTTCAAATTCAAATGGGTCTTGGGGGTTGGGTGATTGTGTGGGGAAGAGAGGAGATTGTGTTGGAATGGGGAAGATTGTATTGGAATGGCCAAGGATCTTCTAGGGAGAAGCAAGATTTGGTGGGGATTTGGTGGAGGGGGTTTCCAATACACCTAGGGAAGGGATGGGGGGTGAGGTGGCAGGTGAGGTGGAGGAGAGAGAGGGTAGGTCGCAGCCCCCCCTTGTAGAGAGAGAGGGAGAGAGAAAGGGAGTGGGGATTCTCTCCCCTAGGGCTTCTCACCCCTATTGGATTCACTCCACTTGAACTATATAATTTGAACTCTCAAATAGAAATTTGGCATTCATTCATTAATTTGAAATGGGGGGAATGGGGTCCTATATATAAGCAACCCACATTTTACAAAAAGTCCCTGACTCATGTAACAATGACAAATAAGTAAGGGTGGTAGGGGCGGCCTTAGGCCAAGCCCACAAAATTGAGCCCAATAGCTAACCTAATGACACTTAAACTTAGGAAAATAAACTAAGACCTAGGGACATGACTCAAATAAAGTGGAAAATACATCAAATGACTCCAATAAAAAGCACAAAATGGATAAATGGGCCTACATAGTGTGAAGCCCGGGCTCAAATGACACCAGGGTGTAAAGATGACCCGAGCCAGAGGGACTCGTGGGTGATGCCTCCATCAAATCCCCTGGGCTGCAAAGAGCTCGACTCTATCGAGTAGGGGTCCATCCTGCTGTGATACCGCTTGAGAAGGTCAGGATCCACCTGCTGGAGGTCTTCCCGACTCACCCACGAATCTTCCGAAGGAGGCCGATCCTTCCACCTAACGAGATAGCACTCGTATACCTTGCTCCTGGTGGTAATGACTTGTTCATCCAATATTCTTTCAATGCGCTCACGCTGGACTCTCTTGACTGGTGGTCTCTCCTCATGGGTGGGTGCTCTCTCAATGGGAGGAATAGGCTCAATATCCTCACTGGATACCACCGTGGGTCCCTTATATGACACTAGGTCGGCTACATTAAATGTAGGACGCACTCCATACTCCTCGGGGAGATCTAACTCATAGGCATTAGCGCCAATGCGCCTCAGAACCTGGAAGGGACCAGCCCCACGTGGCCTCAATTTGGAGATGGCTCCCGGGGAGAGCCTCTCTATCCTCACCATCGTGAAGTCACCCACATGGAATTCTTGGTGACGCCGATGAGAGTCGGCCATCCTTTTATAAGTCTCATTCTTTTTGCTGATGTGCTTGTGGATTTCTTCATGCAATTCTCTAATATGTTGGGCAAAGGATTCAGCTAAGATAGACACTCTAGCATGCTGGGGAAGGGGAATGAGATCTGAAGGTTTCCTTGGCTTGTACCCATGCACAGCCTCAAATGGACTCATTCCTATGGACTTATTGAGAGAGTTGTTATATGCAAACTCAACCTGAGGTAGAATGAGGTCCCAATTCCCTGGACGATCCTCAACAAAACACCTAAGGAGGTTCCCTAGACTCCTATTGACAACTTCGGTTTGGCCATCAGTTTGAGGGTGGTAGGCTGTGGAGAATTTGAGGAGGGTACCCATCAAGTGCCAAAGAGTCTTCCTGAAATAGCTGGTGAACTTGACATCCCTATCAGAGACTATGGTCTTGGGTAGGCCATGGAGACGAACAATCTTGTCAAAGAACAATCGGGCCACATGGGAGGCATCGGAAGCTCTGGAGCATGGGATGAAGTGGGCCATCTTTGAAAATCTGTCAACGACCACATAGATTGAGTCATGCTTTCTTTGAGTCTTAGGTAGGCCTAGCACAAAATCCATGCTTAAGTCTTGCCATGGACAGCCGGGGATGGGGAGAGGGGTATAAAGGCCGGTGTTTTGCTTCACCTGTTTGGCCGAAGCACATGTGCGGCATTGACCCACTATCTTGCCTACGTCTCTCTTGAGACTTGACCAATAAAACTTACCCTCCACTAGAGCAATGGTTTTGTGAACCCCAAAATGGCCAGCTAGTCCTCCTGCATGTAATTCCCAAACCAAGAAATCACGGAGTGAGGTCCGTGGAATGCAAAGCTTTGGCCCCTTGAAGAGGAACCCATCCTCTAAGACAAATCCCTCATGTTCCTTGCTAGAATGGGTGGTCAAGGTGGTATAGATGTGCCTAAAGTCGGGGCAGCAAGGGTACTCATCCTTGAACCTATCAAATCCGGTCACTTCCACTTGGATAGTGGATAAAAAAGAGACTCTCCTACTAAGGGCATCCGCCGCTCGATTCTCACTTCCCGCTTTGTGTTTGATAACAAAAGTATAGGATTGGATGAACTCAACCCATCGGGCATGTCGGGCATTCAGCTTTTGTTGGGAGTTGAGGTATTTGAGGGCCTCATGGTCAGAAAAGATGACAAACTCTTTAGGCAACAAGTAGTGCCTCCAATGTCGGAGGGACTGAACCACGGCATAGAATTCTTTGTCATAAGTGGAGTATCTTGTCCTAGCATCACATAACTTCTCACTGAAGAAGGCTACCGGGTGTCCCTCTTGGCTAAGAATCCCTCATATTCTTATCCCGGATGCGTCACATGAGACTTCAAAGACTTTAGAGAAATCGGGCAGGCATAGGACCGGGGCTTGGGTCATCTTCTCCTTAAGTTCTTGGAAGGCTTTAGAGGCTGATTTGGTCCACACAAAAGTCCCCTTCTTGAGACAATCGGTGATAGGGGCAGTGATAGTGTTAAATCCTCGAATAACCCTCCTATAGAATGTGGCCAACCTATGGAAACTTCGGACCTCATGAAGAGTGTGGGGCTCTGGCCAATCTAGAATAGCTTGGACCTTTTCGGGGTCCATGGAGACACCTTTGGTAGACACCACAAATCCTAGGAAGGTAATAGATGTGGTCATGAAGTGACACTTGCCTCGGTTGGCAAATAGACTCTCTTGTCGAAGGACGGTGCAAACTTGCCTAAGGCGGTCAAGGTGGGCGTCTTGGGATTGACTATATATAAGGATGTCATCAAAGTAGACCACAAGGAAGACCCCAATGAAAGGCCTAAGAACCTCCATCATGAGACGCATGAAAGTACTTGGGGCATTTGAGAGGCCAAAAGGCATGACCAACCATTCATACAAGCCATCCTTAGTCTTGAAGGCCATTTTCCATTCATCTCCGGGCCTAATACTAACTTGGTGATAGCCACTCTTAAGGTCTATTTTGGAGAAAATAGTGGCTCTAGCAAGCATGTCAAGCATGTCATCAAGTCTAGGGATGGGGAATCTATACTTGACGGTGATTTTATTAATGGCTCAACTATCTAGACACATCCGCTATGATCCATCCTTCTTAGGAGTGAGAAGGGCCGGTACGGCACATGGGCTTTTGCTAATGCGGATGAAGCCCTTCCTAATGAGTTCCTCTATTTACCTCCGGAGTTCAGCACGTTCCGTGGGATTGAGGCGGTAATGAGGTAAGTTAGGAAGGGTGGCTCCCGGGACTAGATCAATTGCGTGTTGCACATCACGCATGGGAGGGAGTTGATCCGGGAGTTCCTCCGGGAACACATCATGAAACTCCTCTAGGAGGTGCCGGACTTCTATCGGATGGGGGTTGGAGGGGGTGGGCTCTCCTAGACAAATGACTTCCGCACATAGGGGTGTCCCTTGAGCTATATCCTCCTCAAGCTCTTTCTTGGTGATGAGGTGAAGGCCCTTGGTCAATCCCGAGGTCACACCTTGTTTGGGATTTTGGGTAAGGGATTGGGTTGGAGGGGTGGAGTTCCCCGAGACTTGTGGTGTGGTGGGGTGGTGTTCTTGAGGGAGAGCGTCCCTCTTAGGCATGGGCCGTGGTGGGGAGGGGTTAAGACGGATAGTCTTTCCCTCATGCTCAAAGGTGCATGTGTTGGTCCTACCCAAGATGGTGGCATCTATGTAATAAAGCTAAGGTCTTCCTAGTAGGATGCTACCTACTTCCATGGGGATGACATCACACCATACTTGTCCATGGTAGGATGAGAAGGTGAGGGGCACAAGGCAACGGGTGTTGACCGGAATGGAGTTGTTGTTGATCCATGAGACCCGGTATGGGCTTGGGTGGGGAGTGATAGTAAGCTCAAGGAGCTTAACGGTGTCGGGAGACACAGCATTGACACAACTCCCATTATCTAAGATCACTTTTCTCACATGCCCCCCTATCTTGACAAAGGTGTGAAAGATTGAGGTTCGTCGCCAATCCTCTTCTTGGGGTTTGGTGAGGGTGCATCTAATCACTCCTAGGTGGGAGTCAAGAGATGTCATGGTGTGGTCTAGACCCGTCTCATGGTAGTGGGCCTCGTACTCTTCTTCCCAATCTAGTGAGGCTTCATGGACCTCAACCACACTCTCAAGTTCCCCTTGAGGTAGGGGGATTTCCTCAACTAGCAAACTAGACAACCCTTTGGAAGGATATTGTCCCGCAAAGTGCCCATACCCTTGACATCTATAGCATTGTTGGCGCCCACTACCCGGAGTGATTCCTCCTACATTTGGGCCTTTGGAAGCCTCTTCCCTCCGTGGAGGGTGATGGGTAGGGGTGGCCTTGGTTGGAGTGGTGATGGGAGGTGGGTTGTAAGGTCTTACAGGAGCACTCCCACTTAGGCTAGGGGCCTTCATGGGAGTGGCCGGGGTGGGTCGGGGTCCCATACTTTTGGGATCGGTTGGCCGTGGGGAAGCAAACCTAGGAATCCTTGAAAATCGCTCAACATCCCGAGCTACTTGGTAGGCTTGTTCAAGGTTGTCGACATCTCTCATGAAGAGCTCTCTCTTGATGTGGTTCTGGAGCCCATTCCTAAATCGAGACAGGGTGACTTCTGGGTCCTCATGAACTCCACACTTCAAAAGATAGGAGTCGAATTTCTCAATGTATTCGACCACGGTCTTCCCTTCTTGGGTGAGGCTTTGCCACTCATCCAAGAGCATTTGGTGGTAGGATAGGGGAAGGTACTTGTTCCTAAGTTGGGTCTTCATTCCCTCCTAAGTGTCAATAGGCCCTTCCCGCCTAACCCTCCTTAATCCCTCTTGGTTTAGCCAATAAGTTTTGACCAATTGGGTGAGGTGCCTTTTGGCCAATCATACCCTCCTTTGATCGGACATAGGGTACCATTCGAAGTATTGGTCCATGGCGGTTTCTCACTCTAAGTAGACACTTGGTTCATGGGAACCATCAAAGTTTGGGGCCTCTACCTTAATCATTCTTAAGAGAGGGTCATCCGGGTCGTCCTGTGGATGCCTTTCATGATTTTTATGGTGGCGAGGCCTCTCATAGTCATGGTAGGGGTCAATATTCAAGTCCTCCCTATTAATTTCAGCATGTGGAGGGTGGGCTCTTGGTCCATTGTTCCTTGGGTGGAACTCATCCCTATGAGGTTCAACATGTGGAGGGTGGGCTCTTGGTTCATTGTTCCTTGGGTGGAACTCATTCCTACAAAATTCAACATGTGGAGGGTGGATTCTTGGTTCATTGTTCCTTGGGTGGAACTCATCCCTATGAGGTTCAACATGTGGAGGGTGGGCTCTTGGTTCATTGTTCCTTGGGGGGAACTCATGTTCTTCTAGCCGAGCAAACCGAGTGGAAAGGGACTCAAGTTGGGCAAGAATGTTTGTAAGGGCGGCATCCACCCAGTTCATTTGGCCTTGGGGTTCCTCCCTAGGGATATCTTGGTTGAGTTGGGGATTGGGATTCATGGGGGGAATCGAAGACGATGGGTCGGGTCGGTAAATGGTGCCACTACGGGTGGACATGCAAGGGGGGGGGAATGAAATGAAGGATGGACACACAATGACAAAGGCCCTAGCACTTAGACTTGATAGAGACAAATCAATGACTTGCTCTGATACCAATTGATAGACACACCCTTGGACCAAATTAAACAAGCACAATTTGCAATCAAACGGACCGATATTGGCGGCTACTCTCCCGTCGCTCACCCGAACCCGGGGTAACTCGACGATACCGAGTGGAGGTTGTATGGGCTGGGCCCTTGCTAGTAGAGGGCCAGCAAAGCCAAGGTTGGTTCCTCAAGGATATGGCTGGCCCAACTCAATGAGGCCGATGATGTGCCAAGGGCACGGGTTGCACTCTTCACCCCACGGTGATCTCTTGAAGCAATGGAGCTTAAGGATCGAGTTCTCACTCTCACAGCCAGCAGAGTTTATGAACTAATATTTGGAAAAACAAGCACTAAATAGAGCTAAGGTTGGAGCACTTACTCGATCGGTTTGAAGAAACTGGTCCCGCTTGGAGACTTGGGCGAGCGGGGAAGCGTGGGTTCCCCACACGCCGCGCCGGAGAAGCTTGACATACTTAAGTCATTACAACACTACACCCCATGCAAGGGGGGACCTTGGGGAAGGGAAGTCAATGAATATAACCAAACACGACCTCCCACAGGGAGGGGCTGTAAGCCGGCCAGGTGGGGAGGGGGGAAAATGCAAAGGGAGGCCGAATGGTGGATGATGTTAATTCTATCTTCTCTCTGTGAGTACAGATAGACTGTCAAATATGTGGACGCTGTGACCGCTCCCGAATTTTTTTGGGGACAAGACCAGCTGGAAAATCTTTGTAGGAGACCCAGGAAGTCGTCCAAATTTTTCCAATTTATTAGGTTGCAGGTGCTGGTCGGAGCAGAGGCACGAACAGGGAAGCAGAATTCTGGCTCTGTCTACGTCCGGACTACAACAGCAGGAAGACGAAGTCACCCCGGGGGCTCCCGAGCTCTGAATCGGGCTTGGCCGGTGTCGACGGCTTCGTTGTCAAGTCCTCTTCCAGTAGAGAGCCACGGGGATACCAGGCGATGTTGGGGTAGACCTGAGCAGCCCAAACAGTACTCGGGTGTCGGGCCAGTCTAGTAGGGGACAGACCAACACACCTAAGGGAGAAAAATGAGAAAATGCTGCTCCGGAGGCCGAACGAAGTGCTGCTTCTTGGAGATGAAAGGAGACTCGTAGCAGAAGCTCTCGGACAAACGGAGCCTCAAGAAGCAGAGGGATGTGGCTATGGGAGATTTTGGAAGTGTCTTTTGGCTGCTGTTCGAAGCTATCTTGCGCAATCGGAGAATAACGGCTCCCCTGGGCTATCACAAACACAAAACGAAATGGGACCACCGCCGTTGCAAAGAGGATGGAGAGACGCTTCCAACGGTAGCTCTTGGGTCTCCAGGGACGTTTGGACGAAGCCGGGGTCACCTCTGCAAGCTGCCATTCCTCTACAGACTCTGAGCTGCGAACTGGTCAGCTGGGATCTGCTACAAGGCCGGGGTGGAGATGGTGCCAATGGGTGGAGGGGTTGAGGGAAGGGTAGCAGAGGGTGTGGGGAGTCAAGGGGAGGGCTAGGGCTGTGTTGGAGGAGGAGGAAGAGGGGAGGGACGCAGGGGGGCAAGGTGATGGTTCTGCCAAGGTGGAGGGAGAGTGAAGGGTGGTGGAGGCTCTTGGTGGAATGGATTGGAGGGAAGGAGAGGGGCGGCCTATTCTAATGGAGAGGGCTGGGGGCGGCCTAAAGCTGGGCGATGGAGGGAATTTCAAATTCAAATGGGTCTTGGGGGCTGGGAGATTGTGTGGGGAAGAGAGGAGATTGTGTTGGAATGAGGAAGATTGTGTTGGAATGGCCAAGGATCTTCTAGGGAGAAGCAAGATTTGGTGGGGATTTGGTGGAGGGGGTTTCCAATACACCTATGGAAGGGAATGGGGGGTGAGGTGAAAGGTGAGGTGGAGGAGAGAGAGGGTAGGTCGCAGCCCCCTCTTGTAGAGAGAGAGGGAGAGAGAAAGAGAGAGGGAAAGAGAGTGTGGATTCTCTCTCCTAGGGCTTCTCACCCCTATTGGATTCACTCCACTAGAACTATATAATTTGAACTCTCAAATGGAAATTTGGCATTCATTCATTAATTTGAAATGGGTGGAATGGGGTCCTATATATAGGCAACCCATATTTTACCAAAAGTCCCTAACTCATGCAACAATGACAAATAAGTAAGGGGGTAGGGGCGCCCTTGGGCCAAGCCCACAGAATTGGGCCCAATAGCTAACCTAATGACACTTAAACTTAGGGAAATAAACTAAGACCTAGGGACATGACTCAAATAAAGTGGAAAATACATCAAATGACTCAAGTAAAAAGCACAAAATGGATAAATGGGCCTACATAGTGTGAAGCCCGAGCTCAAATGACACCGGGGTGTGAAGATGACCTGAGCCAGAGGGAGTCGTGGGTGATGCCTCCATCAAAAACCCAACAATTTTACATGAGCATAATTCTGAACTCCCGAGAATTTTCTCTACCTGTTCATATCCTTACTTTCTGTTTCTGAGAAGCTTTTACGATATGAATAGTGTATGAATAGTATTTTGAGTCACAGAATGTACCTGTCCGGTGTAAATCACCCCTAATTCATTGAATGGCGACACCCCGGAAGACTTCAATTCTTCAATTAGCGACACTCGGGGTGACTTCAATTAAATGAAGACCCCTCAGAGAGACGTCATTTACTTTTGTTATTTTTTTATTTGTAAATAGCGCCCACCCCCTATGTCGCTAATTCATTTTTGATTTTTTGATTTTTTGATTTTCCTCGTGAAGGTGCTTCTAGTTGAGACGATTCCAAATATATTTTTTTCATATTTTTCTAGAACCCGAAAGGCCACCAAAATACCTCGGAAAGGGTGAAAGAATTAGAGAACGTGATATAACTGAAACCCATATTTGATTTAAATGAAAACACCCCAAAGAGGCGTCATTTCCATTTTTATTTTTTATTATTTTTGAAATAGCGCCTCCCACCTTGTCGCTAATTCTTTAAAAAGCTAGAAAAATAGAGAAAAATACCCAGAAAATCTAAAAAAATAGGGAAAATAGGAAAAAGTATAAAAAGGTGAGAAACCCAAGAAAAGTGGGAAAAACAACTCAAACAAGGTCAATTTGAGCGTCAAATTGGGGTATTATGAGATAATATGAGATGTACTCATAGTAATGTCAATTTTAGCGTGTCTACAACCCCCGGGCGCCAATTCAGTCTGTTAGCTGCCAATCTTCGTTCTGATTATTGATTTGTCTCGTGATTCGTACCGATATCACCCTAGTACATGCTCCTGCATCATATATGCCCTTGAACTCTATTCCTGGAATCTACTTTATACTCTTATAATGGCAACCCTTGAAATTCTATATTGGCTATAAATGAGGGTGGATGTAAAAAGAAATACATGAAATGATGTGCATATAGGGCTCGGTCTAGTCCCGGGAGGAGCGCCCGAAGGTACTTGTGCCCATGGGAGTTTATTGACCACGATGTTTGGCATTGCACTAAACTACTTGCTTGACTTGACTTGCTTGTCCCAAAATGGGCAATACTTGACTTGCGTGGCCCAGAATGGGCAATACTTGACTTGAGGCCCGCAGAAGGACGAAAGTACTTGCTTGCTTGACTTGAGACATTCCACACTTACTCACTCTCTACTTGCTTGACTTGACTCACATGGCCCGAAAAAGGGCAATTACTTACTTGAATGAAGTGAATGAAATAGCCAATTCCATTACACTACTTGTTATTACACGAACTTGAGATTACTTGCTTAAATATTGCTTATTATCTTCTTGGAAAGACTCGCTTGAATATCGATTTCTTGAAAAGACTTGTGCAATCACTTGGCAATTACTTGCTAGTTCCTTATTGATACATCTTATTGATATTCATGTGATACTCTCTTGATACTCTTGCTTGATCCAACATGCATCATTATACCGCATGAACTTGTAATTAACTTAAAGATTGTTAGAACTTGAGATGTAATTCTTACTGAGCGATTCGTTCATCCAGTTGCTTCCTAACATTTTCAGGTAATTCGGATAGCAGCATCCACCCGAATGGGAATGAGACCGAGTGAAGAGTGCTAGAGTCACCAATCATCTACCGTCAGCTAGTCGTGTCTTTTGATCTTCTTAAGTCTCCTTTTGTATTTTCTAGTTATGTTTGGTCTAGTCTATTAAATCCTTATTAAGGCATGTAGCGTAGTATTTGGATTTTAATTTGGAATTATCATGGACTAGCTTTATCATCTTTTGATTAATCATTTAGTTGTCACTTTGGACTATTGGGATCATTAGATATTATTAGTCTTTTGCGCACTCTGTATTTATGTATGTCAAATTTTATTGTTCTAATGACACGATCTATATAGACGCGTCACGCATCCGAGTATCTTCCGTGCTCGGGACGTGACAGTCTCCATGGTATCAGAGCCTAGGATTTATGTTTCCATGGTAAAACTCGAGTCCAAGGATAGGTAAAACCCGAGTCCAAGGATAGTTGTACCTTACCCGGTGAGATGGATAGAGCCATGATTTAAGTTCTATAATGACTTTTGACCTTGTAATTAAACCCGATCTTTATTATGCTTAATCCCTTTTGTAGGATCATGGCCGCTGAAAGAGCACAATGGCGCGAGATGCAGCGCACTGTGCAAGGCCTTACACAGGCACTACAGCAAGTGGCAGAAGGCGGAGCTAACTGTGAAGCCGGTGATCTCCACAAGAGTTTCCGTAACATGAACCCACCAAGGTTCACGGGTTCGTCTAACGCCGAGGTTGCCGAGAATTGGTTAAACGAGATGGAGCAAGTTTTCCATGTGATGTAATGCACGGACAAGGAGAAGGTTCTACTGGCCGTATTCCAACTAGAGTGGGACGCTCGATGCTGGTGGGAATCCATAGAAGCAACATTGCTAGAAGGCCATGTCACATGGGATGAATTCACTGAGCATTTCAACAACAAGTATTTCTTCGACCATATCCAAGAAAAGAAGGCCGCAGAATTCACCGTTCTAAAACAACGAGGCTTGAATGTGGCCAAGTATGAGGCCGAATTTTTGAGACTGTCAAAGCATGCACCCCACTTGGTGTGTATGGAAAATATGAAGGCTAGAAGGTTCCTCAACGGGCTTCGGCCCCACTATATTACACAGCTTACACCGATGGACATCCAAGTTTACTCGGAGATGGTTCGGCGTGCTCAATTGCTAGAAGACACCACCGAATTATCTGAAAGGAATCGAGGAAGGGACAAGAAGGAACCCGTCACAAGCCCAGGAAAATTCAAACAATCATCCAATAAGAAGCGGTTCTTCATGGGAGGGGAGCCCTCCAGGGAAAAGAAATTCCAGAAGAATGACAAGCCATTCTCCACCGTCACACCCTCTAAAGAGATTTGCAAGTATTGTGATAAAGCTTGTCATAAGATCGAGAAATGCTAGAGGAAGTTAAGAGCTTGTCTTCGATGTGGGAGTGGAGAGCATCGAATCCCAAACTGCCCATTGATGACGGAGCAAGTCACCAAAGATGAGAAGCGTCCGGTAAAGAAACAAGGTCGTCTGCAAGCTCTCCACGAGACAAAACCCACAGAAGGTGGAATTGTGGAAGGTACTCTCACTATTTGTTCTAAAACTGCTCAAGTTTAATTTGATACCGGAGCAACTCATTCATTCGTTTCCAAGAAAATTGCTGCTTCATTTTCTAAGAAACATGAACTGTTAGATTTGGTCATATCTACACCTCTTGGGAATGAGTCCGATATCACTTATCACTATCCAAACTGTGAAGTGATGATTAAAAGAAAAAATTTACCTGCTGACCTAATATGCCTAGATATGAAGGGTTATGATGTCATACTAGGTGCTGATTGGTTATCCACATACCAAGCAACTGTTGATTGCCGGCATGGCAAGGTAACTTTCGTAGATTTACCAGAGCTGGTTTACACTAGCCCTCGGAGTAGATCACCTCTTATATCAGCCCTCCAAGCTAGTAAGCTTATGAATAAGGGATGTATGGCTTTCATAGCATTCGTGACTGCCACGGAAGTCGAGGAGATTAAACTTGAAGACATTCATGTAATTCAAGATTTTCCCGATGTGTTTCAAGAAGAATTGCACGGCTTACCCCCGGAAAGGGAAGTGTCGTTCACAATGGACCTTGTCCCTGGTGCTGGTCCTGTTTCCAAGGCACCATACAGAATGTCCCCCGCTGAGCTGAAAGAGCTAAAAGAGCAGCTAATGGAGTTATTGAAAAAGGGTTTCATCAGGCCAAGTACTTCCCCATGGGGAGCACATGTGCTATTCGTCAAAAAGAAAGACGGATCGATGAGGCTATGCATCGATTATTGGCAGCTAAATCACCTTACAATCAAGAACAAGTACCCGCTGTCGAGAATTGATGAGCTGTTCGATCAATTATCTGGAGCTACATATTTCTCCAAGATTGATCTTCGTTCTGGTTATCACCAACTGAAGATCAAAGAAGAAGACATTCATAAAACTACATTCCGAAGCAGGTATGGGCATTACGAATTTACTGTTATGCCTTTCGGACTAACGAATGCCCCCGCAGCTTTTATGCAGTCAATGAACAACATATTTAGGCCCTACTTAGACCAATTTATTATTTTCTTTATTGATGATATTCTGATCTATTCAAAGATCGAAGAGGATCATGAAGAACATCTGAAGAAGGCATTGCAGATATTGAAGGAAAATAAATTATATGCCAAATTCAGCAAATGCGAGTTCTGGCTCGAGGAAGTGTCCTTCTTGGGCCATATAATTTCGAAGAATGGAATTGCTATTGACCCATCAAAGGTCGAAGCCGTGAAGAACTGGGAATGACCCACAAATGCAATGGAGATTCGATGCTTCTTGCGTCTAGCTGGTTACTACCGACGTTTTATCAAAGACTTCTCCAAGATTACTGTTCCTCTGACCAGGTTAACCCGCAAGAAAGTGTCTTATGAGTGGAATGAAGACTGTGAAAATAGTTTCCAAACTTTAAAGGATCTCTTGACCACTGCTCCAGTCTTATCATTACCAATTGAAGGAGAAAAATATGAGGTATATATCGATGCTTCTGGTATTGGCCTCAGATGTATATTGATGCAAAATGGAAGAGTCATTGCATACTCTTCTTGACAATTGAAGAAACATGAAGAGAACTACCTGGTGCATGACTTAGAACTGGCCGCGGTAGTATTTGCCTTGAAGATCTGGAGACACTATCTCTACGGAGAATAATTCACTGTATACTCCGATCATAAAAGCCTCAAGTATTTATTCCCTTAAAAGGAGGTGAACATGCGGCAAAGGCGTTGGCTCGAATATCTTAAGGATTTCGACTTCACTATACAATACCATCATGGCAAGGGTAATTGGTGCGGACACAAGAGTGATCGAGAGGCACGAACCGGCGAGCCGTCGGTACCGTACGCGGAGCACCACTCGGGCTACATCGGCTTCCATCTTGCTCGGAGACAGCCTAGAGACTCCCCCTTGAGTCTCGATATTTATAGTATTTACTGAGACTTTATTTATGTGTAATGTGTGTTTATTTGACTTTATTTGGATTGTAATTTGGATTGTAACAGGGGTTTATTTGTAAAATGGGACCACCTGGGTCCCGCGGGCCCCCCATTGTTGTGCCCATGCATGTGATTTTGGTTTTGATGATGGTTTTAATGATGGCTTTGATGATTGGTTGTTGATGTGAGTTAATCAAATGTTCAGTCATCTTGCTACTCAGTTTAGATTAACATAATTGATGTTCAGTCTTGTTACATGTTAAACTGATGCATAAAGCATTCATTGCTGTGGTTTTGATGATTGATATTGTATTTTGATGATAGCAATGATATAGTGTTTTCATGACATTGTGCCTTGATGATTGCATCATGACTGTGACTAGTACAACTGATATATTGTTTATGTTAGACTTATGTTATGTGCATAGTCTAGACATTGGACTGTAATGTGCATTTGGCGAACACATCGCAAGTCTAGACATTGCACTGTAGCATGCATTTCCTTAAAGTCTATACATCGGACTGGTTTGCATTGGCTAAGCATATACAACGTCAGTTCATGTCTTGTCTTAGACAAAGTCTATACAATGGCTTTGGGTCCCCAAGTCTATACAGCCTTTTGCTTCGCCAAAGTCTGTACATTGGTCTGCATAGGCTAAGTGTTTACATTGTCAAGTACAATCATGCACTGGTCATATAGTCTGTACAGCGTGAAGTATATACTTTGGCACTGTAGCTTACTCGTGCAAGTCTATACCTTGGACTGTTCTTCATGTCTGTACATCAGATTGTACATCATCTTCGTGCTGTTTCTGTACTTGAGTTTTCGTGTTGTTTCCCCTCACTAACACGAAAAGATCTCGTGTTGTATGAGCATACAACACTTCGTGTTGATTTCCATGCGTGACAGGAAAGCTTGTATGAGGTTAGACTTCGTGTCGTTTCCCTTGTCTTCATCTTCGTGTTGTTTTAGTGTCTACGTCTCCGTGTTGTTTTTATGTTTCTGTCTGAGTGTTGGTCTTTCGTTTTTGACTTAGTGTCTTTCTCGCCTTGACCACACTTCGTGTCGATTCTTTGTTTTCCACACCACGTGTCATTGTCGCTTTAGTAACCTCACCTCGTGTCGGTTACTGTTGTCTCCATGTCTACGTGTCGTTTTCGTATCATGTTTCCACACTTCGTGTCGTTCATGTTTCGTAACCACACTTCGTGTTGGTTACTGTCGTTCTTGTGACTTTGTGTCGTGTCTCCCAGACTTCGTGTCATTTTCACTCCGTGTCGAAACCTGTGTTTTCGTCTTCGTGTTGTCTTCACCCCGTGTCATTTTTTCAGACTTCGTCTCCGTGTTGTTTTCATAACTTCGTGTCGTGTTTGTTACACCTCGTGTCGTTTTCCGTTTTGTGTCTTCGTGTCGTTTTTGTTCTTCCTAGACCTTGTGTCTTTCTTGTGTTGAAACCACACCTCGTGTTGGTTTCTGTTTTGTCTCCATGTATCTTGTGTCGTTCTTCTTTTTACCTCGTGTTGTTTTATAACTTCACTTCGTGTCGTTCTCGCTTTAACCACACTTCGTGTTGCTTTACGTAGACCTTGTGTCTTACTTTGTTTGCAAACACTTCGTGTCGGTTTCTGCTGTCACCCCGTGTTGTTCTCGTGTTATCGTTTATGTCTGTGTGGTCTTACTTCGTGTTACTTACTGTTGTACATCGAGTCCTTACTGACTTCGTGTCGTTTTCCCTATTGTGTCCTCGCGTTGTCTCCGTGTCGTTGCTATTTGTCACTTCGTGTTGTTTCGTTTTAACCTCGTCCAGGTTTCTTCTGAAACGCTGTTCTTCTGATAAGTCTATACAAAGTTGTTCTTTAAACTGATGACTTATCTGATACCCTGTTTTACAGGTGCTTTGATCGTGAAGCTTAAGAAGGGCACGTGATCCGAGGCTGGAATAAAGCCTGCTGAAAGACTGCCACGTGGTCCGAATTCTTAGCTCTGGAAATGTGGAGGTCACACGTCGTGGCTGATGCTGCTGCTGCTGCTGCTATATATATGAGACCTTCATCCACAGATGAAGGTGATCGAGTTGGCAAGAAGAGAAGCCAATACAGAGAGCCACGATCCAGAGAAGAAGAAAAAGAAAAGAAGAAGAGAAAGAGAGTGAGGAAGAGAAAGAAAGAGAGAGTGAGTAAGAGATCGAGATAGCAGAGTGTGAAGGGAAGAAGAGGAAGAAGAATAGAGAAGAAGAGAGAGCTAGAGTGATAGAAGCTTCAACAGAAGATCTGTTCCTGCTGTACCGTGGATCAAATCCAGGCCAGCCAGCTCCTGCGAGAGCCACATTTGTTTTTATCTTTTCAGCCTTCTGTTGCTGGTTTCGTTTTTGTTTTTATCCATTTACTGTATTTCCGATCCTCTGTAGAGAGGTCGGGGTTCCTCCTGTGGGTTCAGGAGAAGGGAGACTTTGTGTCTTCGGTTTGCAAGTAGCTGGGTGCTACTTGTGGTTGGTACCCTCCGGTGTGGAGGAAGAGAGACTTGCGTCTCTGGTTGCCTTTGACAGGGTGTCATCGGTTGTTTCCCTCCGGGTTGGAGGAAGGGAGATTTAACTCCGGTTGTGCTTCCCTCTGGGGTTCAGAGGAAGAGAGACTTGGGTCTCTAGGTTCCCCTCCGGGTTGGAGGAAGGGAGGCTTGTTCCTCCGGCTCTGGGCTTGTGAGTAGCAAGTCCGGTGGTTCCCTCCGTGTGTGGAGGAAGAGAGACCGTGTGTCTCTGGTTTGCAAGTAGCTGGGTGCTACTTGTGGGTTCCCTCCGGTTTGGAGGAAGGGAGACTTGTCTCCGGTTCTGGGCTTGTGGATTCAAGTCCAGGGGTTCCCTCCAGGTCTGGAGGAAGAGAGACCTTGTGTCTCTGGTTTGCTAGTGACTGGTGTCACTAGTGGTTCCCTCCGGTTGGGAGGAAGAGGGGAGGTTGTTCCCCTAGTCAAGCTGTTTGGCAGCGTTTGTTGCAGACTGAGTCTGCTGTTTCTAGCGTGAGCTAGTGGAAGCCACACTCGGTTTGAGTGTGGGGTGGATGTAGGTCTGGAGGACCGAACCACCTAAAAACCCCTCTTGCATTGTGGTTTGATTGCTTATGATTTGCTTCCGCTAGATGAATGCATAGGGGCGCTCCATGCGTATGGCTTCGGGTTGAGAAGAAGAGTTAATTAGTCTTCTTAGAATGTTTTAATTTGTCAAGAGAGCGAAATTCCAGTTGAGCGTCTGCTTGTCAAATTCAGGCTAGTTAGCATCCTAGTGATCTCACTGTATGCTTGTTTTGGTCTGCAACTGATTATTAGCTGTTAAGCTTATCTAGTTTGCGAACTAGTAATTCTAGTGAGCATCATATTTTAACTGGGCGAAAGTTTTTTAAAGGGTTGTATTCATTCACCCCCTCTCTGAATCCTTGCACCGAACGCAACAATTGGTATCAGAGCGGTTCTCTGGTTGATCAGATCCAACGATCTGCAGAGGATCCTGTTGTCCCTTCGTGCATTTCTGTTTCTACCCTTTGCTGCATTAATCTAGTTGCCGATTCATTCAATGGGTTCTCCACCGATTTTCAATGGCTCTAACTTTAACTTATGGATTAGCAGTCTTCACAATTATGTGAAAATGATTAATCCGGATCTGTGGAAGTTAATTTCACAAGGTCCCCACAGATTGCCAAAGGAAAAGTCCAAATGGACTAAAAGTCACAAGTCAAAATATGAAGAAAATCAGAAGGCCTTTAACCTGATGAGAGCTGCTATTGACAGAGCCTTATGGTCTTGTACTCATGATTGCAGGTCTGCCAAGGACATTATGGATGAGCTGAAGCTTGCTTAGAAGGGAAATGTCGACAACGGTCTGATGGCTGACGAGAGCAACCATGGTAGTGATCAAGATGAATCCGAAGAACGTGATGATGAGGAGGTAAACCCTTTCGAGAATTTTTCATTAGACGATTGGGAAGATGCCTATGCAAATCTGTTAAGATCCCGTAAGAAACTAGGGAAGAAATATAAAAGTCTGAAAAAGAAGCTGGAAAATCTAGGAGGTGAAAAACATGAAACTCTGAAAACTGAAAATGAAATCTTAAGAAGACAACTACAAGACTTTGACTCTATTACTACAGATCTAGATCATTTGAAATCTGAAAAACAAACTTTTATGAAACAAATTGGTCTACACAAAGAGGAGAGTCAAAAGCTTGTTTGTGAAATTGTTGAACTAAAGGAAAGGCTTAGCTTCGTTGTTCAGACTCATAACATTGATGTTGTTCAAAATGAAAGATTGGTGAGAGATTTAGAATGTATCAATTCTGAATTGAAAGAATTGAAATCTGAGAATGAAAAGCTCAAAAACCAATCCAAAGAATTTGAACATAAATCAATGAACCTTGAAAAAGAAAATTGTTTAATCTCTGAGAAATTGGAGGCTGAAAGAACAATGAATTCAGAGATTCAGAAAAATCTTGACAAAGTTCAATCTGAAGAACTAAGAGAAATGTTTTATGAATGTCAGTCTTCAACAGATAAATGGGTGTTTGATGATGAAATCCTAGAGCAGAACAGTAAACTGAAAGAGGAAATCAATGAGTTGAAACACCTAAACATACAGCTGACAAATAGGCTAATGACAATGGAAAAGGGCAAGTGTGTGAGTGTGGATAAGTCTGATAGGTTGATGAATGCTGAACAAGAAATTGAGAGTCTAAAAACCATCAACTTAATGTTAAATGGAAATGTCAGTTGCAGTGAACAGAAAATAGCTGGATATGAGCTTAGTATCACATCCCTTCAACAAGAAGTTGATGATCTTTACAAGTCCCTATCTGAAGCTGACAAGGAAATAGAATTAAAACAAGAAGTAGAAAAACTCAAAAGCCTGAATGATGCTTTGCATCAACAAGTAATTTCCTGTGAAACAGACTTGTCCACATATGAGGCTAAAATTGCTGATTTGAACTCTGAGATTAAAGATTTGAAAAATTCTCTATCAAAATTTGTCAAAGGAAAGGACAATCTGAATAAGCTTCTTGGAAAGAGTGATAACTTTGAGAGAAAAGGACTGGGCTATAGTCCGACAAATAAAAGGAGTAATGGGAATGAAACATCTACGGTTTTTGTCAAAGCCACCAATCAGAACACAACCTCTGCTCCTTCTGTCTTTCAATTCACTGCACAAAAATCAACTGTGAAACCCAAAACTGTGGAACAAACTCCAAAACAGAAAAAGGGTGAAAACTCACAGAAAAAGGAAAAAGGCACTCCTGTTGCTATAAAAAGGGCTACACACAATTCACATGATCTCTCACACACTCACATTAAAAAGGGTTCATGTTATTATTGTAGGAAAGGAGGTCACATAATGGAGGATTGTGGATTGATGTTAAAGGATGAGCATGCTAGTGGAACTTTACATTCTAGAAATTCTTTTGATAGAAACCATGCTGCTAGGAAGCCCGATGCCTCATGTTATTATTGTGGGAAACATGGTCATCTCATGAATGAATGTTTTATCATGAAAGAAGATAATAAACTACATGCCAGGTCTTCCATGCACTTTTATGATCCATATGGATCTAAACACAATTCTAGTCAGCACATTGTGTGCTTCAACTGTAATAAGCCTGGGCACAAGGCTGCTGAGTGCTGGTCTAGATCTACTTGGGGTAAAAATGGTTTTCATAGAAGAAATTCTTTTGCATGCTCCCACTGTGGGAAAAATGGGCATACAGTCAAGGACTGTTGGTATGTTCAAAAGAACTATGCTAAACCCCATTTTGTCAAAATCCCTGCAAAACCTTTTGTGAAAATTTCATGCTATAACTGTGGGAAGCCAGGCCATAAATCTGCTGAATGTTGGATGGTTAAGAACAAGCATCAAACTGTTCATGCATATAACAGAAAATCTTATGAACATGCTTATAAACATCACCCTGCTGTTAACATGTATCATAAGAACCAAAAACCAGCCAGTTCATGTAGATACTGTGGAAAATTTGGACATTCTATGGATGACTGTTCACTGATGAAATTTGATGATAATGTTGCTATGAAAATGTTTAGAAAACCTGTTAGGGCTAACGCAGGACCCAAAGCTACTTGGGTCCCTGCAGGATCAAGATGATAAAATATCTTGCAGGTGTGCCTTGGAGGGAGAAATAAAAGGGGGTTAACCAAGGCGCTGAAGAATGAAAACCCCATGATTGAACTTTTCAGGTCAGTTCTGAAATGTGTTTTAAATTCCATTATCTGAAACTGTGAGCATGAAAAATGTGTGCTTCATGTTGATTTGCTTGATTGATTGTTGATGATCTCTCCATGTCTAGCTGATCAGTCTGTATTCCAGACTCAGCTATTGAATTCATTTTTGCATATACCTGATGCTCTTCTCTTGCTATATGATTGAACTGAAATTGAATGCTTCGTTAAGCATATTCAGTTGATGCACTATATAGACTCTGTGTCCATGCATGTGTCTTGTGTTAATGCATTGCATGCTTGTTATTGAATGCATACTTGGACTGATTGTGTATAGACTGATTATCATTGCATGTGTCAATGATGCTGTTCAATGCATGAAGGACTGCCTTATGGTGCATTGTCCTTGTTAACCCTGGTATATCAAATGGTATGTTACTAAAAGGCAGGGAAATCTGCCCGGAGGTTCCTACCATGTGTGAGATGGTCTTTGAGACCAGGTCCTCCGCCTAGTACCATGGGTTTAGTTTTCATGAAGAACAGTGTACTGCATCATTTGTTAAAAAAAAAAAATCTAAAAATTTAAAAGGAAGATGATGCATTTGATAAATTCTCTCTCTGATTGAACAAAGCATGAATTCTTCTTGAGCATATTCTAAAATTATGAGCAGTTCATTAATTCTATTTCATGCACTTTGTCAGGGGGAGTTTGACTAATGTTGCATAGTCTGCATGTAGAACAGTCTAATGCATAGCATATTTTTTTTGCATCATGGTGTCAGGGGGAGCTGAGAGTTCTATTCAATTCATTGAATCCTTGGTATTTCTCTTTGTCCCCTTTCAACTCATTCATATTCACTGTCATCAGATGCTATGGATCATAATGCTTATTGCTATCTTTTCCCCACTTTTTCACTAAACAACAGCTTTGCATCTGGTTTAGTACATTGAATGATGATTATTGCAATTGTTCACTTATAAGAATCACTCTTACAAATTGAAGAGAACTAAAGGTTTAACCTTTATAAATTGGAGAGTTAAGTGTCTGCACTTCAGAAATTGAGATAAAAGAAAACTTTTATAGCTCTTAATCTTTGTCTCATGGCTAAAATAGAAAAAGTTTTTTTTAATGCCTAAATGTGTTAATCTGGAAATGTTTAGAACAGGTGAACAAGAGTGTGTAATGTTTTTTAATCAATCGCTCTAAAAGAATTAAGGGCAGCAGTAAACAAGATCATTAATGTTAAGAACTGAACATAGTGACAGAAGCAATGGCTGATTGCACTGAGAAACTGTGAACTCCTCCAAAAAGACAGGAGATCTCACATGTCATGAAGTGCCTTAGACTATCTCTGTTCATAGGGTCAAATCTATAAGGGGAGTCCTCACCAAGTAACTGAGGGTACTGGCCTCTAATCAAGGTGTACCCTTAATGTCAAAAGTGAAGACTATTCCTCGTGGGTCTTGATCTGAAGTAGATCATATAGTTTATGCCTAGTAACTGGGGGTACCTGCCTCTTATCAAGGTGTACACCTAATGTCAACAGCATAAATGCCATAGGTCTATTCACTTAGTTCAGTTTCAGAAATTAAAAAAAAAATGAAAATCAAACTGCTGTAACCCTTCGAAAAATCAAAAGTCAATGAGTGAAAATTATTTTTATCAATACATATTCAAGTTGCCTCTCTTGAATTTCCTTGTTTAAACACAAAAGGGTATTATTTCAGACTTATCTATTAATACCATGTGCCCTAGATTCATTGCTATAAATGGAATCTAAAACTCTTTCTCAGGGGTCAGGTGTTTTACTCTAGATTTATCACTGATTAAACCTGAATTTTTGAAAATTGTATGAGTGGTGATTCTTATACTCTAAACAGTTGGTTATAATCATGCTTCCTTTCTGAACCTATGATTCAGCTGTTATCAAGTGATCCTCCTACCTTTTCTACCTGTGTTATCTGTTCATAATCCTTCTCAAAGGGGGAGCTTTTATTTAGGGGGAGTTATTGACTGAACTTTTATACATGCTATAATTTCTCAAATTATTTTTCTTTTTGATGAAGTCAAAGGGGGAGAATAATTTGAGTCTTCAGATTACCTCAGAATGCCTCACATCATCAGAATGACTCAGTGTATTGGAAGTGTTGCCATCATCAAAAAGGGGGAGATATAATTTGAGTCTTCAGATTACCTCAGAATGCCTCACATCATCAGAATGACTCAATGTATTGGAAGTGTTGCCATCATCAAAAAGGGGGAGATTGTTGTGCCCATGCATGTGGTTTTGGTTTTGATGATGGTTTTAATGATGGCTTTGATGATTGGTTGTTGATGTGAGTTAATCAAATGTTCAGTCATCTTGCTGCTCAGTTTAGATTAACATAATTGATGTTCAGTCTTGTTACATGTTAAACTGATGCATAAAGCATTCATTGCTGTGGTTTTGATGATTGATATTGTATTTTGATGATAGCAATGATATAGTGTTTTCATGACATTGTGCCTTGATGATTGCATCATGACTATGACTAGTACAACTGATATATTGTTTATGTTAGACTTATGTTATGTGCATAGTCTAGACATTGGACTGTAGTGTGCATTTGGCGAACACATCGCAAGTCTAGACATTGCACTGTAGCATGCATTTCCTTAAAGTCTATACATCGGACTGGTTTGCATTGGCTAAGCATATACAACGTCAGTTCATGCCTTGTCTTAGACAAAGTCTATACAATGGCTTTGGGTCCCCAAGTCTATACAGCCTTTTGCTTCGCCAAAGTCTGTACATTGGTCTGCATAGGCTAAGTGTTTACATTGTCAAGTACAATCATGCACTGGTCATATAGTCTGTATAGCGTGAAGTATATACTTTGGCACTGTAGCTTACTCGTGCAAGTCTATACCTTGGACTGTTCTTCATGTCTGTACATCAGATTGTACATCATCTTCGTGCTGTTTCTGTACTTGAGTTTTCGTGTTGTTTCCCCTCACTAACACGAAAAGATCTCGTGTTGTATGAGCATACAACACTTCGTGTTGATTTCCATGCGTGACAGGAAAGCTTGTATGAGGTTAGACTTCATGTCGTTTCCCTTGTCTTCATCTTCGTGTTGTTTTAGTGTCTACGTCTCCGTGTTGTTTTTATGTTTCTGTCTGAGTGTTGGTCTTTCGTTTTTGACTTAGTGTCTTTCTCGCCTTGACCACACTTCGTGTCGATTCTTTGTTTTCCACACCACGTGTCATTGTCGCTTTAGTAACCTCACCTCGTGTCGGTTACTGTTGTCTCCATGTCTACGTGTCGTTTTCGTATCATGTTTCCACACTTCGTGTCGTTCATGTTTCGTAACCACACTTCGTGTTGGTTACTGTCGTTCTTGTGACTTTGTGTCGTGTCTCCCAGACTTCGTGTCGTTTTCACTCCGTGTCGAAACCTGTGTTTTCATCTTCGTGTTGTCTTCACCCCGTGTCATTTTTTCAGACTTCGTCTCCGTGTTGTTTTCATAACTTCGTGTCGTGTTTGTTACACCTCGTGTCGTTTTCCGTTTTGTGTCTTCGTGTCGTTTTTGTTCTTCCTAGACCTTGTGTCTTTCTTGTGTTGAAACCACACCTCATGTTGGTTTCTGTTTTGTCTCCATGTATCTCGTGTCGTTCTTCTTTTTACCTCGTGTTGTTTTATAACTTCACTTTGTGTCGTTCTCGCTTTAACCACACTTCGTGTTGCTTTACGTAGACCTTGTGTCTTACTTTGTTTGCAAACACTTCGTGTCGGTTTCTGCTGTCACCCCGTGTTGTTCTCGTGTTATCGTTTATGTCTGTGTGGTCTTACTTCGTGTTACTTACTGTTGTACATCGAGTCCTTACTGACTTCGTGTCGTTTTCCCTATTGTGTCCTCGCGTTGTCTCCGTGTCGTTGCTATTTGTCACTTCGTGTTGTTTCATTTTAACCTCGTCCAGGTTTCTTCTGAAATGCTGTTCTTCTGATAAGTCTATACAAAGTTGTTCTTTAAACTGATGACTTATCCGATACCCTGTTTTACAGGTGCTTTGATCGTGAAGCTTAAGAAGGGCACGTGATCCGAGGCTGGAATAAAGCCTGCTGAAAGACTGCCACGTGGTCCGAATTCTTAGAGCTGGAAATGTGGAGGTCACACGTCGTGGCTGATGCTGTTGCTGCTGCTGCTATATATATGAGACCTTCATCCACAGATGAAGGTGATCGAGTTGGCAAGAAGAGAAGCCAATACAGAGAGCCACGATCCAGAGAAGAAGAAAAAGAAAAGAAGAAGAGAAAGAGAGTGAGGAAGAGAAAGAAAGAGAGAGTGAGTAAGAGATCGAGATAGCAGAGTGTGAAGGGAAGAAGAGGAAGAAGAATAGAGAAGAAGAGAGAGCTAGAGTGATAGAAGCTTCAACAGAAGATCTGTTCCTGCTGTACCGTGGATCAAATCCAGGCCAGCCAGCTCCTGCGAGAGCCACATTTGTTTTTATCTTTTCAGCCTTCTGTTGCTGGTTTCGTTTTTGTTTTTATCCATTTACTGTATTTCCGATCCTCTGTAGAGAGGTCGGGGTTCCTCCTGTGGGTTCAGGAGAAGGGAGACTTTGTGTCTTCGGTTTGCAAGTAGCTGGGTGCTACTTGTGGTTGGTACCCTCCGGTGTGGAGGAAGAGAGACTTGCGTCTCTGGTTGCCTTTGACAGGGTGTCATCGGTTGTTTCCCTCCGGGTTGGAGGAAGGGAGATTTATCTCCGGTTGTGCTTCCCTCTGGGGTTCAGAGGAAGAGAGACTTGGGTCTCTAGGTTCCCCTCCGGGTTGGAGGAAGGGAGGCTTGTTCCTCCGGCTCTGGGCTTGTGAGTAGCAAGTCCGGTGGTTCCCTCCGTGTGTGGAGGAAGAGAGACCGTGTGTCTCTGGTTTGCAAGTAGCTGGGTGCTACTTGTGGGTTCCCTCCGGTTTGGAGGAAGGGAGACTTGTCTCCGGTTCTGGGCTTGTGGATTCAAGTCCAGGGGTTCCCTCCAGGTCTGGAGGAAGAGAGACCTTGTGTCTCTGGTTTGCTAGTGACTGGTGTCACTAGTGGTTCCCTCCGGTTGGGAGGAAGAGGGGAGGTTGTTCCCCTGGTCAAGCTGTTTGGCAGCGTTTGTTGCAGACTGAGTCTGCTGTTTCTAGCGTGAGCTAGTGGAAGCCACACTCGGTTTGAGTGTGGGGTGGATGTAGGTCTGGAGGACCGAACCACCTAAAAACCCCTCTTGCATTGTGGTTTGATTGCTTATGATTTGCTTCCGCTAGATGAATGCATAGGGGCGCTCCATGCGTATGGCTTCGGGTTGAGAAGAAGAGTTAATTAGTCTTCTTAGAATGTTTTAATTTGTCAAGAGAGCGAAATTCCAGTTGAGCGTCTGCTTGTCAAATTCAGGCTAGTTAGCATCCTAGTGATCTCATTGTATGCTTGTTTTGGTCTGCAACTGATTATTAGCTTTTAAGCTTATCTAGTTTGCGAACTAGTAATTCTAGTGAGCATCATATTTTAACTGGGCGAAAGTTTTTTAAAGGGTTGTATTCATTCACCCCCCTCTGAATCCTTGCACCGAACGCAACACCCATCTCCTCTCCCATTGATCCACCTCATCTCTTGGGCCCATGTGGGGTCAGTCAACCCTCCCTGGTGGGCTTCTAGAAGGGTTGGACCAAGGGGGAGACAAAGGGAACAAAAATCCAAAATGTGGAACCATAAAAGTCAAGGGGGCGCCCCATGTTTAATGTAGTTTATTAGGATTTGTAGTTTTATTTTATTTATTCCAAATCACATGGGACAAATAATTGTGAACTCCCCACCAATCCTAGATCTAGGGATAGAACTAGACTTTTTATATTTTCTATAAAAGCCTTGTATTTCTATTTTGAGTGGAATTAATGCATAAGAAAATCTGATTTTTGTTAGATCAAGCAACGGCCGCCCCCTACCTCTCTCCTCTCTCCCCCTTCTGCAGCTGGGAAGGCTGTGTTCTTGAGGTGTGAAGCCTCTTCTATCAGGTGTGAAGATCGTCGCCGTCGCCACCACCGCCATCGTGCCGTCGTCGCACCACCGCCATCATCGCCGGTGTTATATCCACCCAGGATAGTCCCTTGATCCCAGAATTTTTGCTCCCCACCACGAGTTCATATGGAGCCCAAACTTTCAGGGTGAGTCCCAGGGGTCATCACCACATCCTAGAAAAATTGGTGGAGCTTCTAATTTATATTTTCCATTTTTCCATTTTCGTTCTCCACCTCCTCTTAGATCTTCCAACAGTCTGCCCAGATTTTCAGAACCCTAATAGGTTGTTCATGAAACCACCTTCTTGTGATCCAAATGACTTGATATTTTTATTGGAGGTTCTGTCCACCTAATACACCATCCACAAATTTTCATGTGAATTTAGAATTTCATTAATATTTTCTAAAATTTCACTTTAGATCCCAGCTCAGTTCTGCCTGCTACTGTCCAGATCCAACCACCCAGTAGTAGAAAATACGTTTCCCCATCCAAATCGTTACCAAACCCTTCATTAAAATTATCCCCCCTTTCCTCTCTCTCCCCTCTAAAACTTTTATGAAGAGCTCATCTTCTGATTCGGAGGTCTACATCGCGGTCAACTCCAACTCTCAGGAAAGTTCATTCCTGTCCGACCAGATCTGAGGGAGAGATCAGTCAGGTTCAAAAATCTGCCAACAAAATTACAGTCCCGTCGAAATTCCTAGATCCATAGAGGGTCGAAGGATTTCGAGTCAGCGTTCCAACGGCGCTGGTTTTGTGTCAATCCGACGTCGGTGCTGTTCGCAGTAACAGATCTCGCTGGGTCACGCGCCAGAAAATAGAGGTTATAGACCTGTGGCCAGCACCTCCGACGAGTGTGTTGATATGTTTTTCTACTTTCTCTCTCTTCAATATCGGCTTAAAAAAGATCTCTTCTATCCCTTCTACTAAATCGAGATATGAAATGAATGTGAACAGTAGAAGGAGAACAGAATGGTGTAAATAAGTGATCGCCACCAAGATGCCGAACGTGATGAACACGCCGTACCTTGGAAAGAGGGAGAGGTACTCGCCTGGTGTGCAGCGCTGTCAAGATATATGGCTTAGGAGGAACCTCCCATAATGATGCACGGTCTCACGACAGATCGTGTAAGAACTGGACAGAGGACGCGGGATGAAGCACTCCTGGAAGTTGAACGGTTCTATCACGATCGCATGAAGAAGAAGGACGGTCCAGGTCGCACCGCACGTCTCCTTGAACGGATGGGAGAGAACCGCGCAAGACCACCACGCCAAAAGTTGCAAAGGGTCCAACCTCCACCCTTTCCAGCTAGACAGAAAGGGATGGGCCTCGTGTTAGTGTACTGCTGACCTGCAAAACAACGTGGAAACAAAAAGAGAAAACCCAAATTAGAACTATGGAGTGTAGTAAGTGCTCAAACGGAAATAAATGATCATAACTAAATGAAGTGGGGGATACCTGGGGAGTTTTAAACCCTGGGGGCGTCAAAAATGTGGGAGGATGTGTGAATGACAGTACAAGTGAAGAAAAATGAGGAGAATAATGCATGCACCCAAAAGGGAATGACAGACTATCAAAAATATAAAAAAAGACTCAAAACAAAAGTTACTCCCTGGACCGGAGGCCTGTATGGACGTAGAAGGCCTCCCTCCCTGGTCGTAGGTAACTCAAGGATTCGACAGGGCTTCGCCGTGACCTGAAATCTTCCCCCCCTTTTCGAAGGTAGCCGCTAGGGTCTATTTATAGAGCCTAGGAAGCCAGCCCCGAAATTAGGGTTTTTAGGCATTTTTAGGTCGAGATAATCAAAGGAAAGATGAAGATAATTCAATTATCTCTCATCCAAAAGAAACGTCACTAGAAATGGCTCAATATCCGTGGAGAAAATGACGGGAGAAGTTTGGGATAAAACCACGAATAAAGAGAGAAAATCTGTTAATTTTTCTGGAATCGAGAGGATGGACGGTCGTACGATAGACCACCCAACGGGATGTGCGGCCATATCCTAGGCCGTCCAACCCTGTCGGTGGAAATTCAAATAAATCAAAAATATTATCCAACTATGAATCGAACTGACCGAAAACCTCACCGTTGGACTCTCATAGATGAACGGCTACCATCAGACCGTACAATCACAAGGGCGGCCAAGAAAAAAACGTCCATGCCTTGTCGGTGATAATTTAAAATAGATTAGATAATTATCTGAAAACCAGTGACGTCAGGACTGTTGAGAGATAGACGGCTTAGTAATTACCGCACAATGGTCTTATGCGGCTATGTCCAGACCGTATAAATGCTTGTCGGTGGAAATTCAGAAAATCAGCTAAATATCCCATAAATATGTGAACGGCCCAGTATCAACCGCACATATGGTTGAATGACTAGAGGTTGACCGCACATGTACATGGGCGCTTGAAATTCATAGAAAAGTTCAATTAACCAAAACCATGACCCATTAAGCCCTGAATCAACTCGGACCTAGCCAGAGAGGGAGGCTACCCATAAAATTAGCCCAAAATGTGCCAAAAAATGGCCCAGCAAGTGATGGACAACTTGGGGCACCAACAAATGGGAGTAAGAGGAACGACTCAACTTATTGGCAAAAAATGGGTGTCAACAGATGCCCCTCCTTAACGTCCTCTTTGCAGGGGAGCGAGCGGAGGTGAAGCGAAAGTGACATGGAACATGGAGATGATGGGAAAATGAAGCGGGGTGGACCGAAAAGCGGGCGTTAAGGTAAAACGACACCCGTTTTTACCAACAAGCGATAGGAATTTTTTGAAAAACTCTGACCAAATGCAAGGAATGACAAAACCAAAAGCGACACCAGTCTGGAGGAACTAAACTAAACAAAATGAAACAAATCGATAAGACCAACCTCATGGGGGACACAATCCCGCGGTCCAATGAGGAGGCCAAAAGTAGGCAGAAAAAGTAAAGGAAACAGGCTAAAGCTCCAGACGGGGACCTCTTAATCAACCAAACCAAGCGAATTGACCAAAGAGAACCTTCCAACTCAGAGTGGAATTAGTTCCTCTTACCCAAACACAGAACGCACAGCTAACCATCGCTGGTGGGACATTCTGCAAGCAAACCATTGGTCACGAAAGCTCAAAAGATGCGTATGATGCATGTTGGGCTAAAATAAAACAAATCATTAAAATAAATGTAAAGAAAGATTAAAATATAAAATACTCATGAATAGCATTGCTAAGCTGGAAAAATCAGAGTCAAGACACTATCTGTAACCACGGCATGCAGGATAGAACCATCCTCCCCGGGACATCCCAATCTAACGGCCTATCCAAAGGTTAAACGTGTGAACCTGGATCATTATCGTTTTTGTTAAAGGGGAACATCAGATCCTAGAACACGTAGATAACCAACTGGTTCTCGAGATGATATACTATAGTACCATATAATAATGTAATAAGGGTAACAGGGATAGAAGGCCATACCTGACTTACCTGTGCTGGTGAAACGGCATGCTCTTTAGATTTTCATTTTCAGGTTTTTATGGATTTTCATGAATAAGACAAACAAGTAAAAACATAGCAAAGATATTACAATGATTAACTGAACGATAAACAGCATGACATAGCATGATGAACAAATGAAGGCAAACAAGCACATATGCAAGGGCATGAACCAACAACATGCATACATGAACACGGTGTGACAAGACAACAATGTGATGGGATAACACACGGTCGGGATAAGAACATGACGGGTGATCATGTGGTTGGGACAACAATACGATGGATGATCACGTGGTTGGGACAACACAGGAAATGTAGAGGGACGACTATCAACATATGCAAGACAACTAACCACATGTGGTGAGGAACAAAACAACATGTGTGACAACACGGTGGGACATGGACACGAGACAAGGACACGGCGAGACAAAAGACATGAACAAAATACGTGCTTCAATCAAAACCCAAGATCAGAATGAAGCAGAACCGCCAGGTTCATAATCGTGAGGCAAAGCCCTCTCATAAAGATATGATCATTGCAAACAAAAACTGAGAAGGACATAAGCTTCAGAATAGATCGAGAGATATACCAAGGAATTCTTGGGCACCTGCAACCTGCACACTTAGCAAACAGATTACGTATCTGTTCTCAAAATAAATAGATAGAAAGGAACCAAAAGACAAATATTTTTAGATTTTTCAATTTTCTTGATTTTTTTGGATTTTGAAAATATTTGATTTTTTTTAACAATATTTCAATTTTTTGGAATCTCATTTTTTTGGATTTTTGACAATATCTCATTTTTTTAAAATTTAAAATATCTCATTTTTTTGAAATTTTGACAATAGCAATCCGCAGCTCCCTAAGACAGGCTCGAACTACTGGCCATGGGTCGCTGTCCATCCCTTCTCATTAAAGGCTTCCCTTAAGCCGGGCGTGCATGTGAGGGTGGCTTACCACAACCAACCACTCCTAGAGAACGGTGCCCCTACTAAGGCCATACCTGAGATACAACCCAGCCTAAGAGGGAGAAACATAAGAAGAATTATTAGAGACAAGCTTTATGCAGGGTGGGAGACATCAGGACTTGACTTCCTTTCTGGGCACTACCCCTCAAAGAGTAGGTCTGTTGCACTGGGGCTTTGTGTCTTTGATTATAATTTTACATAGCCCTTATCGGCCAGATATTGAAATAACGCTCACTTTTGATTTTGATACACGCATGATGCTGCACTACCCTTCACCGTTTTACGCGAACCTCAACTCTTGTCAGGAGAAGCAGGCTCGGTTAGTAGGATCAAGGGCATTTTTCATGGTGTTTTTCACTCCTTTCTTTTTTTCTTTCCCTTTCTTTCAAGACTGCCCCTATTTAAAACCTCTCTCGTATCGGGGAATGCCTAGGCTGATCATCTCATCCATCAATCTCTTGCCCCTGCACTTGGTCGAGTAGAGAAGAGAAAAGGTCTTTGTGCATACCCATGGTATGGCCAAAGCAGCAACGATGTTGCACTAGAGAGATCGTCTATGGCTCACCGTGTAATGTGTGAAAACCCATACTCAAAAGGTCACCCTCAGCAATTGGGGAAAAGAACTAGACTCCCAGAGCGGAGCTATCACCAGCCTAAGGATGCTGCAGAAGCGACATTTTCTTTGACACAAAGTTAAGATCTAATTTAAACAAAAGCTTCTAAAGCCACTCAATCATGTTGAGGAAACAACATTATAATCATGTGCCAAAACAATAGAAACAATGGGAATGAAAGCACGTTTTTTGCACAAAATAAAGATACCTTTGCAAATCTATGACGTGAAAACTGGCATCCTGAAGCGATCTTGATCAACGAGCTTCTGATTAGCACGAGCTTTATATTCCTTGCTTGCCAAGATAAAAGGGTGAAAAAAGATAGCAAAAAATTGGATTCCTCGACACAGAGGAGCGGCAGACATCAAACTGAACGAAGAAGAATAAAAAGGAAGAGAGACGAGGGCTAGAACTCCCTCGTTAAGGCACAGAGGCCCTGATAACAAGGAACCAAATACAGAATAAACAGGGATTAACTGAGATCAAGGCGGACTAAAGCCTCGAAAATACCAGGAAAAAGGGTAAGAACCCTGAAAGGGGGAGGAGGAAAGAACAGAAAGACGATGAAAAGATAGATGTGAAGATAAGGAATAAGGAGAATGATCATCCGATGTGGTCGGAGAAGAAGAGTAGCAATCACCCGCCAAAGGCAGGGAAGAGAATGCACGAACACCCGACAAGGTCGGGGAAAGGAAATGGAAACCACCCGACAAGGTCAGGGAATGATCAGAAAAACCACCCGACAAGGTTGGGGAATGAGCATGAGGGATCCTCAACAGGGTCGGGGGAAAAGGATGAGAAGCGGAATCCGGGCGTACCCGGGGAGAAAAGTTACCAGAGGATGCCCCTAGATCAGGGGAAGAGGAGGACATAGGCCGAGGCCTAGAATGGTGAGGACAAGAGAAGATGGTAGAAATAGGGTCAGGTGGCGGAAGGTACACCACCCACGAATAGGAACTGAGCAGACGAAAAGATGAACGGACAGACGAGGGAGAGGAGGAAGTGGACCCCCAAGTGCGCAACTGACGGCCCTTGAACTTATGCCGCCGCCTCTTCTTAGCAGCAATCTTCTTGAAACAACTCCACCCGACGCGGACTCGAGCCTACGGGCTTCTCAATCTGTAATACTTTCTCAAATAACGGGCCCGCCTGGCAGACGGCCTGGCCTGGTCGTGAATATGCAGCTTCATTGGGACGGTTGCCCCTAGCTGTGCGGTGCTAACCATAGAAAGACATTCTAGAACAGTTAACTCATTGGGATGATCATCAAGAAACAACGGAGTTTTGTCGTTCGGTACTAGAACACGGAGCTTTGGCACCTTCACTCGGCAGTTGGGCATGAAGCATAACTCCCTTGTCAGCAGCGCAGGATGGAACTGAGGGAGGGCAATGCATGGGTTTGACATGGCCGCCTTACCAATAAGCCGAGGGAGATGAGATAGAAAATGCAGAATGCCCCTGGTCAATCTCGAGGGCACGGCCAATTGCCCCTTGAATGTTGAATTCATTAGACTTCTGGCAGCCGTGTGGGGTTAGCACCATCCGGGTGGAAAACTCTTCTGGGCCAGTGAATTGAATAGCAATCAAGCGAGAGGTGATAACAACATAAAGAGATTGCCACTGGCCTCGCTTTTGAAGAAACTGGCACCAGTGCACATGAACTCTTCTTGGCAACTGTCTTCATAGCAAGTGCAGGCTCGTTGTCCCTAGAATAGCCAGGGACCAGGACTCGGACCGGCATGCGGCAAATGAAATTTTGAAGCTTGTAATGCACAGTCAAAACTTGATTCGGCTCTTTATCTCCCTGGGGACTAGACCCGAGGGGCACCAAAGGTAGCGTGTACCTGCTCCGCAAAGTAGGAGGTGGTAGAGGAAGGTTAGAAGGAGGAGGTTTGAAGGGCGCGGGTAGTGATGGTGCAAGTGATGGGGGAATAATGGTGATGATGGGCATGGGTGAAGGTAAAGGCAAATGTGGAGGTGTGGGTTTAGGCTCAGCCTGCTCGAGCTCAGGGGATGATGGCGAAAGAAGCGGCATCAGTAGCGGGGATGGTTGTGAAGGTGACGGGGTAGGGATTATTATGAAAGGAAGCGATGATGTTGGTGGTGGTGAAGGCAATGGAGAAGGCGACAATGGAGATGTGGTCAATGGAGGCAGCGAAGACGGTGGTGGAGAAGGTGGTGGCAAAGGGGGTGATGTGGTTGATGGAGATGGTGAAGGTGAAGAGGAAGGAGGTGAAGGTAAGGGTGGGGGAGAAGGAGGAGAGGAAGGTAGTGGCGTAGTGGGGGAAGTGGCAGGTGGTGGCGCTCTTCGGTGTATCTTTACAACACGTCGAGAGGTGTTGGGGATAGGTGTGGTGGTGGAAATGGAGGGTGAAAGAGAGGTTGCCCGAGCGGAGGCTGGGGTAGGTAAAGGTGGTGGAGGAGATGGGATGGAGGAAGAAGTGGGTAACGGAGCATGTATTTTATCAACTGAAGAAACACCAGGGTGCCCCTGGTCTTGAAGTGGAGACGGTTGCCTAGGCGGCACGGCTTGCTGCTGTTGCTGCTTGCTGCTGAGGTCCAAAAAAACTTGATGTATGACAGCCCAATCAATCATCTTCTTATGTTCTAAGCCGTAAATAAGTTCCCATAACTTGGAGCAGTCCTCAATCAAATGCCCCTGTTGACGATGGAACTCACAGAACTGGAGCCAGTTTCTGACCGCGGGTCGGCAAGGCATAACCGGAGGGAGCTGCAACGCATGGGTGGCCATCAGAGCCCTGAAAACACCTGTAAGAGATTCTGGCAACGAAGAATGAGAAGCCCGCTTCAGGCAAGGTGGATGCCGAGGGGTATGAAAAGGTAATGGAGATGGTAGTGGGGGTTCGTAGGTAAGGGGATTGCGTAGGTGAAGGCGGAGGGCTGAAATGATGTGGAGGCGTGGAGGGAGTGGGAATATAGTGGACGGCATCCACCCGCTCTGGGTGTAGCGTTTCTTTGACCGGACGTGTAGAGGTGTGGGGAGATGAAATAGCGGAGGGCTGACTCGTGGAGGGCTGATATGTGGAGGAGTATATGGAGGTAGGGATGTAGGGGAGCGAAAGGCCGACTCGTGGAGGGATATGTAGTGGAGGGTTGAGTCATGGTGGATGGGGAAGAGAAGGGGTATGTGGAAGGCGAAGGTGGAGGAGACTCGTGGTCAAAGGAAACTAGGATTTATTGGCTACTGAAGCGGGCTCGACTGTAAAGTTGTTGCCATGATGTAATATCATTCAGGGCTAAGATGCACCTGAGCTCGAGCGTTGCATTAGAAATAACCATCTTGATCTACTCACCCTCCGAAATATGCCCCGGGACTTACGTGGCCAGGTGACGCCAGCGGTCGGCAAAGGTCGAGAATTCCTCGCCGGGCTTCATCTTCTCTTGGGCCAGATCAACCATAGAATATCTGGGCCCAACCTGGTCCTGGTACTGCTGAATAAATCTTGCTTGGACGACCTGAAAATTCATCATCTACTCTTGCGGCAATGTGAAGAACCAATCCTTGGCCGAGCCCTCTTAAGATAGGCCAAACAAATAGGCCATCAAGCGTTGATCATGCTGGAACCAGGCCGACTCATATAAGAAACCCTTCAAATGGACATAGGGGTCACCAATTCCACCATAGCGATGATAAGCCAGAATCTGTGAACGTGGTGGAAGCTGAAGACCATGGAATGCAAATGGGATATCCAAAAAAGTTTGGGGATTGATTCGGCGTTGCAATTCATCAAGCTGGCGTTGGGCCTGAGCGGACATCTCCTCGGTAGGAAGAGTCCGAGAAGGATATGGGCCAACCCGAGCAAGAGATGATGATTTTAAACCAGGATAATGATGATGGGCCGGATAAGGGGATCCGGCCTGAGAAGAAGGAAAGCTCGTTCCGGGAATGGAGGAATGCATGGGCCTGGAAGAATCGTGTATGTAGGAATGAGAATTGATTGGGCTAGCAGCAGCACGGGCGGGATAAGAAGGCCCGTTAAAAGAATAGGGTCCAATGGAGGAATAAGAAGATGGGCCCGCATGGGCAGAGGAATCCCCACGTGGGTAAGAAGATGGAGAAGTATAGGAATAAGGTACAGGGGAGAAGTGCTCCATGGGGAGAATGGAGACTTTATACAGTGAATTTCAAATGAATACAAGGAGAGACATGAACCTAGGACTAATGCAACTAAATGGAGACACACAAAGATGACCTAAATCAAATGAGCCTAATCTAATAAGAAGATGCGAATGATGACACTGGAACATGCAATTGAGAGAAGAGATGAGAACAGAATCAACCAATTGTCTAATCCATTTCCAAATGATGCATGAAATTTTTTTTTATGGACCTTAGTGGATTAATTAAGATGTGAATTCACTCAACCAAGAGGTACCTAACCAGGGTGAGAATAGAGAACTGGCAGATTCTAAAGGACTCTCTCTCACGAATGCAGACCCTAGACTGGGGGATGATGTGGTACAACCTGCCTGGCATCCGTGTGGGAATCCACGGCTCATGGGGACTTACGGAGGTCCTCGGCAAGGTCCCCTAGTCGGCTCCAAGGAGTATGGACACAAGAGGAAACCCTACCTCGGTAGGAATGTAGCTAGATGTGAATGAAATGCATGAATCCTATGTGCACCGGAGTGCATGCAAGATCTAGCCTAGAAACTAGCAAGCAATGGTCGATTAAATATGAGGGAATGAAAACAACTATGCAACAATGATATAAGAGCATGGGGGTATCAATAATCAGCACCAAATACTAGGACAATTATATAACATGGCAATCAGAGTGAATCACGGGTGCACTGCATCACGACACGGATGGCCACTGGGAGACAACTCAGGGAGATATACGGTTCAGTATGAACCGTTCAAACCAAGGAATAACGACCAAAAAGCATAAAAATCATGAAATGCTGAAATGACAGAAGACAGAGATGAGAAGCATACCTATATGAGCGGTCTACATACAGCCGCTTAAGCTCTGGAACGGACCCGTATCCACCGTGCAATAGCAACCAAACAAACAATATGAATACAGGGCATACCTGTGCCAGCACGGTGGACGGCCAAACTCAGGCCATATAAAGTATGTGCGGGCGGTAGGAGACCGCTCGAGACAGCAAGCTTGGAGAAGAACTGGCAGTGTTTGTAGAGAAAAACGGTGAATCCTTAACCACACAAAAGTTGGACAGCCCTTGGAGAGCCGTTCACGTTCCAGAGGAATGAGAATGCGACTCAACCTTAAAATCACTTCAAGAAAAAGGACTAACACAACGAAAGAGGGGGTCAGCAAATCACTAACACGATGGGCACTAGGTGTCCCACCGTGATCACCAAAAATGGGCTCTTGATATGTTTTTCTACTTTCTCTCTCTTCAATACCGGCTTAAAAAAGATCTCTTCTATCCCTTCTACTAAATCGAGATATGAAATGAATGTGAACAGTAGAAGGAGAACAGAATGGTGTAAATAAGTGATCGCCACCAAGATGCCGAACGTGATGAACACGTCGTACCATGGAAAGAGGGAGAGGTACTCGCCTGGTGTGCAACGCTGTCAACATATACAGCTTAGGAGGAACCGCCCATAATGATGCACGGCCTCACGACAGACCGTCTAAGAACTGGATCGAGGACGCGGGATGAAGCACTCCTGGAAGTTGAACAGTTCTATTACGACCACAGGAAGAAGAAGGACGGTCCAGGTCGCACCGCACGTCTCCTTGAACGGATGGGGGAGAACCGCGCAAGACCACCACGCCAAAAGTTGCAAAGGGTCTGATCTTCACCCTTTCCAGCCGGCCAGAAAGGGATGGGCCTCTTGTTAGTGTATTGCTGACCTGCAAAACAACGTGGAAACACAAAGAGAAAACCCAAATTAGAACTGTGGAGTGTAGTAAGTGCTCAAATGGAAATAAATGATCATAACTAAATGAAGTGGGGGATACCTGGGGAGTTTTAAACGCCTGGGGGCCTCAAAAACATGGGAGGATGTGTGAATGACAGTACAAGTGAAGAAAAATGAGGAGAATAATGCATGCACCCAAAAGAGAATGACAGACTATCAAAAATATAAAAAAAGACTCAAAACAAAAGTTACTCCCTGGACCGGAGGCCTGTATGGACGTAGAAGGCCTCCCTCCCAGGTCGTAGGTCACTCAAGGATTCGACAGGGCTTCGCCGTGACCTGAAATCTTCCCCCCCTTTTCGAAGGTAGCCTCTATGGTCTATTTATAGAGCCTAGGAAGCCAGCCCCGAAATTAGGGTTTTTAGGCATTTTCAGGTCGAGATAATCAAAGGAAAGATGAAGATAATTCAATTATCTCTCATCCAAAAGAAACGTCACTCGAAACGGCTCAATATCCATGGAGAAAATGATGGGAGAAGTTTGAGAGAAAACCACGAATAAAGAGAGAAAATATGTTAATTTTTCAGGAATCGAGAGGATGGACGATCGTACGATAGACCACCCAACGGGTATTGAGCCAACTATCCATCGAACTGACGGTCGTATCGAAATGGCCCTATCCTAGACCGTCCAACTGTCGGTGGAAATTCAAATAAATCAAAAATATTATCCAACTATCCATCGAACTGACCGAAAACCTCGCCATTGGACTCTCATAGATGAACGGCTACCATCAGACCGTACAATCACAAGGGCGGTCAAGAAAAAACCATCCATGCCTTGTCGGTGATAATTTAAAATAGATTAGATAATTAGATAATTATCTGAAAACCAGCGATGTCAGGACTCTTGAGAGATAGACGGCTTAGTAATTACCGCATAATGGTCTTATGCGGCTATGTCCAGACCGTATAAATGCTTGTCGGTGGAAATCCAGAAAATCAGATAAATATCCCATAAATATGTGAACGGCCCAGTATCAACCGCACATATGGTTGAATGGCTAGAGGTCGACCGCACATGTACATGGGCGCTTGAAATTCATAGAAAAGTTCAATTAACCAAAACCAAGTCCCATTAAGCCCTGAATCAACTCGGACCTAGCCAGGGAGGGAGGCTACCCATAAAATTAGCCCAAAATATGCTAAAAAATGGCCCATCAAGTGATGGACAACTCGAGACACCAAAAAATGGGAGTAAGAGGAACGACTCAACTTATCGGCAAAAAATGGGTGTCAACAGGGTGGAGATCGGAGCCGTCCGGCCTCCGACCGGTCTTCCAACCTGGTCGTCATCTAGGGGAGCGCACCACCAGGTGTCAACATCATAGCGGGACCCACCCCGTCAGATCCGGAGGTCTGAGCAGCACGTTGGCCCCACGAACCCACAGATCGCGCCGTCCAGACAACACTAAAACGCGTGTTTCGGCACCGTCAGAGCGACATCAAGATGCTGCCCGTCAACCTAATTCCCGCTACTCCCGGGCCCCACATGTGACCTGTTATCTCCCTGCGTGGAGTAGGTCAGAACTTTGTACCGCTGTAAAAAATTGTTAACCGGGAGTACGGATTTGGCCGGGGTTATCTTCCCCACGCCGAGAGCATGGAGGTATGGTCATATGCCACTGTGAGTGCGTTAGGAGTCTAGCCCGTGAGTTCATGTCACCGATGTGAGCAAGAGAGTGACTCGTCCCGTTGCTCAATCCGAGCACGGAACTGAGTCGACCACCCTTGACTCTGCTGGTTTCTCAACTGCACGGATTCACCTTTCCCCTCGCTTGGGACGACGAGTGAGCTTACGTTTCTGTTAGCGACGTATAGCCCATAGGAACTCTTAATGTTGGGCCAAAGTGTCTCCATTGGTGTATGTTACTGGTTGCGTCCGCATTTAGAGTCCGAGGTCCGCATCACTTAGAGTCGGTCCCCGTGTCCATCCCGCATCAGTAATTCCATAGCTGCTGCCCTTAGTTGAAAGCCGAGAGCAATATTGGCCAACTGTATGATACAAGAATGGAAGTTGCTAGAGAAATTCTCCGAGCTTGATATCAATACAGATGAGAAGAATAGGTGTATTATTTTATTTCATATGAGTCTACATCCATATTTTCTACCTGAAATTAAGAAGCTTCAAGAAGAAGATCCCGCACTAGTGGAGATAAAAAGCAAGCTGGACCAGAGACTTGATTTCAAGCTGGCACCTGATGGCAGATTACTATTTCATGAACGGACATGTATGCCCGACTGTCCCAAATTGAAGAAGAAGATTCTTGAAGAAGCTCATCGATCAAGGTACACGATCCACCCCGGAGCCACTAAGATGTACCAAGATTTGAAAAGAACTTTCTGGTGGTCTAACATGAAAAGGGAGGTAGCAGACTTTGTATCTCGTTGCCTCACATGCCAACAAGTGAAGGCGGAACATCAAAAACTCACCGAAAAGCTACATCCGCTAGATATTCCCAAGTGGAAGTGGGAAGATATTGGCATTGACTTTATCATGGGTTTGCCCAAGTCTAAGTGCAAACATAATGGAATTTGGGTAATCATCGATCGCCTAACTAAATCGGCCCATTTCTTACCCATCAAAAGTCGATGGTCAGTCGATGTACTTGATGCCCTGTATATTAAGGAGATGGTTAGATTGCATGGAGTTCTCGTGTCGATTGTATCCGACCGAGACCCATGCTTTACCTCTCATTTCTGGAAAAGTCTACAACACTCTCTGGGGATGAAACTCAATTACAGCACTACTTTCCATCCCCAGATAGATGGACAGACCGAAAGGACAAATCAAGTTGTGGAAGATATGTTGAGAGCATGCATTATAGACTTTGGCGGAAGCTGGCATGACCACTTACCCCTAGCCGAATTTGCATATAATAACAGCTATCAAGCCAGTATACAAATGGCACCTTTTGAGGCACTGTATGGCAGGAGTTGCCGATCTCCAATATGCTGGGATGAAGTAGGTGAAAAAGAAATTCTAGGCCCAGATATGATAAGAGATTCTACCGAGAAGATACACCTCATTAGAGAAAGGCTAAAGATAGCACAGGCCAGGCAGAAATCTTATGCTGACAACAGAAGATGAGATCTGGAATTTCAAGTTGGAGATCATGTTTTTCTCAAGGTATCTCCCGGCCGAGGCATTAGAAGATTCGGTGTTAAGGGCAAACTAACACCAAGGTTCATTGGTCCATTCGAAGTGCTGGAAAGAGTAGGCGAGGTGGCTTATCGCGTCGCCCTACCTCCGCAACTATCAGAAGTGCACAACATATTTCATGTTTCTATGCTGAAGAAATATGTGCACAATCCTTTTCATGTCATTGACCACAATGACTTAGTGATACAAAAGGACCTTACTTATGAGTAGAAGCTAATAAAGATCCTCGACCGAGAAGTTCGAGTTCTAAGGAACAAAACGATCCCTATGGTGAAAATCCAATGGAATCGATGCTTAGAACAAGAAGCTACACGGGAGACTGAAGAGTCTATGAAGAGAAGATTTCCAGAGTTATTCTAGTTGTAAGTACTTCACATCCTTCCTATCTCCATATATACAGTTGAATTTGGGGACCAAATTCTTTTCAGTGGGGGAGGGTGTAGCACCCCCAATGAAGCAATGGAGAAATCAAACTTCTTCCTAAAGAATCCTACATGAATGTCTTATATAAAGAACCATATCTTGTGAGGACTAGTATGTAAATGTACAACCCAACACCACTTTATGCCATCATGGGAAGTACGTAGTGAACTTTTTCCTAAAGAATTTCACATGTAGTTCTTATATAAAGAACTAAACCATAAGAGGACTAGCATATAAATGTACAAGCCAACTTTTTGCACATGGGTAGTACGTAAGTGGGTGTTCTTTTCCAACACCAAGAGAATGGGCGCTTACCAGGGTGCCATTCAACAAATTGAAGAATGTCTGAACAGGCACCATTTCCCTTGGGGCCACCATCCCACTATAGTATTAATATATATATATACACCATGAAGGCCAACACATGAAAGTTGTAGTCTTTTCTAAAATGGCCGCCCTCTTGCAAGGGCGTCATTCTCATGAATAGGGCCACCCAGATTAATAGATGCCCTCATGCAGAGGCGTCATTTACATGAATAGTACCACCTAGATTAATGGACGACCCCTTACAAGGGCGTCATTTAATCTGTGTTTCTAGTAGGTTGAGGCACGAACAACCCCATTTAGCTGGCAAAGCAACATGTCTAGATCTTGTCTACTCAACCGGACCCGCAAGGCAATAAACCCATGCTTTGTGATCTCCTATAACTAATTCCCTCCGTAGCATTGGCAGAGGTTACTGCCATCATCAGTGCTGCTTGTAGAAGGGAATATTTCCCTTCGTTCCCTCAAAAAACGTGAAGTCTACATCCTACTACTAGACCTTTACGGCGGTGGAGAACGTGTGGTTTCATCCTTAAATTTCTATTCTGTCATCTGTACCTCGTAATCACGTCAAAAGGTAGGTTTTCTCAAGATCTGGCTTAACTAATAGTTAATATAGGTTAACATGCATGGTAGTTAAGTCTGGTCATTTAAGGCATGGGTATATCAAAAGGCTTAGTGGGAAGGTTAGGCCACGCCTTTCTGAAACACTAAATCTTGCGTGAGTAGATTCTCCGCCAAGTACCCCCTGTATAGCACACGGTTTATACTCATAATCTGTCCCGATTCTTGTAAATTAATCGATGTTTAAAAATTGATATCTATGAAATTAAACTCGAAAATTGTTGCATGAGCATGATCATACAATCCTGCAAATTTCCATGTCGATCTATACCTTTGCTTCCTGATTCTGTGAACGTGTTATAAATCATGAACAATAAGTACGTGATTAGTAGCCACCATGTTCAGAAATTTATATCTATTGAACCAGACCACAAAATTCTCGCATGAACATAGTTCTATGATCTCAATATTTTTCTCTACCTGCCCATGTCCTTATTTCCTGATTCGGAGAAACTTTGAAAATATGAATAGTAACTGACCACCGTATTTAGAAATTTATATTTATTGAACCAGACCATAAAATTCTCGCATGAAAATAGTTCTGTGATCCTGATATTTTCCTCTACCTGCCCATGTCCTTACTTCCTGATTCGGAGAAACTTTGAAAATATGAATAGTAACTTATATCTCATAATGTACCTCTCTCATGCGAAGCATGACTCACTTGAAAATGGCTCAATTGGTGACTCTCCGCAGTGACGTCAATTAATTGAAGACACTGCAGAGGGGCACCAATTGACCAGAGCCTTTACATCAAATAGCGACACCCCTAGGTGTCTTCAATTAAATGAAGACACCTTGAGGGGGCGCCAATTCCATTTTTGAAAAAATATAAACACCGCATTAGAAATTTTATATCTATGGAATCAAAACCCAACAATTTTGCATAAGCATGATTCTGAACTCCCTAGAATTTTCTCTACCTGTTCATATCCTTACTTTCTGTTTCTGAGAAACTTTTACGATATGAATAGTATATGTATAGTGTTTTGAGTCACAGAATGTACCTGTCCGGTGTAAATCACCCCAATTTATTGAATAGCGAAACCCAACAATTTTGCATGAGTATGATTCTAAACTCTCGAGAATTTTCTCTACCTGTTCATATCCTTGCTTTCTGTTTCTGAGAAACTTTTACGATATGAATAGTGTATAAATAGTGTTTTGAGTCACAGAATGTACCTGTCCGGTGTAAATCACCCCCAATTCATTGAATGGCGACACCCCGGAAGACTTCAATTCTTCAATTAGCGACACTCGGGGTGACTTCAATTAAATGAAGACCCCTCAGAGAGACGTCATTTACTTTTGTTATTTTCTTATTTGTAAATAACGCCCACCCCCTAAGTCGCTAATTCGTTTCCGATTTTTTTATTTTTTGATTTTTCTGATGAAGGTGCTTCTGGTTGAGACGATTCCAAATATATTTTTTTATATTTTTTTGGAACCCGAAAGGCCACCAAAATACCTCGGAAAGGGTGAAAGAATTAGAGAACGTGATATAACAGAAACACATTCTTGATTTAAATGAAGACACCCCAAAGAGGCATCATTTCTATTTGTATTTTTTATGATTTTTATTATTTTTGAAATAGCGCCTCCCACCTTGTCGCTAATTCTTTAAAAATCTGGGAAAATGGAGAAAAATACCCAGAAAATCCAAAAAATAGGGAAAATAGAAAAAACTATAAAAAGGTGAGAAACCCAAGAAAAGTGGGAAAACCGCTCAAACAAGGTCAATTTTAGGGTCAAATTGGGGTATTATGAGGTAATATGAGATGTACTCACAGTAATGTCAATTTTAGCGTGTCTACAACCCCCGGGCGCCAATTCAGTCTTTTAGCTGTCAATCTTCGTTCTGATTACTTATTTGTCTCGTGATTCATACCGATATAACCCTAGTACATGTTCCTTCATCATATATGCCCTTGAACTCTATTCCTGGAATCCACCTTATACTCTTACAATGGCAACCCTTGAAATTCTATATTGACTATAAATGAGAGTGGATGTCAAAAGAAATACATGAAATGCTGTGCATATAGGGATCGGTCTGGTCCCGAGAGAAGTGCCCGAAGGTACTTGTGCCCATGGGAGTTTATTGACCACGATGTTTGGCATTGCACCAAACTACTTGCTTGACTTGACTTGCTTAGCCCAAAATGGGTAATACTTGACTTGCGTGGCCCAGAATGGGCAATACTTGACTTGAGGCCCGCAGAAGGGCGAAAGTACTTGCTTGCTTGACTTGAGACATTCCACACTTACTCTCTCTCTACTTGCTTGACTTGACTCACGTGGCCCGAAAAAGTGTAATTACTTGCTTGAATGAAATAGCCAATTCCATTACACTACTTGTTATTACACGAACTTGAGATTACTTGTTTGAATATTGCTTATTATCTTCTTGGAAAGACTCTCTTGAATATCGATTTCTTGAAAAGACTTGTGCAATCACTTGGCAATTACTTGCTAGTTCCTTATTGATACATCTTATTGATATTCATGTGATACTCTCTTGATATAATTCTTGATACTCTTGCTTGATCCAACATGCATCATTATACCGCATGAACTTGTAACTAACTTAAATATTGTTAAAACTTGAGATGTAATTCTTACTGAGCGATTCGTTCATCCAGTTGCTTCCTAACATTTTCAGGTAATTCGGATAGCGACATCCACCCGAATGGGAATGAGACCGAGTGAAGAGTGCTAGAGTCACCGATCATCTACCGTCAGCTAGTCGTGTCTTTTGATCTTCTTGAGTCTACTTTTGTATTTTCTAGTTATGTTTGGTCTAGTCGATTAAATCCTTGTTAAGGCATGTATAGCCTAGTATTTGGATTTTAATTTGGAATTATCATGGACTAGCTTTATCATCTTTTGATTAATCATTTAGTTGTCATTTTGGACTATTGGGATCATTCGATATTATTAGTCTTTTGTGCACTCCGTATTTATGTATGTCAAATTTTATCGTTCTAATGACACGATCTATATAGACGCGTCACGCATCCGAGTATCTTCCGCGCTCCGGTCGTGACATTAACGTCGTTGCATCCGAACCACCGTAAAATTCCTTGTGTCTTGTGGTTTGAGCTGTGTGGTTTGATTCAATTCTTCTACCCTCATTCTGTGTGATTGATATTGCATCTTATCTCTTCCGCATTTGTCTCTTCAGATCTAGCATAAATCGATCTGTTCTATAAGTAGATCTTTGGTATATCGAAAAGTGTTTTTGAATTGACAATGCCAGTCTTGTCAAGGCGATAGCACTTTGCGTGAGCAGAATCCTTGGATTCATATCTCCGTCTAGTACCAAAGAACTATCATGGCATTAGATTTGGATAGATCTAATTTGTAATTATACATATCTACATTTCTAATTGCTACTTTATCACATCTGTTTTAAATCGAGTAAAAGTTTTTTTAAAATATTGAATCACTCAATTCACCACCCCTCTTGGGTGTCATTGATCGCGGGACTTCACGGCGGTGATGGAAACCAACTGTCGCCCGAGGTTTCTTTTGCCGTCTTAGTAGGAGCTTTCGGCTTGGTGGGCTTTTGAGGCTGCTCCAGATAAAGGGAAGTGTCAAAGAGATGGCATTCGAACACTTCAAATGGGTGGAGGTAAGCAAATATCCTCTCTTCCTTCTTGTCTCGACAGTACTTGATACATTGATGTAATGTGGAGGGCACCACCAAATTTTCATACAGCCATGTCCGACCGAGCAGTGCGTTGTATGAGGTGCTAGAATTAATAACATGAAATTGCACCTTTGTGGTGAAATCAGCCATTGTGAGGGTGAACTCGGCCACTCCCAGCGGGACTTCAAATTTATGATTGAAGCCGACGATACGCATATCCCCGACATAGTGAGGTGAACATCAAATTAATATTTCTGGTAGATACGGTAAGGGAGTTGTAGCATTCTGAATTTTATACCGAATATCACAATATTAGTATAGTATTATTTTATTCTTGGCCCAAATTTCAAAAAATTAATAAAAATACAAAAAATATGTATCCTGTGTAAACCATTATTTCCAACCACTTTGTCTTAAGAAACATGCCCAGAATAAAATTGGATTAGGCCCAATTTCAACACTTCGGCGTAAAATCGTAATTTTGTGAAGAACAACCTAAAACCGCTAAATTGGACCTTAATTATTGCCCTAATGGGCTCTAATCAAAGTCAAACCCTACGCCAACCCTTGTAGATCAATTCTATCTCAAAAACCCTAAACCTAGGCACCTCAATTCAGCGCGGTGGCGACGAATTTAATATATCCCTAATTTCTCTCTATTTTTCACTCTTTGGACTCTTGTGTTGAATTTGATCTCTAGAGGCTTCAATAGGGTCTATAAATATAGGGCTTCAACTGTTGGGGACCCTTATTTGATTGTTTGGTAGGTGGCATGCTCGATCATGGCCGGACCTAGGCGGATTTGGGCGTTCAGTGGCGGCGTGTTTTAGGGTTCCGGCGACCGTTGTCTCTTCCTCCTTTCAATCAACTAAAGGTAGGTTTCTCTCAGGCTAAACGTTGACTAAAATATGCCATCTTGTAGATCTCGAAGTAAGCTTTCTATTGAACCTATTTTGCCCAATTTCTATTGACCACATCATGCATATTCATCGTTTTAATCAAGGGTATCCATATTTCTTCATCCTTAGTTACTTCTACTTTAAAATCATGAATCATCTTAATTAGATTCTAATTAATATATATCATGCTAGTCTACTTCGAGAGCTCTTTCGAATGATCATAGTTTGCCCAAATTTTGTTTATTATATCGCTCGTATTCGAGGTTTTACTGAAGGACTGTCGTGTTCGCCGTCGGCGGATCTCGTTATATGAAACGGTCGTATCAGCGACCGCTTGGCAAGAAACGGTCTCACGATCAACCGCCTAACGTCCAGTTTTTTAAAAAAAGAAAAAATATTTTATTATTAATGAAGCGGCCTTTTCCTTGACCGTTTGTTCCATTTAGCGGTCTTCCTCCTGACCGTTTTCTAACCTCATATAGTAAAAGCAAAGGTTGTTTTTTACGTTTTGACTGATTATTAGTCCGTGCCTAGCATGACTATTTGACTCGTAATGATGCATGAATGTACTATTAACTTGGAATAATAAGAACTGGAATTAAATTTTATCATCCTCATGATTATTTCTCTTAGACCACCAATTAAAATGTGTAGAATCAACAAGCTTTGGTCAATATAGATGATTTTGTCAGTTATATATTTTTTTAAAGTTGTTCATAATATTCTATTTGACAGTCGTGCTACTCCGGTGGTACTGACTAACTGCACCGTTCATGTTTTCCGTGCTTTCTAAGCCTTAATCTTGTAATAGATGGGTCTCTCCACCGGATATTCCTTCCGTTGGACTGGGACCACTATTACGAGGCCTCCGTAAGACCCCGCGAGCCGGGGATTCCCACTAGGACGCCGGGCATGTTGTACCCCAAAGCTTGTACCGATCGACTCGTGATTTCATGATGGGCAGACCAAGTTCATATGGCCTATCTGTCTGGGGCCGAATGCGGTCATGCCCTAGATCGCTAACCAGTCCATGTGGTCCAGCGATAGACCGTTTTTGACCTATTTGTGAGCCTGCTAGTAGCGGCCTCATGTCCAACCCTCAGTTCCCTTTTGCGGTTTCTATTGATTGCAAGATTCTTTGTGATGAAACTAATTGATTGTGGTGTTTCTTAAGGCTATATTTCCAACTTATTGAGCCCTTTCCTTCTCTTTTCTCGAAATAAATCATGCTCTTAAGAATTAGATTTTGTGAGCTTACCCTTGGAACTCTTGGCCACTATACGAGTGAATGTCTAGATTGATATCTATGATCCAGTTTTTTTTCAATGCCAACGCATCATTAGGGCCCGGTCTGGTCCTAGGAGGAGCGCCCGAAAGTACTCGTGCCCCGGGGAGTTTGTAATAACAAGGTGTGGCATTACACTACAGTGCATGACTAGCGTGATAATCTATGACATTCTACTTCACTCCATTACTTGAACCTTCTTGCGTGACATGACATGTGTGCTTGATATGGCCAATTTCACATGACTTTATACTTGTTATACTTGCAATTATTCTTCATTACCATCTATCTTTTCTTTCTCTTATTTGTCATTTGTTGCATATTTATTTTGATTTTATCACGTTGTCATACATGATGAAATGATTAATCATTTAAACTTTGCCTGATGATAGAGATATAAAATCCTACTGAGCTCTCGCTTACCCAGTTTTTCAATCCTTTTCAGGTAGCACGGATGAAGATTTGCAAACCGATGAGGATGGGAACGAGTAAAATTGAATCGAGCCTTCTAGTTGTGTTATGAGTCTTTGGTCTAGTTATGTCGAGTCGTGTTGACTCAGGATCTATGTAATTTTCTTTTCTTCTAAGTCATTGTGATAGTTAGGAAAGTCCACAAGATGTCGTTGTAATAAGTACACTTCATCCTTACTATCAATAAAGTTTAGTTTGTGAATATGATTATTGGCCTCTTAATATTTGGTCACTTGTGGCAATGAATGCTCTGATTGACATGAATGATATAACTACTGCGTTCTGATTTTCCTCGTTGGGGCGTGACAGTTTTTATGATATCAGAGCCTAGGTTTTCTTTAGCCCCAAGTTTCTAGAGTGTCATAGAACCCATGACATTAGTAAAGTCTGAAATCCGACCCAGTGAGATGGGGTAGAGACTCGGGTTAAGTTAATTAACCAACTCTAAGAAAATCGATCCGGGAGAACGTTCTTCATTAATTCTCTTTTCGTTGTAGGAATTTCTCGTGATGGCAGTGGAATGTGCACAGTGGCGAGACATGCAACGCACGGTTCAGGGCCTGACCCAGGCTTTGTAGTAGGTGGTGAAAGGGGGCGCGCATCAGGGAGCCGGCGATCTTCATCGAAACGTTTATGGCTTGAATCCCCCTCATTTTGGCGGCACAGTAGACCCCGATGTGGCAGAGCAATGGTTGAAGGAGATGGAGCGTATCTTCCGAGTGATGCAGTGTAATGACCAGGACCGAGTCCTTTTGGCGACCTTCCAGCTGGAGAATGATGCACATGCTTGGTGGGAAGCCGTGGAAGGCACGCTTGGTAATAGGCGTGCGACATGGGATGAGTTCAAGGAGCGTTTTAACGGCAAATATTTCTCAGATCCTATCCAGGAAAAGAAGGCGGTGGAGTTCGCTTCATTGAAACAGAGGAACTTATCAGTTGCTGAGTACAAGGCGTAGTTTGCTAGGTTATCCCGCTATGCACCGCATTTAGTATCTACTGAAAAGATGAAGGCCAAGAGATTTTTGAATGGATTGAAGCTTCAATACATTAACCAATTGGCACCTTTGGAAATCCATGTTTATGTTGAGATTATGCGAAAGGCCCAAGTTCTCGAAGACACTATGGAGATGACGGACCGGATAAGAGGTTGAGACAAGAAGAGGGAGTAGGCTATTAGCTCTGGGAATTTTAAACCCACCAATGGTAAGAAGAGGCCCAATGGCGGGCCCAATTTTTCAAAGGACAAGAAACCGAAGGAAGGTGATAAGAAGGCTGGATCGACTGCTCCGTCTAAAGCAGTCTACATGTATTGTGACCGCTCGGGTCACAAGATGGAAGAGTGTTGGCACAAGCTGGGTGCTTGTTTGAGATGTGGTAGCAGAGACCACCGAATTCCTGAATGTCTCCTTATTAACGAGCAAGCAACATCTGATAAGCTGCAGGGAAGTCAAAGGCGACAAGGCAAGCTCCAAGCCCTCCAAGATGTAGAGACTGAAACTGAGGCTACCGAGGAAGGAGGTATTATCGAAGGTACCCTTACCATTCTTTCTAAACCAGCATTTGTACTTTTCGACACTGAAGCTACTCATTCATTTATATCTCAAAAATTTGCTAAGACTTTATTTGTGAAGCCGGTATTATTGGATTCTCATCTTGTGATATCAACCCCTATTGGTTCGAGGTCAGAGATTAAATATTATTATCCTTCTAGCGAAGTCTTGATTAATGCTTGTAACTTATCGGCTGATTTAGTATGCATGAAGGTGAAAGATTATGATGTGATCCTAGGAGCGGATTGGTTGGCTAAACATGGAGCTACTGTTCATTATAAATCACGAGTAGTGTCCTTTCCAGGACGCCATGAGCTTTTCTTTTCTGGCTCTAGGCAATCTACGTTCGTGCCACTTATTTTGGCACTCCGAGCGAGCAAGTTGTTAAGAAGAGGGTGTCAGGCATTCTTGGCTTTGGTCTCGTTGACCGATAAGAAGGAAGTGGAGTTGAAGGATATCTCGGTTGTTCAAGATTTTCTAGATGTGTTCCCTGAGGAATTGCCAGGTCTTCCCCCCGAGAGAGAGGTGATTTTCTCTATTGATTTAATTCTTGGCGCTTCACCTATTTCTCAAGCTCCGTATCGTATGTCCCCTACTGAGTTAAGGGAATTGAAGGAGTAGTTACTGGAATTGCTATAAAAAGGGTTTATTCATCCAAGTACTTCCCCATGGGGTGCCCCTGTGCTTTTCGTAAGAAAGAAGGATGGTTCGTTGAGGCTATGTATTGATTATTGCCAGTTGAACCAGCTCACTATTAAGAACAAGTACCCATTATCGAGAATTGATGAATTATTTGATCAACTATCTGGAGCCTAGTATTTCTCAAAAATCGATCTTAGATCGGGGTATCACCAGTTAAGAATCACAGATGAGGATATTTATAAAATGGCATTTCGTAGCAGGTATAGGCATTTTGACTTTGTTGTAATGCTGTTTGGACTAACAAATGCTCCTGCAGCTTTCATGCAGCTAATGAACAGTGTGTTCTGACCCTACTTAGATCAATGGGTTGTGATATTTGTTGATGATATTCTTAAATACTCCAAGAGTAAGGAGGAGCATGAGGAGCACTTGAAGATGGCATTGCAGATACTAAGGGATCATCAGTTATACGCCAAGTTCAGTAAGTGTGAGTTTTGGCTACAAGAAGTATCCTTTCTGGGGCATATTATTTCCAAAGATGGAATTTCAGTTGACCCTTCTAAAATAGAGGCGGTACGTAAATGGAAAAGGCATGTAAATGCAACTGAGATCAAGAGTTTCTTAGGCCTAGCAGAATACTATCGAAGGTTCATTAAGGATTTCTCCAAGATTGCGGTACCCTTGACTAGATTAACTCGTAAGGAGAATCGATTCGAATGGTCAGAAGAGTGTGAGAAAAGTTTCCAAACTTTGAAGGAGTGTTTGACCACTGCCCCAGTGTTAGCTTTGCCATCTGGAGAAGGAGGTTTTGAAGTATATACCGATGCATCAGGAATTGGCTTAGGTTGTGTGTTGATGTAGAAAGGGAAAGTGATAGCTTATTCTTCTAGGCAGCTGAGGAAGCACGAAGAGAATTACCCTGTTCATGACCTGGAGTTAGCAGCAGTAGTGTTTGCTTTAAAGATTTGGAGACATTACTTTTATGGAGAAACTTTCACAGTATACTCTGATCATAAGAGTCTAAGATATTTATTCTCGCAGAAGGAGTTGAATATGAGATAGAGAAGGTGGATAGAATATTTAAAGGACTTCGACTTTTCGATTGAGTATCATCCTGGAAAAGGCAATGTTGTGGCAGATGCTTTGAGCAGAAAGCCGATGGCCAGATTAGCAAGTTTGATGCTTCAAGAATGGAGGTTGTTAGAGCAAATTGCAAGTTTAGATCTTGATGTCGCAGAGAAAGAAGATCGGATTATGATTGCTCATGTCTAGCTTCATTCAGAGTTGTTAGCTGAGATTAAGCAACTGCAGAACAATGACCCGTTGCTAGTAGAAATTAGAGAGCAGATGGCTAGTCGACCTCACTTTATGCTGGCCGATGATGATAGATTGTTGTTCCGTGGTAGGACTTGTGTCCCTAATTCTGCGGAGGTGAAGAAAAAGATTCTTGAGGAAGTCCATAGGTCCAAGTATACAATTCATCTAGGAGCCACAAAGATGTATCAAGATTTGAAGAGGACCTTTTGGTGGCCAAACATGAAAAGGGAAGTGGCTGAATTTGTAAGTAGATGTTTGGTATGTCAGCATATCAAGGCCGAACATTTTAGGCCTGCTGGAAAGTTAAAACCTATGGAGATACCACAATGGAAGTGGGAGAGTGTCGGTATGGAGTTTATCATGGGCTTACCTAGAACTCGTAACAGTTTTGATGCAATTTAGGTGATTGTTGATCGTTTGACCAAGTCCGCACACTTTTTGCCTATCAAATCTAAGTGGACGGTGGATGTTTTGGCTGCCCTGTATACGAAGGAAATAGTGAGGTTGCATAGAGTTCATCTATCCATCATATTTGACAGAGACCCCAGGTTTACCTCTCACTTTTGGAATGGTCTGCAAGCATCCATGGGAACTCGTCTGAACTTTAGTATTGCATTTCACCCTCAGACGGACGGACAATCTGAGAGGACTAATCAGATTGTTGAAGACATGCTGAGGGCCTACATGATCAACTTTAGAGGTAGTTGGCATGAATATTTTCCTTTGATCAAATTTGCCTACAACAACAGTTACCAGTCCATTATTCAGATGGCACCTTTTGAGGCTTTGTATGGTAGAAGCTGTAGGTCTCCTCTTTGTTGGGAAGCGATCGGTGAGAATCAATGGTTCGGACCAGATCTTGTTTCAGAGTCATCCAAGAATATTAAAGTCATTAGAAACCGTTTGAAGATTGCTCAGTCCAGGTAGAAGAGCTATGCTAATAACAGAAGAAGAGATCTAGAGTTTCAGTTCGGTGAGCATGTGTTTCTGAAAGTTTCACCTTCCAGAGGAATTTAAAGATTTGGAATCCGAGGCAAGTTGAGTCTGAGGTTTGTTGGCTCATTCGAACTCTTGGAAAGGGTAGGCGAAGTTGCCTATAGGTTGGCATTACCACCTCAGTTATCAGGCATTCATAATGTCTTCCATGTGTCTATGCTGTGAAAGTATGTATACGACCCTTCACATATCATCCAACATACAGACTTGGAACTAAAGGAGGATCTATCCTACGAAGAAAAGCCTGTCAAAATTTTAGACTTCAAGCAGCAGCAACTCAGGAATCGACTCATTCCGATGGTCAAGATCAAGTGGAGTCGACGTGGAACTGAAGAAGCCACATGGGAATTCGAAGAAGTGATTAGGAAGTGATATCCCGATTTATTCTAAGGTTGGTAATTGTTATCTTCGTCAGTTAGGTTCGATGAATTTTGAAAACCAAATTCCTTAAGAGGAGGAGGGTGTAGCATTCTTAATTTTATACCGAATATCACAATATTATTATATTACTATTTTATTCTTGGCCCAAATTTCAAAATTTTAATAAAAATATGAAAAAATATGTATCCTATGTAAAACATTACTTCCAACCACTTTGTCTTAAGAAACGAGTCTAGAATAAAATTGGATTAGGCCCAATTTCAACACTTAGGCTTAAAATCGTAATTTTATGAAGAACAACCTAAAACCGCTAAATTGGACCTTAATTCTTGCCCTAATGGGCTCTAATCAAAGCCAAACCCTAGCCCAACCCGTGTAGATCAATTCTATCTCGAAAACCCTAAACCTAGACGCCTCAATTCGGCGCGGTGGTGGCAGATTTAATCTATCCCTAATTTCTCTCCATTTTTCACTCTTTGGACTCTTGGGTCAAATTCGATCTCTAGAGACTTCAATAGGGTCTATAAATAGAGGGCTTTGACTATTGGGGACCCTTGTTTGATTGTTTGGCATGTGGCGTGCTCGATCGTGGCCGGACCTGGGCGGATTAGGGCGTTCTATGGCGGCATGATTTAGGGTTCCAGTGACCCTTGTCTCTTCCTCCTTTCAATCGACTAAAGGTAGGTTTCTCTCAGGCTAAACGTTAACTAAAATATGCCATCTTGTAGATATCGAAGTAAGCTTTCTATTGAACCTATTTTGCCCAATTTCTATTGACCACATCATGCATATTCATCGTTTTAATCAAGGGTATCCATATTTCTTCATCCTTAGTTACTTCTACTTTAAAATCATGAATCATCTTAATTAGATTCTAATTAACATATATCATGCTAGTCTACTTCGAGAGCTCTTTCGAATGATCATAGTTTGCCCAAATTTCATCTATTATATCGCTCGTATTTGAGGTTTTACTGAAGGACTGTCTGGTTCACCGTCGGCGGATCTCGGTATATGAAACGGTCGTATCAGCGACCGCTTGGCAAGAAATGGTCTCACGATAGACCGCTTGTCGTCCAGTTTTTTTAAAAAATAAAAAATATTTTATTATTAATGAAGCGGTTTTTTCCTTGACCGTTTGTGCCATTTAGCGGTCCTCCTCTTGACCGTTTTCTGACCTCACACAGTAAAAGCAAAGGTTGTTTTCTATGTTTTAACTGATTATTAGTCCGTGCCTAGTATGACTATTTGACTAGTAATGATGCATGAACGTACTGTTAAATTGGAATAATAAGAATTAGAATTAAATTTTATCATCCTCATGATTATTTCTCTTAGACCACCATGTAAAATATGTGTAGAATCAACAAGTTTTGGTCAATATAGATGATTTTGTCACTTATATATTTTTTGAAAGTTGTTCATAATATTTTGTTTGATAGTCGTGCTACTCCGATGGTACTGACTGGCTGCACCGTTCATGTTTTCCGTGATTTCTAAGCCTTAATCTTGTAATAGATGGGACTCTCCACCGGATATTCCTTCCGTTGGACTAGGACCACTATTAAGAGGCCTCCGTAAGACCCCGCGAGCCTGGGATTCTTTAACGACCCAAGATCCGGATACCGGGAAGAATCCGATACCATTCGAATCCTGGCCCGCCGCCCACGAGCCGAGAGAGGTCGGAAGGGCTAAAAGGAGTATGGAGGTACAAAGAAATACGAAATAAAGCAGGACAACATATATAATAACAGAAATAAATAAACAACTACAACAGAGTCCAGTCCAACAGAAAGTACAGTCTCAAGCAGTAAAACGTACCACATGCCAAGTGAACACTCGGCCCGGCGAGCTGGCAGCTAAGGACCTCCGCACAGCACCCTCGAACCTTGAGGAAGAACCGATGCACCTGAAAAGTAGGGGTGAGTCTCCTGTCACTGGCTTAGTAAGGATCACGCGGAACCCCAACCAAGAACAACGGTGGTAGCGGAAAGGAAAGACAGCTACAAATACAACAGGAACAGCGAACCGGTGGCCGGTCAAAACTCGGTACTACAGCTACTCCTACTGTACCGGACAAACACACCCCTATCTCACAATCGGGGGACTACCTAACTAATGGGAGAACCTCTGGCTACGCTGCCAGAAGAAACCATCACGACCTCGCAGTCGTGGACCTAACACCGCCTAGGGAAACCCTTGGTGACACTCACCAAAAAAACCCCTAGACCTCTATCTTGGGAACACTCCCTGAAACTGTCAGAAGAACCACGTCTCGCAGACGGGATACGAAACCCAAAACTAGGAGAGTCACGTCTCACGTGACAGGAGTGCCTGCCCACCAAAAGCAAGGCCTGATACATCCACTGATGACTTAGTCCACAACCTCAAGTGTCTCGCTGCGGCGCCCCAGGCAGAGACTGAGACACCATACAAGTAACCACAGAACACAGAACAAGGGTCTAGGTGGGGTTGTGCTCGTCAGCACGCGTCTGAAGTCCTCAACCACGTGTGCACACACTGACTGACTGTGCTACGTCAGGCCCTCTAGCTGGTATTACTCCCGGCCCGGACTCGAGCCGCCACAATGGGAGGCCCTACGGCAACCAGCCTAAAGCCGTCTCTCTCGGGTAAAGCCTCACCACCACTCCTTGGTGGGACCACACACGTGTCGGAAGGCTACGACTAGTGGGGAGTCACTGATGTGACCACTCTCCGAGGAGAACTCCGAGAAGCACACACGCACCCTGCGCGAAAGTCGAGAAGAACCAAGTGGCGCCGAGCCACTGGACTCTGGACAGTCCTCTAGACTCACTAAATCCAATGGTTCTTGAGTCACAAGACTCGGGGTAAAGACCGTTGCACGCAACAGCATAATACCATTAATCTAGCCTAATCCCTAGGTCTAACACCACGGTAGCATGAATACCGAGGTAGCTGACGAGCCGCTGAGTCCATCCCCTCAAAAGGGAACTCAAGAGACCTCTAGCCCCAGGCTAGGTGACTAGACTCATAGTCTAAGGTCACACACATGGCCCACGTGGAAAGCATAGAAGCACGATTCCCAAGGTAGCTCACAAGCCACCACGCCGATTCCCATCACAGGGAAAAGCGGGAAACCTCCAGCTCTAGGCTGGGCAACTGGACTCGCAGTCCAAGACCATACACTTGGCCCACTCGGGAACCATCTTCCGGATAACCCATGACATGCGGGGAAACCCCACCGTACGTACACCGATACATGGTGACTCGGTCAAGCGTAAGACAAAAGCCTGGGACACATGTGGTCACCAGACCCCTGAACACGCGGGCATGCTAATCGAGGTAACATGGTGCCTCCCGACACACCAGAAACATGGACACAGAACCCACGGGGTGTCCGGGACACTTACTTGGCCGAAGGTCGACCACTGGGTAACAACCGGGTCTACCGGGGACCAACACAACGCTAAACGGCACCAAGACAAATAGGCGGTCAAGCCTGGACCACTAGGAGAAGAAAACGGTCTCACACGGGCCACAACTCCCAGAACTTAATGATCTCATGCCAGACCGTTCAATGAATCGGATGGTCTGCCATTCGACCGCCCAAAGTAGAAGCGGCCTCATCCAGACCACAAAGAAATAAGGTGTCAAACAGGGTAGAACGGTCACTCCCAGACCGTTCAAATCGGAGAAACGATCACCCTAGGACCGCAACCAGAAACGAGGCGGTCATCCCGTGACCGCAAAGCAAAATGGCCTCGTTCAACGGTCAAACGCATCCTCGGGGGTCACACTGACCCTCAGAGGAAGACGGTCGGGCCCTGGCTACTTCACAGTGCTAGGTGGTCCACGCCAGACTGCTGAACTCGTCAAGCGGTTTATCACGCGACCGTTTAGCCAACCGACATATAGGGGAAGCGGCCAGGGTTTATCACGGAAAAGGAAGTACACGAGTTGGGTGTCCATCTCCCTACCTCCACCGAAGATTTGCTCCCTACCTCCACTGAAGATTTGGCAGCCGTGGATGTCGATCCGTGAAGAAAACGCCGCGAAACCCTCCCCGGTTCATGAACTCACACCCGAGCTTCCACGCGCCACCGACCCTAGATCCTCGACCCATCCTCACTGTCCTCCTCGCCTGCCTCACCCCCGCCTCAGTCTTTCGCCCACCGGAGAGGAGAGGGTGAGAGGAGAGCGTGGGAGAAGAGAGAGAGGGAGAGAGTGAGAAATGAGAGGAGAGAGAAGGATAAAAAGGATGTTAATATATATAGAAAAATCCAAAAATTTTAGAAATTCAAAAAAATACTAAAAATTACCTCCGCGATCCTCGGGAGGAGCACAACGCACCGGTACTGTCTTAGAGTCGGAGAACACCACGGTTCACCCTGCATAGTGTTCCGAAGGCATATCAGGGAAAAATACATGTAAAACACAAAACACACTCCGGGACCCACAAAAGCGATCCGAAACCCACGAATCCTAATCCGATAAATATCCAAAAAATTCGGGGCATTACAGCCCTCCCCCCTTAAAGAAATTTCATCCTCGAAATTAAGGACAAACGCCAGAACATAGGGGAAGAAAGCCTCAACCAACTGACAACACCGTAAAAGCCCCAGCACTGAAAACCTCGATTCTCACGGAAGACAGTTCCTGAGGGACACAGCCAGACTACAATCATAAACGACACCTCGCTCCGCACGCCTTGCACATCAGCCATCAAAGCAGGCACACACCAAAAGTCACAGTTCGATCTCACCTCAGTCACAACAAAGCCAATCATGGCACCGCTGCCACCATCTCGCTCACTGAGGAGACACAGTCCTCGTCAAGAGAAATAGCTACCGATCCATCCTATGGTCAGCAGACAAAACACACATCAGCTTCATAGCCAGCTGACTGGTTTCACGTCCTGCTCAAGGGAACAACCAATACAGAGCATCCACCAGCTCATGCAGTCATCTCAACAGACCGCAACTAGAGCATCGGCTCAGCACCAAGAATCACCTTACACATGGCAAGCTGAAAGCCAGACATATCACTGTGCCAAATCTGCCAGAAGACCAACTTCGACAAAGCCCAGATCCCATCCGGAAGGCACACCACAGAGACGACCACCAAAGGTCTCATTGAAACACGGCTCTCACTGTTCACGATGCACCACCAATAGCATCTTCTGTCTGTGAAAAGACCACACGCTGGTCACCAACTTCTCGTCAATGGGAAACCTCCACCGGCCCAACGGGCACGATCCAACTCACAACAGGCCATCCGCTGACTCACACACAGACAATTACCACATCATGAGCTGAACTTCTCTTGGACACCGCATCCTATCTCGAGCATCGTGCCAACTCAACCCTCTCAGTGGAGCACGACAAAACCAACGACAAGACTCATGAGTCTTTGGTCATCACCTCACTCGACTCAGACTTACAGGGAAATCCTCCCATGCTGGTCACCAGACCAGGGATAACCATTCCAACGGTAACGTCCCATCAAGGACCTCCAACCACAGGCGTCACTCTTCCATCTTGTCTCATTGAATCCTTCGTCTCAACTTAATCAAATCAAGTGGACACCTACCAATCCCGATTCCGCCCTCACCACAGAGCCACAGGACACCACCGGAACGATTCATGGCACACATCTCTAAGGAGAGGAAAGCGCCATCCAATATTACGGCAACCTAGTCACCAACACCACGACCAATGCAGACAGGTCTCCAACGACACAGATTCCATCACAGTTGGGTCATGTCCGCCACAGTCCGACACGACCATAACCTACAGACGCTGCTGTGGTCGATCACACTATTAGGCTCACCAACCACTCACAGCTACCAACTGGGACCCATAATTTGTCAGAGATCACTTCCTCAAAACACAATCTCATCCGAGGACACAACCTCCAATACAAGTCCGACACCAAGCTACCGACTCTGACCATCACGTCCTCGACCTCCGTCAAGCGACATCTTCAACAACCCCATCCGGGTCTAACACCGACTCCTGACACGGCTTTCATCACATGAATAAGGTACTCATGTGGCACAGTTGCCACATTTTTCCACCAACACTCCATCCTGCCAGTGCCAAGAACCATAATACCTCGAGCAACGGCACGGCAACAACATGTCTCACATAGAGGAACCAATCCTCCAATGCTCAACGCGACCTCAGGAATCAGCCCGTAGCAACCAACGCTACGATCCTGGACCTGTTGGTTATGGGCCCACCACGCTTTCGCTGTGCACTTTGATCCACGCGCACAGCCAACAAGGTAACTTGGGACTCGCCATCCCCACAATCCATAACTCGGCTGGCCAACTTCAGAAAATAGGGTGAGGAAAGCTCTCTTACCTCGAACCCCAAGCACAGATTCTCCCTCTTAATCTGGCAATCCTCTGCAACTCCACAGGCTCCGATCCGCCATGCATCGGAAAGCCCCAACACCGGCCAAGGATTCTTGCGAACACCACCCAACTGGCACTCATTCTTACGGAACATTGCCAACACACCCTCACGCGACTAGGGAATTGGGTAGGACAACTCACAGGCAACCACCTTCCCAAAGCACATAACATGTCTCGCATGGACTCCATGGCACGCAAAGGCCAACCAATCCGGACACACAATGCAAGATGATGAACCTTAGCCAAACACAACCCTCTCCAATCAAAGGAGAAACCAACATACCTCCGACCAACAGAAGAATCTCCACGCTCTACCTGACCTTGAACCTCGCACATGCTGGGAACAACACCTTCTAGCACTAAGAAAACCCTTGCTTCCATCAGGTCGGCGCCTCCGACACACTCGGCGAGTGTCACGTCAGACCACAATCACAACATCTCTCGATGCACCATCACTGCAATTCCTCGAACTGCAACATGCCAGCATCGCACCAACCGGCAACCTCAGCTCAACATAGCACGACCGCGGTCAAAACCCGTCGGGAAGAAATCTCTCTATTACCTCCCTTGGCCCCACACCGGCACTCCAATGAAAATGGCAACCACCTTCACAGTGCCACGCAGCGCACTCAAGTTCTCAAGCGAGAAATAAAGCAGAAAACAAGCACAAAACCCTATGCCAGTTGCCGACTGTACTAGACCTTATAGAGTCTGATCACTGCAATATCTCGAATTCCTATGTACGTCCACAACCTAGCTCTGATACCATCTGTAACGACCCAAGATCCGGATACCGGGAAGAACTTGATACCATTCGAATCTTGGCCCACCGCCCACGAGTCGGGATGGCTCGACAGGGCTAAAAGGAGTGTGGAGGTACAAAGAAATACGAAATAAAGCAGGACAACATATATAATAACAGAAATAAATAAACAACTACAACAGAGTCTAGTCTAACAAGAAGTACAGTCTCAAGCAGTAAAATGTATCACATGCCAAGTGAACACTCGGCCTGGAGAACTGGCAGCTAAGGACCTCCGCATAGCACCCTCGAACCTTGAGGAAGAACCGATGCACCAGAAAAGTAGGGTGAGCCTCCTGTCACTGGCTCAGTAGGGATCCCGCGGAACCCCAACCGAGAACAACGGCGGTAGTGGAAAGGAAAGATAGCTACAAATACAGCAGGAACAACGAACCGGTGGCCGGTCAAAACTCGGCACTACAGCTACCCCTACTGTACCGGACAAACACACACCTATCTCACAATCGGGGAACTACCGAACTAACGGGAGAACTTCTGGCTACACCGCCAGAAGAAATCATCACGACCTCGCAGTCGTGGAGCTAACACCGTCTAGAAAAACCCTCGGAGACACTCACCGGAAAAACCCCTAGACCTCTACCTCGAGAACACTCCCTGAAACTATCAAGGGAACCACGTCTCGTAGGCGGGAAACAAAACCCGAAAATAGGAGAGTCTCGTCTAACGTGACAGGAGTACCTGCCCACCAGAAGCAAGGTCGGATGCGTCCACTGATGACTTAGTCCACAGACTCAGGTGTCTCGCTGCGGCGCCCCCGGCGGAGACTGAGACACCGTACAAGTAACCACAAAACACAGAACAAGGGTCTAGGTGGGGTTGTGCTCGTCAGCACTTGTCCGAAGTCCCGGACCATGTGTGCACACATTGACTGACTGCGCTACGTCAGGCCCTCTAGCTGGTATTCCTCCCGGCCTGAACTCGAGCCGCCACCGTCTCTCTCAGGTAAAGCCTCGCCACCACTCCCTGGTGGGACCACACGCGTGTCGAAAGGCTATGACTAGTGGGCAGTCACTGATGTAACCACTCTCTAAGGAGAACTCTGAGAAACACACACACACCCTACATGAAAGTCGAGAAGAACTAAGTGGCACCGAGCCACTAGACTCTGGATAGTCCTCTAGACTCACTAAATCTAACGGTCCTTGAGTCACAAGACTCAGGCTCAAGACCGTTGCATGCAACGGCACAATGACGTTAATCTAGCCTAATCCCTAGGTCTAAAACCACGGTAGCATGAATATCGAGGCAACTGATGAGCCGCTGAGTCCATCCCCTCAAAAGGGAACTCAAGAGACCTCCAGTCCCAAGTTGGGTGACTGGACTCACAGTCCAAGGCCACACACATGGCCCACGCTGAAAGCATAGAAGCACGATTCCTAAGGTAGCTCACAAGCTGCCACGCCGATTCTCATCCCAAGGAAAAGCGAGAAACCTCCAACTCTAGGCTGGGCAACTGGACTCGCAGTCCAAGACCATACACTTGGCCCACTCGAGAACCATCTTCCGGATAACCTACAACATGCGGGGAAACCCCACCGCACGTACACCGATACACGATGACTCAGTCAAGCGTAACACAAAAGCCCGAGACACATGGGGTCACCAGATCCCTAAACACGTGGGCACGCTAATCGAGGTAACACGGTGCCTCCCGACGCCCTAGAAACACGTACACGGAACCCACGGGGTGTCCGGGACACTTACGAGGCCGAAGGTCGACAACTGGGTCACAACCGGGTCGACCGGAGACCAACACAACGCTAAACGGTACCAAAACCAATAGGCGGCCTCCCCTGGACCGTCTAAGGCATAGGCGGTCAAGCCTGGACAGCCACTAGAAGAAAATGGTCTCACACGGGCCGTAACTCCCAAACTTAACGGTCTCATGCCAAACCGTTCAATGAATCGGACGGTCTGCCATTCGACCACCCAATACAGAAGCAGCCTCATCCAGACCGCAAAGTAATGGGGTGTCAAACAGGGTTGAACGGTCACTCCCAGACCGTTCAAATCGGAGAAATAGTCACCCTAGGACCGCAACCCGAAACGAGGCGGTCATCCCATGACCGCAAAGTAAAACGGCCTCGTTCACCGGTCAAACACATCCTCGGGGGTCACATTGACCCTCAGAGGAAGACGGTCGGTCCCTGGCCACTTCACACTGCCAGGCGGTCCACGCTAGACCCCTGAACTCGTCAAGCGGTCTATCGCGCGACCGTTTAGCCAACCGACATATGGGGCAAGCGGCAGCTAGACCATGACCGCCCAGTCAACGAAACGGTCTGCCTTAGACCGCTAAGGCAGGCATAGCGGTCTATCGCAGGACCACTGCCACAAAACACGGTGAGATGGGCAAGTAACGGTCTAACTAGGGACTGCTTCACATATAAGCGGTTTCTGTTAAGACCATTTTTAAGCCAGAAAATCGAGAATGACGTGAATCGTGGAAAACTCCCTTCCACGCCCTGTTCGCACCCGAGCGAAGGGGAAAATAAGGGGAACCTAGTCCCCTGCCTCTCTAGCACCGAGAGGACCCATTCAAACCATAAAAACGCGGTTAAAACCTTAGATCCGGCTCACTCCCCAAAAACATGGTTTTTCCCCAACAAGCTCAAATAAGCCCGCTCGATTCACCATGGCCTACCAAAATCGCAGGAAAGGAAGTACACGAGCTGGGGGTCCATCTTTCTACCTCCACCGAAGATTTGACACGCCATGGACGCCGATCATCAAAGAAAATGCCGCGAAACCCTCACCGGTTCACGAACTCGTACCCGAGCTTCCACGCGCCACCGGCACTCGATCCTCGACCCATCCTCGCCGTCCTCCTCGCCCCCCTCACCCACGCCTCAGTATGTCGGCCGCCGGAGAGGAGAGGGTGAGAGGAGAGCGTGGGAGAAGAGAGAGAGGGAGAAAAAGGAGGTTAATATATATAGAAAAACCCAAAAATTCCATAAATTCAAAAAAAATACTAAAATATACCTTTGTTGGCCCAGTTAGGAGGCAATTGAGAGGGGGGTGAATTGATTGCCTACCCTTTTTGCAAATATAAAAACAACCCACACAAGCCACAAATATGAGGAAAAAATCTAAGATAGAGGCTTGATTAACACAACCGAAATTAAATCAAGCAAGCTCTCACAACGCTCCAGCGCACAGATATACTTACTCGGACAGTAATATTTTGACAGACAGTTGAGAACACTCACGTCTCACCGACTCACACTCGTATAGCGAACAGAGAAATAGATAACAACAACCACCAGACAAGCAAACCACGGCACAGTATTTTTAGGTGGTTCGGACGCACCAAGTGCCGTCCTACGTCCACCCCTCTCACCTCGAGAGGATTTCACTATAAACGCTGCTCGATGGCAGCAACCACACACACACGGGCTCGACGGCCCACACACGCGGGTTCTCGTACGACGACGAGACAACCCACACACACTCGGAGCAAGCTCCGAAATCGTCTAGATATGTGAAATAGAATGAAAAAATTACAAGTCCAGTTCTGAGATAATCGTTCTAAGCACAGATCACTATGAAAAAGATAAACAAGATGATCTACCCCACAAAACTGCTAAGAGAATGATAAACGAGATGATCTACCCCACAAAACCTTAAACATGCTAGGAGAATAGAGAAGGTAACACTTAGAACAAATGAACCGAAGGTTGGATGAAGCCGGTGTAGAGGATGTAGTCGCCCAAGGCTCCGGATGAAGAGGATGCAGTCCGTGACCTCCAGATCTTGGCTCGGGCTCGATGGAAAACGACCTTGGCACAGCTCTCCTTCACCTCCACCAGATGGGAGCACCTTCTTCTCCTGCAAGGCAAAGAGTCCAACGTTAGAAGCTCAATGGAATATTTCGATCGGAAGAGAGGGGTGGCTATTTAAACAAAGGGGTTTGAAGCCCCAAGAGACTTAAAAGCCCTTCCCAAACCCCCTTCATAACACATACAAGATGCAAAGGTCGCCCAAAGGCCATTATGGTCAAAAGCCATGCCATTTGGATCCACCATATTAGGGTTCGAAACATATCCGGAAAGCCCGTTCGAAAGTTCAGAGAAAGTGTCGACCCATGGGGTCGACCCTTTTTCCTGAAGGTTCAGCCAGAATATATATAAAAGCAAAATCGCGACACGAGTGTCAACCCATGGGGTCAACACTTCTTACGAAGTGTTCTGGACTATTAAAAGAATAAAACATTCGTGATGAAAAGTGTCGACACACGAGGTCGACACTTTTTCACGAACATTCTGTTTTCACAGAATTGAACAAACTTTACCTGATATTGTCAACCTTCAGGGTCGATACATTTTCACGAGAGTTCTGCCTTACCAAAATTGCATACTCCTAGTGAAAGTGTCGACCCCTGGGGTCGACACAATCTGCCAGCGTCCTATATCTCAACGAAGGCTGAGACTCCACAAATAAGTGAGAAATAAGTGTCGACTCCTGGGGTCGACACTTTTTCTGACAACAATAAAACTTCAGTAAATGTAATTGAAACCTTCATGAATCAAATACATATATCAAGGTTGATCAAGGGAGTTCATACAACTCAGATAAACATGATTAAGCATGAATTTTTACCCGGATGAGTCCATTCACACAAGATCCAAATAGTCAAGTATTCATACCTTGGCCTTGAGAGATTGAGTGACAAGCTTCACAATAGTCCTGCATTTAATTTCTCATTCAAATTAAGAACTCAATTTAACACTTGAGATTCTTCCACATTTGAAACATCCATTCATTTTGCGATTCACCGAATGACCTATTCACTCATTAGTTATCTCCATCGTTCGAGCTCAATCAACAATAGCTCCCGCCAACATTCAACATTCAATCAAGTTGATTCGGATCAGCCTTTTTCAAATTGAGCATTCTTACAAATCAAGCATTCAAGTTTGAAATTCATCAGCCTCACCTTTCATCAAATATGTATATCAATGAAGATCAATCATGCAAGTTTTCATTCAAGGCAATCATTCATCAACCCTGTATACATGCAAATTCATTGAACCCGAAATCATGACATTTCATTTAGAATCTTCGTCAAAACAGTCCGGGGCACAACAATCTCCCCCTTTTTGACGAAGATAAAACCATTTATAGATCTATGATATTTGCATGATGGATGACAAAACAACCAGATCAAGTCAAAAGCATAATCAATCAAAGACTAAACAAGTCATGAATCTTCATTCAAGCAATGCAAAGTTATTTCTCCCCCTTTTTGTCAGAGTCAAATAGGGGATTATTAAAACGGTAAAGGATGAATGTTAAGCCTCAATATGCACAATGAACTCAATGAGATGCATATAAAACACAAGTTATGACCAGTCAAGCACATATGCACTCAGCATACCGTAAAATAGCAAACATGTTCTTTATGAACGGGTTAGGAAATATGCTATAGACCTAGAACAGGAATTTCATGTGCAATAGTAAAAGGGTAGTGCTTACAATAAGTGGTATTGCAAGACTCATGAAATATGGCTGATTCAAGGTGTACATCCATACAATCACTCTCTAGATGAATATGTAAAATATCAGCAATGAAATCTAGATAGCATGGATTTTCAGATTTTCTAAAGAACACAAATAGGAACTTTTCTTCCCTACACTTTCATACAACATGCTCGACTTTTGGTAGCTTCGCACAATCCCTAGATTATTTTGAATTTTCAAAGTCAAGATGACTAGCCTTTTGACACGAGTCATGCCCTTTGTTTCAGGGGCACTTCCCGGTTACTCGGCATCGTCACTTATGATAATCTGGATAGGACACTTTTCAATGCGAGTTTCTTCATTTATCTCAGGGGGGATTCCCGATTTACTTCATGTCAAATCACACTTATTGACTATTTTTGACGGGGCTGACAGCTTTTTCCTCACAAGTCACGTGATTTCTATGTAGGGGTTCCAGAGTCCTAAAATATGTTAAGTGGAATAAGTGAAATCCTTATTAGTTAGATTCATTAACTCACATGTGCATATTGTGTGAGAGATTGTGTAGAATGTAAGAGATGAATTAGCCTATTCATGGTGATGTCTCCCCTAAGTGTATGCACTGTTATAGCAAAAATCTCCCCCTTAATATGTGCCATGTTAAAACATGTCCTAGTCAAAGCATTTTATTTAGCAAGGGCGTAAGGTCTTAGAAGATTTCAACTGAAAGGTGTGTAGTATATATATACTCAAGCATTTCAAAATGATGTTTTCAAGCAATTTGATTACCGGTACGTGGCGGTGTACTTAGGTCCGAAGACCACACTCACACATGATGAAAGCTTCCAGGTGGACTTGATCCACCTTTGCACTAACACTATTTGATATACCGGTAAATCATGGCATTCATGCACACATTGATGAAGTATATGCAGTTATGTACATGCGGATGCAAAAGGATGAAAGCATGTATAATAACCAAAGTTGTTATTCACTATGATATGGACAAAAGACCAAGTTTGAAGAGTGAAAACAATGAAAACTTTTATGATGTGACACGACCTTGGACTTAAGCAAGCAAGCACATTCGCAATCTAAATGGGCTAATTTGGGCCGCCGCTCTCTCGTCGCTCACCCAAGCCCGGGGTAACTTGGCAATGCCAAGGTGAGGTTGAGGGGTTGGGCCCTTGCTGGTAGAGGGCCAGCAAGGCCAAGACTTGATTCCCAATGGATGTGGAAGCCCAAGACAATGGGGCCGACCAAGTGCCAAAGGCACCGGTTTCTCTCTTTTCCCACGGTGATCACTTATAGCACAAGAGCTTAAGGATCGGGCTCTCATTCACGGCCAGCAGAGTTTATGAACTAATATTGAAAGAACAAGCATAAATTAGAGCAAAGTTTGGAGCACTTACTCGACCGATTTGAAGAAACCGGTCCCGCTCGGAGACGAGGGCGAGCGGGGAAGCGTGGGTTCCCCACACGCCGATCCGGGGTAGCTTGACCTGTTTAAGCTATTACAACACTACACCCCATGCAAGGGGGGGATCGTGGGGAAGGGAAGATGATAGTTACAATCAAAACTACCTCCACGCAGGGAGGGGCCTTCAGCCGGCCAAGCGGGGTGGGGAAAACTAGGGCTAAAACGATGATGAAGTGAATATGCTGAATCTGCCTTCTCTCGGTAATTGTGGACAGATAGTCGGTACTGTGGCTGCAGAACGTGAACAGGAATTTTTTCGAGGCCGAGACCAGTGGGAAAATCTTTGTTACTGGAACTGGAGTGCCTCTGAATTTTTCCGAATTCTTCTGGGGTCGCTGCTGGCCTGGGCAGGAGCTCGAACATGGACGCTGATTCTCAGACTGACAGCAACTGGTTACTAACAGCAGGAATAAGAGGTTGCCTCGGCCGCTCCTGAACTCCGAATCAGGTACCGCCAGAGCCGTTGGAACCGTGGACGAGTCTTCTTTGCAACAAAACTAACGGGGAAGCGGAAAGATGCTGGAGAAGATCAGGGGACCCAAAAAAGTGAGTGGGGGTCGGTGCAGACTATGGGAAGCAGAGTCGCATGCCTGAGGAATAAAATTCGTAACTTCTGGTACCAGATGCCGAACGGAGTTCCGCTTCTTGATTCTGAAAATAGATAGGAAGGGGAAGAACTTTGTAGAAGAGCTCGTGGCCTGATTCCTCCGGGGTTTGTCGTGGTAAAGCTTTCTCTCCGGATCAGGATCTCTGCAGAGCTAGCCCCTGGTTTCCAACCGCTGGTTGCAGAGGATGCCCCGACAGTTCCCGAACTCAGAATCGAGCACCGTCAGAGACGTTGGAATCGTGGACGAGTCCTCTTCGCAGAAAAACTGATAGGGAAGCCAACCGATGTCGGAGAAGATCAGGGGACGCAGAACAATGGCCACTGGTCGAAGTAGACTGTGGGCAGCAGGGCCGCGTAGAGAAGAGCTCTTGGGATGATTCCTCCAAGGTTCGTCGTGGCAGAGCTTCTAATCCGGTTCTGGTACTCAGCCGGGGCAGCTCTGCGCAGTTGTGGGAGAATGGACCTCCTGGACGGCTCGGAGATCGGAAGAAGATGAAACCACTTCTGTTGCGAAGGACACTGGTAGACGCTTCCGACGATAGCTCTTGGGTCTTCAAACTAGTCCGGAGGAAGTCGTGGTGGCCGTTGCAAGTTTCTGGTTCATCTGTAACCTCTGGACAGCAAACTGTAACTTCGAAGTAGCTTCCAATGACCAAGAAAGAAGAAGGGGAAGGGGGTAGATGAGTGTGGGAGTGACCCCTGGTTGTAAGGGGGTCTTGGAGGGGGTGTTCTAAGGTGTGGGAGGTGGAGAATAAGGTCTGGAAGAGGGTCCAATAGATGGTGGTAGTGGGGGCTGCGAATTTGGTTGGAATGGAGAGAGGGAAAGGATATTCGAAAATAGGTTTAAGGGTGGGGTTAATTTTTTGTCTTGGGAATGGGGGGGTTGTGTTGGGGAAGGGAAGGGGTGCTTGGGGTAGTGGGAAGGGTGTTTGGGAAAGTGGGAGGGGTAGTTGGAGGTTGGATGGTGAGGAGAGGATTGGTGGAGGGGGTCTTAGGAAGGGGTGGAGTATTGATGAGGGTTGTGGGGAATGGGAAGAGGCTTAAATGGGGTAGGTGGGGAGTGGAGGTGGTTGGGAAGGGAGGAGAGAGAAGAAAATTCGAATTTGGGTGTTGAGGAGAGAGAAAGTGGAGTGAAAAAGAGAGATTAAGAGAGGGAAGGGTGGGGAATCTCTCCCCTAGGGCTTCTCACCCCAAAAATGGAATCTCTCCACTAGATAAGAAGTGTAAACTCTCAAAATGGCAAGTTTTTTCATTCATTGATTCATTAAGTTGAAATGAGGGAATGGGGTCCTATATATAGGAAACCCACATTTCTACAAAAGTCCCTGACAATTGACTTAATGATAAATAACCGAGGGGGTAGGGGAGAGCCCTTGGGCCAAGCCCAATGAGTTGGGCCCAATAGCTAACTAGACAACCTAATGACACTCAAACTTAGGGAAATGAACACAAGACCTAGGAACATGACTCAAATAAAAGGGAAAATACATCAAATGACTCAAATAAAAATTACATAGGACTCAAAATTAAATGACTAGACCATGACGGATGCAACCGGGACGCGGAGACGAGCTGTGAACGTGGGCATGGGAGGTGATGTCCCCATCATACTCCCGGGGTGCGGAGAACTCGACTCTGTCGAGTAAGTGTCCTTCCCTCCTTGGAGGTGTAGAAGTGGTACTGCCCTCAAGTCTTCCGAACGAGACCAATCCATCCACCTGCCGAGATAGCACTCGTATACCTTGCTCCTGGTGGTAGTGACCTGTTCATCCAATATTCGTTCAATGCGCTCACGCTGGGCTCTCCAGGCTGGTGGACTCTCCTCACGGGTGGGTGCTCTCTCAATGGAGGGAATATGCTCAATATCCTCACTAGGTACCACCGTGGGTCCCTTGTATGGCACTAGGTCTGCGACACTGAATGTGGGACTTACCCCATATTCCTCAGGGAGATCTAACTCATAGGCATTTGCACCAATGCGTCTCAGGACCTGGAAGGGACCAGCCCCACGTGGCCTCAATTTGGAGATGGCTCCCGAGGAGAGCCTCTCCGTCCTTACCATCACAAAGTCACCCTCATAGAATTCTTGGTGACGTCGATGAGAGTCGGCTCGCCTTTTATAAGTCACATTCTTCTTGCTAATGTGCTTGTGGATCTCTTTATGCAATGTTGTGAATGCAGACATTCTAGGGGTGATGGGTGGACCTGGGCAACCAAAAGTAGACCTATCGTGTAATGATGCAGTGTAGACTTTGGTTAGCCTAGGTGGGCCGGGGCACCCGTAGGTGGGCCGGGGCACCCGTAGGTGGCCCTATCATGCAAATTGGTGATAAATATTGGGGGACCCGGACATCCGTAGATGCCTTTGACATGCTTAAGATCCATGATGAATGAAGGTGGACCATGACATCCGAATATGGACCACTCATATTTTCTACTTGACATGTGGGTGATATGAATGAATGGACCCAACATAGTATTCATGCCAAGGGATATGGTAAGCCTAGACACATGCATGCTTTTCCCAAAGGTGACTTCCATGTGTATAGGTGTGGGACAACCTTTGAACTCCCAGTAGAAAGGATCGAATGGATCTAAGAAGGTGGTCATCATGGGGTGGGGCACAACCTTATTATCTAGGGGTATGTGGCCCAAGGTCATGGTTCCCAAGGTGCAACCTGGATCTAGGATGGAGTGAATTAGGTCTAACATGGTGGGTTGGGATAGGGAATGGTAGGTAGTGGATAAGGTGGTTGGGTCACATGGAGAACTAGACTTCCATAGGAAGGGATCAAAGGGGTCGTGGAAAGGTCTTCCTAGAGGGAGGCACTCTATGTCTTCAAGGTTCCCAAATTGTGAGTCATCCTCCTCCAAGGTAATTGGACCAAGTTTTCTAGTGGGTTGACAGATCAAAGTATTTGGGATCTCAATGGTAGGGGAGTGGATCGAGATGGGTTCTTCTACCATAGGGAGAAGAAAAAGGAGGTCGCTAGTGTAGCAACCAATGGTGTAGACCGAGGTGATTGACCCGATGCATGGGTGTAGGAGGCCAAGGCTCCTAGGTTGTTCGGCCATAGGGGTCAACATGCTAGTGAACTCAATTTGCCATGCTAAGCCTCTAAGAAAATCTTCTAAGGTCTCTACTTGATAACATGTTTGGATTGTGGTGTGATAAGAGGAGATGGGCACTATGGGATAGTTTTCCTTCATGGGTGGGAAATCGTGGGCCGTGACCTCTCTTATTGGGCTCTCCTTTAGCCAACTAACAAGGGGTTCCCCTAAGATGAGATTGACTCCAACTAAAGATGGTGATGTAAGGTAAAGACCCTCGCATGTTGTTTCTTCTTCAACTTGGACTTGGGTTTCCTCCAAGGTGGAGAGTGGGTTTGGAGTGTTCACCACTATGGGGTGGGGTATGGGTTCTTCTTCCAAGGAGGTGAGAGGGGCTTTTGAGGGTGTGGTGATCATTGGGGCATAGTGTATCCGGGGTGGTAGGTAGTGGGAAACTTGGGTTAGGATAGGTAAGGGTAGTAGTGGAGGCTTTGGTGGGAGTTGGATTGGGGTAGGGAGAGGAAGATGGGTGGGTTGAAGGGGTTTGGGTTGATTGGTTTTGGGAGGAGTGTCGTCTTTTGGGGGTGATAGAGAGGTAGTGGTGGGGGTTACCACAGACCTAGGTGGAGAGTTGGCCATGGGGCCCAATTGGGTATGGGGACATATGGTTGTGGAGTAGACTTGGAGGTGGGGTGTAAATGTAGTGGTTGGGGTAGGAGAGATGGGAAGTGGTGGGGAATGTGTGATTGGGGTCTTGGATTGACCGGGTGGGGATGATGGAGTTGAAGTGCTCCTTGGACTTTGGTGATTTGAGTAGGAGGGAGAGGGTTGGAGGGTGTAGGTTTTTCTAAGCTCGGTCTTCATCTCATCCCAAGTGCTAAATGGGGCCTCCCTACGGATCTTTCTCAAACCTTCCACAACTAACCAATGAGTTTTAGCTTGTTTGGAGAGGTGTGCCTTGGCTAGCCTCATTCTTCTTCCTTCGTTCAAGGGGTAACTTTTAAAGAATTGGTCCATGGAAATCTCCCAATCTAGGTAAAGGCTTGGGCTGTTGGATCCATCAAAGGCGGGGGTTTTGATTTTCAAGTGTTTTAAAAATATGGTTTCTAGATTTCCCCAAAGGTCACTCTCATTCACTCTTGGTGCACGGCTATTTCCTTCAAGTCGGTCGAGTCGAGACATGATATCTTCAAGCCGATTAAGGACATTAGGTAGGGCTTCTATGATAGAGGTGTTGCTACCCACTTTGTTGGCAATGGAACTTCCATGAGGATTTGGGCTTCTTGGGAAAGTTAATGGGGATGGATATGACGGGTATGAAGTGGCCATTCTAGTGGACATGGGAGATGCAACCGAGGACTCTAAATGCATAAACATGCCCTAGGACCAACTTGTGGAGAGACAAGTTGTGAACTTGCTCTGATACCAATTGATGTGACACGACCTTGGACTTAAGCAAGCAAGCACATTCGCAATCTAAATGGGCTAATTTGGCCCGCCGCTCTCTCGTCGCTCACCCAAGCCCGGGGTAACTTGGCAATGCCAAGGTGAGGTTGAGGGGTTGGGCCCTTGCTGGTAGAGGGCCAGCAAGGCCAAGACTTGATTCCCAATGGATGTGGAAGCCCAAGACAATGGGGCCGACCAAGTGCCAAAGGCACCGGTTTCTCTCTTTTCCCACGGTGATCACTTATAGCACAAGAGCTTAAGGATCGGGCTCTCATTCACGGCCAGCAGAGTTTATGAACTAATATTGAAAGAACAAGCATAAATTAGAGCAAAGTTTGGAGCACTCACTCGACCGATTTGAATAAACCGGTCCCGCTCGGAGACGAGGGCGAGCGGGGAAGCGTGGGTTCCCCACACGCCGCGCCGGGGTAGCTTGACCTGTTTAAGCTATTACAACACTACACCCCATGCAAGGGGGGGATCGTGGGGAAGGGAAGATGATAGTTACAATCAAAACTACCTCCACGCAGGGAGGGGCCTTCAGCCGGCCAAGCGGGGTGGGGAAAACTAGGGCTAAAACGATGATGAAGTGAATATGCTGAATCTGCCTTCTCTCGGCAATTGTGGATAGATAGTCGGTACTGTGGCTGCAGAACGTGAACAGGAATTTTTCCGAGGGCAAGACCAGTGGGAAAATCTTTGTTACTGGAACTGGAGTGCCTCTGAATTTTTCCGAATTCTTCTGGGGTCGCTGCTGGCCTGGGCAGGAGCTCGAACATGGACGCTGATTCTCGGACTGACAGCAACTGGTTACTAACAGCAGGAATAAGAGGTTGCCTCGGCCGCTCCTGAACTCCGAATCAGGTACCGCCAGAGCCGCTGGAACCGTGGACGAGTCTTCTTTGCAACAGAACTAACGGGGAAGCGGAAAGATGCCGGAGAAGATCAGGGGACCCAAAAAAGTGAGTGGGGGTCAGTGTAGACTATGGGAAGCAGAGTCGCATGCCTGAGGAATAAAATTCGTAACTTCTGGTACCAGATGCCGAACAGAGTTCCGCTTCTTGATTCTGAAAATAGACAGGAAGGGGAAGAACTTTGTAGAAGAGCTCGTGGCCTGATTCCTCCGGGGTTTGTCGTGGTAAAGCTTTCTCTCCGGATCAGGATCTCTGCAGAGCTAGCCCCTGGTTTCCAACCGCTGGTTGCAGAGGATGCCCCGACAGTTCCCGAACTCAGAATCGAGCACCGTCAGAGTCGTTGGAATCGTGGACGAGTCCTCTTCGCAGAAAAACTGATAGGGAAGCCAACCGATGTCGGAGAAGATCAGGGGACGCAGAACAATGGCCACTGGTCGAAGTAGACTGTGGGCAGCAGGGCCGCGTAGAGAAGAGCTCTTGGGATGATTCCTCCGAGGTTCGTCGTGGCAGAGCTTCTAATCCGGTTCTGGTACTCAGCCGGGGCAGCTCTGCGCAGTTGTGGGAGAATGGACCTCCTGGACGGCTCGGAGATCGGAAGAAGATGAAACCACTTCTGTTGCGAAGGACACTGGTAGACGCTTCCGACGATAGCTCTTGGGTCTTCAAACTAGTCCGGAGGAAGTCGTGGTGGCCGTTGCAAGTTTCTGGTTCATCTGTAACCTCTGGACATCAAACTGCAACTTCGAAGTAGCTTCCAAGGACCAAGAAAGAAGAAGGGGAAGGGGGTAGATGAGTGTGGGAGTGACCCTTGGTTGTAAGGGGGTCTTGGAGGGGGTGTTCTAAGGTGTGGGAGGTGGAGAATAAGGTCTGGAAGAGGGTCCAATAGATGGTGGTAGTGGGGGCTGCGAATTTGGTTGGAATGGAGAGAGGGAAAGGATATTCGAAAATAGGTTTAAGGGTGGGGTTAATTTTTTGTCTTGGGAATGGGGGGGTTGTGTTGGGGAAGGGAAGGGGTGCTTGGGGTAGTGGGAAGGGTGTTTTGGAAAGTGGGAGGGGTAGTTGGAGGTTGGATGGTGAGGAGAGGATTGGTGGAGGGGGTCTTAGGAAGGGGTGGAGTATTGATGAGGGTTGTGGGGAATGGGAAGAGGCTTAAATGGGGTAGGTGGGGAGTGGAGGTGGTTGGGAAGGGAGGAGAGAGAAGAAAATTCAAATTTGGGTGTTGAGGAGAGAGAAAGTGGAGTGAAAAAGAGAGATTAAGAGAGGGAAGGGTGGGGAATCTCTCCCCTAGGGCTTCTCACCCCAAAAATGAAATCTCTCCACTAGATAAGAAGTGTAAACTCTCAAAATGGCAAGTTTTTTCATTCATTGATTCATTAAGTTGAAATGAGGGAATGGGGTCCTATATATAGGAAACCCACATTTCTACAAAAGTTCCTGACAATTGACTAAATGATAAATAACCGAGGGGGTAGGGGAGAGCCCTTGGGCCAAGCCCAATGAGTTGGGCCCAATAGCTAACTAGACAACCTAATGACACTCAAACTTAGGGAAATGAACACAAGACCTAGGAACATGACTCAAATAAAAGGGAAAATACATCAAATGACTCAAATAAAAATTACATAGGACTCAAAATTAAATGACTAGACCATGACGGATGCAACCGGGACGCGGAGACGAGCTGTGAACGTGGGCATGGGAGGTGATGTCCCCATCATTTTATGTGCAATTCAAAAGGCAGCATGAACAGTTTCTTTATGAAAAAGATGAAAAGAGTGTTTGTACAATTCAGCTCAAAATATCTAAGTGTCTAATCTAAACACTCCTAATTCTCTTCTTAGAAAGCAAAATTGTTCAGAATTCAAAGGTTTTGTAAATATATCAGCAAGTTGGTGTTTTGTATCAACAAAAACAAGTTCAAAACCACCTTTATTGATATGATCTCTTATAAAGTGGTGTCTAACTTCTATGTACTTAGTGCAGGAATGTTGGACAGGATTCTTGGACAAGTTTATCGCAGAAGTGTTATCACACATTATGGGAGTTTTCTTTAAAGAAAAACCAAAATCTAGCAACTGATGTTGGATCCAAAGCACCTGAGCCGCACAACTACCGGCAGCCACGTACTCGGCTTCGGCAGTTGATAAAGCCACACAATGCTGTTTCTTTGAGGCCCATGAAACCATGCAACCCCCAAGAAACTGACAGTGACTGCTTGTGCTTTTTCGATCCATTTTGCAACCAGCATAATCAGAGTCAGTGAAAACATGTAAATCAAATGAATTATTCCTTGGATACCACAAACCAAGGTCAGTAGTTCCATTCAAATACCTGAAGATCCTTTTCACGGCCGCTAAATGAGAGTCCCTAGGGCAAGATTGGTATCTTGCACAGAGACAAACACTGAAGTGTATATCAGGTCTACTAGCAGTCAAATAAAGCAAGGATCCTATCATACCCTAAAAAGTTTTTGATCAATTTTGTTACCTTTTTCTTCCTCCATTTTCTGTGAGGTGGACATTGGTGTTGCAAAGGGCTTGGCAGTCTCAAGTTGAAATTTCTTCATGATTTCTTGTGTATACTTCTTCTGGTTGATGAAAATGACATCATCCATTTGCTTTATCTGTAATCCCAAGAAGAAGTTGAGCTCTCCCATTAAGCTCATCTCGAACTCCCCCTGCATAAGTTGGGCAAATTCATCATTCATTTTTGAATTAGAGGCTCCAAAAATAATATCGTCTACATAAACTTGAATAATTAGTGAATGATCATCACAAGTTTTTGTAAACAAAGTTTGGTCTATGTTACCTCGTTTGAAGCTGTTTACAATAAGAAAGGAACTTAATCTATCATACCATGCCCGGGGAGCCTGTTTAAAATCGTATAGTGCCTTGTCCAATTTAAATACGTGGTCGGGAAATCTTTCATCTTCAAAGCCCGGTGGTTGCTCCACGTAGACTTCTTCCTTGATCACTCCATTGAGGAAGGCACTCTTCACGTCCATTTGAAACAGTTTCATGCTCCTATGACAAGCATAGGCAAGTAAAATTCTAACTGCTTCCAATCTAGCCACAGGTGCAAATGATTCATCAAAATCAATGTCAAATTCTTGAGAGTAGCCCTTGGCTACTAATCTTGCCTTACTCCTCACAACCACCCCATCTTCATTAAGTTTGTTTCGGAAAACCCACTTAGTTCCAATGATAGGATGGTCATCAGGCCGGGGCACGAGGAACCACACCCGATTCCTTTGGAATTGGTGTAGCTCTTTTTGCATGGCGAGAACCCATGAATTGTCATTTAAAGTATCATCTAATGATTTAGGCTCAATGCTGGAAAGTAAAGTTAGGTTATCATGTATTTCTACTTCCCTCATTGAAGCCCGAGTTTGAATTCCTTCATCCACACCGCCGATCACGTTCTCCAATGGATGGTCCCTGTGCGTGGTCCATTGGTGTGGAAGGTTCGGATGTTGTTCTTGATCCGCTTCTTCTTCTTGTTGTTCTTTTTCTTCTTCTTGATTTGCTGCCTCACCTTGTTTGCTTGATTCTCCCTTTTCAACTTCGCCCTCACTTGTAATAATAAAATGATCATCATTCGATTTTCTCATTGTGAATTCATCAACAACTACATGTGGGCTTTCCTCGACAACAAGTGTTCTAGTGTTATACACATGGTAAGCTCTAGATGTTAGAGCATACCTGAGGAAGATCCCTTTATCACTTTTTGCTTCAAATTTCTCTAGATTGTCTTTTCCATTGTTCAAGATATAACAAATTGAACCAAATGGCTTGAAATGAGATATGTTGGGTTTCTTACCTTTGTAAAACTCGTATGGAGTTTTCTTAAGGATTGGTCTTACCATTGTTCTATTTGTGATGTAGCAAGCGGTGTTCACCGCCTTTTCCCATAAATATCGTGGAAGACCATTCTCGGCAAGCATGGTACGTGCCATCTCCACGAGCATCCTGTTTTTCCTTTCGACCATGCCATTTTGTTGAGGGGTTCTTGGTGAGGAGAACTGATGCTCGTACCCCTGTTTCCTACAAAAAGCATCAAACTCATGATTCTCAAACTCCTTTCCGTGGTCACTTTGAATTTTCTGAATTGAATATCCTTTTTCATTCTGAACTTTTGTGTAAAAATCAATAAATTCATTGCAAGCATCACTTTTGTTAGTAAGATATAAAACCCATGCATATCACGAGAAATCATCGACAATCACAAAGTCATAAAGCTTCCCTCCAAGACTGCGAGTCCTGGTGGGACCAAATAAGTCCAAATGCAACAATTGAAGGGGTTTTTCTGTAGACACAATGTTTTTGCATTTAAAGGATGCGGTAGTTTGTTTTCCTTTATTACATGCTTCACATATCTTAGAAGTTTCAAAATTCAGTTTAGGAAGTCCTCTGACTAAATCATGACAGTTCAACTTCGTAATCACATTAAAACTGACATGCCCAAGACGGCGATGCCACAACTAAACATCTTCACTTCTGTTAGCAACTAAACACAGTTTCTTTGGTGCAAGTTCATCAAAGTCAACTTGATAAGTGTTGTTACATCTCACACCTATGAATTTAATTTTTTGTGAGTTAGCATCAATGATCGTGCAGTGTGAAGATTCAAAAATAACTTTGTGACCCTTGTCACAGAGTTGACTTACACTAAGCAAATTATGATGAAGACCTCTAACTAATGAAACATCTTCAATGCAGTGATTAGGGTCCTTACTAATTCTCCCAATTCCTATGACTTTACCCTTGTCCTGTCCTCCGAAGATTACCGTTCCGCCATTCTTCTCAACAAGGTCTGCAAAGAGGAGTTTGTTTCCAGTCATGTGCCTGGAGCATCCGCTGTCCAGGTACCATTTATTGTCTCCCGCCTTCATGCAGACCTGCACCAATTACCAACCATGCTCATTTTGATTAAGCAAGCTTGGGTCCCTTCACATTAGCATTCCCAAGTGACTCATAATATCTACTGAAAAATAATTCATCATCATATTGCATGAGTTGGCATATATACATGTCATGCCCTATTTTCCCACAGTAAAAGCATGTGGGTCTTCTCCTACCAAAATCTTTCCTTTTATTTACATTTCTAAAGGTTGAGGGGAATTTGGAATTAACGGTTTATTTTCCAAAGTGTGTGTGTGAACATTCTCCTTGATAAAATGATTTCTTCACAGCATAATGAGCATGATTTTTGTTGTTATGCATTACACTTTGATTCTTTACAACTTGTTTTCCATTCTCTCTCACTTTCCCTCAGTTGAACATGCATTTTTTCCAACTCTTTGTTCAAGAGGTCATGCTTTTCTTGGATTTCATCTTTCAGCTTAAATGCATTTTTCTTCTCTATATCTGAGCATACTATCTCTTCTTCAAACAAAGATAACTTGGTTTCCAAAGCATCATTAACATTTTTCATATTTTTAAGTTGCATTTCAAGTAAATTGCACTTTCCACAAGAATTAGATGAGTGAACAATTTCATGGATCTTTTTCTTTAAAGTCCTATTTTCCTTTTTCATTCTTCTATATTTCTCATCTAACTCTTCATAAGCAAGTTCCCACTGTTCATTTGAAATGGCCTCAGTGTCAGAAGTTACCTGTTCACTGTCTCTATTGGCCATCAGACACATCATCTTCACGAGTTCTTCAAAGTCCTGCTCCTCATCATCGATCGTGGGCTCATCTTCATCTTCATCGCTTCATGTTGCCTTCATGACTTTTGGCCTTTTGCCCCTGACGACCTTTCCTTTCTTCTTTTGGAGCTCGGGGCATTCTCCTCGCATGTGCCCCGCTTTCTTGCATTCATTGCAAATGATTTCGGCGGCCTTGGATGGTTCATTTCTTTGTCTTGGCTGCCTCTTCCCTTTCCTGAACTTCCCGCCAAGTCTTCTTCTTTGGTGCAAGAATTGTCTTACCTTCCTTGTTAGCATAGCAACCTCTTCATCGTCGGTGGTTCCCAACGATTCCTCTTGGCTCGAGACACTCTCCGGGAGTGCTTTCAAGGTGATTGGCCTTTTCTTCTTTGGATCCTCTTCCATCCTTTTGATCACATTGATCTCATAGATCATTAATGACCCTATGAGTGCATCCACGGTGAGTGTTGTCAAATCCTTGGAGTCTTCTATTACTGTCACCTTGGTGTCCCAACTCGGTGACAGTGACCTCAACACCTTCAGCACCAATTCCTTGTCGGTGAACTCTCTTCCAAGTGACTTCAGTCCGTTGGTGATCTCCATAAGTCGTGTGAACATCTGGGAGATATCTTCTTCATCTTTCATTTTAAAGAGCTCGTAGTCACGGGTCAGCATAATCGCCTTTGTCTCCTTGACTTCTGTGGTGCCTTCGTAGATAAGCTTGAGCTTATCCCACATTTCCTTGGCGCTACTGCACATGTAGACACGAGCATACTCGTTAGGGTGAATAGCACACTGAAGTATATTCAAAGCATTAAAATTCACAGTGGCTTTCTATATAGCATCATCATCCCACATATCCTCATCAGGGTTTACAACATACGGACCATTCCTAATAACAGTCCATATTTCATGACTTTGCACTCTAAGAAATACGGTCATCCTATTCTTCCAGTATGGGTAATTACTCCCATCGAAGAAGGGTGGCCGCTGAATAGAATGCCCTTCGGGCATCATCCCCTTGTTGAGGTTGTTGGCCATCCCTAACAGATCACTCTAAAACTTCTAGGTTTTCTAAAAAGAAAAGCCGAGGCTCTGATACCAATTGTTGGCCCGGTTAGGAGGCAATTGAGAGGGGGGTGAATTGATTGCCTACCCTTTTTGCAAATATAAAAACAACCCACACAAGCCACAGATATGAGGAAAAAATCTAAGACAGAGGCTTGATTTACACAACCGAAATTAAATCAAGCAAGCTCTCACAACTCTCCAGCGCATAGATATACTTACTCGAACAACAATATTTTGACGGACAGTTGAGAACACTCACGTCTCACCGACTCACACTTGTATAGCGAACGGAGAAATAGATAACAACAACCACCAGACAAGCAAACCATGGCACAATATTTTTAGGTGGTTCGGACGCACCAAGTGCCGTCCTACGTCAACCCCTCTCACCTCGAGAAGATTTCACTATAAACGCTGCTCGATGGCAGCAACCATACACACATGGGCTCGACGGCCCACACACGCGGGTTCTCGTATGACGATGAGACAACCCACACACACTCGGAGCAAGCTCCGAAATTGTCTAGATATGCAAAATAGAATGAAAAAACTACAAGCCCAGTTCTGAGAGAATCATTCTAAGCACAAATCACTATGAAAAAGATAAACAAGACAATCTACCCCACAAAACTGCTAAGAGAATGATAAACGAAATGATCTACACCACAAAACCTTAAACATGCTAGGAGAATAGAGAAGGTAACACTTAGAACAAATGAACCGAAGGTTGGATGAAGCCGGTGTAGAGGATGTAGTCGCCCAAGGCTCCGGATGAAGAGGATGCAGTCTGCGACCTCCAGATCTTGGCTCGGGCTGGATGGAAAATGACCTTGGCACAGCTCTCCTTCACCTCCACCAGATGGGAGCACCTTCTTCTCCTGCAAGGCAAAGAGTCAAACGTTAGAAGCTCAATGGAATATTTCGATCGGAAGAGAGGGGCGGCTATTTAAACCAAGGGGTTTGAAGCTCCAAGGGACTTAAAAGCCCTTCCCAACCCCCCTTCATAACACATACAAGATTCAAAGGTCGCCCTAAAGCCATTATGGTCAAAAGCCATGCCATTTGGATCCACCTTATTAGGGTTCGAAACAGATCTGGAAAGCCCGTTCGAAAGTTTAGAGAAAGTGTCGACCCATGGGGTCGACCCTTTTTCCTGAAGGTTCAGCCAGAATATATACAAAAGCAAAATCGCGACACGAGTGTCGACCCATGGGGTCGACACTTCTTACGAAGTGTTCTGGATTGTTAAAAGAATAAAACATTCATGATGAAAAGTGTCGACACACGAGGTCGACACTTTTTCACGAACATTCTATTTTCACAGAATTGAACAAACTTTACTTGATAGTGTCGACCTTCAGGGTCGACACATTTTCACGAGAGTTCTGCCTTAGCAAAATTACAGACTCCTGGTGAAAGTGTCGACCCCTGGGGTCGACACAATCTACTAGCGTCCTATATCTCAACGAAGGCAGAGACTCCACAAATTAGTGTCGACCCCTGGGGTCGACACTTTTACTGACAGCAGCAAAACTTCAGTAAATGTAATTGAAACCTTCATGAATCAAATACATATATCAAGGTTGATCAAGGGAGTTCATACAACTCAGATAAACATGATTAAGCATAAATTTTTACCGGGATCAGTCCATTCACACAAGATCCAAATAGTCAAGTATTCATACCTTGGCCTTGAGAGATTGAGTGACAAGCTTCACAATAGTCCTGCATTTAATTTCCCATTCAAATTAAGAACTCAATTTAACACTTGAGATTCTTCCACATTTGAAACATCCATTCATTTTGCGATTCACCGAATGACCTATTCACTCATTAGTTATGTCCATCGTTCGAGCTCAATCAACAATAGCTCACGCCAACATTCAACATTCAATCAAGTTGATTCGGATCAGCCTTTTTCAAATTAAGCATTCTTACAAATCAAGCATTCAAGTTTAAAATTCATCAATTTCACCTTTCGTCAAATATGTATATCAATGAAGATCAATCATGCAAGTTTTCATTCAAGGCAATCCTTCATCAACCCTGTATACATGCAAATTCATTGAACCTGAAATCATGACATTTCATTCAGAATCTTCTTCTAAACAGTCCGGGGCACAACAACCTTCGCGAACCTCGGGAGGAGCACAACATGCCAATACTGTCCCAGAGTCGGAGAACGCCACGGTTCACCCTGCACAGTGTTCCGAAGGCATATCAGGCAAAAATTCACGTAAAACACAAAATACACTCCGGGACCCACAAAAGCGATCTGAAACCCATGAATCCTGATCCGATAAATATCCGAAAACTCCGGGGCATTACAGATTCCCACTAGGATGCCGGGCATGTTGTACCCCAAAGCCTGTACCGATCGACTCATGATTTCATGATGGGCGGACCAAGTTCATATGGCCTATCTGTCTGGGGCCGAATGTGGTCATGCCCTAGACCGCTAACCAATCCATGCGGTCCGGCGATAGACCATTTTTGACCTATTTGCGAGCCTGCTAGTAGCGGCCTCGTGTCCAACCCTTGGTTCCCTTTTGCGGTTTCTATTGATCGCAAGATTCTTTGTGATGAAACTAATTGATTGTGGTGTTCCCTAAGGCTATATTTCTGGCTTATTGAGCCCTTTCCTTCTCTTTTCTCCAAATAAATCATGGTCTTAGGAATTAGATTTTGTGAGCTTAGCCTTGGAACTCTTGGCCATTATACGAGTGAATGTCTAGATTGGGATCTATGATCCAGTTTTTTTTTCAATGCCAACGCATCATTAGGGCTCGGTCTAGTCCTGCGAGGAGCGCCCAAAAGTACTTGTGCCCCGGGGAGTTTGTAATGACAAGGTGTGGCATTGCACCGCAGTGCATGACTAGCGTGATAATCTATGACATTCTACTTCACTCCAGTACTTGAACCTTCTTGCGTGACACGACGTGTGTGCTTGATATGGCCAATTTCACATGACTTTATACTTGTTATACTTGCAATTATTCTTCATTACCATCTATCTTTTCTTTCTCTTATTTGTCATTTGTTGCATGTTTATTTTGATTTTATCGCGTTGTCATATATGATGAAATGATTAATCATTTAAACTATTCCTGATGATAGAGATATAAAATCCTACTGAGCTCTCACTCACCCAGTTTTCCAATCCTTTTCAGGTAGCACGGATGAAGATTTGCAAATCGATGGGGATGGGAACGACTAAACATAGAGCGAGCCTTCTAGTTGTGTTATGAGTCTTTGGTCTGGTTATGTCGAGTGGTGTTGACTCAGGATCAATGTAATTTTCTTTTCTTCTAAGTCATTATGATAGTTAGGAAAGTCCACAAGATGTCATTGTAATAAATACATTTCATCCTTACTAGCAATAAAGTTTAGTTTGTGAATATGATTATTGGCCTTTTAATATTTGGTCTCTTGTGGCAATGAATGCTCTGATTGACGTGAATGATATAACTGTTGCGTTTCAATTTTCCGCGTCGGGGTGTGACATGAGTATATTGACTGATGCACCCAGATCTACCAAAATTATGTTTATTGACTGGCCGTTCAGCTGCCCTCTCATGTACAACGGCCTGTTATGTTTGACAGAAGGGAGTAGCATATCTTGTTCAGTAAATGTCACATTTACTTCTGACAGTGTTTCGGCCAAGTAGCTTTCATAGCGTGCGGGCGTCTGCAGGGCCGTAATGATAGCCTGTCGGGTCTCTTCACTCAAGGAGAGGATCTCCCAAATAGTGAATATTGTTGGGAGCTTCTTCAACAATTTCATTATCTAGCGTCTGGCCCAGACATTGGACAGATTCACCTCCTCTGCCCATCTGGGCTTAGGGGAATCTTGTGCCTCAATTTTCGACGGCCCCGCCTCATCGGACTTTGGCTCTAAATTGTTTTGATGTGCTATGTCATCTTCTTGCTGACCCTTGGCACATGGACTAGGGATGTTATCATCTTCATCTTGTAGACTGAAAGGCTGGGGAGGCTGGGAATGAATGCCCCCGTTTATAGAGTCGGCTTCTCGGCAAGGGTGCTTCCCCTTAGTCACCTTGAGAAATTCAGCAAAAGAGGGGATGCCATTGCCCTCTTTACTTTGTGTGTAGAGCCTTGGCGGAGGAGGAATCTGAATTCCCCTTACCTCCGGGGGAGGTATCTGGTAGGGTTGCTCCCCCCTAAAGATTATGTTGTGATTGTCTAGTGGAGGGCACCCCCATTTTCGGCCTGACCGAGTTGCATGTGCAGTGGCTGGGGCCTCCGCCTGAGTTGCTTCAGCAGAAGGCGTGAAGCTTATGTCTTCTTCATCTTCATCTTCAGGCAGGTTGAAGAGAGCTGACAGAGTGTTGCAGGAAAGGGTTGTCACCCCCTTGGTGCTTCGAGCTTTTCTTCTCATTTTCCACTCCTTCTTGGGTGCCGTCTGCCCCAAGAATAGGTTGTATCCTCCTTTAATTCTGCTATTTCTTCTTCAATACTTAGGGTAAGTTGTTCAAGCTGTTCCCATAACACGTGATCCTTTATTAGCAAAGGTTGCAATCTGGGCTGCTCATATTCATCTAGCCCATGTATGTAAGCCTGTAATCTTCAGATTTTCGGACTTATTTCTTTGTTCACCGACAGCGGAGTCTGTCTCCTCCAGTTGTGGGTGGGTATTCTAATCACAGCGGGTTGATTCACCCAGACTGATGCCGAAGTTGTGGAGTTGGCCGTGCCGTTACACCACGGATGTATGCCCCTACTGTTGGGTGGGGTGAAGACTTCTTTTTGCACTTCGCAGGGACCTATTGCCATCCCTGCTGCTATTTTAAGGGCGTCAGAAAGCATGCCTCATAAGTGTGTTGGGTGCTAGCTTCTGCAATTTCTTAGGGCAATGCCTAGTATAGAGATGTCATATTGACAGCTGCCCTATTCATTGGTGCTTCATGGGGCTGCGGAGGGTCAACTTTATACTCCCTCATTTGAAGTTCACCTTTCTTTATCAGGCCTTCAATTACATCCTTAAACACATAGCAGTTTTCAATTGGATGTCCCAACATTTGATGATAGGGGTAAAATCTTGTGCTATAATTTCTCTTCAAATCATCAGACCACTTCGGCTCAGGCAGGGTAATCTCGTTGTACTGGGTGGCCCAGTAGAAGAGGACCCTGGTTTTATCTCTAGGGAAGGACTATGCTTTTTTCATTTTGTCCCTGAGGGATGGGCCATCCTTCTTTTCATCCATCATGACGGGAGGAGGGTCAGCTGCCTTCTTTCTCTTGTCCCTTTCTTGTTCAAAAGCCTTCAAGTCAATAGTGTTTGCTTCTTTCGGCGTTGGTCGCCGATCTACTGCCTTTGTTTTTTGAGTGACGATATTTGTTACTGGCAAAGCATGCCTCACTTGGAAGGCTTCAATCTCAGCCACTACATTATTGAGACGGTCAAAAGACCTTATTTCCATTCTTATCATCTTTTCCAGGACCTCCCTCCTGAGGTTCTGTTTACATATTTGTACAGCGTCCTCCTGGTGCGAGGGCCGCTTGCATATCATTCCAAGGTCTCGCCACCTTTTGATATAACTTAGAGCAGTCTCGTCATGTCTCTACTTTGTAGAGTATAGCTTGGCCACAGTGACCTCCTTCACAGTGACATGGAATCTTTCCCTGAATTTCTTCTGCATATCCGGCCAATCACTGATTGATCCTGCGGGTAAGCTAGAGTACCATTCAAATGCAAGTCTTGTCAACGAGGACCCGAAGAACTTTAGGAAGTACAACTAGTCTACTGCGAAGTCACCCAGAATAGTTATATAGTATGCAATATGCTCTTTCAGGGACCCCTGCCCGTTAAATTTGTCAAATTTAGGTGGCTTGCTAATTCCCAGAGGCAACCTCTTAGTAGCATGGTGGGGTGGGTACGAGACCCGGTAGATGTCGAATGTGGCATAGTCTCCTTCACCCCAAACAGTAAGCTTCATCTCTATCATTCGCTCCACCATCATCTTGTTCATGGTGGTCGGGTCGACCGACTGAGGATAGAAGTGTGACGGCTGCAGGTAGGGGCTAACCAGAGTGGTTGCATGTGGTGCAGGGCGCAGTTACGGTGCTTGATGTAGCTGAGGCAGCACCGGTGGTAGCAACGATTGAGGTAGGCGTTGCTGAGTGGCAGCCTAGCTAAGCTCCGTAGGTTGGAAAAGATTGCATGATGGTGGAAGATCGCCTGGGTCGGCTGTAATGACTCAGAATATTTATAGGAATTATTTAATGATTTTTTGGAATTTATTAGAAATTTATTAAAGCCCAATTATGGTAAACGATTAATCTAGCCTATTTAATTGAAGCCCAAAAGGTTTAAGGACCAAGCACATTAAGTTTGGCCCATATTCTAGAGGGTTATTTAGCATATTCACGAATTATAAGGATACATACTCATTAATTAAATAAATAAGTGGATAAGACGAAATTAGAATTTGAATTCATTTCAAATTCGACACCTACGATAGGTAACTGTCTATCGTACGACCGCCACAGGGACCAGACACTCTAGGGTTCTACCGTTACACTCTGTCAGTTCCGTGAATTGAAGAATGACAAAAAAGATTAGATTTTTGATAGTCTATCTCTTAGGGATCGAGATGGGAGGACTAGTAAACGTGTTAAGGACTCTCTGAAGTCGATCTAAGGACTCTAGAATTGATCTAATCCTCAAAACCCTAGCTAGAACCTATAAATAGACCCTAGTTTTGACCTACGCGACCCTTACATTGGCTCGCGTGGAACTAAGGTAAGGAGATAGTATTTTAGATAAGTTCTTTAGAACTTTTTGTTGTTAATACATAGGACTAACATCTCCCAAAATTTCGTGCTAGGAGATCGACTACACAAGGAGCTAGAACCTTGCAAAGTTGTGGGTTTCATCACGTCAACCCAGGAAACTGTACAATGGGGTGCTGAAGATCAGGAGATTAGAACACCTAAATAAGGTATTTAGAGTTCTGTTCTTTAGAACTTTTTGTTTCCCTTAGTGACATCTTCTTACCATCCAAATTTCACGTTTATAGGTCAAGGGATTACAGAGGTAGAGCAACGTGAAGTTACTAAAAATTCACAGGAAGGGAAGAGCTAGGGCGTGTCTTGCAGTCCCGAATTGGAAGTTGGAAGCCCAGAAAAGGGGTAGGTCATCTCATGAATGGCAAGAACGTCATGATAGGAGTAAACGCCCTCTGGTTTTGTTTGATTTCATGCACTATAGACCATGAATTTCATGATTTAGTTCGGTCTATGCATACATGCATATTTTAGCCTAAATTAAAGATAAAAAGGTATTTCTCCTATAAATTCACTGAAACCTATGCATCTAGATGGCCTTTATTTCGTTTTGTCATGGCTAGAGTAGTTATTTATTTTCTTGCATGAGAGATTTTAAATCGAAGTTCTTTTATTTTTATTGTCAACAGTGCTCTGACGGATTATAGTTAGACCGTCACATGACTCTAACGGCCTTACGATAGACTGTCAGACCTTCTGTCACACTTAAGTTCTCTGTAATCTCTGACGGACCAGAATCAGTGCGTCACAGTCTTCTGACGGCTCCATGATAAACCGTCACAGCCATATGACGCACCTGTCTTAGACCGCCAGAGTGCTGTGTTCTGTCTATTCGGGACAGAATTGAGAACAGTCAAATTAGCTTATAAATAAGCCTAGATATTTAAGTTTTGACTTGTTTTAACGACTTTGGGTTTATTTATTGATTCATGATAGTAATTGCATGCTTACAAAGAACCTTGAGTTATTTTAAACATATGTTAATTTCATTTACAAAAACTCTGTAGTTTGTATTTAAATTATGAATTTCAATGTTGTATTGATGAAGTTTATCATGTCTTCACATCGTTACACATTCTTTCTCATCTATAGAGTCATTTTCTTTAAGTATGTGGCATATACTTTTGTATGTGTCCACTAGTTACAATTTTACACTATAGGAACACATTCTTGAACTTGAGGACCTCTCTATTAGATATTCCTTCCAATGGACTAGGAAATCTTGTTTCAAGGCCTCCGTAATTCTCCGCGAGCCTGGGATTCCCATGAGGACGCCGAGTTGGTTGTACCATTAAAGCCCAAATTGTCTAGAAAAGCACTATCGAAGTTTTGAATCTATCAATGTAATGGCCTATTACTCGACCGTCAGGCCCATCTAATGGTCCAATACACAACCGTCACATTTATTGAGTCCAATTTATTCTTTCTGGATTTAGCCCGATCTAACGGCCCAATAATAGACTGTCATGTTCATGTAACGGCCCATTAATTGACCGTCACAATTCCTGAGTACTTTAACCCGAGGTTTGACCTAAGGGTTGATATTTCAAAGTTCCTAGATGGATTATTGATGGTCTAGGGCTTGTCATATTGTTCAAGATACTTAATTTTAAATTATGGAAGATAAGGAATATATTGTTATGCTGTCGAATTGTATCCATGAGCATAACCTTGTTTTAAGTCATTCTTGATCCCTCACATTCTTAATTGAAGCGTTCATTCATTGAATTATTGTTATCATGAACTTATTGAACTTGTTATATTACTGGCCATATTTTATTGCTTGAAACGTGGAAGCAACTTAATTTATACTTGAAGATGCGATCGAGCACTGATTGTGTTCAAAGGCTCTATGCTAGTCCCCTCGGTTGATTGTCGGAAACATACTATAAACCTTGGGGTATGATGCTACTAGCGTCACATTACGCTGGGAGTACATTCTTTATAAATAAGTGAAAATTCACGGCTTCGTGAAGTGAAAATCCACAAGGCACGACATATACACGTACATGACTTTCTTGCTTGTTACATGATATTCCATAGAAATTTACCAAATACTTGCTCATAAGCAAAAGATGTTTGTGTGATGATTACGTGGTTTGCTAGTACATTCTCAATACATTCTTGTTCATGAAAGGCCATATCATGTTCTTGATACATTCTTGCTAATTCATACTTGTTCATTCTATCTTACATGATAGTCTTATTACCTTGGTTCTTTACATATGATTTATCGCATTAGCATGATTTCACTTTATTTTCTTTAGAGCTAAATTATTAATCACTTTAATAGTGCCTTCATGTTGATGTGAAGATACCTACTGGGCAAGTGTGCTCATTACCTATTTCAAATCTTTTTCAGGAGATGGAAGTGATTCGAATTCGGATTCGAGTTATACAAGTAGCGGGTCCGAGAGCAAATGAAAGTCATATCAAAATGAGAGTGAAGACTTAGGAAAGTCAAATCTTGTTTAGATCGAGTCTTTGTAATTTCCTTTTTCTTGAGTCTTATGGGTTAAAGAAGGTTGAAAAGTTATTGTATTTGAATATTTTGATCTGATGAAATAAAGTTGGAGTTTGAGTAAATTATTGTGCAATTGTATTTTTATGTGTGATTGTCTTACGCTCTGATCGTTCTTGCTCGCAAGAGGCTTACCATGCCGGCTGTTCACATTCCTCAAGCTAGTCTTCTGTTGTAATAAAGGCTTGGGGCGTGACAGTTAAGTTGGTATCAGAGCCTAAGTCTCAGGACTTAGGGAAAAGAGTCACGTCATAGGATAAGTCTAAGGCTTAAGGACACATACCTATGAACTAAAGAAGAAATTTCCTCACTCATGCGAGAATTGGGTAGAGCCCGAGATAAGATACTTAAGTAGTTTTAAGATTTATCTCTTTCTAATTTAATGAGAATTAACAAATTGTTATTTTTATCAGGTACCTCAATATTACAATGGCTCATCGCATAGATTGGGGTGGCATGCAACAAACGGTTGCCGGCCTTACTCAGGCATTACAAACTATGGCCTAGGCATGCACATGGGCGAGGGCTGGTGACTTGCATCGCAATTTTCGGAGCGTAAACCCTCCGCGTTTCTACGGTTCTTCTAATCCAGATGAGGCAAAAAACTGGATAGATGAAATGAATCGTATCTTCGATGTTTTCCAGTGTACAAATCAAGAAAAAGTGCGTCATGCAACCTTTGAACTTAATAATAATGCACGCACATGGTGGAAATTAGTGCCTACACCTCCGGCAGATGCACCTCATGCATGGGACGGTTTTCTTATTCTATTCCGTGCTAAGTACTTTTTACAGCATGTTAAAGAAAGAAAGGCTATGGAGTTCGCCTCTCTTCGTCAGAGAATGATGACAGTCGTAGAGTATGAACTTCAATTCTCCAGGCTAGCACCCTATGCACCGCATTTAATCAGTACCGATTTATTGAAGGCTAATCGGTTTATGGATGGGTTACGACCCGATTTCATTCAGCAGCTCGGGACCCAAAACATCCGTACCTATGCAGAGATTGTCCAACGTGCATATTTATGTGAGAGGACCTTAGAAAAGGTTGAGACATTGAAAGGAAACGGAGAAGAGTCTAGCCGACGATCTGATCGACATTATAAGAAATAAAAAGTTAGCATCACGGAACCTCACAAAAGCCGTGATAGTAAGAAAAGATCCAAGAGCGGGAACGGTGGAGGTTCCCAGAAGAACAAGAAAGTCAAGGAGGAGAAGGAGCAAGTCATGGCGACTTGCACATTTTGCGAGAAGTTCGGCCATTCGGCTGAAGAATGTTGGAAGCACCTTGGTGCTTGTCTACGTTGTGGAAGCAGGGAGCATCGTATGCCAGATTGCCCCCTTATGAAGGATCAATCGTCTAGTGGTGGACATAGGAGCTAGGCTCGCCTCAATGTTGTTCTAGAAGAAGAAGAAGCGCTCAGGGATGGTGGGCTTATGGAAGGTACCCTTCAAATTTATTCCCATCCTGCATTTGTGCTATTTGATACTGGTGCCTCTCATTCTTTTATCTTCACTACTTTTGCAAAAATATTACCAATTGCATCAGTTCCCCTACCTTCAGATCTTGCTATTACCACACCCTTAGGTTCTAGAACAAAGCATACCGAGTATTATCCTGATAGTGAGGTAATAGTAGAAGGTCACAATCTCCCCGCAAACTTAGTTTGCCTTTAAATGAAAGGTTATGATGCCATCTTAGGAGTAGATTGGCTTATAGATCATGATACCGATATTAATTGCCGAAATAGGATTATATCCTTTCGAAAATCCAGTCTTCCAAGATTTTCTTTCCTTGGCATCAAGTATAGGAAACATCCCACTATCATATCCTCTCTTCACGCTTGCAAACTTATCTCGCAAGGATGTAAAGATTTTCTTGCTTCTGTCATTGTTACCGAGTCCAATGAAATAATCATAGCAGACATTCCTATTGCAAATGAGTTCTGAGATGTGTTTCCACCCGAATTACCCAGTTTACCACCCGAGAGGGAAGTAAACTTCACTATTGAACTCATTCCAGGAGCAGCACATGTTTCTATAGCCCCTTACAGGATGTCCCCCACGGAACTTAAGGAATTAAAAAGGCAGTTGCAGGAACTATTAGATAAGGGTTTCATTAGACCTAGCACATCCCCCTAGGGTGCACCGGTTCTATTCGTCAGGAAGAAGGATGGCTCTCTCAGGTTATGCATAGACTACCGGCGACTGAATCAACTTACAATCAAAAATAAGTATCCGTTGCCGCGTATTGATGAGCTCTTCGATCAGCTTCCGGGAGCCGAGTATTTCTCCAACATTGACCTCGGATCAGGTTATCATCAGCTTAGAATTAAAGAAGAAGACATTTATAAATCGGCTTTTCGAAGTCGTTATGGCCACTATGAATTCGTGGTGATGCCGTTCGGGATAACGAACGCCCCAGCAACATTTATGTAACTTATGAACAATGTTTTCTGGCCATATCTGGACTAGTTCATCGTCATCTTCATCGATGACATCTTGGTATATTCCAAGACAAAAGAGGAACATGAAGGACATCTGAGGATAGCTTTGCAAACACTTAGAGAACATAAACTTTATGCCAAGCTTAACAAGTGTGAGTTCTAGCTCAAGGAAGTTTCATTCCTAGGCCACATTATTTCAAAAGAAGGTATCGTTGTGAATCCTTCTAAGGTAGAAGCTGTCAGAAACTGGAGCCGACCAATGACTGTATCAGAAGTAAGGAGCTTTCTGGGTCTAGCTGGTTATTATAGGAGGTTCATTAAGGATTTCTCAAAAATTGCTGTTCCTTTAACTAGACTCACAAGAAAAGAAAATCATTTTGTCTGATCAGAGGAATGTGAAGAGAGTTTTCAAACTCTTAAGAACCATCTTACTACAACTCCTATTTCATCACTACCGGTGGAGGGTGGTGGATTTGAAGTATATACGGATGCGTCTGGCATTGGCTTAGGGTGTGTCCTCATGCAAAATGGAAAAGTAATCTGTTATTCTTCAAGACAATTGAAACGTCACGAAGAGAATTACACTGTGCATGATTTGGAATTGGCTGCTGTTATTTTCGCCTTAAAAATTTGGCGTCATTATCTCTATGGAGAAAAGTTCACGGTCTACTCGGACCACAAAAGCTTGAAATACTTATTCTCTCAAAAGTAACTAAATATGAGGCAGAGGAGATTTTTAGAATATCTTAAGGACTTTGATTTTTCTATTCAATATCATCCTTGCAAGGCTAATGTTGTAGCCGCACTCAGCAGAAAACCAATGGGAAAACTATCAAGTCTTATAATTAGTATGACTAATCTTATTCCTCAATTTGCTCAGTTGAACTTAGATATTGACATGAAGAAGAAGAAGATTGTTTTATAGCCAATATCCGAGCTCAACCTACATTAATGGAAGATCTAGTCAGGCTACAAGACAATGATCTGGTATTATTTGAAATCAAGGCCAACATAGAACAGAGGCCGGATTTTTCTATCTCCAATGACGGAAGATTGCTATTTAAGGGCCGAGTATGTGTACCAGATCATGAGGATACGAAGAAACTGATCCTAGAAGAAGCACATAAGTCCAAGCATACCATTCACCCTGGTAGTACCAAAATGTATCAAGATCTCAAAAGAAATTTCTGGTGGCCCAATATGAAGAGGGAAATAGCTGATTTCATGTCCCGCTGTCTCACTTGTCAACAAGTAAAGAGCATTTTAGACCCGTAGGTAAATTACACCCCTTAGATATTCCAGCATGGAAGTGGGAAAGTATAGGAATGGATTTCATCATGGGATTACCTAAGACCAGAAGAGGATACGATGGTATCTGGGTAATCATATACCGATTGACTAAATCTGTACATTTCATACCAAACAAAAGTCGATGGTCTGTGGATATTCTAGCAGCATTATACATAAAAGAAATTGTCAAATTACATGGTGTCCCTGCCACTATTATATCTAATAGAGATCCTCGATTCACATCACAGTTTTGGAAGGGTCTACAACATTCACTAGGGACTAGATTGAATTTTAGCACAGCATTTCATCCACAAACTGATGGTCAGACTGAAAGAACAAATCCGGTAGTAGAAGATATGCTCAGGACTTATGCTATTGATTTTGGAGGAAGTTGGCATGATCACTTGCCTCTGGTGGAATTTACATATAACAACAGTTATCAAGCCAGCATACAGATGGCACCCTTTGAAGCTTTATATGGAAGAAGCTGTAGATCACCAATATGTTGGAATGAAATAGGGGAAAGGCAATTTCTAGGCCCCGACATTATTAGGGATTCTTCAGAGAAAATTAAGCTCATTCAAGAAAGATTGCAGATGGCACAAGATAGGTAAAAATCTTATGCTGATAATCGAAGGCGCAACTTGGAGTTTCAAGTAGGAGATCATGTATTTCTTAAGGTTTCTCCAAGTCGAGGTATTCGAAGATTTGGTATTAAAGGAAAACTTACTCCAAGATTTATTGGTCCTTTTGAAATTCTGGAAAGAGTTGGTGAAGTAGCTTATCGGATTGCTTTAGCTCCATAATTATCCGAAGTTCATAATATATTTCACGTCTCGATGCTCAAGAAATATGTACCTGATCCTTTCCATGTCATCACTTACGACAATCTGGAGATTAAGAAGGATTTGACATACGAACAAAAACTAATCAGAATACTTGAACAGGAAGTACGTCAACTTCGGAGCAAGACTATTCTCGTGGTTAAAATCCAGTGGACAAAGTCAGGAGAGACATGGGAAACAGAAGAAGCCATGCAGAAAAGATTTCCAAAGTTATTCAACTATAAGTACACTCTCCATCTAATCCATATATTGAATTTGGGGACCAAATACTTTTAAGTGGGGGAGGCTATAATGACCCAGAATATTTATAGGAATTATTTAATGATTTTCTAGAATTTATTAGAAATTTATTAAGGCCCAATTATGGTAAACGATTAATCTAGCCTATTTAATTGAAGCCCAAAAGGTTTAAGGACCAAGCCCATTAAGTTTGGGCCATATTCTAGAATGTTATTTAGCCTATTCACGAATTATAAGTATAAATACTCATTAATTAAATAAATAAGTGGATAAGACGAAATTAGAATTTGAGTTCATTTCAAATTCGACACCTACGATAGGTAACAATCTATCGTACGGCTGCCACAGGGACCTGACGCTCCAAGGTTTGACTGTTACACTCTGTCAGTTCCGTGAATTGAGGAATGACCAAAAAGATTAGATTTTTGATAGTCTATCTCTTAGGGATCGAGATGGGAGGACTAGTAAACATGTTAAGGACTCTCTGAAGTCGATCTAAGGACTATAGAATTGATCTAATCCTCAAAATCCTAGCTAGAACCTATAAATAGACCCTAGTTTTGACCTGTGCGACCCTTACATTGGCTCGCGTGGAACTAAGGTAAGAAAATAGTATTTCGGGTAAGTTCTTTAGAACTTTTTGTTGTTAATACATAGGACTAACATCTCCCAAAATTTCATGCTAGGAGATCGACTACACAAGGAGCTAGAACCTTGCAAAGTTGTTGGTTGCATCACGTCAACCCTGGAAACTATACAACGAGGTGCTGAAGATCACGAGATTAGAACACCTAAACAAGGTATTTAGAGTTCGGTTCTTTAGAACTTTTTGTTTCCTTTAGTGATATCTTCTTACCCTCCAAATTTCATGTTTATAGGTCAAGGGATTACGGAGTTAGAGCAACGTGAAGTTACTAAAAATTCACAGGAAGGGAAGAGCTAGGGCGTGTCTTGTAGTCCCGAATTGGAAGTTGGACGCCCAGGAAAGGGGTAGGTCATCTCATGAACGGCAAGAACGTCATGATAGGAGTAAAAGCCCTCTAGTTTTGTTTGATTTTATGCACTATAGACCATGAATTCCATGATTTAGTTCGGTCTATGCATACATGCATATTTTAGCCAAAATTAAAGATAAAAAGGTATTTCTCCTATAAATTCACTGAAACATATGCATCTAGATGACCTTTATTTCGTTTTGTCATGACTAGAGTAGTTATTTATTTTCTTGCATGAGAGGTTTTAAATCGAAGTTCTTTTATTTTTACTGTCAGCAGTGCTCTGACGGATTATAGTTAGACCGTCACATGACTCTAACGGCCTTACGATAGACCGTCAGACCTTCTGTCACACTTAAGTTCTCTGTAATCTCTGACGGACCAGAATCAGTACGTCACAGTCTCATGACGGGTCCACGATAAATCGTCACAGCCATATGACGTGCCTGTCTTAGACCGCTAGAGTGTTATGTTCTATCTATTCGGGACAGAATTGAGAACAGTCAAATTAGCTTATAAATAAGCCTAGATATTTAAGTTTTGACCTGTTTTCACGACTTTGGGTTTATTTATTGATTCATGATAGCAATTGCATGCTTACAAAGAACCTTGAGTTATTTTGAACATATGTTAATTTCATTTACAAAAACTCTATAGTTTGTATTTAAATTATGAATTTCAATGTTGTATTGACGAAGTTTATCATGATTTCACATCGTTACACATTCTTTCTCATCTATAGAGTCATTTTCTTTAAGTACGTGGCATATACTCTGGTATGTGTCCACTAGTTACACTTTTTGCACTATAGGAACACATTCTTGAACTTGAGGACCTCTCTATTGGATATTCCTTCCAATAGACTAGGAAATCTTGTTTCAAAGCCTCCGTAATTCTCCGCGAGCCTGGGATTCCCACTAGGATGCCGAGTTGATTGTACCATTAAAGCCCAAATTATCTAGAAAAGCGCTATCGAAGTTTTGAATCTATCAATGTAACGGCCTATTACTCGACCGTCAGATCCATCTAACGGTCCAGTACACAACCGTCATTTTTACTAAGTCCAATTTATTCTTTCTGGATTTAGCCCGATCTAACAGCCCAATAATAGACCGTCATGTTCATGTAATGGCCCATTAATTGACCGTCACAATTCCTGAGTACTTTAACCCGAGGTTTGACCTAAGGGTTGATATTTTAAAGTTCCTAGATGAATTATTGATGGTCTAGGACTTGTCATATTGTTCAAGATACTTAATTTTAAATTATGGAAGATAAGGAATATATTGTTATGCTGTCGAATTGTTTCCATGAGCATAACCTTGTTTTAAGTCATTCTTGATCTCTCACATTCTTAATTGAAGCGTTCATTCATTGAATTATTGTTCTCATGAACTTATTGAACTTGTTATATTACTGGCCATATTTTATTGCTTGAAACATGGAAGTAACTTAATTTTTACTTGAAGATGCGATGGAGCACTAATTGTATTCAAGGGCTCTATGCTAGTCCCCTCGACTGATTGTCAGAAACATACTGTAAACCATGGGGTATGATGCTACTGGCGTCGCATTGCGTTGGGAGTACTTTTTTTATAAATAAGTGAAAATCCACGGCTCGTGAAGTTAAAATCCACAAAGCACGACATATACACGTACATGACTTTCTTGCTTGTTACATGATATTCCACAGAAATTTACCAAATACTTGTTCATAAGCAAAAGATGTTTGTGTGATGATTACGTGGTTTGCTAGTACATTCTCGATACATTCTTGCTCAGGAAAGGTCATATCATGTTCTTGATACATTCTTGCTAATTCATACTTGTTCATTCTATCTTACATGATCATCTTGTTACCTTGGTTATTTACATATGATTCATCGCATTCGCATGATTTCACTTTATTTTCTTTAAAGCTAAATTGATAATCACTTTAATAGTGCCTTCATGTTGATGCGAAGATACCTACTGGGCAAGTGTGCTCATTACCTATTTTCAATCTTTTTCAGGAGATGAAAGTGATTCGAATTCGGATTCGAGTTATACAAGTAGCGGGTTCGAGAGTGAATGAAAGTCATATCAAAATGAGAGTGAAGACTTAGGAAAGTCAAATCTTGTTTAGATCGAGTCTTTGTAATTTCCTTTTTCTTGAGTCTGATGGGTTAAAGAAGGTTGAAAAGTTATTATATTTGAATATTTTGATCTGATGAAATAAAGTTGGAGTTTGAGTAAATTATTGTGCAATTGCATTTTTATGTGTAATTGTCTTGCGCTCTGATCGTTCTTGCTCGCAAAAGACTTACCATGCCAACTGTTCACGTTCCTCGAGCTAGTCTTTTGCTGTAATAAAGGCTCGGGGCGTGACATTGGCACCTCTCCATGACGATTCTGCTTGCATTTCTGGTTGTTTGAATGACGTAGTCTGCTCCGCTCTTTCGTTTAATTATTTCTTCAGGAGCTCTATCTCCTATTGATATTTTTGTAGTAGTATCAGTACCGACGGGTCTAGGGCCACCGTACTAGGGACAGCTTCCACTATTTCACCCAAAGCACCCTCAGGTAATGCAGTCAGCAGAACTTCTTCTTCTTCAGATGTCACTACATTTGTAGTCAGTGTAGTGACAGCTTCAGCGATAGCTTGTTTTCCTTTTGCCACACTTAGCATTTCTTCTGTAGCTTTGCTTCTTCTGGTAGCAAGGTCAGGTCTCTCAGGCAGCCTAATGAGTTCTTCTTGTTTGGTCGGGAGAGCCCCATATCGAGTAGTCACTCCTGCCATATTGCAGGAATAGACACCTCGGCAAGAGTGGTACCATTGTGACCGGTGCGTTTTGAGGATCACAGATGTGTAATGTTTGATTTTTTGATATTTTTTGGAATTTTTGGATTTTCTATAAATACCCCAACCCTTTTCTCTCTCCCCCACCTTTTCTTCTTCTTCTTCCTCTTTCCTTCTTCCTCCCCACCGTGAGCGCCCCCTTTCTCTCTCTCTTCGGCCGATGACAACCGTTGTGCGCTCCCCTCCGGCTGCAGACGGCGGTGGGCGACGGTGTGACGGCGTACGTGGCGGTGAGACGATCTCGGTGGCGTGCGGCGTTCGTGGGAGGCGTGAAGGAATGAGGGTTCTAAAAGTGTTCTTCGCGGTTTGTGGACGATCCTGCGTGCCTCGAGGTGAGATCAAGGTAGGGTAAAATTTCTTAGCTCCCCGCGTTCCATTCCCGTGATTTCTAGCTCGGTGTGAGGCCGAGAGGGGTCGTTTCCATGCCGGGATGGGTTTTTTCACGATTTGGGGAGAGTCACCCTATCCACGTTTTTAAGCAGCGATTCGGTGTTTTGATGCCTTAGAAGCATGCTAGGGGTCCCTAGGGGGTTTCCCCTTGTTTTCCCCCTCTCCCATGGAGGTATGGGGGTGTGGTTGGTGTTTTGGGTCGTTTCCCGTCGTTTTGCCGTCGGGACGGTGTGACGGTCATTCCAGTGACCGTCACAGCCTGTGACGCCCCACAATGGGTGCGTTACATGGCAGTATTTTACCCACTGGGTGGTCCGTGGGCCTAACGGTCCCACGATAGGCCACCACGGCGTGTGACGCGCCTGAGTTGGACCGTCAGGTCGCGATCCGACCATTGGCATCTGACCGTTGCGGTTTTGACCGTTGGGGGTCAAGGCCTCTGATGCATCCAAGGTGGGGGCGTCAGAGCCTTGTGACGCCCCTATGTGGGAGCGTTAGAGCGGACGCGTCCCCAACTTTTAACGCTCCTAGGTAAGACCGTTAGAGCTGTGACCCCCCGAGGGGTGTGCCTCACAGATGGTTTCATCCCATCTCCTGACGCACCAGCGGTGGTCCATCAAAGACTATGACCCCCCAAGCGGTGTGCGTCACAGTGGGTTTCTTCTCGCCTTTTGACGCACTGGATTGGGAGCGTTAGGGCCTGTGACGCACCAAGGCTAGCGCGTCACAGCCGATTTTGCACCGAGTGTCTGGCGCGCCTGTGTTGGGCCGTCAGACTGCTGTGACGGCCCAAAGATAGACCGTCAGAGCTGTGGCGCTCCTGTGACCGTCAGGCACTGGACTGCACCAGGCTTTTTGCAGTCCCATTTCTTCTCCGACCGTGGTCACCGTGCGACGGTGCTGGTACGTGGGATGGTCCCCGTACTTCGTCGGGTTCAGACGTTGTTTTTTGTTGACTTGAGAGTCTACTCCTTTAGTGACCCTCCACTAGTCATAGCCTGCTTACATGTTTAGTTGTCCAACCAGGGAGTGGTGGAGAGGCTACCCTGAGGATGATTTTTAAACTAGTTTTCGTTAGGCCCCACGTTTGCAGCCAGAGTCCGGCTGAGGGGAAGACCAGTTAGAGGCCAGACCTAGGACGCGTGGTCTATGTGTGCACACGTGGTTGGGGGCGGTTGGACCCACGCTGATGAGTGTGACCCCAGCTAGTCACTTGCTTTATGGTTACTTGTGCGGTGTCCTTGCCTCCGCCCGGGGCGTCGCAGGCGGACACCTACGGTGTGGTGTAAGACGTTAGGGGACGCTGCCGACTGTGCTTCTAGTGGGAGGTACTCTTGTCGATTCAGGAGTGGTAGACTGTCAGTCTCTATGACTTCGACCTTCAGGTTTTGGTCATGTTTGACTGTTGAGTTCCGATTGTTTCACCGTGGTGCGTGTCTCGATTTTCATGTCGTGAGACCGGTGTTCGTAGTTACAGGGCTTTCACTTTTGAGGTACTCGCTTAACTGCTAGCGTAGCGGTTTTTCATCTTGCGAGGTAGGGTTCGTGTGATTCCTACTGAGTCTTGTTCCTAGACTCATTCCCAGCGTGTTTTCACCATGTTTCAGGTGAGGCGCGTCTTCAGAGGAACGCGTCTGAGGCTCAGCGTGGTTCAGGTGCCCAGCGTTAGTGCCAGAGGTCATAGCTGGGGTATGCCCCGTGTAGATGTACTTTTCTGTCTTGTCTCTATACTAGTTGTGGACTACTGTTGTTTATTTTGTTATATCTTGTGGACCATGTATCATGTAAAATGTTAATTTATCTCTTTCTTAATCATATAACTATTTAATTTCTTTAATTATTTGTGATACTTGTGTAGTTTCAACACCATCCTTCTAACCCTTCCGAGTCTTCGGGCTCGTGGGTGGCGGTTCGGGTCTCGGGTTATCGGGCCTTCCCTGTAATCGGATTCTCGGGTCGTTACATTTGTCATCGTCGCCATCGACTATTTCACCAAGTGGATCGAGGTCGAAGCCACCATCAGGATCACTGAGTCGGTCGTATGGAGTTTTGTTTGGAAGTTAATCATCTGTCGCTACGGTGTCCCCCGAGTGATCGTGAGCGATAACGGTCGACAGTCTGATTCTCATTACTTCAGAGACAAATGTGTCGAACTAAGTATTTGCAATCACTTCACTTCGGTAGCCCACCCTCAGGCTAACGGACTTGTCGAGAATGCCAATAAGATGATCTTAAAAGGCATCAAAACCAGGCTCAGCAAGGCTAAGGGAAGCTGGCTTGAGGAATTACCAAGCATACTATGGTCTCACCGAACTACTCCGAGAACGGCCACCGTTGAAACACCTTTTCAGTTGGTATATGGCACGGAAGCCGTAATTCCGTTGGAGGTCGGCAATCCCTCTCTCCGAGTCGTCCACTTCAAACCCGAGGTAAATGAGCAGAAACTGCGAGAAAATCTCGACCTAGCGGATGAGATCCGAGAGATTGCAAAGATCCGAGCAATGGAATACCAACGGCGCATCTCTCGATACTACAACTCCAGAGTCCGAGACAGACACTTCAAGCCGGGAGACTTCATCCTGAGGAAGGTCGATGCATCTCGACCACTAGAGGTGGCGGGGAAGCTGGCCCCTACCTGGGAAGGCCCCTACCGAGTGGTCGAGACGCTCGAGAAAGGAGCATATCGACTGTCCACCATGGAAGGAACACTTATTCCTCGGACGTGGAATGCGGCAAATCTTCACAAGTTCTACTTTTGATCATTTGGCAAACATGCACATGTAAGCAAGGCAGAATAAAAGCCATTCTTCTCTTCTTATTAAACTTTGATGTACAACAAGTAGGCCGTAGCCCATACAATATACATGTACAAAAATTACACCCTCTGGCACTATAACGCAAGCAAAACACTCGGCCAGCCCGGTAAGTGCTCCTACGTCCAGCCACTGACTCTGCCTCGTGCGGAAATTGGCTCGGACAAAGGATTGCCGGCCTCGGTGGTTTGAGAAAGCTCGGAGGAAAAAGGAAAAGAGGGGAAACAACAAAAAAAGGAGAGAGGAGAAGAGGAAGGAATACAAGTGAAGGCCTCCTCTCCGCCAACTCTTTGGAAGGTAGACAGTGCAGGCACCCTCCAAAGATTGAAATAGGAGGAAGAAATATAAAACGACAGAGATGGACGAGGAGGGAGGGGGAGGCCAAGAAAGGAGGGAGCTTAATTAGCGCCCCCCTCCCCTCGGGATAGAGTCGGCAGGTCAGGGACAGAAGGATGACATGCTCCGGCATGACGAACCCTCTCCCAGACCCCCGACTGACGAACCCTCTTCCAGACTAAAACAGTAGGAGCTTCCCTCCTACCGTCATCGCCATCATCACCTTCCGAAGCGCCTTCCATGCCCCGCCAAGATCGACAGCACAACACCACGCGAAGGGAAAGAAGGAGAAACCGCCAGGGATGGCCCTAAGCGATGAAAGGAAAAGGAGACGCCCCTTGGACCTTTTATAGGCCGAAGGGGGTGCTGATCGCCTTAAATGACTCTCCCCTTACAAAACATGCTAAAAGGGCTTTCCCTGAGATGGTTACCTCATTTCGCAAACATCCCACCAGCGGGACGCGCGAAGCGGCAAGTCATTAAGGGTGGTATGGAAAAATTGAAAGGTGCCAGCGCCATGTCAGTTATTTGACAGATCGGCACGTGTGATATCTACAGAGAAAATTGGTGCCTTCTCGAACGACTACGGATCCGTTAGTCAAATCACACCAAAAGTGGTAAGAAATAGTCAATTCAACATTTAACACTGCCGCTATTATATTTTCCAACAAAAAGCCTTACCCGGCTACATAAGGGAAAGAAAAAAGAAAGAGAGAGCTATTACATCAGGCCTCAGGCCCATCTTCAGGCTCGGCAGGCAAAGCTTCTTCAGCACCAGACGATCTTCCCCCAATATTCTCGGTGACAGCCAACCCAAGCACTGACCCCACCTGTGTGGGAACTATCTCGGTCGTGCGCTCTCCCGAAGATGCTGGAGTTGGCAATCACTTGGAAGAGGACTCCCGACCCTCCTCTTCGCTCAATGTATAATGGGAAGAGTCGGTCGAACCCCAGTCCGAGTCATAGCACTGCCCATAAGGAAAAATGAGCTCCTTCGCTTGGGCCTCAGCCTCTATGGCGGCCCGATCGAACCCCTGGGAGAAGCCCTTCCAAAGGCCCCGGCGATAGCCCGACTAATAATAAGGGAAGGTAGCCTAGAGAAGAGCTGCGTGATAAGCCTTTGAGCACTTATGTCACTCGAGTGCCTCCACCCCGGCCAACTCTGCCTGCCTCTCGAGCTCAGCTATCCTCTGTTCTGACTCAGACAGCCTTCTCTCGGCCTCGATCAGTGCATCTTCGGCCCCCCGGACTCGGCCCTCGAGTGCCTCCCGCTCGGCCTTCCACTGCTCGCTGTGCTCGACCTGAATCATATGCTCCGCCTCTAGGAGCTCATTCTTCCGGTCGACCATACGACGGGCCTGGGCCAGCTGCTCCGCCAACAACCGAGCCTCCGCTTGGCTTGACTGCACCTGAGCCCGAAGCGTGGCCACCTCCCGACGAAGGTCACCAAGATCAAGGGTCAGACGCTCAACCTTCCGATCAGGCGCACCACGGGCCCATGAGAGAGCCTCCCGCTCCAACTCCACCCGAGCATACGCGCCTACTACCTCAGCCCCGAGCTGGGCCAAGATCAGGCTGCTTTCCATAAGTTGCTCGAAAAGCGTGGAGGGGGGGACCCCTCTGGAGCTTCTCTCGCACAACTCCTGAAGCAATAGAATGGCACCTCTGGTACAGGGAGGCTCGGACGCTGAAGGAACTGGTCAAGGAAAGGGAAACTCTCTCTGGAGCAGTTGAGATTGAGGCACCTTCCTCGAGCAATCCTGCCTCGGGGGCCCCACCAGTTGAGTCAGGATGTGCGGCCCCGCCGAGTACTTCCCTAGCCTCGGTCGGCTGCGATCGAGCCACTACATCCTGTGACCCTCCAGCCTCGATCGGCTCGGACCGGGCTCCTCCGTCTGGCGCCCCCTCTGCTTCGCTAGGTGCCCCAGCATCGGCCACGATCCCTTCATCAATTGCCCCCTCTTGCACCGCAGAGGGAGGAGGCAACAGGGGAACCTCATCAACCAGGCGGGCGACCTCCACCTTCCTCTCACGCTTCTTCTCAGCAGACTGTGCCTGCATCGAAGACCGCAACAACTTCACCACGGGATCCTTCCGCTTGACCCCCCGGCGTTCAGAAGCATCGTCCTGGGCGACCCCCTTGCCCTTTTCCCGGGCGCGGGATGAGCCCTCCGAAGCTGGCAGATCGCTCGGAGCCGGCGTATCATCCCCATTGATGATCTCCAGCTCGACTGACGGTGCCTCCTCCTCCACAGTCGCTTGCCGCAGATCTGCGCGAAGAAGAGCAAATTGAGAAGAGGAAAGCACTCGCTTGAAAGAGGACAAGTTCCTGAGAACCTTACCCGTCGGCAACAACAGTCGAGAAAGATACTCCTCGATGTTGGAGGAGTCACCAACTCAGTAGTCTCCAGACGATCCCGCTGAAGGATAGCGGCATCACTCTCCACCTCCGGAGAGACCTCCGTATGCTTCGGAGGGATGTTCGGGTGAAAGTTGGGCGCCGTCGAGAAATCCCAGACCATGCCGACCGCCGACGGGCCCACCCAAAAATATTTATTCTTCCGCCCCTTATGAGAGGAATCCTTTATAGAAAGGGACACGCAACTCCTCTTCCGCTTCGCCTGAATGAAGAAGAAGCCCTTTCCGGCAAAAGGATTCTCCTTCAACTCAAAAAAAATAGTGGAAGAGGTCCACCGAGGTGCGCACCCCTCTCTTGCCACATAGAAAGATGAAGGAGAAAATAAGGGTATAAGAATTGGAGACCAGCCAGTAGAACCGAAGCAACTCGACGACGAAAGGATGGAGGGGCAGCCGAAAGCCGCACTTCCAGGCTAGGAGGAAAGAATAAAAGAGGCCAGAATGAGCGTCTGGACTGGATTCACGAGGCTCAGGTGCGAGGAACTTGAATCGCCATGGCAACCCATATTGATTCTCCAGCCATTTCACATCCGCCTCACCCAGCTCACTGCGAAGAGGCTCCGATGGCACCAAAAAAGTCCTCGAGGCCTGTTCTCCCTCTCGGCTCTCGGCCCCTAGATTTTGGTCCGCCATGGAAATGATAGAAGAATTGGGAGAAGAAGGGGAAAGCTCTAAATTAGAGGACTCTGAAGGAGAAGGAAGTTGACGAATCACCGCCTCAAGATGCTCTCCTAGCTCCGATGGCCGCAACGATTCTCCGCTCTTCTGAGCTGCTCTCACAGCACAGGAGCCCCCCTCAAATATAAATATGAAGAGAGGCAAAACCCTAAACCCCGGAGATAAAGGGATGCAAAAATGCGCAATGCTTAAACCGGACGCGGCACGGCGATCCGATCTCCCGAGAAGGGGCCTTCTCTTATTCATCATGATGAACATATTTTCAAGGCAAGCCGCATCATGTTGCCCCTACCAGAGAGAAATCTCTGCCAAACCAGAGCCACAAAAAGTTCAGCCCAAATGCTACTCGTCCGAGCCTAATTTTGGCTCGAGAGTAGGAGGGGGACAAGTGGAGAGGGAAAATCCCATCGCATGTACGGAGAGGCCAAAAGAGGTCCAACCAGACTGAACGAGGCCCAACTCCTTGAAGTGGTAGCCCTCGGGCCCACTCAATATAAGCCCAATAACTCACTCGGAACAAGCGCTTCCTAGGTGGCCATCGGGTTGGGAAGTCCGAGCATCAGTTCGATCGGGAAAGCTCCCTCGGATCCCCCTATTCCCTGTCCTGACCGTGCACTCATTGCTCGGGAGACCACTCTTGGGCAAGTGCCTATCGCTCGAGCTCACTGATGGAAGCTTATTGGTACGGCCGTTGCGAGTCCCTTAATGGCAGAAAGCTCAAGGGGATAAGGGAGACCAAGAGTCCATGTGCTATAAGGAGTCCGCATGAAAGACGTAACCCCCCTTGAGACTCCTCCGCTTATAGGGATCAGTCGCACAACGGGCCACTATTTAAATTGGAAATGCCATACTACAAAGAGGTAAGTCAGGCAAGAGCCAAAAACCCTGAGCAAGAACCACTTCACCTTTTAGTGGAGAGGGATCTCGTCCTCCCATCTCCCTCCTAGCTCTTCCCTTCACATCAGAGCTCTACTACTTTACTGACTTAAGCATCGGAGGGTCTTCCCCGATGATCTATCCCTGGGCACCTCTGACTCGTTTCCCTTCTTGTAGTTTACACTTCAAGTGTACGTGGTCATCCTCTTCCCGGCTCAGGAGCAGTGCGAGATCGCCCCTCTTCAAGGTTATTTCACCATATTCTCACAACAATGATAACCCCTCAAATTGGGGGAAGAGGAAGGGTAACCAAGTCTTATAGGTTTATACTAGTTTGTCTGTTGAAAAAGATCAAGGTATGTTTGCCAGACATAATGATTCAGATTATGGGCACATGGAGAGAGTCTAGTAGAAGCTTACCTTATGCAGCCCATTTGACTGTTGTGTTTAAGAAAGTCCATATTTTTCTAGAGAATGAAACCTCTAAGGAGATCCCCAAAGTGAATGTCTATAATATGGACTTTATATCCAAATAGATGAAGTTGAAGCCATCTTCGGCTAGTCAACTAAAGAAACAAGCAGAAAAGGAGATCTCATCAGTGCAAACGGATCAGCTTCAAGCTGAACATGAGACAGAACAACATCAGCAACATCAAGTTGAACAAGCTGAGCAGGAGCAACATCCACCTGCTATTGATATGGAAGATTCAATACAACATGTACAACAGCCCATAGATGTACACGATGTTATTACTGAACAGATTGTTGAGCAACAAGAAGATATAAATCAAGTTTCTGCAGAGCTACAAATCAGAGATTTACTGTTGGAGCAAGAAGATCACGAGCTGAACTTGACTGATGAGCAACTGATGCAACAGTTGGATCAGCATATTGATGAGCTCTTTGATCATTTTGGATAGCAGTCTTAGCACCAAGTAGCAGTAGATCAGTCTGAACAAAAAGAGGAGCAGCAAAGAGAAGGAGAACTTCAAGAAGAACAAAGGATGGAAGAAGTTCAGGAAGTGCAATCCCAGGAAGCCCAAGAAGCTGAGATAGTAGCTCAACAAGAACAATTTCTAGGTCCTGCTCTTGTCTATGGACCTTATCATGGGCCAATTACTGCTTTTGGAATACACCCTCCCATGTCTCCTGGAGAACCATTCATCCCACCAGAATTTCAACCTTCTAGTTCAAGTGGATATGACTCAGGATCACAGATTACATAAATGTTTACCACATTGGTAAACCTCATCATGAATCAAGGAAGAATAATGAATGCACAGTTCATGCACTTACATTCAGCCATTCAAAGACTTGATGCCAAAATGCTACATGTGGAATAGACTATAGACAGTCAGTGGATAAAGTTTGTATATGACAAGCACAAGTCTGATTTGAAATTGCATGGTGTTTTGGACTCCTTACTGACAGTATGTCAGAAGGTAGGAGAAATTTTGGGCAAAATGCAAAGCACTCAGACTACATCTTTTGTAAAACTTACTCAGACTCTTATCCACTCTTATGCTATCAAAATAGAGCTAGAACATGTGAAACTTCAGGTGAACTTGCTTAGAGAAGAACAGTAGGCTCTAAATTGCAGAATTGCAACTATATCTGGTGAAATGCATGGAAGTGTAATACAACTTGGAAACACATATGAGAAACTGAATGTAGTTCATGCACAAGTTCAGATGTTAACTAAAACTTTCAAAAATGTTGTCACTGAACAGTGATGGGGACATCAGAGCAAGACCACTAACTTTTTATTTTACATTTGAGTCCTTTTATTTGTATTTATATCCTTGGGAAAACATGTATGCAATTGTAAGGCTTTATAAGCCAATGTGTCATTCCCTAAGGATCTTTGGGTTTTTGTGCAAAAGTCAGTAGGACCAGCAAGGGGCCCCCTCTTCTTTCCTATTGGTCCACCTAAGCCTTAGGTCCCATGTGGGGCCAGTCAAAGGTCCAAGGTGGGCTTCTAGATGGCTTGACCATTCAAGGGGACAATTGGATTAAAAAGTCCAATATTCCAACCCTTAAAGTCCAAGATGCTTCCCCCTTATAATATAGTTTATCCCATGTTGTATTTTTTATTTAATTTGGTCATTTGACCACATGGGGAAGAAAATCTCCTCTCTCCCACGAATTTTCCATCCCCCACCCCTTGCCATTCTCTATATAAGCCAATGTATAGTGTCATTAGAGAAATTAATGAAGAATTAAGCATTTTTGCCAAGAGCAAGCCCAAGGGCACCCCTTGTGTCTCTCCTCTCCCCCTTACAATAGTGATTGCTGCCCATTCTAGGGTGTGAAGCCCTCATCTTGGTGTGACTCCAAGATCTCCAACCTCTGCTGGATGCGACTTCCGGCCGCCGCCTTCCGTTCGTGCCGCCATCGCGCCATCGCCACCATCATCGGAGTTCTGTCTCCATCAGAATAGAATCTCTTCTCCGAAATTTTATCTTTAGTTCTAGTTGTCCGATCGAGCCCAAACATTGAGGGCTTGTTCTACGTGTCTCCCCTAATCTCCAGTTCAAATTTCGTGCCATTTGGTCTTAGTTTGGTATTTTCCCCATATTTTTGTTTGCCCTCTCAGTAATCTGCCCTTTTATGGATCTACGGGACAGAGTCACCTTTTCGCATTTTCCCCACCCCCTTAAAAATTTTGCAAAAATCCCAAAAACTTACTCAGTGTTCCACACATATATCCCCTTCCACAATAATTTTTGTGGAGGATAGAAAATTCAGTTGACTCTCAGTCAAAGGTCAGTTTCAGGCAGATCTCTTGCTGCCCTGTGTGTCTGTCAGTCCGAGTTAGAAACAAAAACAGTGTTACAGTCATATTCATTTTCAATCCGTTTGGTGAATGGAGCTGTCAAAACTATATGTTGTATATCTATGAGTGCTATTTCCAACGGTACCAACCACGCCTCGATCAGCCTCCGGATCTGAGCGTCGTAATTCTTGCAGCCGAGGCGTGCAGATCTGTTCTCTATGCAGGTCTGAAATTGCAACCCAGGATAAATTCAGAAAGAAATATCAAAAATCAACTTCAGGAGCCGCCACTTTAGGAAGTCGTTCAGGGACGTCCTGCCATCGTCCCAGCCAAGCGGCGCCTCCGGAAGATCTCAGGAAGGTGACGTTCCTTTGGAAACCGTTGCTAGCTGTGCAGTGAGTCAGCAACCGAGTTGGCGCAGCACCGAGTTGGAATAGTGCTGAGTCGGACCAGCAGGCCGAGTTCATGCCGTACACACCTCCAGATTGCTACCCGTCAACCGAGGGTCGGCCCTCCCGGGCCCCACTTGTAGCCCTTTACCTCCCTGTTTGGAGTGGGCAATAGATTTAACTGTTGTAATTAACTTTTACCGTTGTTACCGAGAGTTACCATACTTGGCCGGGAACGTCTTCCCCACGCCCGGAGCGTGGAGGTACACTCGCTACCCTCCTCGTAGGCATTGCTTTACTCGTATATTTTTGTATATGCCACTGCATGAGTGATAGATTATCTAGCTTGCTATACTTTTATTCACCGCTGCGAGAGAGTGAGCATAACCCGTCCCGTGACTCAATCCGAGTTAACGCGGAAAAGCCGATACCCGAGACTGACTGCAGATTTCTCAACCGTGCACGGTCCCACGTCTTCCCTCGCATAGGGACGATCGCGAGCTAGAGTCCCAGGTCGCGTGTCCATCCCGCATCAAATAGGCCACTAGTTCTTCCACATTTATGGCTGATATTCACAACCAGCAAACTTCCCAAGTAGAAAACATGTGCAGCATGTTGCAAAACTGGTTTGTCGACATGACATCTACTATCAATGAGCTTACTGCCATCGTTAAGCAAAATGACCAGAAAGTGATGGCCAAATTTTCAGTCCTTGGAACTAAAGTAGACAGAATACCTTTTCTGCAGGTAATACCTCTGAGAGGTAGCTCTAGCAGCACACCACCCAGAGGAAGGGGAAGCTCAAGAGGAACTGTTTCCAGCCGAACAAGTCCTACCGATACCTAAGAGTCCTTCTATTTTTTTGATAATGACAAAGGGGGAGAATTTTTGGCAGTCATGTATGACAGTTCTTGGTCTGGGGAGAAGGAGATGCTAATGGTTTGTCTTTTGTTGATGATCTGTCCTTTGTATGACTGGTTTTGGTATAGAAGAGATTTGAGATTTGTGTATTGGTTAACAGATTTGAATGAGAATGTCAAATTTCTGAATTTCTGTGTCTAAAGCCCTTGTGTGATGAGATCTCAATCAAACATCAGTTTGCATTTTCTTATTGTACACAGAAATGTCAGTACTTCATATTTGTTTTGAGTGGTCTTGCTATAGATGTCAATCTATGAATTTTGGATTGAATAAAACAAAAACAATGTCTTGCTTGTTAATTTCATCTTTTAGAATCATACATGACTCATAGTTGTCATCATCAAAAAGGGGGAGATTGTTGGAACCCTAGTTTTAATAATGACAATCTATGAATCATGTTGATACTGAAATGAAGAAATACTTCAATCAAATCTGTTTGCATTTGTCTAAGTATGTGTGACATAAAAGGTCAGTGCATGTTACAGTTCAATCATGTAGGTCGATGCATGATTTGAGCATTTTTCATATAAGGTCAGTGCACGTTCCAGTTTCATGCTGAACCAAGATCGGTGCATATCCACCTTCGTCTTACTAAGGTCGGTGCATAGTTTGTATGTCTGCATATAAGGCTAGTGCATATTTACTCATGATGCATATACATGGTCGGTGCAAGTTTCTGTTCCATGCATATACACGGTCGATGCACGTTTTTATATCATTCATATTGAAGAACAAGGTCGGTGCATCTTTCTTTGTCTTATGCATATTCAAGTCTGTGCACATTTGCTTTGTACATGTAAAGGTCGGTGCAGGTTTTGTCTTGCACACATAAAGGTCGATGCATCTTTCTTTGTCTTGTGCATATTCAAGTCTGTGCACATTTACCTTGTACATGTAAAGGTCGGTGCAGGTTTTGTCTTGCATACATAAAGGTCGGTGCAGATTTTGCGTTGTGCTAAACAAGGTCAGTGCACATTCTTCATTGTGTAAAACAAGGTCGGTGCACATCCTTCATTAGGTAGAACAAGGTCAGTGCACATTCTTTTTGTATGCATTCAAGTCAGTGCATCCTTTGCCTTGTGCAAAATGAGGTCCGTGCATGTTTCGAATTTAGCACATATAGGTCCGTGCATATTTTGGCATACAACACATATAGGTCAGTGCATGCTTTGCATATAGCAAACATAGGTCTGTGCACTTCTTTACTTGACAGCACTCAAGTCAGTGTAGGCTTTCAAGTCGGTACATGTGCTGGATCAAGGCTAATCCACATTCGGTCTCACGTATACTATGTCCGAGCATATGTTTCTATCTTAGCTTTACCTAAGCATGAATTCTGATCTGTCAGCTGTTTGACTAATTGCCTTTTATTCTAATTGGCAGGATTAATGCAAGCACCAGGTCTTTGAGATCAATAGAACTTTAAGTGAGGCATGCGTTCCAAGACTCTATAATTAAAGCACGTGATCCAAGGCGTCATGCTCTCCAAGAATTATTAGCCACGTGTCCCTCTCTCACCAACTAGATCTGACTAGTGGACTCCAAGTAGCGCTCCTTCTATTAGATACTTATGGGTGGGAAACGTTATTGCCACGTGTCCCTTTTTCGCGAGCCTTATATAGAAGACCCGGTCGCGCTTTCGATGATGATGGAATTCTGAAGAGAAAAAGAGAGAGCCAGTTTTGAGAAGAAATAGAGTACCGTATGTCTGAGAGAGAAAAGTGAGACAGTAAGAGAAAGGGAAGAAGAAGAAGAAGAAGAGGGAGATAGTGTGATCAAAAGAAGAGATTGAAGATTCCGAAGACTTGTTCGATTGGCCCTTGGATCAGATCCAAGCCAGTCTGCTCCTGCGAGAGCCACATTCTATCTGTATTTTATTTCCAGCTTTCTGGTGCTGTAGTTTTCATTTCTTATTTTTCCTTTAAACTCTTGTTCTAAGTTGTGTATCAGTGGAGGATAAGCTGTAAGGCCCAGCGGATTAAGCTATGTATCAACGGTGGCTAAGCTATAATGCCCAGCGGTGGCGAAGCTGTATTGCCCAGCAGTCAAGCAGTTAGTCAGCAGTTAAGCAAGCTGTTGTTGTGCCCCTTGTGTTTTGATGATAGTGTGTTGTTGTTTTGATGATAGCAACTCAACGAGTCACCACATAAGAATGATGATGATCTATGCTAACTGCTATGGGGAGTGTTATGGGGAGTGTGTTAGGTTTAGGCCCCTTGTGCATTGTTGATGAAATGATGTTTTGAGTGCATTGTTCTGATTAAATGTCCATGCACAGGTTAAGTCAGTACAGAGTTTTGCCTAGACTACATGGCTTCTTGGTGCATACTTTCATCCTGAACAAGCTAAGTCCATGCATATGTTTGCTGCATGAACCTTGAGTTCATACAAGGTTGATCACATGTCGTTAAGCTCGTACATGCATACATAAAGTTGATGCAAGCTATGTTGCAGCACATAACCGAGTCAGTGCAGGATTAACTGTCTAGGCCTGTGCATATCATATTTTTGGTTCATGGTGGCTTTAAGTCAGTGCATATTCTTCCCTTCGCTCATGCCAAGTCGGTGCATGTCTGAGTCTCACTCAGCGTCTTGATTGTGTCTAAGGCATACATATTCGGTGCATGTTTTCTTGCATGAGCGATGTCAGTGCATCTTCTTGATTCCATGCATACACAATGTCACCAAGTCCATGCAACTCCTGTTACAGCATGAACTCAAGTCGATGCAACTTTTGTTGCTGCACGCGACTAAGTCCGTGCATGTGTGCATCTTACACAACAAAGTCTGTACATTCTTCGATGGCATGTCTGTGCATCTTTTGTACCATGCACTCAAAGTCTATACATTCCTTGGTGGCATGTCTGTGCAACTTTTGTTCCATACATATGTAAAGTTCGTGCATTTGAATACTAAGTCTGCACACGATTGCCTTGATGACTTAGCAAGTCTATACACTCTCGAACCAACTCTGTGCATCTTTCTACTATCCTCATATTGATTTTAACTGATATTAAGTCTGACCTTTGCAGGATATCTGCTCGAGGAGTTTAAGAAGGGCACGCGATCCAAGAATGGAGGATGTGCTAGGATCGTGACACGTGTACATCAGTGAGCTGAAATGCTGCCACGTGGTCTAGGCTCTAGGGCGGGAATTCGTGGAGGACACACGCCCACCTATCTGCTGCTGCTATAAAAAGAAGACTTCTCTATCTGGAGAAGGTGATCGTGTAGTGTGAGGATCAAAAAATACCTTAGAAGAGTAGAAGTAGAAAGAGCCTGCACGATCCAGAGAGAAGAGAAAGATAAAGAGAGAGAGTAGCAGAGAAGAAAAGAAACGAAAAAGAAGAAGAAAGATAGAGAGAGAGATAGAGAGTTAAAAAAGAAGCTTCATCAGAAGATCTGTCTCTATTGGAATCTGGATCATATCCAATCCAGTCAGCTCCATGGGAGCCACATCTGTGTTGATGTCGTTTACAGCTTTCAGTTGCTGTGTTTTCTTGTCTCTTGTTTTTCTTTTGAACCTTTATTCAAGCTGTTAGTCAGCGGAGCAAGCTATGTTGCTCAGCGGTTGCAGAGGAGGATTCCTCTGGTCGGCTAAGCTGTATTGCCCAGCGGGTCAAGCTGTTAGGCAGCGGATGGCTAACCTATACTGCCGAGCGGAAGCAAGCTGTGATGCTCAGCAGTTGTAGGCAAGCTGTGAGGCTCAGCGGTTTAAGCTGTGTTTGAGCAGGAATCCACACTCTGGTTTGAGTGTGGGGTGGACGTAGGTCTGGAGGACCGAACCACCTAAAAATCTTATGTGCAGTGGTTTGTTTGTCTATTGTGTTTAGCTAGATGCATGCTTAGGCTCGATGTGTTCTTTCATCTAGTGAGTGGTTTATTCGCGCACAACATATTTGATTGAATATGGGTCTGCACACCAGTGCATACTGAGTAGGTCAGAAGTTCAGTCTATTTGATCTTTCCATTTCATTTGAAGAGAGCACCTGTGTCATACAAGGCACCTATTTGTGTTAATTCGCATCATTGTTCGGTTACAGGTTTTAATCGGACAAAATTTTAAATAGGGGATTCATTCAACCCCCCTTCTAAATCCGAGCCTTGCACCTATCAATTGGTATCAGAGCAGGTCTCTGTGCATTCAGATCCAACGATCTACAGAGGATCATGCTGGTTTAGGTGTCGTTTCTGTCTGTTGTCTATCATGCTCCGATCGAGGTTTTGGTGCATTCTTTCGTGATTTTGCTGCTGCGTCTTATCTGTCCTTATGGCTCATCTACCGATGTTCAAAGGTAAAGACTTCGATCTATGGTTAGGGAGCCCACATCGGTACGTAAGGTCAGTTTATCCTGACCTTTGGAAGGTAATAACTCAAGGTCCATACACATTATCAAGAGATAAATCCAAATGGACCGAGAAGGATAAATTAAAAAGTTCAGTCAATTATAGAGCAGTGAACTTGATGAAGGGATCCCTTGACAGAAATCTAACTTCATGTTTTTCATCCTGTAGGTCTGCCAAGGAAATCCTGGATAAATTGAGGACTGGTTGCGGTAGAGATGATGATTGATGCATGATGGCTCAAGAGAGTGAACAAAGTGGCAATCAAGATGAAGAACATGACTATGATCAAGTAAACATCTTTGAAAATTACACCCTAGATGATTGGATTGCTGCATATAATGAATTGCTAGAGTCTCATGATCATTTAAGAAAACAGTATAAGAAGATGAAAAATAAAATTGATAAAAATGATTCTAATTCATCATGCGAAAAGTGCTTGAAGATTAATGAATTATATGATGAATGTTTGTCTGAGACTCACTTGAATCTGAAGTAAATGTGCTTGCTAAAAAATGAAAACCAAGAATGTGCCAATAAAATTTTCAAATTAGAAAGTCAGTTAAAGGTGAAAACTGATGAACATCTAATAAATCTGGAAGAGTTGGAAAGGATTAATTCTGATCTGGAGAAATTGAAAGCTGAGAACAGTGAAATTCAGAGGAATAATAAAAATCTTAAAGCTGAAATAGAGAAAGTTAACAAGGAAGGTGTGCATGTTTCCTCTCTAAAATCAAGTTGCAACAAGTGCTTGGCTCTAAAAGAACGCAATGAAGATCTTTATAGTGAGAATGAATGGCTGAATAAACTGATTGCCTCATCTAAAGAAGATCACAGAAATCTGCTTGCTGAGAAAATTAAAGTGGAGGAAAGAGAAGAAGAATTGATTGAAATAGTAGAGTCTGTATCTAGTGGTGAAGAAATTCAGAAGCTGACCAACGAAAACATTGAACTGAAAGCTGAAATTGAAAAATTAAACTGGTTAAACACTGGTATGTCTGAAAAACTTCTCACCTTAGAAAAAGGAAAAACTGTATGTGATGAAGAATCAAAAATTTTGAGCAATCTGGAACAAGAAATTGAGAATTATAAAACTGTAAACAAAGTTCTAAGTGAATGTGTTAATTGCAGTGAACAGGAGATAGCCAATTATGAACTGCACATTGCTTCTTTAGAGAATAGAATTCATGATCTGGAAAACTCAGCATCCGAGTCTGCTAAAAATAAAGGAAAAATGAAAGTTGTCATGGAAGGTGAGGATGATAATTCAAAAAAGGGGATAAGTGACAGTTCTGATGTTAAGGAAACTATTAGAAACCAGCTATACACCACTTTTGTGCAAAACTCGGATGTAGCTGGTACTACAAATCAATCCCCAAAACAAAGTAAGAATCAGAAAGCACCTTCATCATCTGTATTTCAGTTCAACGCTCAGAAAAATGAAAAACAAATGAAAAGTGAAAAAAGGGGAATAATTTAAAGAAGAATGCTAAAAAGAATAAGATTAAATTTGTTCCTACTCGTGCTCTAAAATCTGCTAGCTCGGTTGAATTTGATGAGTCGATGCACACTGCTCATTCCTCATCTACTCATTCGCATGCATCTAGTCAGTGTGTTAGTAACCATACTGCGAGAAAGTCACTGGTTTCATGTCATTACTATGACAGGCATGGTCATTGTATGGAAGACTATAATGTAATGGAAAATGATGATATGATGCATGATAAAGTTTTTACAAATCATCATGACCCCAAAAGGAACACGTTTGCTTCAAACCAACACATCACCTGTTATAACTGTAACAAACGTGCTCATAAAGCTGTTCAATGCTGGTTTGGGCCTTCATAGGGAAACAATGACTCAAGAGGTAAGCACCTAAGGTGCTTTAAGTTTGGGAAATATGGCCATGCAGTCAAAGACTGCTGGTATGTTCAGGGAAATCACGTTAATTCCAAATTTGCTAAATTCTCAAGAACAAGACCTGCAAATACTTCATGCTTCAATTGAGGTAAGCCAGGTCACAAGTATGCAAATTGTTGGTTGTCAGGTAATAATAATCAAACTGTCCATGCATACAACAGAACATTTTATGATTATGTTCATGGGTCTCATACTACTGTTGATATGCATCATAGGACCAGAAAATCTGTTGTTTCATGTAGATATTGTGAAAAATCTGGTCACTCCATGGATAGTTGTTACCTGATGGATTATGATGATAATGTTGCTAAGAGACTGTTCAGAACACCTGTTAGGGTTAACGCAGGACCCAAGGCTGTTTGGGTCCCTGTAGGATCAAAATGATTAATGTGCTGCAGGTGTGCCTTGGAACGAACAAAGAGGGGTAAATAAACCAAGGCACTCAAAATGAAAACCCCAGGATCCTACACTTCAGGTCAGTTCTTAACACTCTGTTTAAATTCCATCATCCGAAAATTGAGAATTTGAAATGACTGTATATCATGTTGCTCTATTGGTGCTAAATTGAAATTTTCTGAAATGGGAATTGCTCAATCATGTTCATGGTAGCTCACTTCTGTCGGAAGTGCATGGATTATAATTGAATGTCAAACTTGAAATCATGTGATGTGCTTTCATCATATATCATGCACTTAGTCAGGGGGAGTTCAACCATTCTTGATTAACCATACTGCTGCTCATGCTTTGTTGTTTACAGGATGCATCTAGACAGAGAGAACTTTTTTGATCATCTTGTTCACCTTTACCTGAAATTCTCCTGTTAAGTTTATTGGATCTTCTGCTGCTCTCAATTTGTTTTACTTGAATTCTCTGCTGTCATCACTTAAATAGCTGATCTGTCTGTATTCCAGACTCAGCTACTGTTTGTTGATATACACTCTTTTGATGCTCTTCTTTCCTGTTGTTGTTTCTTTCACCCGCTTACACTTATCCTTCACATTCTTCTTAGCTGGTGTGATTGATTTGTATCTATTGTTGATTAGTTGGTCAGCTATATTTTTGATCTAATCTGAGGAGCTCAAGCTGCATGCCATGCAATTCAGTCTGAGAATCATGTAGAAATTCCTATCATATAGGTTTAAGAGTGACCACTGAATCAGACTGATATAAGGTTAATGTATTCTCAGATTTGCATTTAAATGACTTGAAAATATCTGAATGATAAGCTTTAATAAACTTTAACCATATGGGTCATGAAAACATAAGATTCACTCATCTGAAATCTGAAAATTTGAAATAAGGCTACTTTGGTTAAGATACACAGAGTGAGTATTGTTCTTAAACATTAACCTTGAAGAGTCTGTCTAAAAAAAAAATCAGTTAGTAATGTAATGACTTTGTTCACTGAGAAACTGGGTCCTCCATCAAAGAAATGAAGTAAACCCAAGTCATGAAGTGTCATAGTCGCTTAAAGCAAAAATCATTGAGAACCTGATAGAGCAATGGCATGTTTGTGTTGAGTAACTGAGGAGTCTGGCCTCTGATCAAGGTGTCTCCTCACGTAAAAAGACACTTCTATTGCTAACTCTGGTCTCAATGTTGAGAGGCAATGACAGTTATTACACTGAGTAACTGGGTCACTTCACCTGAGACGTGTTGTGCCTCACGTAAAAAGGTGTTGATCAACTTAAATTGCTCAGGAAAAGAATAATGTGATTCAAATGAAAATCTTACAAACTCTGTCAACTCATGCCCTTGTAAAAGTGTTTAATCTCAATACTAATCTGTGTAACTCTCAAAGGAGTCATTGAGATCATGCGTGTAAGATAAAGATGATTGGTCCTGAGTGTTATCTGATTATTTGGTTCACTTTTATTAAAACTTGAATTCAGATATAAGTATTGAGTTTAACTGACAAATTTGATATACATCATAATTAAATCAGGTTGGTCAAGTTGTCAATTCATAACCCTCTATGATAGGAGAGTCTATTCATGTTAAGACTTATCGGAGTGGTGCATGCCTTACAATCCCTCATGATCTGATTCACCCCTGACAACTTAATCAACAGGAGCCTTGTTGACAATTCTCTCTTATCTGTTGATTTGTTGTCCCTTGAGATGTACTATGGCTTGACTGTTTCTCACCCCCACTCTTTTCTACGTTTACTTTCCTATCATCATCTGTTTTACTCTCCACACTGTTGGAATCTTCCATCTTGTTTCTGTAACCTGTTCTAGTTCTGTAGACCTTCCACCTGCTTTATTATGTCCATACATATGTGAGGTGCCATAACCATTATTGTTTTGGATTCCTTGTGGTGGCAGATTTCAGATTGCTTCATTGGATAACCAGAGTTCATTCCTGCACTTCAGGGGGAGTTCTGGGTCATCTGCATTTAAGGGGAGAGTAGTCAAACATTCATGTCTATAGGGGGAGTTCTTTTATTTTATTATTCAGTGCTCACTTTGCATGTTTCTATGGGGGAGAATTGGTATCATATTTCATACATGTCTTTCATTCCACTCGCAAATCATTTCCTTTTTGATTATGTCAAAGGGGGAGAATTGTTTGCTGAGTCTGCGTGCCTCATTGTGTTGACATCATCAAAAAGGGAGAGATTGTTGTGCCCCTTGTGTTTTGATGATAGTGTGTTGTTGTTTTGATGATAGCAACTCAATGAGTCACCACATAAGAATGATGATGATCTATGCTAACTGCTATGGGCCCCTTGTGCATTGTTGATGAAATGATGTTTTGAGTGCATTGTTCTAATTAAATGTCCATGCACAGGTTAAGTTAGTAAAGAGTTTTGCCTAGACTACATGGCTTCTTGGTGCATACTTTCATCCTGAACAAGCTAAGTCCATGCATATGTTTGCTGCATGAACCTTGAGTTCATACAAGGTTGCTCACATGTCGTTAAGCTCGTACATGCATACATAAAGTTGATGCAAGCTATGTTGCAGCACGTAACCGAGTCAGTGCAGGATTAACTATCTAGGCCTGTGCATATCATATTTGTGGTTCATGGTGGCTTTAAGTCAATGCATATTCTTCCCTTCGCTCATGCCAAGTCGGTGCATGTCTGAGTCTCACTCAGCGTCTTGATTGTGTCTAAGGCATACATATTCGGTGCATGTTTTCTTGCATGAGCGATGTCAGTGCATCTTCTTGATTCCATGCATACACAATGTCACCAAGTCCGTGCAACTCCTGTTGCAGCATGAACTCAAGTCGATACAACTTTTGTTACTGCACGCGACTAAGTCCGTGCATGTGTGCATCTTACACAACAAAGTCTGTACATTCTTCGACGGCATGTCTGTGCATCTTTTGTACCAGAAACTCAAAGTCTGTACATTCCTTGGTGGCATGTCTATGCAACTTTTGTTCCATACATACGTAAAATTCGTGCATTTGAATACTAAGTATGCACATGGTTGCCTTGATGACTTAGCAAGTCTATACACTCTCGAACCAACTCTGTGCATCTTTCTACTACCCTCATATTGATTTTAACTGATATTAAGTCTGACCTATGTAGGATATCTGCTCGAGGAGTTTAAGAAGGGCACGTGATCCAAGAATGGAGGATGTGCTAGGATCGTGACACGTGTAAAGCAGTGAGCTGAAATGCTGCCACGTGGTCTAGGCTCTAGGGCGGGAATTTATGGAGGACACACGCCCACCTATCTGCTGCTGCTATAAAAAGAAGACTTCTCCATCTGGAGAAGGTGATCGTGTAGTGTGAGGATCAAAAATACCTTAGAAGAGCAGAAGCAGAAAGGGCCTGCACGATCCAGAGAGAAGAGAAAGATAGAGAGAGAGTAGCAGAGAAGATAAGAAACGAAGAAGAAGAAGAAAGATAGAGAGATATAGAGAGTTAAAAGAGAAGCTTCATCAGAAGATCTGTCCCTACTGGAATCTAGATCATATCCAATCCAGTCAGCTCCATGCGAGCCACATCTGTGTTGATGTCATTTACAACTTTTAGTTCCTGTGTTTTCTTGTCTCTTGTTTTTCTTTTGAACCTTTATTCAAGCTGTTAGTCAGCAGAGCAAGCTGTGTTGCTCAGCGGTTGCAGAGGAGGATTCCTCTGGTCGGCTAAGCTATATTGCCCAGCGGGTCAAGCTGTTAGGCAGCGGATGGCTAAGCTGTACTGCCCAGCGGAAGCAAGCTGTGATGCTCAGCAATTGTAGGCAAGCTCTGAGGCTCAGCGGTTTATGCTGTGTTTCAGCAGGAATCCACACTCTGGTTTGAGTGTGGGGTGGACGTAGGTCTGGAGGACCGAACCACCTAAAAATCATCTGCGCAGTGGTTTGTTTGTCTATTGTGTTTAGCTAGATGCATGCTTAGGCTCGATGTGTTCTTTCATCTAGTGAGTGGTTTATTCGCACACAACATATTTGATTGAATATGGGTCTGCACACCAGCACATACAGAGTAGATCAGAAGTTCAGTCTATTTGATCTTTCCATTTCGTTCGAAGAGAGCACCTGTGTCATACAAGGCACCTATTTGTGTTAATTCCGCATGATTGTTCGTCTACAGGTTTTAATCGGACAAAATTTTAAATTGGGGATTCATTCAACCCCCCTTCTGAATCCGAGCCTTGCACCTATCAGCTATGAAGCTCAGCTATTGTTGGCAAGCTGTGAGGCCCAGCCGTTCAAGCTGTTTGGCAGCGGAATCCACACTCTGGTTGGAGTGTGGGGTGGATGTAGGTCTTGAGGACTGAACCACCTAAAAACATCATATGTACCGTGGTTTGCTTTCCAATTTGCCAACCGTTAGATGTATGCTAGGCGCGTTCCTATCTACGATTCTGACTGAATGGATGTAGTGTATGCTTGATTTGGTTCTGTCGACTGTGTAGACTTGCTTAGGAGTCTGCACTTTTGCAGTTCATCTGTTCGAATAAGTGCATGATTGGTTTTCATAGTCTGCAGAGATTAATTGCTTTTAATTCCGCACAAGTTTAAATTCTTTAGATTAAGTTTAAATTGATCATGTTTTTAGAATGGGATTCATTCACCCCCCTCTGAATTATTGTTGCACCATTGGACCGACTCCCATCGACTTAACAACAGTCAAGTTCAACTAACACCTTTTTACGTGAGGAATCACATTTGTTAGATGCAAATGCCCCAGTTACTCAGTGTAGTTAACTGTTATGCCTCATTTTGATCAGAGATAGCTTGCCACTTCATGCCTGATCCTCTATCACTTCATTGGTGAAGGATTACAATTTCTCAGTGGACAGGAGCCATTGCTCTGTGGAGCCCCTCTTGCTAATTATTATTATTTAAATAATACAATAAGATCAGAGTAAATCAAGACATTACCTTTTGACGTGAACCACCTCACGTCTCAGGTGAAGTACATTCGGTTACTTAGTAAGCCCTAACCATTGCTCTACAATGAGTGCTTTGGATAAGTCTCAATTAGTATGGTTGTTTGATCACAATACTCAATGGAAGTTTATCAACCAAAAATGTTACTGAATATGCATAAGTAGACCAAGGGACATGAGAACTTATAAAATTTGAGGCATCATTCAAAAGTAAGCCTGAGGAGTTCCTTGATGAGAATGGATGAACTACAGATCTAGAGGGGGGTGAATAGATCTACCCCAAGTTTGAATTCTACAGCAATGATTAAATGCGGAATGAAAAATCTGCTATGAAACGAGCAATCAATTGAAACTGAATTAATAGAGAGCACATCTAATTTCGGCTAATGACAATTCTAGATGAATTACCATACAGAATTACAGAAGAGAAACAGCAACCAAGTTCAGTACTGGGCGGAGGTTTAATCTAAGATCTCCTCACGCAAGGGGTGGCATTCCGGATAGGCTTAACCTATCTTTCCAGCCATGCCTTTCTATATACCCTTTGGTTGATGACTCATGCACATTATATGAATGAGAATATTAGAAACATCGCATTGCAGACATGAGCGGTCCGAGCCATACATGTAGACGAATCAATGAAGAGCCAAAAAATCACACACACACTGTAAAGAAATTTTTAAGGTGGTTCGATCTTAATCCTGAGATCTACATCCACCCCTCACTCGATCGAGTGAGGCTTCCGCTGAACACACAACTTGGAGACCACTGATACATAGCTTACACTGAGGAACACTCCTCGCCACTTCCTCACAGCTTGAACTGTTCATTACACAGCTTACAGACGATTTAGAAATGATTCAACATAGAACAAAGAAAATAGTAAAAACAAAGCAGCTGTAGCTCTTTTTCTGGAGCAATTCAACTCTGGATCTGATCCAGATGTCGAGACTAATTCAGACTCTTCGCAGGCTCTCTCTTCTCTAAGAATTTCTCTTCCTCTTCTAATACTCTGCTTTCTATCTCTCTTCTCTGCACTTCCAATTTTTTCAATTCTTAGGCTCGCAGTGGCTCTCACACTTTTTCCTAGCTTTTCCTTCTCTCTTCGATCTCTACCTTTTTCTTTTCTCTCACTTCCCTCTTGATTTTCTTCTCAGATATCTATGCAGATCTCTCTCCTTGTCGCTCGAGCTCTGGCCTCCATTTATCCACACGAACAATAGTTCTTGTGGTCCCCACAAGATTTGATTTAGGTGTGTGGAACAAACGCTCCCGCCCAAGGCTTGTGGAAAAAGCTTGGCCACATGTCAGATGTAGAGGTGAAGATCCTTTAAGTTGCAGCCACGTGGAACGGTTATTTCGTTAAGAATCTCTAGAGTACTAGGAGATCACCTCAGATCACGTGCCCTCAACAGTTGCACTTTCGAACCCACGTGACAATCAGGAATACTGGCTCCAGTTGATTAATGAAGTTGCTTCGCAGCAAGAAATCTTTATGCATCTAAGGTATTCGAGAATGAATCTGAATTATTCCTTGATGATTTTGTTTTTCCTGCAAAAATAGAGGTAGAAATTTATTAACATTCTCAGCATCATGTAACTTATGAAACAAGTAGTAAGTATCAGGAAATTGCAGGCTTAGATGTTTCATAAGAACATGCAAATCATATGAATGGGTGTGTGAAGATATGCACATGCATCGATGCACAATCCAAAGTGCATCGACCTGCCTTACTGACGTGAAGAAAAGAATGCAGCAGTATGTCAAAGGAGCATCGACTTGTGTATTGCACAGGTAGACCTCATTCAGTCAGAAGGGCAATATCTGCATTGCTCCACATACATAGTGCATTGACCTGTTAATGCACAGGCCCGCCCATCATGTACAACAACATCGACATGCCATAGAGGCGTGTTGACCTATAATGGATGATGAATAATGAGATGCTTAATGCATCGACGCAAGACCTTATTGCATCGACCTGACTTCAAAGCAGATGCACAAGGTGCATCGACCTTATGAAAGATGACCTTTATCGCACCGATCTTATGCTGCAAGACTTCTACAGCCGCATCGACCTTCTAGACCGGAATGAATATATGCATCGACCTGTCTATCTAAATGCATGAATGTGCATTAACCTGATGTTCTATGCTGATGGAGGATGCATCGACTTTATTATGAATAGGACCTATTCTGACTTAAGTAGAAACTTCAGATCATCACAGTGTTGCCAGTATCAAAATCAATTCGTCACAATTTTTCCAACATCAAAACTAGAGGAGCACAATATTCTCCCCCTTTGTGATGATGGCAACACTGTTACACTATCATAGCAATATTGAGATAACTGTGAGTCAGAATATGCATAGTACAAATGCATTCCCGTCCCTTATCAGTTTTTTCTTCCCCAGTATCTCAACTCTCCCTCATACGAGATGGAGACTAGACCACACTTCATATTTCAGACAGAACTTACCAAACACAAAAGCACATAAGTAGCTTTCTCACGTCCCTTACGTATCTTCTCCCCCAACAAATGACTTGATACCAGGTTGCAGGTAAACAAACAGAGAGAAAGAAACGCATAAACTACAGAAACTTCACTTACTCTCCCCTTTTGCCATCAGTAAAAAAAAATTAACAAAAACAATAAGAGCTGGACAAGAGGATGACAAAAAGTTTCAAAGTAGAGAAATCTCAGGAATGATTAAGCATACAAACTGATTCAACCTTCATTAGATTAGCATATAAAATTTAGATTCTTCTTTCTACAAGAATTCATATAATGCAACCCTGATAGATATTTGGTTTAAGAAAGATGAATGTAGAGTTTAGTAATCAAACTCTTTGAATAATTTTTCATTAACAGTTAATAGCAATGAACCAGAATCTCATGAAAATGTTATGTTCAATCTCTCTTCATCCTACTCATTTAAACTCATGTAAGTTCTTAGGGGTAACTCATTACATGTATTGAGATTAAACGGTCACGCCCCGAACGGGAAAGATACCCGGGGTGCGCGACGAGTTTATATAGATCATATCAATCAGAGCAATACGATTTTTGACATAAAGACAGAGTGCGCAAAAGACGTACTAACATAATAACTGAGATTTAAATTTCCAAAATATATCAATATTCCAAGATGACAATTATCCAATTTACCAAAATGATAATGACCCAAATTAGCAATAAGGCTTCCAAGCCTTAACAACAACTAAACTGACATGACAGAAATATAAAGTCAAGGACTCAAGAAACAAAAGATTCAACTAGCTGACAATAGACGATCGGTGACTCTAGCACTCTTCACTCGGTCTCATTTCCATTCATTTGGTTATTGCTATCCGAGTTACCTGAAAAATGTTAGAATGAAATGGATGAGCGAATCGCTCAGTAGGAATTATATCTGAAGTTCGAGCAGTCTTTAAGTAAATTACATGTTACGTGTAATGCAGGTATAGCTATGCATGCTATACAAGCAAGAAAATCATGAACTGTATAGAAGAATGTCGCATGGTTTCAAGTAGTATCAAGTGTTGAGAAGCAAGATATCAAGAACTTCATAGAAAGAATATTGCATGATTTCAAGTACCATCAAGTGTTTACACAATTTTTCAAGAAATCAAGCAACAAGTTCAAGCAAGTAATTATCAAGTACGTGTCACCATTTAATTGGCGATTTTATTCAAGCAAGTACTTTTCCCATTTCAGGCCATGCAAGTCAAGTCTTTGCCCTTTCTGAGCCACGCTAGTCAAGTCAAGCACGCAAGTAGTGTCACGAGAGAGAGTGAGTGGAATGCCTCAAGTCAAGAACGCAAGTACTTCGGTGCAATGCTAACACCGTAATCATTATAGCTCCCATGGGTACAAGTACTTTCGGGTGCTCCTCCCAAGACCAGATCGGGCCCCATTAATGCCATCATTGTGTCATGTATTTCTTACGACATCCACTCTCGTTTATAGCCAATATAGAATTCCAAGGGTTTAACCATTGTAGGAACATAAGGTAGATTTCATGAATGGAGTTCAAGTCTGATTATTATGTAAGAAATGTACTACGGTTATATTGGCACAAACCACGAGACCAGTCGAGAATGTGGATGGAATTGGCGGCTCTCGGCTGAGATAACACCGCCTCAAAACTAAAACTCTGGAAATCAGCACTGAGGAAAATGGCACCCAGACATGTGCCATTTATTGACTAAATGGCGCCCTGTCAGGTGCCATTATTTACTGAATTAGCGCCTACAGTGAGGGGCGCCCATTCTGGAAAAATTCCAATATTTTTATAAGCCCTGGTAGGGCTATGTAAATGGCACCCAGACAGGTGCCTTCATTTCAGTAAATGGCGCCCAGGTGGGTGCCATTATTCAGGAAATGGGTGCCTGTTCCAAGGGGCGCCCATTCAAGTTTTCATTTTTTTCTTTTTTTTTGCCCTAAAGAAATGGCGCCCCCTTGTAGTGTCACCATTTAATTGGCGACTCTGCAGAGGGTCATCGTTCATGTAATTGGCGCCCTAGACAGGGGCACCCATTCCTATGTGATGTTACGCATCGGGTAGCAACGTTTTCAGACACAAAACGATGTTCACATTTTTACAGTTTCACAGAATCAAAAAATAAAAATATGGGTAGACAAAGAAAAATATCGAGGTCTTAGAATCATGCTCATGCAAGAATATTAGGGTTTAGTTTCATAGATATAAATTTTCTAAGCATGAGTGATTATTAAATATGGAAAAGAATTGGTGCATGTGCATGTTGTCACCTATTAATAGGCGCCTGCACCTATGGGCGCTTATTTAAGTAAATGGCACCCAAGATTTGGGCGGCCATTAAAGGATGGCAGCCTGATGGGTGCCATTTACAACATGCAGGTCTCGGGAAAATAAGTGTAATTAGGCTATATGTCATGTGGAAGATGAAGTTAAACTAATGCTAATCATGCTTGTTACCCTACTTTAACTAATGGTTAGGCCAGATCTTAAGAAAACCTACCTTTTGGAGTGCTTAACGAGGTACAGGTAGAAGAATTAAGAAAGGATATAGAAAGCCAAGCTAAGCCCTTCTCGTCTCCGTAGAAGAGCTTCAGGAGAATAAATAAAAAGCCACACGTTCTCCAAGCTTTAGCAGCAGGACGTAGAATGCAAAAAGAAGACGCTCCGAAGGGAGATCTTCTATTCTGTAGGCAGTAGAATGACGGCTCTGCCTATGCAATAGAGGGTATAATTATAGGAAAACTCGGTTGCCAACGAAAGTAAATGGTTTATTGCCTTGCGGGGTCCATTGCTAGCGAAATCAGGCTGTTAGTGTTTCAAACACTTCTAGAAGAGCAGTCCTTTTTCCCTGTTAGGAAATGGCGCGCTTGCATAGGGGCACCCATTAATCAGCACCCTTGCAGGAGGGCGTTTATTAGTTGAAATGGCGCCCTTGATATGGGCGCCCATTTGTTGGGTTTGACCCATCCAAGGGTGATTGGCGCCCTTGCAGGAGGGTGCCCATTACAGGGTTGACCTAGTCAACTCTAAATGGCGCCTAGGTAAGGGGCGCCCATTCCCTTTTGTGTGAAAAAAAAGGAAAGGCTCCTATACGTGTTATATATGGGTTGGTTGTTGGCCTTTTAAGTGATGTTTGGGCCTCTTAAACACATGTGTATACATATAGTGGCCCTTATCAATACATGGCTATGGTATTTAGAGTTATTTATTTTGGAAAAAGTTTGATTTCTCTATTATTTTTATCGGGGTGCTACATAAACAAACTTGACAGATCTGATTTTTCACTTCAGGGTTACAACATTATTTTTCTTTTTACTTTGCCCATAAATTGCAGAATAGTCAGGTATAATCCATACCTTTTGACGTAAGGGTACACGTTGATTAGACGCCAGTACCACTAGTTACTCAATAAAATGTACCATTCTGTTTTAATTTTTGAACAGAGATAACTAAACCACTTCATGACATAGGTTTTCTTCATTTCTTTGATGAAGAACCCAGTTTCTCAGTGCACTCAGCCATTGCTCTACCTATAGATTTGTTGGCTCATTCTTTTGACATTGCTGCCCTTTGGTTTTACAGAAAACTTTTTGTTTAAAGACAATACTTAGCCCAAGTCTCTCAACCAAGTTTATCATGAATTTTAAACTTTCAGATTCTGAGAAACTTTACAAAACAGATCATGTTAGATGTGGTTGAAGACTATAAAGTGTGAATTACAGCATTTTCATTGAGTTCAATCTTTAAACTTTGTGACTCATTTGACTTAAACTATCAATTTTTCATGGTGTATCATAGAACCTTATATGAAAGATTTTTAAATTTCAATAGCAAAAAAATAATGAACTGAAGATCAGATTGTCATTAATTCATGTTCAGAAGGAAGTACAAGATTTACAAGACATTTCAATGAGCAAGAAATTGATTCCAAGTGTCAAGGAACCAAGTAAGACAAATGGGTAAAGACACTAGCCCAATTGAGATCATTTTACTCAAGAGTAGTGAAAATTATGGTTGACTAAAACAAGATAGAAACTGATGCCTTTTGACCAAATGATAGTTATGGATGTAAGCTAACTCAAAATTTGACCATCCTACCATGATCTCCCCCTTTAGTATGCAAGAAAATGAGATGGACACAAGATATTTTTGACATTAACTCCCCCGTCTATGTGCACTTCTGCTAGACCAAGACACACTCTTGACCCAAGGTACTGGGCGAAGGGCTAGCCTCTACGCATAGTGTGGATTTCCAGATAGAAGAGATCTGCTCTTCTCCCAACATACCATTTGATATACCTTTGGGATCAAGATAGACTTTATGCAATGCAGTGTATACAACAGCATCCTCATTCTACTTCTACCAGCAACATGATAAGACCTACATAGAACATTTATTTCATGTGAGAACACTCAAGCATTCAGTTATCATGCTGAAATTTACATAAACCTAGTTCTCTTCTTAAGAAATTAAATCTTTTATTGCCAAGAGGTTTAGTAAATATATCAGTAATTTATTTTTATGATTCTATAAAATTCAGTTCAATTTCATTCTTACTTACTTCATCTCTGAAGAGATGATGTTTTATCTCAATGTGCTTAGTCCGGGAATGATGAACATGATTCTTAGTCAAGGATATAGCACTAGTATTATCATAAAGAATAGGAACACTGATGTGACACCACCTTGGAGTGATAGTCACAAGACCGAATGCCCTTGGACCTATAATTGCAAGCAAGTATCTTTGAGTGGCGGACTTACTCTAGCGAACTCACTCGCGTGGCACACACTAGTGCCCGTAGGCGACTCGGCGATGATGGAGAGGGTCCGAAGCGGGACCTTGAATCTCCAATGGTTGGCTAGCTTGGGGAGAACCCCAAATGGGCCAGGGATGCCCAACTCACGGGCGGCCAGCACACCAAGGGTGTGGGATGTAGGGCATCACTCACAACTCACCTGCGGTGATCACTCACATCAATGGCAATTATGGGCCGAGCTCTCACTCTCCGTCCGACGAAGCAATAACGATAATACTATGCTAAGCAAGGAATTTAAACTAGCCAAGAGGGGGACTGAGGCTCACCTAGTCAGTGTGAAGACACCGACCTCGGCCGGAGATGGGGGCGAGCGGGGAGGCGAGGGTATGCACCCGCACGCCGCGTCGATGAAGCTACAAACCTGCGACTTGAATTATTACATGAACTACACCCCTTGCAAGGGGGGGATCTCGAGGTGGGGGTTAAGTTATTACAGCTAAAACTACCTCCACGCAGGGAGGGGCCTTCAGCCGGCCAAGCTAGGGAAGGGGAGAACCGACCTAGGAACTAATTGATAGAACGCCGACGGTTCTGTCTGCCCTCTAGAACAGGGGACAGGCAATCGAAGGCGATACCTCTGCGGCTTCTCCTGAATTTTGTTGATGACGATACCAGTGGTAAAATCTTTGGGACTGGATCAGGAAGATGTCCAATTTTTTTGGAATTTTCTGGTTGGCGGTGCTGGTCGAGGAAGAGCCACGAACAGGGACTCAGATCTCTGGTTCTGACTGTCTAAGCACCACTTCAGCAGAAAGCCGGAGTCGTCATGATTTCTCCTGAGCTCCGAATCGAGCGTGGCCAGAGACGTTGGAAAGGTTGTCGAGTCCTCTTCGAAACGAGACCCACGAGGATGCCAGAGGGTGTCGGAGCAGACCGGGAGAGCCCAAACAGTGGACAGGGGTTGGTTCAGTCCTAGGAGGAGCAGAACTGCGCACCTGGAGGAGAAAATTGATAAATCTTATCTCCGGATGCCGAACGGGGTTCCGCTTCTTGTCCCTCAAAGTAGGCTCGTTGTAGAAGATCCCAGCTAAGTCCCGTCTGTAGATCCTCAAGAGGGTGGCTGTGGTAGACTCTGCAAATGGCTTCGGGTTGCGGACTGGGCCTATCCTTCGCAGTCGGAGAAGAATAGATCTCCTTGGCAGTCACAAACTCAGACGGGGATGAAACCACCACCGTTGCGAAGCTGCTTCGACGATGATTCCAACAATATATGGTACACCTCCTGAAGCCTCACAATGATGCCATGGTCACTGCTGCAATCTGTTGGTGCTCTGATGCCTTCAAATTGAGAACTGCAGGTTGAAGATGATAGAGGGAATGGGGTATATGGGAGTGGAAATGAGGTGGATGGGTATGGGAGTGACCCCTAGCTATGAGGGGGTCTGGGAGGGGGTGTTCTAGGGTGTGGGAAGGGGAGAATGGGGGCTGGAATGGGGTGTTTGCAGTGGGTAAGAGAGAAGCTGCAAATTTGGGATGGGTGGGGGAGAGGGAAGGAGAGTTCTCTCTCCAAGGTTTGAAAATTGACTAATGGGGTGGTTAATGGGGCTTTGGGGATGGGAATGGTTGTGTTGGAGAAGGGAAGGGGTGCTTGGGGAGTGGGGAATTCTCCCTTGGGAGATGAGAGGGCGCTTACGGAAGGGGATTGGGTAGTTGGTGGTTGGGTAGTGGAGTATGGATTGGTGGAGGGTCTCTTGGGACTAGGGGTGGAGTAATGAGGGTTGGGGTAGTTGGGAGGATGAGTAATGAGGGGAGAGGAAGGGTTGATGATGTGGAGGAGAGAGAGGGAGGGGAGGAGAGAGAAAGGGGCGCCCCCTCCTCTTGGAGAGAGAGAGAAGAGAGAGAGAAAGAGAGAGGGGAATCCACCTCTTAGAGAGAGAGAGAGAGAAATTTGGAGAATCCACTCCAATAAGACACTAAAACTCACTTGATTTAAATTGATCATAAAAGGTTGTTACATATGAGAGGAGTGGGGGCCTATTTATAGGCTCACACAATTTCATGGACTAAAATGACCTTGAACAAACTAACTAATGACTAGCCTATCCAGGTGGGGGGGGCGCCCATGGGCCAAGCCCATCTTTTGGGCCCATTTGGCTACTCAAACCAACCTATTGACTCATAGACTTAGGTAGATAACCCACTAACCTAGGTACATGACTCAAATAAAGGAAAACTTACATAGTTTATGACTCAAAGAAAATATGAAAATTACATGGATAGACTAAGAAAAGTGTGAAGAACATAATGACACATATCGTCGATCCATTTGAGCTTCGAAAAAAAGTGGAGGGGCAAGGGATGCCCCCATCATACCCCCAGGGTGGGGAAAACTCGACCCCGTCAAGTATGGGTCCATCGGGAAAGTGGTACACCAATGCAGCTCCAGGCGAGCCACGATCTCCGAACTCAACCCGCGTCCATAGCCGGGGAATGGTGCTTCAGCTTTTCAAAGTGGCTCAGACACACCCTCTTGCTGGCAATGAGATATTGCTTGCCTAGTATTGCCGCTGTATGCTCACGTCGGGCTCTCAAGCTAATTTATGGTGGCACTCCGAGGGTGTCTCTCACAAGGATAGGTGTAAGCTCAAGGCACTCACTAGGATCCACCGCACTGCCCTTAGAGGGTGCCAGATCAACCATGTGGGAAGTGGGGTGAATCCCAAAACCCATTAGAAAGTCCAACCCATAAGCTGGTTTGCCAAAGCTACTCGGAACTTGGGAAGGTCTAAGTCCTCGTGCCCTCAAATTGGAGGTGACCCTAGGGTAGAGCCACTCAAAAGTCATCATCTCCAAGTTGCCAACTTGGAAGTCCAAGTGGCGCTCATGAGTTTTTGCCCGCTTCTTGTGAATCTCACCGCTTGTTGCTTGATACTTGATTGGATGCATATGTCATGCACTATGATGCGGTGTGAGTGGGAAATGTATGATATGCATAGGGGGGCCAGGACAACCATATTTAGACCAATCATTTAGAAATGCCATGTAGACTTTGATGGAATTGAGAGGACCGGGGCATCCATAAATGTCCCTCTCATGCGTAGGTGTGATAAGTGCCAGAGGACCCGGACATCCATGAATACTCCTAATATGCTTAAGACTCATGATGAATGAAGGTGGACCATTACATACGAATATGGACCACTCATGCTTCCTACTTGACATGTGGGTGATATGAATGAATGGACCCGACTTATGAATCATGTCAAGTGGTGCGGTATGCCTAGGCACATGCATTCCTATCCTAGAAATGACTTCCATGTGCATGGGTGTGTGGTGGCCCTTGAGCTTCCACTCGTATGGATCAAAGAGATCTAAGAAGGGGGACATCATGGAGTGGAGCAATTCATCAATCTCAAGGTGTATGTTGCCTAAGGTCAAGGCTCCCATGGTGTAACATGATTCTAGGAAGGGAGGGGTTTGGCCCAACATGGTGGGTGGGGGTAGGGTAAGGTGAGTGGTGAGTAAGGTGGGTGGGTCACATGGGGAACTAGACTCCCATAGGAAGGGATCAAAGGGATCATGATAAGGGTTACCTAGAGAGAGATACTCCATGTCCTCAAGGTCCTCACAAGGTGGTGACTCATCCTCTTCTAGTGAAATGGTTGGGCCGGTGTATGGGGTGGGTTGGTTGGTCAAGGTTCTAGGAATCACAATGGTAGGGGAGTGGACCGGGATGGGCTCTTCCACCATGGGGAGAAGGAAAAGGAGGTCGCTAGTGTAGCAACCAATAGTGCAAATCGAGGTGATAGACCCGGTACATGGGTGGATGAGGTCAAGGCTCTTGGGTCGGTCCACCCCTAGAGTCAACAAACAAGTCAAGTCTAATTGCCACTCTAGACCCTTGAGGAGATCATCCCAACCCTCTACCTCATAATAGGATTGAATCGTGGTGTGAAAGGAGGGGAGGGCCATAATTTGGGATTGATGTCCCATGGGTGAGAGGTGTGGGGGTGAACTAGGGACGGGGAGGCCTTGCTTGAGCCATTGGAGTATGGACTCATTCACGGTGAGGGTGTGTGGCTCTTGAGGATTCGGACTAGGAGAGGTGGGTGGAAGTGGAGATTCTTGGATATCCTTTATGGTGGGTTGCGGATCCAGACTAGCATCCATTTCTGTGTGGGTGCGTGTGTATGTCTCAACTTCTAATGATAATGGGGTGGGTAGGTCTAATGCGGGGGAATTGGTGATAGTCGATGCGTGGTGCACCCGAGGTGGTGAACAAGCATGGGCTTGGGTTGGGATTGGTAAGGGAAGTAGTGGAGGTCTAGGTTGGGATTGGGTTGGGGTAGGAAGTGGAAGATGGGTGGGTTGAGGGGGTTTGGGAAGATTATCCTTGGGAGGAGTGTCCTTGTTGGAGGACGATGGAGGGGTAATGGTGGCCGGGGTGGGAGAGGTTTCATCCACTAGGGGTATGGGAAGATGCTTCCTCGTGGGGCATTGTCCGGCGATGTGCCCCAATTGGTGGCACCTATGACATTCCGGCTCGCACTTACCCGAGGTTATTTCACTCACTTCTATCTCCATAAGACCTTTTCCTTTTTGAGAAGGGGTAAGGTGAGGGGTGGAGGTGGAGGTGGGGGCCAAAGGGCCTTGAGTAAGGTGGGTTGTGGAATTGGGTTTTGGTTGCATTGTGGGGAATTGGGGAATTTGAGTCTTGGGTTGGCTGGGTGGGGATGGTGGAGTTGAAGTGCTCCTTGGGCTTTGGTGATCCGAGTAGGAAGGGGACACATATCTAGCCTTAAGTTGTTCCTGCATGTTTCCCCAAGTGGTGATGGGATCTTCCCTTCTAATTATCCTTAGCCCGACAATTTGTAGCCAATAGGTTTGAGCCCGTTTGGTAAGTTATGATTTGGCACATCGGGCTTTCTCATCCTCGGACATGGGATACCAAGTGAAGTAATGGTCCATTGAGACTTCCCAATCTAAATAGTCAATAGGATGAGTTCCATCAAAGATGGGAGGCGGGGGAGGAGCCCTACTATCATCCGCCCTTGGGGCGGGCCCATTTTCTCCAAGTTGGTCGAGTCGACCCGATAGATTATCAAGCCGCTCATTGGCATAGGTCAAGGCCTTCATGAGGTAGTTGACATGGCCAGGGAGGTCATGTGTGTTAGTGGTAGGCATCCCTTGGGGGTTTGGACTCATGGAGAGGGCCAATGGGTAAGGTCGGTAAGAGGTGGCCATGCTAGTGGACAAAAGAGATGCAACCGAGGACTCTAAATGCATAAACACACCCTAGGACCAACTTGATAGAGACAAGTTATGAACTTACTCTAATACCACTTGATGTGACACCACCTTCGGGTGATAGTCACAAGACCGAATGCCCTTGGACCTACAATTGGAAGCAAGTATCTTTGAGCGGCGGACTTACTCTAGCGAACTCACTCGCGTGGCGCACACTAGTGCCCGTAGGCGACTCGACGATGATGGAGAGGGTCCGAGGCGGGACCTTGATGCTCCACGGGTTGGCTAGCTTGGGGAGAACCCCAAATGGGCCAGGGATGCCCAACTCACGGGCGGCCAGCACACCAAGGGCGTGGGATGTAGGGGATCACTCACAACTCACCTGCGGTGATCACTCACATCAATGGCAATTATGGGCCGAGCTCTCACTCTCCGTCCGACGAAGCAATAACGATAATACTATGCTAAGCAAGGAATTTAAACCAGCCAAGAGGGATACCGAGGCTCACCGAGTCAGCATGAAGACGCCAACCTCGGTCGGAGACGGGGGCGAGCGGAGAGGCGAGGGTATGCACCCGCACGCCGCATCGATGAAGCTTCAAACCTGCGACTTGACTTATTACATGAACTACACCTCTTGCAAGGGGGGGGGGATCTCGGGGTGGGGGTTAAGTTATTATAGCCAAAACTACCTCCACGCAGGGAGGGGCCTTCAGCTGGCCAAGCTAGGGAAGGGGAGAACCGACCTAGGAACTAATTGATAGAACACCGACGGTTCTGTCCGCCCTCTTGAACAGGGGACAGGCAGTCGAAGATGATGCCACTGCGGCTTCTCCTGAATTTTGTTGATGATGAGACCAGTGGTAAAATCTTAGGTATTGGATCGGGAAGATGTCAAATTTTTGTGGAATTTGCTGGTTGGCAGTGCTAGTCGGGGAAGAGCCACGAACAGGGACTCAGATCTCTGGTTCTGACTGTCTCAGCACCACTGCAGCAAAAAGCCGGAGTCGTCATGATTTCTCCTGAGCTCCGAATCGAGCGTAGCCAGAGTCGTTGGAAAGGTTGTCAAGTTCTATTTAAAACGATACCCACGGGAATGACATAGGGTATCAGAGCAGATCGGGAGAGCCCAAACAGTGGACAGGGGTTGGTTCAGTCCTAGGAGGAGCAGAATTGCGCACCTGGAGGAGAAAATTGATAAATCTTATCTCCGGATGCCGAACGGGGTTCCGCTTCTTGTCCCTCAAAGTAGGCTCATTTTAGAAGATCCCAGACAAGTCCCGCCTCTAGATCCTCAAGAGGGTGGCTGTGGCAGAATCTGCAAATGGCTTCATGTTGCTGACCGGTCCTATCCTACGCAGTCGGAGAAGAATAGCTCTCCTTGGCAGTCACAAACTCAGACGGGGACGAAACCACCACCGTTGCGAAGCTGCTTCGACGATGATTCCAACAATATATGGTACGCCTCCTGAAGCCTCACGATGATGTTGTGGCCACTGTTGTAATCTGCTGGTGCTCTGCTATCTTCGAATTGAGAACTGCAGGTTGAAGATGATAGGGGGAATGGGGTATATGGGAGGGGAAATGAGGTGGATGGGTGTGGGAGTGACCCCTAGCTGTGAGGGGGTCTGGGAGGGGGTGTTCCAGGGTGTGGGAAGGGGAGAATGGGGGCTGGAATGGGGTGTTTGCAGTGGGTGAGAGAGAAGCTACGAATTTGGGATGGGTGGGGGAGAGGGAAGGAGAGTTCTCTCTCCAAGGTTTGAAAATTGACTAATGGGTTGGTTAATGGGGCTTTGGGGATGGGAATGGTTGTGTTGGGGAAGGGAATGGGTGCTTGGGGAGTGGGGAATTCTCCTTTGGGAGATGAGAGGGTACTTAGGGAAGGGGATTGGGTAGTTGGTGGTTGGGTGGTGGAGTATGGATTGGTGGAGGGTCTCTTGGGACTAGGGGTGGAGTAATGAGGGTTAGGGTAGTTGGGAGGATGAGTAATGAGGGGAGAGGAAGGGTTGATGATGTGGAGGAGAGAGAGGGAGGGGAGGAGAGAGAAAGGGGTGCCCCCTCCTCTTGGAGAGAGAGAGAAGAGAGAGAGAAAGATAGAGGGGAATCCACCCCTTAGAGAGAGAGAGAGAAATTTGGAGAATCCACTCTAATAAGACACTAAAACTCACTTGATTTAAATTGATCATAAAAGGTTGTTACATATGAGAGGAGTGGGGGCCTATTTATAGGCTCACATAATTTCATGGACTAAAATGACCTTGAACAAACTAACTAATGACTAGCCTATCCAGGTGGGGGGGCGCCCATGGGCCAAGCCCATCTTTTGGGCCCATTTGGCTACTCAAACCAACCTAATGACTCATAGACTTAGGTAGATAACCCACTAACCTAGGTACATGACTCAAATAAAGGAAAAATTACATAGTTTATGACTCAAAGAAAATATGAAAATTACATGGATAGACTCAGAAAAATGTGAAGAACATAATGACACATGCCGTCGATCCATTTGAGCTTCGAACAAAAGTGGAGGGGCAAGGGATGCCCCCATCAAACACATCCATGTTTTATGTGATAGTCAATGAGTTGGTGTTTGATCCAGAGAACCTGGGCTTCACAACTTCCTACTGTAACATACTCAGCTTCAGCAGTGAAAAGAGCAACAGTGTGTTGCTTCTTAGTTGCCCAAGACACTAGACAACCACCTAGGTATTGACAATACCCACTTGTGCTTTTTCTATCTACTCTACACCCTGCATAGTCTGCATTAGTGTAACCTACCAGTTCAAACTCACACCTAGCAGGATACCATAGACCTAAGTCAAGGGTGCCAATTAGATATCTAAAAATCTTTTTCACTGCACTCATGTGTGATTCCCTAGGACTAACCTGAAATCTAGCACATAAACACACAAAGAAATGAATATCTGGTCGAGATACAGTAAGATAAAGCAAGGATCCGATCATACCTCCATATATTTTTGAATCAACCAGTTTACCTTCTGGGTCAGCATCAAGACTAGTTGAAGTACCCATTGGTGCAATGATGGCCTTGAGATTTTCCAACTTGTACTGTTTTAACAGATCGTTGATGTACTTTGCCTGAGTGATGTAGCTTCCCTCTAAGGTTTGACAGATCTGTAATCCAAGAAAAAATTTTAGTTCTCCCATTAAACTGATATCAAATTCATCAGTCATTAAGTTTGAGAATTTCTCACACATGGCTGGTTTAGTTGACCCAAACACTATGTCGTCTACATAAATATGAACAACAAGAATATCCTTATTGTCTACCTTAGTAAATAGAGTTTGGTCAACCTCACCTCTTGAAAAACCTTTACCTGTGAGGAAGGAGCTCAATCTGACGTAAGGTTTGGGAGCTTGCTTCAGTCCATACAATGCCTTATCAAGCTTGTACACATGATCAGGAAGGTCAATACATTCAAAACCAGGGGGTTGTTTGACAAAAATATCTTCTTTCATTAGACCATTTAAGAATGTAGATTTAACATCCATCTGCTGAAGTTTTATTCCTAGGCTACAAGTAAATGCGAGAAGAATTCTAATGGCTTCTAGCCTGGATATAGTGGCAAAGGATTCTTCAAAATCTACCCCAAATTTCTGATTGTACCCCTGTGCCACTAGCCTACGCTTATTTCTAACAAATTTTCCCTGTTCATCAATTTTATTCCTGAAAACCAATTTTGTGCCTATTATGGAGTGATGTACAGGTTTAGGAACTAAGTGCCATACTTTGTTCCTTTCAAACTGATTAAGTTCATCATGCATGGCATTTATTCAATGTTCATCTTTTAAGGCACTTTCAATATTTTTGGGTTCTATTTGTGAGACTAGAGCAAAAGAATTGAGTTCATTTTCAATTCTGAAATGAGACCGAGTCCTAGGGGGTTCCTATAAGACCATGAGTCTTTCGGATCTTTATCGAAGAGTTTCGGATCACTTTTGTGGGTCCTGAGTTGTGTTTTACGATTCGCGTGATTTTTTTTTCTCGTACAAATTACAGAACCCCGTGGTGAGTTTATTGTTGAGTTCATCGACTCGAGGACGCTACAGTTGCGTTGCATTCTTTCCAAGGATCGTTTAGACCATTTTTTAGTATTTTTTTGAATTAGTATATTTTCTGACCAAAAATTAGAATTTACAAAAATTAAGAAAATTCTATTTTCCTTTTCTTTTTATTTCTCCTTCCTCTCTCCTCATTCGTGCGCACGTCTCTCTCTCTCCCGTTCTTTCTCCTTGTTCCCCCTCTGCTCCGGCTGCAGACGGAGGAGGCCCGGGGATGCTGTGGAGATGCCGTGGAGTTGTCGTGGAGTGTGCTGGCGTGATGGATGGAGCGTGGGATTGGCGCGATCCCGTTCGGTGGATTCGAAGCCGACAGTCAAGCTCGTGCGATGATTTTCGACGTGGTTTAGTCGCTTCGGCGTGCTAGAACTTCGGTGGAGGTAGGGAGATGGATGCCCTACTCTTCTTCTGTGTTTCCTCACGATTTAGAGCCGAACGGTGCGAGAACGAGATGTTTTTGCCTTGATTTGGGTGAAGCATGCTTTGGGGGGTGTGAGACAGGTTCACCTCTTTCGGCGACGGTTTCTAGCCTAATTAGTCTTATTAGATTCCCTAGCATGTTAGCATTCCATTCCCGTTGGTTTTATCACAATTGGTCATCATTTGGGACCGGTAGAAGCCCGGGAACCCATGTGACACAATTACGGTCGATTCGGTAGAATCACCTATTGCCATTGTTTTTAATGTCAAATGGATCCTTTTCGATCTGTGGAAGGTTGGTATCGCATCTAGGGTTGTTTCCCCGTCGTTTAGACGCGATTGGGGCGTGGAACAGCCGGATTCGGCCAATCCTCTGTTTTACCCACCATAGCAATTTAGTGGTCTTACCAGAGACCATTTTCAGGCATTTAGTGGTCCTTGGGTGACCGTTTGTTCTTTCTAAATAGTAGGTCGGTTTGGGTCTTCGCAGTCATGCGATAGACCATTTTCTTTGAATAGCGGTTCAGTGGATGATCGCTAATCCCTCTCAGTGGTCGTACGATAGACCGCTAAGGGAGTTGTTCACCCTTGTTGGGTCATCTCCTTATTCATCTTATATGATGCTCCGAGTTTTCTTTGAATAGCGGTTTAGTGGATGACCCGTTTTATGACCAATAAGTTGGGTCATCTCCTTATTCATCTTATATGATGCTCTGAGTTGTTCACCTTTGTTGAGTCTTCTTGGTCAGTTAGAGGCCTCTTTCACTGGTCATTTCCTCCTTGGTTGGGTCTAGTTCCTCATCCTTGTCGGCTGGACGTTGCTTGGCGAACTCTCCATTTCATTTCTTGTGTTTTTGTCCCTAACACATCAATCCTAGCACGTTATGGTTTCCTAACGCACTTCATTGGACCGTTACTTAATCCCAGAGTCCTGAGCTGACTGTTCTCTTTTCGTGCTTATCCTTTGCAAAGTAACGGACTTACTTAAATCTGTCACCTTATCCTAACGCATTATCTCTGATTTGTTACCTCTTCCAGAGTCCTTTGTTCAAAAACTTTGCCTGTTGGTCTTATCTCTTAGGGGATAAGGTTATGTAACGGACAAGTCCTGGCGCGTTACTTTCATGTGGCGGTCTATCGTGAGACCGTTACATCCATCAGAAGTGTTCTAGTAGAACTGCTCTTTCTCTGCTACTCCGTGGCCGAATTAAGAGTTTGATCTGATGATTTCTCATTCAAAGCTGATGCTTAGAACCTTCTGTTTGCTTCTATGGACTCTTGGAAGTATTATCTTCAATAGTTTGCCAAGAAACCTCCTACTTTTTAGCTGGATTATCTCCAATCCGACCCTAGAGTTTGAGGGTCTATAAATAGAACCCTTGACTTCATGGCTTGAAGGAGAGATTTCTGGAGTTCGCGACGAAGTGCTGCCGCATCCTAGAGCTAGAACCAATCAAGGAAGGCTGCATCCCACTTCCATCATCGTCCTAAGTCCAGGGAGTACTAGTCTCAAGGGGCTAATTCAGTCTAGTTCAAGTTTTTAATTAGTTTTTCCCTCTTCCATCATCCATGGCATGTTCCCTCTTCTTCTTCCACGTTCTTCCTCTTCTTGCATGCATCTAAATCCTCCTCCCATATTTTAAACACCCCGGTATTCTCCCCTTCCTCTTGCATGTTCTTCAAGTCTTTAGATTTATAGTTACTACACTTGGCAAAGGCTAATCTGGGTGTTTTCTTTCTCTTCTACACTCTTTTGCAGGTTTTCCAAGGTCAAAGCACGAGGCCCAAGCTTCCTGGCTGGCTGGGAAGGTTGGAGATCAAAGATTTCCCAATTCTGTTCTGCAGATGTCTGACGGATCAGGGGAGGCGCGTTATAGTATTCTGGCACATCAGTCTTAGTCTGTTACGCCTCACAGAGTTGCAGATCACAGTTTCTAATTTTCTCTCTCCTATGGGCGGGTGCTTCATCCACCTATTCTAAGGTACATTCCAAGTCCTTGGCTTGTTATTTACTTTAGTGACGATCACGTTCCTTCTTAGTTGGGCAATAGCTCTCTCCCTCTTCACATCTTTTCCTTTAATTGCTTGTTCCACCCCTTGCGGTGTGTTCTATTCCTCTTGCTTCACGCTCGGCGTGTGTTTTTGTTTCTTCTCTAGCTTAGTTCCTTGATTGAGATTGCTTGCCCATGCTTAGAGGTCATGCTGGTTGCATAGGTTGATGTTGCATACGACTATTGGTAGATTGATTACATTATTCCACATATCTGCATAATTGATCACCTCATCTTGCAATAAAGGGATCATCATCATCACAAATAATAATACACATAATTTTTGGCGATCATGGTGGGACATCTAGTGCCAATCGTGCTTCTTGATCTCTGTTAAACCTGCCATCCATTTGTTCCTCCCTTTGCCCGTGTTTCCCCCAGATTTTCCTTTTACTTCCTGCTGTTTCTGGTTCCCTGGGTTCTCTGGCGATCGTCTCCTAGTGCGTCACATTATTTTAACGGTCCATTCCTGGACTGTCAGGCTTTCTGATGTCGGTGTATACGACCGTTACTCCAGTTATAGGTACACATTCCGAGGTGCATTTTATTTTCATAGTTTTTGCTGTGTTTTTCCTACTTGGGTGCTACTTGGTCTCCTCCTTAGTTGCTTCATCTATTCACCTCATTTTATTGCATAATTGATTGTTAGTTTCTAGCCTAGAATTTGCATGCACTCCGGTGCACATAGGTTCATGCATATTTCCATACATTAGATTACATTTTCCTACCTTGGTCTGTGGACCTCTCGTCTCCATATTCCTTGGAGCCGACTAGAAAATCACATCAGGGACCTCCATAAGTCCCCGCGAGCCATGGGTTCCCACACTAACGCCGGGCCGGTTGTACCACTTCCCACCCCGTGTCTAGGATTGCATAAAGTGAAGGTGTGATTACATTTAGAGTCAACCAAGCTACATATCTTTCCCCTATAAGAAACTATTGTGGAGAGCACATGTTAATTAAATCACTAAGGTTCTAAAGGAGAAAATCATAAAAATCTTGTTGCATCATCTAAATAACTTGGTTGACCTTGGGTGTTTTTATCTCTTTCTCACTTACATCTTTGTAAAGTCGTCTAGTTTGGATCACTCATTGTGTGTTTGTTTGGTGTTGTTTGCATCTTGTCTAAGGTCTTTCGTTGCATGTGGAGTTGCTCCCGATCTCTAGAAGCTTCATCACCTAGGGGCAATCCCTTTTCCAAGTTCTATTCCAATCCTCTTTTCGAATCCGCCATGGCTTCCTTCGATGTCCCTCGTTCCCAAGAGGAGTCTCTTCCTCAAGGGCTCCTAGAGGATCCCTCTAGGGTTATCTCTTTCCATTCCAGAGAGGGGCACATCCCTTCTTCGTCCTCCATTCCTATGGAGGGAACGCAATCCACTAAGAATCTTCCTACCCCTTCCGCCAATTCCATCCTTCAAATGATGGCCCAATTAGATCCGACCCAACTTCAAGCTGTCTATCAGGCTATGCAGGGGTCCAATGCCCCACCTTCCATGATCATATAAGGTCAGTCCAATCCATCTATTGTTCAGCCTAGGGTTAATGGGTCCGCCATCTAGTCTGCTCCAATCGACCTCACTCCGCTCCAACCTAGGACCCTCAGATTCTCTAGTTTGGAAGCGGGCCAGTCTTCCGGTTCGGCCCAACAATTCTTGGATAAGGGAAAGACCATTGTCCCTCCTTCTTCTATCACGGACCATCATATGTCTGGTCCATCGGTGCCGCAGGTCCTTGTCAGTCCGAATGATTTCATGCACCCTCAGCAAGGGGCAGCCCAAGTCCACACCAATATGGGTCTTCCTTCGGCCCAATATCATTCTTATGGGCCACCTCATCCATCCGTTTATCCCTCTGCTCCTCAGATTCCATCTTTCACTATCTCTACTCCTTCCAGGGAGAAGGAGTTACTTGATAAATGGGCCACCCTGCAACAACAGCTTGATTTCCTCCAAAAGCGGGTTGGCCCACAATCCTTGGCAGACGTTCCAGTCCCCAGCTTTCAAAATATCCGTTTTCCTCCGCAATCCAAGCTCCCTAATTACACGAAATATGACGGGAACAGTAATCCCTTTATTCATGTGAGGGACTTCTTGTATGAATCGGCGCAGTTCCAATATGATGATCACCTTATGGCATATCTGTTTCACCGATCGTTAGATGGGGTCGCGCATGAATGGTTCTACTCTCTGCCACTAGAGGATGCCGAAAGCTTCAAGATAGTGAAAGATAAGTTCATTCAACGATTCCAAGAGAGGGTTGGCCCAGAATATTCCTTCACAGACTTGGTGGCCGAGAGAATGAAGCCCGATGAGGAGTTTGCAACCTATACTGACAGGTGGAGACAGATGGCCACCAGGGTACCAGGCCACATTCCGGAGGAAGAGAAGGTCAAGCTACTCATTTCCAATGCCACTCCGACCTTCCGCAACATCCTTGCCATGAATGATATAGCAAACATGCATCAATTATATAGCCGGGCGCAGTTTATGCAAACCCAATTCAAGGACTCTCCTATCCATTCACTTTTTGAAAACCAAAAGCCCAAATACCACAAGAAACCTTAAGGGCCCGTTACCGAGGGATTCCAAACAAATGAGCAAGTGCAAGCCATTAACTTTCCCTCCACCATCCCAAATAACCAAATTCGCTTCCCCCAGAACTCCCGCAACACTCAATACACTCCACAAACCCCCTGCTAGCCTACTCCACCCCACAAAACCCTCCGTAAAACACCTTTGCCGCTCAGCAAAACTCATTTGCTGCTCCGCAACAACCTCCACAGCCTCCCCAATACCATAATGTCCCTCCACCTAACGGCTACAACAATAACAACAAGCGCCTGGCTCCGAAGAGAGCACAGTACCCACCTCTGCCAGAAACCCTCACAGACATCTTCTCAGCTCTTATGTCCATTAATGCTATACAACTCCCTCCAGAACGACCCAATTGGAACCTGGCCATTGATCAGACAAAGTACTACATGTTCCACAGGCAGCCGGGACATACTATTGAAGGGTGTTTTCGATTCAGAGACTTGGTCTATGACCTCCATGAAGGGCAGAGGATTGATTGGGCCGAAATGCATAGGACCATTACCGAAATTAAAGAAAAGAGAAGGCAGGCTCCAAGGCAGCAAGTGCAGCAACAACAGGCACCGCAGCAGTAGCCGCAACAGCAACAACAACAACAGCCGGTTCAAGACTTGGGGATCCATCAGAACACAATGCCGAACCATCCTCCCGCTCCGCAGCATCAGCCGCCGGCACCGGCTCAGGTTAATGTAGTTCAACCCCCGGTTCCTGATGTTGGGTGGTCCTTTGATGATGATGGCACCACAGCACAAGTCATGGCCCTCCACCACGACTACCGCAGTTCCTTTACTTCCATCATCCTTGCACCCACACACACAAACCCTCCTCCGCCTCCTAGACCACTTGTCCTTCCGTCCACTCCCGCTCCACCACCCGTCTCTCACCCATTGCTCAACCCCGCTGCCATCATTACAACTAGCCCTCTGCCCACACTTCCGCTCACCCTTACACCTTCACCACCCGCTATCACCATACCCACAGTTAACTCTCCACCCATTATCCTTTCACCGCAACCCCTTGTCTCCACTCCTATCATCTCCACCGCACCCCCTTTCACACCACTTACCCATCCTAATGGGTTCGTCCTACCGCAATCAGATACCGTGTCGGCATGGAATTGTGCCCTTCGGAGCGGGCATTTGTTTCATCGCAATTATGCTCCTACTTCTAATCCCCAATCTTCGCAATCGGCTGTCAATCCGGAAGAAGCCGAGCCGCTGTCATGTACCCAATACGATCTGCTACATCACTTGGACAGGGTGCCCGCCAAGATATCTGTACTGGAGCTCATTAAAAGATCTACCCTTCACCAAGATGCACTAAAAGATTTCCTTCAGAAGGTGATGGTTAGTGAAGATGTGGCAGCCGACAGTTTACCCACAGCACTGGTGACTATTTCCAAAGGGCCGGCAATCACCTTCTCTGAGACCGAGCTTGCACCACCGGAAGCCCGGCAAATGCCGCTTTGCATCACAATAATCTTGAACAAAGTCAGCATTGACGCAGCGTTAGTTGACATAGGGGCATCTATCAATGTATGTCCACTCAGCACTCTCAGGGTCTGTAACTTATCATAGGAACTTTTACGGCCGACCCCCACAACTATAGCTGCATATGATAACTCACGAAGAGCATGTCACGGGATTGTTACTATTTAAGCTGAGCTTGGGCCTCTCACTATGCCCATTGATTTTTATGTAATGGATATTGACCCTATGTTCAAGGCTATCTTGGGTCGTCCATGGATTGATACTCTCAGTGCCGTACCCTCCACCGCGCATCAATATCTCAAGTTCCCTTTTCAAGGGAGGGTGGTGAAAGTCAGAAGCTTATCCACGGTCCAGTCTATAAAAACTATATCAGAGAAGATTTTGCCCACACTATGGCCTAGTAGTCGGCCCGTTATTTCTGTGTTGGATTTAGACTTCCCTTAGGCTTACGCACCACGCAAGCCCACCACTACACCCGTCAACATCAAAGTGAAGCCCCAGATCTGAGATTTCAAGGGCTGGGATATTATATTGAAGCTTGGTTATCAACCGGGGAGAGGCCTTGGTGCACGGTCACAAGGGCAGACCAAGCCGGTGCCCAAGGGAGGAAAAATGGGCAGGAGAGGTCTCGGTTATTGAGAGTCCGCGCTATCAACTTTGGGCGACTCAATGCCACATACCTGGGATTACCGTCAGCACTTTGTAATAGGACCCCTCCAGCCGGGCACACTAAATCCACCATCAGTACAATTAGAAAAGAAAGATACAGCCTGCACAGTTGCCAGTCCACCTCTGCTACCAAAAGGGCCTATTGATGATATGCCAGATTTCAGTCAGTCGTTTGCCATAATGTTCAGCGAGCTAGATGGTTATGGTCAGAAGAAGAATCAGGAGGTACGACTTGTTCAGTGGAAGCCGAAGCCAGCATACCATCCACGGGGAAGAGTGAGCTCTCCAATTGTTGTTTCTTTATCTCCTTCCCGCATGCGCGCATTGTTCCATACGCTGGACTTTATTCCCTGTCCTCCTTCAATTGTGATTGATCCACTTTGTCCAATTTCTCCGTTCCGGTACGACCTGCCGACGGAATTCTCAATAAGTCACTCTCCTTGTAGGTATTCCCCATCTCTCAATTCCTCCTCTTCTATCTTTTCCTCATCCGATTCTCCCCTCAATCTTCTCTATTCCTCTCTCCTTCTGCTCGCACTTCCTCCTCCACCATCTCTTCCATCCTGCTATATGATCTCCACTGATCTCCAAAAAAAAACGTCAAATTTGAAACGGAGATTTCGGTGGAAGATTATGCTATCTTGTCTCCATCATTTTCCCAGGGGCACGAGTCCCCTGTTCCTTCCTTTCCACTAAATTTCCTTTCTCCTAGGTTAGGCGTGGGATCCGTCGAGTCTAGGGAAGTAGAGTCAGTTAGGTCTAGAGAAGTAGGGTCCTATTCTAGGTCGTCCAATCCTTTCAAGCCTGCTCCGCGCTCGCTTGCGCGTCATTCCAAATCCATTCCAGATAGGTTCTTACAAGATCTAGCTCAGCGATGTCATACTCTTCTGAAGTGCCCAGAGTTCATCGCCACGGTAATCGTGATAGAAGACGATGAGGAGCAAGAAGGGGTGTGGAGCGACGACGGACTAGGGGTTTATGAAGTCTTGGATGAAAAAGACCCGGTCGATGATGAGGACAACAATGTAGATGACACTGCCAACCTGTATGCGCAAGGATTAAAGAGATTCGACGAGCCATCATCGGCAGTGGATGAACCTACAAAGGAAATATGTTTGGGAACTGAAGAAGACCCAAGGCCCATTATTATTGCCGCTAATCTCCCTCCACAAGTAGAAGAAGATCTAACCAAGGTTCTGAGGGAATATAGTGATTCTTTTGCCTGGTCTTACGAGGACATGCCGGGTCTCGACCCCTCATTGGTGGAACACCGACTCGTACTTAAACCAGGGGCAACGCCCGTAAAATAAAGATCGAGAAGATTTCACCCCCACATGGCCTTAAGGATCAAAGAAGAAGTTGATAACTTATATAATAAGGCCAGGTTCATTAGGGTAGATCTATATCCCCAGTGGGTGGCGAATATAGTCCAGGTCATCAAGAAGGATGGAAAAGTGCGCATTTGCATCGATTTTAGGGATCTTAATAAGGCATGTCCCAAGGATGACTTCCCGCTGCCTCATAGAGACGTCTTGGTGGATAATACTGCCGAGTATGAAGCTTTATCATTCATGGATGGTTATTCAAGCTATAATCAAATCCGTCTCGCTCCGGAAGATCAAGAGAAAACCTCCTTCACCACGCCCTAGGGTACGTATTGTTACGTGGTTATGCCGTTCGGTCTGAAGAACGCAGGTGCCACCTACCAAAGTGCGATGATGGCCATCTTCCACGACATGATGCATATGGAAGCTTACGTGGATGACATCTTGGTGAAGTCGAGAACCAAAGAAGAACACCCCGCTATTCTGGCTAAAGTGCTGCAAAGAGCTAGGGAGTACAATCTCAAAATGAATCCGAAGAAGCGTGTTTTCGGAGTCTCTTTAGGGAAGCTGCTAGGCTTTATAGTTAGCAAACAGGGGATCCAGATTGATCCTAATAAAGCAAAGGCCGTCATGGAAATGCCCCCGTCGAAGAACATTACAGAACTTCGAGGACTGATTGGTAGATTATAATTCATCAGAAGATTCATATCCCAACATTCTCAGAGGTGTCGCCCGTTTTATGAATTGCTAAAGGCCTATGAGGACCTAAAGGAATATTTATCCAATCCCCCGGTTTTGCAACCTCATGTCCCTGGGAAACCCCTAGTCTTGTATATTTCGGTCATTGAGGACTCCTTATGTGCGGTTTTAGCACAAGTAGACGACGAAGGAAAAGAGCGGGCAGCTTATTACCTCTCCAGGTTGTTTAACCCGGCTGAGGCAAAATATACCGCTATGGAGAAGACTTGTGCCGCCTTAGTATGGGTATCATAAAAGCTCAAACACTATTTCTTAGCCCACCCAGTTAGGTTGATCTCTAGAATGGACCCAATCCGTTATCTCTTAGAAAAGCCCGTCCTTTCTAGTAGGTTGGCTCGCTGGCAGAGCTTCCTCTCTCAATTCGATATCAACTTCGCCGTTCAGAAGGTGGTCAAAGGATACGTCATCGCTGAGCATCTTGCCCATCTTCCCATCCCTCACACTTATTCTATTCAGGATGATTTCCCTGATGAGCATTTCTCTGTCCTTACTCATCATCCCTTCTGGTCTCTGCACTTCGACGGTGCACTTAATTCTCAGGGCCGAGGGATAGGCATTGTTCTGCTCACTCCGGAAGGGGTGACGATTCCCTTTGCTTATCAACTCCGATTTCCTGCTACCAACAAAATCGCCGAGTACGAAGCTCTCCTAGCTGGACTGAATCACGCCTATCTTTTAGGTTCACGTTACTTGAATATTGTTGAGTTATGGTTTTGATGCTTGTTGTAATTGTTAAGTTATGGTTTTGATGATAACTAAACTTATGGTTGATTACACATGTTCTTGATGATTGTGTTCATTCATCTTGTTGTTTATGCTGGTTGCATATGTTGGTTTTACAAGAGGCAAGAGGTTTCATAACCTCTTTAATGTCAGCAAGCATGGCATTAACCTTGACTATCTTGCATGTATGATCAAACTTATGGCAGTCACCTGGGGAACCAAAACTCTACTCCTCTACAATCCAAAACAGGTGGTATATGTCATTTACTGTCAAGAACCATTGGTGAGACGCTTACCTTGTCTTAGCATTGATTTTACCATGTGTATCTCATATACCTCTCCTTAATACACCTCATTCATACACATTAAACATGAAACCCTTCTGGCCATCGTGCGCCCTCACCCGCGGATCGACCTGCGCGGTCAGGTCGCGGGGATCGACCTGCCCGGTCAGGTCGCGAGGGTCAAGGGGGCGGAGCTCCCGGAACAAAATTTAGAAATGCTCAAATGGTTTAATGCATAAACCGAGTGAAATCCAACCCCCAAATGTATGAAATAAACATCTACTTAAAGTCATTGTTATTTGGATGTATTTCATTGGGCTAACACTTCAACTTTGTAGGACTAGGTCTTCAAATTTGGCACTTCACATAACCAAGGTCAATGAACAATGAAGCATAGCCAAGATAACCCAAGGTCAAAGATTCAGTTGACACCTTCAAGACTGTCAAGGTTGATGCCACAGATGATAACGGACTGCTAAAGGACTTAAGCGACGAAGCTCACGGGGTTAATGGACTGACCCGGGAAATCCCGGGGTCTGCCCAGCTGGCGGTCGACCGCCAGCCCAGGGGCAGTCGACCGCCCCTGCCAGCAGCCCACTATATACAGAACTCTCAGTGGCGGTAGATCGCCAGCCCAGTAGCGGTCGACCGGAAATACTAGGGACTAAATTTCTACAGCGTTTCTCAGTAGCGGTCGACCGCCAGCTTCCACAGGTCGACCGCCAGCCCCGAGCCAACAAAAGTTGACTTTGTTCTCCACTTCGAGAAGAGCCATTCTCCTTGTATTTCTTTAATCATAATGACACCCAATCATCCACAAAACGTGGATCTGGTCTGGAGGATGTCCAAGGACCATTCAAAGGTTATAAAACCTACACAAGAAGGGTTGGAAAATCTAATGCTTCAATTGGAATAAGAGATATCAAGGGAGGCTAGAAGAGGTGATTCACGGGTACTGTAGCACCTTCGTGAACAGTGCTTCGGACTAGAGTTCTTCATCCATTCTAAAGGATTCAAGGTTAGATCTGAAGCCATCAATCTCCAAGCAAGTTTAGAAGCAAGCAAGCCCTCAAGGGAGATCAAATCTGCATCCTTAAATCTCTCCATCAACCCAAGGTGATTCAAGGTGACTCAAGGTTAGATCTGAAGCTAGCAACCTTCAAGGAAGTGAAGAAGCAAGCAAGCATTCAAGGGAGATCAACCAAGCCATTTAAGTGAAGTAGGAAGCATTGTTCCAAGTTCTACATCATACATTCAGGGGGAAACTAAACCAGGAGATTTCTAAACTCTGCTCTATTCATCTTGGTGTTTTGAATTTCAAGTCTTGTTCTTTGTAATCTGAAGATATATGTGTGTGTGTGGATCAAGTTAGATTCGTGGTCGTGTGTGGTCGTGGTGTTCTATTCGTGTGTGCGTAGGTCTTCTTAGATCTACGTGTGTGTGTAGATTTATCCAGATCTTGTGTTTGTGTGTGTGGAGTGCTGCACTTATGGCAGCGGGTGTTTGTTTTGTTGATCCGCTTGTTGGATCGTGTTGGAGACTTCGTCTCTGTGTGTGTGTGTGTATTAGGGCGCATCCCCGTGTGTGTGGGCAGGCATCATCCTGCGTGTGTGTTTAGAGCGTTGTCTCCATTTGGGGATTTATCCCCGAGTGAAGCCTCACCGGGTTTGGTGAGGGGTGGACATAGGATTACCGTCATTGCATCCGAACCACCTTAAAAACCGATGTGCATTGTGCGTTATTTGTGTGGTTTGATTGTTTTCATTGTATGGTCTTGTGGGAACGGAAAGATTGAGAGAATTGGTTAATTAGTTTTCAATTGCTAATTATTGTTTATCACATATTTTGTAAAAAGTCAAAAGTTTTCTTAAAATTTGTTATCACCCAATTCACCCCCCTCTTGGGTGTCATTGATCGCGGGACTTCAAATATCATAGGGGACTCTCAGCTCATCCTGCGGCAGGTGCTGTCCACTTACCGCACCCGTGACCCTAAGCTCAAGCCATATCAGGATCTAGTCACGATCCTTGCTAGGCAATTCCGAAAACTCATCTATATCCACACTCCTCGATCTCGATCAGAACATTCTAGCTGATGCTTTAGCATCCCTCGCTTCCTCTCTATCTTTCCCTCTCAGTCGGAGTACTGAGACTATCGTCGTTCAGAGATTGGACGCACCTTCTCTTCAGGATCCTTGGTATGCCATTTTTAGGAAGACTGTAGAAGCAAGGGCTGAGAAGGAAGATCTTAAGGAAGTATCTTTGACAGAGCTAGAAGAGATCCTAGAGGAAGAAGAATTGCCCTGGTATCATGAAATTGAGTTGTATTGCAAAGATAGAAGGTGCAAGCACTGAGCAGCGTAAGTCTATAAGAAGAGCCGCCTCGAGGTATACCATCATCACAGGAGAACTATACAGGCACGCTACCAATGGAATGCTTATGAGATGCTTAGACGATGATGAAGGTTGGAAGGTGGCCGAAGCAGCCCATTCTAGTGAGTGTGGAGGTCATGTCAATGGCCAGGCTCTAGCAAAGAAAATCCTTAGGCAGGGCTACTACTGGCCCACCCTAGAGGAAGATTGCTCCCTCTATGTCCGGAGGTGTCTTAAGTGCCAACTCTATGCTGATAAAATTCATGCTCCAGCTTCATCTCTTCATCCTCTTTCTGCTCCTTGGCCATTCTCTATGTGGGCTTTTGACGTTGTCGGCCCGCTCGGTGATCCCAACTCTCAAACCAAACAAAAATCCTGCATCCTTACCGCCACTTAGTAATTCACCAAGTGGGCTGAAGCCGAAGCGTATGCGGAGATTAAAGCTACCACGGTGTGCCGCTTCATCATGAAGAACATCATCTCGCGGTTCGGAGTACGAAGCAGCATCATCACCGACAACGGACCCTAGTTCATCTCTCAAGAGCTCAAGGACCTATGTAAGAAATTCAATATTGCATTGCATCATTCATCTCCATATTACCCACAAGGTAACGGTCAAGCCGAAGCCACTAACAAAACCCTTCTCAAAATCATAAAGAAAACATGCGAATCTCACAAATTTTCTGATTGGCCAGAAAGATTAGTGGAAGCTCTATGGGCTTATCGCACCTCCGTCTGCACTCCTACGGGGCAAACCCCCTATGTTCTCACCTATGGAATGGAAGCGGTGCTCCCATACGAGATCCTGGTCCCTTCCCTAAGGGTACAGCTCGATAAGGAACTTAATCTCGATGAACGTCGAGAGGCGTTGCTTGTTCAGTTGGAACTCTTAGACGAGAAGAGGATGAATGCGGCCGATCACATATCCAATTATCAAAAAAGAGTTTCGCGTTATTTTCAAAAGAAGGTAATTGAACGCAAATTTCAAAAAGGTGATATGGTTTTGAAACGCAAGTTCATTCGATCGGCAGGTCCTAGGTCTAAATTACAACCTAACTGGGAAGGACCGTTTGTTGTCAAAGAAGCTTATCCAGGGAATGCTTACCGCTTAGTGAATGCAGAAGGTGAGGAGCTCGCTCACGCTTGGAATGGGTTGTATCTTAAGCATTTCTTTCTTTAGAGTCTAGTAAGTGCCACCCTAGTAGCAAGGTGTTCTTTCCCTTTCACCCTGGAGGAGGACCCCGAGCGCGGTAATCACACACTACACGACGTCCCTGGTCGGGTTTCCCACTCTATAGACACCGTTTCTCCTTGGCCATGCTTGGGGGAAAGTCAAAGTCCCTGCCCGTTTCTTTCTTCAGCTGAATCCAGGGGTAAGAGGTGAATAAGGGGGCGACGACCGATCTAGACACCTTGATGAGAGGAGGTCTCAAATACGGGCAGTCCGTTATGACCTGATGCCACAAGAAAGAGAATAAAGTAAAACAAGGAAGCAATCTTCTTGACAAAAGCAAAAGTCTATCTCGAAAGTCCATCAATCATAATTCCAAAGCTTCAAGAAAAGTGAAAAGGCTAGGCATGGCAAGAGTGGTAGTACAGTTTCCCCGCGGGACGTTATGAGCCCGGTCGTATGAGTGCCTAGAGTGGACAAAGGTTCGATGACGGACACAAAGCCCCGGCGCACCAGACCGAATCTCTGAATGGGTTGACCAGAGAGGAACTCAAGCTTTGAAAACTTCTATATCTGGCTTAAGCTTACCCCCGCATTCTATTTTCTTTTTAGGACTAAAACGAATACCCTGGGTATGGCCTTGGTAGAAGCACAGTCACGCGAGTTAGGCCCTGGCCAGGGATTGTCACCTCTATTGCACGCCAACCTCGAAAACTCTTAAAGGAGTAGGGAGGACCCATGTCTCTAGCGAAGGCAATGGTTTTCAAAATCTAAAAAATTCATATATTTCAAAATCCAAAAACTCATATATTTCAAAATCCAAAAAATCACATATTTCAAAATCTAAAAAAGAAAATCATATATTTCAAAACCCAAAATGTTTGAATATGTCAAAACTCCAAAAATAACCATCATATGCATCGCATGCATTGCATTTTTCCTTTCACATTTTTTCCGCCTATTTAATAAGGCTCCACCCCTTGACCAAATATCAAGAACGGTCAAATTCTAACTTACTGAAGGCAAGGGGTTGAGTCTAAGAACTTATCTAACTTTTTTTTTGTCTAAGTATGTGCAGAATGCAGGTTCAAAGCCCGAAGATTCAAAGCCCACGAATTAACAATTTTTGGCTCTATGACGCGCCTACCTAGGACCGTCACACTATCCCTAACAAACCAACACTGGCCCGTTACCTTATTCCGGAGACCCAATGCTTTGTTTTCAGAAAACTATTCTTTAACGCGTCTAGATTAGTCTATTACCTCATCCTGACAGACTGATATTGGTCCGTTAATCTCTTCGAGGCACAGTCTTTGGGTCCTTCATCTAATGGATTATGTTCAGTCCGTTAAGCTTTTGTGACAGCCCTCCTTAGGTCCGTTAAGCTACACAGAAACTCTGTTTTGCAGAACAAGTTCAGCTCAATTGTGCAATCAATTCCTTATCTTTCAAGAATAGAGCTTTTATTTCATTTCAATTGAACTCATTGTACATCAAATGGTTGATAAAACTCATACTCTTCATTACATTAAGAACTAAATTCAAAGTACATTCATTTTTCCATCCGCATGAGGCCGGATCTTCCGTAACTCTTTCACGTAAGCATGACGCTCCTCGTTATCTTCTTCCACTTCCTTTTGCCACGGGCGCGTTTTGCTGATCTCTCACATGGTCAGCGCATTCCGGATCGCTCTCTCATCCTCTTCTGTTCCCACCTTCCTAGCTAGAAGGGGAGGGTAGTGTGCAAGTGCAGGAACTTCAGTTCGAGGTAGCCCAACTTGAAGATAGCAACGGTGAGGGTTGTAGATCACCATGGTAGTGTCCCCCAATAGCTGTAGATCTAGGCCTAGTCGCCGTGGTACCTTGAGCAAGGTGCTCCGAAGAACGCTTGGCCGCATTTCGAACCTCTCCATTGTCATTGTGTTAAGGAAGAGGCGCCATTCATCGCGTGTTTTCTTGTCCACGGTCCGGCACTCCACCTATTTAGAAAACCCAAAGGCACCTCCGATAAAGAATAAAGGGTGGCTCCCGAAGATCCGGCTAGTCGTGGTCAAATCCTCCTTGAGTTGAAATTTGATTCTCACTCCCATCCAGCACTCAAGTAGTATCATGGAGCCAAAGAGAGGTCCTCCTAGGCAAGCTGAGCTTAGCCCTTCATAAAGGTATGAGAGGACCGCTTGTGAAATGGACATTCCCCACCATAATCCACTAATAATGCTCAGATTTTAGATATCAAGAAGGTGGTCAGTGGTAGGAAAAAGGAAGACCCCGCACAAACACACCGACACGGCTTTCGCTATGGCTTCGAATCTACCGCTTTTGTTCTTGCAAAAGGCGGTTATCCAATGTGCCATTGGTATCAAGTGAATATGTTTTGGGCTAATCATGGTCCTAACATCCTTTTGGCTATGAATGAAATCACTCAAGATTAGTGAAGGATCTATGGGCTCAATCGTGTGGCATATTAAGTCTTCATCCCCTACTTTAGTCTTAGCAAGGGATAGGTAACTCTCTACTTCCTCCAAAAGGATTGTGGCTTCAAAAGAAGGGAAGAGGAATGTATGAGTTTGGGGATGCCATAGTTCTATAAGGGCTGAGATGCTTGCCCAATCTAAGGACAGCTTGTGAAAATTCTTCCCTAGGATGACTAAGGGTTGGAGGTGCCATACCCTTAGGATGGAGATGATCCCTAATGGAAGTTCCTTAATCATGGGAGCAACCCACTTCAGGTTGGAATAACACCTTGGGCCAGGAAAAGGCTAAGAGAAAAATAAGAAAGAAGGAAAGATCATGAGAAGAGTGCAGAAAAATTGAATCTTTTGACTGAACTTACAAACTCACCTCTCTTAATGGAGTTGAACTAAGGTGCTTGGGGATGCAGGTGAGCCTTTTTAGCTCCCCATGCTCTTTTCTAGCAGCTTTGGGCCCGGTGTAGACCCTTTCCTCCATGGTAAAAGTCTCGAAGCTTCTTTTCATGGTGTTCTTGGCAAATTGATGAGTTTTCTGAATTTGTAGCAGAGAAATAAGGTGAGTTACGAATTTAGGGCTTGATCCTACTTATAGAGCCTTAATTTTGATGTTAGAAGGTGGGACTAAGGTTAAGAAATATTATCCTAGCTCCAGGAGAGTTCTAGCATGAGTTAGGCCCCTTTTCATCCAACTTCGCATGCTCTTGAGAGAGTCCCGATCGGATTCTACTACTGTCCCGTGTAACGGTCTATCGTGGGACCGTCACACTACCCTAACGCGCCAGAATGGGTCCATCACATTCTGTCATCCACCGCTTTCACTCTGTTGACTCTAACAGCCTAGTTTGGTCCGTTACGTTTCCCTGACGCTCCAGAGTTGGTCCGTCATAGCCTGTGTTCACCTGGTTTTTTCTATCGATTCTAACGGCCCTAGCATAGTCCGTTATGTATCCTGGCGGTCTGCAGTGGTCCGTTACATGGTTTGCTACTCGCTGTAGATCCATTCATTTCTCTCCTTGGCCAAATCTGCCAGTCTTAGTTACACACATTCACCTGCCAATCTCACATTCATACATTCATTCTATCCACGTTCACATATGTACCTATCCATATTCGCATACATCAGTTTCACACATTCATACATTCGTTCCATTCCCCGCAACCATACATTCGTCCACATCCACCCATCCATTTCCACACATCCATTCCATTCACACACATCACATCCACACATTCACATCCACATTTAGAAAAACTAAGAAACAACAAAAAAATAAAATTTCCATTCCATTTGCATTTCCACTAACTGTCATGTACAAGTATGTGTGTCCAAAAGGAAAACAAAATAAAAAAAGGAGAACACATCACTTGGCCGGTCTATCTCCCGGGCCGTCACTATCCCCGGTGCCCACCTACCGCTTGGGAGGTGGCTCCATCTCACTTTGCTCCTCCTCTCGTGGTCGTCTCCGATCTGCCTCCTCGTTCCTCCGCCATCTAGAAGAACTAGCCAGGTAGTTTCCTACCGATCCGCTCGGTGCTCCACTCCGCGTGCCTCCCGTTGCAACACTCCGGGATGTGCTCCGCTCAGGTCCACGGCCTATCATCCGGACTGGCCGCTCCACGGCCCGGAGCTCGGTCTTCAAATCATGAACTTGGAGTTGCGCCTCCCGAGCCTCTGTCCGATATCTCTCAAGGTCTGCTGTCTGGGTAGATTCTCGCTCTAATTCTCCGCTCAACAGGGCCACCTCTGCCTGAAGGCTCCCCGCCTCCACTCGGGAGCGCTCTAGCTCTGCTCGGGTCCGCTCAGTCTCTGCTCGGGGTCGCTTCGCCTCGGCCAATGCCACTGTCAGCTCTCTCGCCTGCATTTTTGCATTGCATCATAGTCAGTTCAAGGCATTTAGCGTAAATCATAAAGCATTTAAGTTTGAAGGTTTAGTGTCTTACCCGCTCTGCAAGGGTAGCCTCGGCCTCCTCGGCTCGAGGTACGGCCCGGGTAAACTCTGCATCTCGCTCAGCCCGTCCCCCGGTAGGCTGTGAGGAGGAGGACGGAGCATTCGGACTAGTCCTCTGGGTTCCCTCGGCTCGCTAAATTTAGAAGTTAAAATCAGTCAATTATCATAAACATGAACATTCATTTTAAGTCCAAGGTTAGGAAGTTTACCAGGAGCTCCAAGGCAGCCCGATACTCATCCCGTTTCTGGACGGTGGCAAGGAGTAGTCCCTCGGGCTCGGCAATGCGTCCCCATGGGTCTAGCTGCATTTAGAAGTTAAAAGTGTCAATGCACATAGAGATCAATCATTCATTGCATATAGCAAAGTTTAGAGTTCATACCAGTCATCGGGTACCGCAAAAACCTGGTCGCCATACCACTGGGCGTAGGCCTTCAAGTACGCCTCGTCGCTATCAGCCTGCTCGGTCACTACCCTGCCCTTCCGCTTCCAGTCATCAATATATTTCTTTGCCTGGCCACTCCAATTTACATTGCCACTAATCCCTTTGGAAGATTTCCCCGGCCGCTCGTCGTTTCGGCGAGGGAATGTCACCTCCGGCTGATGCACTCCTCGCGTCCTCATGATCAAGCCGTAGTGGAGAGGCTCGATCATGTTGATGCAATGCAGCCAGATGTCCCATCCTCCGTAGGCTAAGGAAGCCGCCACTCACGGTTGCCCCTCATGTCGTTCGTTCTGGTATGGTGTCCAGCGCACCTGAAAGGCCAATTAAGTTCATATCGGCATTTTAGAAGCATTTAGAAACATAAAGAAGCATATAGAAAAGGTTTAAGTTTGAGAGTTTACCGATGCATGCGGGTATGAGTCAATGTCATCTTGGATCGCCCAAGGTCAACCTCTTGATCGACCCTGTATCTCGAGCTACCGACCACCGCCTTGCGATGGGAATCTGCCCCGGATGTAGCTCGGTCCCTCGCCCAATCCCAGGTAAGTAAATGAAGACCCAGATCTGCATTTTGCAACATGCGTTAGCATATAAGCATTTAGAAAGCATTTAAAAAGCATTTAGAAGCATTTAGGGCATTTACCTGTAGAAAAGGCAAGAAGCCACCTAGCATGGTCTCCGGGTCTGTCGCACTGAGGGAGTCGAATAGAAAAGCCAAGATAGCCGCTCCCCACGCATATCTACGCATTCTGTCCAGATCCTCTAGCAATGGAAGGAGCCTGCAGCTGATGACGTTAGCTCGGGTCGGGAATAGGAGCTTCCCGAATAGCAGCATCAGGAAACGCCTCAGCACTTTATCCCCATCCGGTCCTGCCTCCACTGCCACACTTGGCCGCACTTGCTCGGCCACTCGGTCGATGTGCTGCTCAGGTAACTCTCCAACTGCTATCGTCGCTCCCCGAAGTCCCAAACTCTCCTGCAGCACCGATCATGATAATTGGGACGACAGATGTCCTTCTCTCATCAGGTTCAACCCTAGCAGCTCTTGGGCTAGCTCTCTGTAGTCGCCATATGTCCATCCCATCACCCCCTTCCCGTGCACCCTCAAGCCACTGATCCTCGCCATGTCTTCTAATGTTGGGATCATGTGCCCCCATGGGAAGATGAAAGCTCGGCTGATCCGATCCCACCTCTCGTGAAGCGTGTATAAGAGGGTTGTGTCCACTCTCGTCACCTCTATGCTAAGGACTTCCTCGAAGCCCATCGCAGCTAATCTCTCCCTCTGGTAATCTGGCAATGCCAAGTAGACTGCCCGTACTTGGAGCCATGTGATTCTTGTTCTCCTCTTTCCCTGCACACATTTAGGTCATAAGTTAGTCACTAGTCACATTGCATTGCATTAATCATAAACAAAACAACAAATAATCAAATAATCAAAAACCCAAAAATATCATTTCTAGTTCTGGCTCCCCTGATGCACCAGTGGTAGCGCGTCAGGGAGCGTAACGGTCACTGAAACGACCGTTACGCTCCCGCGGAACGGGCATCGTCTTCTCCGTTCTTCCAACCCGTGGGTATGGCCAAAATGGCCTACAATGTGTCCCAATAGGTCCCCAGACCTATTTCATTCCCCCTAAGCGCACATGCCATCAATAAAAAATTTAAAAATTAGGGGTTGAGCGATTTTTGGCCTACCTCGGGGGCTTGGCCGCGTTTCTTCTTCTCTGGTGCAATGGGCTCGTCCTCGCCGCCGGCAGCTTCTCCAGCATGTTCTTCTTCCTTCCCAGCACCTTCTAGGGCCAATGGGGCCTCTTCTTCCATCGATGGAGCCGCTGCCACCGCCGGTTGTTCTTCCGGCAAACTCGTCTCCGGCGCATCACCCTCCCGGGCAATGCGGTCCCGGCACCGTTTGATAGCCAACTTCTTTTTCCCTTTCTCCCGCGTCATCGTCGCCGGTCGTCGGTGGTCACCGGAGAGGCTTTGGAGGAAGAGGGTTTAGGGAGCTCGGTTATTCTGGGGTTTTTGATTTAGGGCGTGATTAGAGCAAATGAGATCAAAATAGGGCTCGGTTTGTTTTTTTTGCAAGCTCAGGAAGTGTAACGGTCTATCGTGGATCCGTTAGAGTACTCTAACGTGCTATAGTGAGTCTGTTACGTTACTAAATCATTTGAAAAATGAGAGCCGGTGGAATATACTGGATCAAAGCAAATCCGTTAGATTGTTCTAACGCATCAAGCCTAGTCCATCAGGTACTTAGGGCATTCTTTGTTGGAAATTGTGAACCAGTGAGTCATAACGGATCAAACTAATCCGTTGCATTCATTCTGGCGCTCCTTCTTAAGTCTGTTACACTCTTGAATGATGATGGTTTCTTGCTTGAATGTTTTCTTGTCTTATCTTTTTTATGGAATGGTTATGCCCTGATTATCCTTTTATTACTATTGATGGCTAACTCTTTCAGTTAAGCAAGATTGTCACATCACGCTCGCCGAGCAGGTAAGTCAGGTATTGTATCTCGTTCCCTTATCCCTTAATGCATTACTATATGCTAGCTAAGATATATTATCTCGAGAACTGGCTGGTCATTCATGTGTTCTGGGATCTGATGTTCCCCTAAAACAAAAATGATGATGATCTAAGTACACATGTTTCATCGTTGGATAGGCCGTTAGGTTGGAAAATTTTGGGGACGATGGTTCTGTCTTGCACGCCGTGGTTGCAGACGGTGTCCTGACCTTAGTTTTTCTGGTCTAGCAACACTATTCTTGAGTATCTCCTATTTTATTTTTCTTGGCATTCATTTTGATGATTTTCTTTATTTTAGCCCAGCATGCATCATACGCATTTTTGAGCGTTCACGAGCCTCATCTGTCCAGGTGTTTTAGTAATGGTGAATAGCTGTGTTCAATGATCTCTAGTAAGGAGTCATTCCACTCTAAATTGGAAGGTTTCCTTCGGTCTGCTCGCTTGGTCTGGTTAGCTGAAGATTCCTATCTGGAGTTTAGTTACTTATCTCTTTTCCGTTGCTCCGGCCGCTGGCCGTGTTTTCCTTTCCTTAGTTGTTAGTTCCTCCAGACATGCGTCATTTGGTTAGGCTATTTCCTTGCGATTAGTCTAAGGTTTTCCTTAATATTCCTATCGCTCATTGGTTGAGGACGGGTGTCGTTTGCCTTAACGCCAGCTTTTCAGTCCGCTTCGCTCCATCTCCACTTCATCTCCATGTTCCATTCGCTTTCGCTTCACCTCCGCTCGCTCCCCTACAAAGAGGACGTTAAGGAGGGGCATCTGTTGACACCCGTTTTATGACCAATAAGTTGGGTCATCTCCTTATTCATCTTATATGATGCTCCGAGTTGTTCACCCTTGTTGAGTCTTCTTGGTCAGTTAGAGGCCTCTTTCACGGGTCATTTCCTCCTTGGTTGGGTCTAGTTCCTCATCCTTGTCAGTTGGACGTTGCTTGGCGAACTCTCCATTTCATTTCTCGTATTTTTGTCCCTAACGCATCAATCCTAGTGCGTTACGGTTTCCTAACGCACTTCCTTGGACTGTTACTTAATCCCAGAGTCCTGAGCTGACTGTTCTGTAGCAACCCTGGTAATAATAAAAGGACATAAAAACCCCAATTGATCAAAATAAGATTAAAAGATTTAATGAATAAAGGATAAGAGCCTAAAGAAGTAAATAATAAACCAAAAATGTAAATAACGCCTTTATTCAAGACGCTACTTCAAAAAGAAACGCCCTTATACAAGGCGTGAATTCCAGAAAGGACGACCACAGCAGATGTCGTCAATTCTTAAACGGCCAAAATAATAAAAAGGGCAAGTAAACGTGACGCCCTCCACCTGGGCGCGTTTTATACAAGAAACGACGCTTGACAAGGCGTCAATTTAAATTTAACGCCCTCATTTAAGACGTTAATTCAGTTTGTGTTCCGTTCGAACCAGGATATTATCCAGGGAAAGTTTATGGATTAGTACGAGTTAGAAGAATATAGTAAGGACTCTATCAAGGTAATACTACCGAACTCTAACTCTATTAAAGGTTCCTAATAACTCTATAAATATACTACGGCTCGACCCAGAATGCTATTTGGCGTTCTGTGGATTGTTGTTGTCATACGTGAAGAACAGGTAATGTTCTTCCTCTTTTCTTTTCCTTTAGTTATGAATGATGAAGGAAACTAACGTCTTCATCTTATGTAGGAAGTCTACTGTAGGTAGTACCTCTCTTGTCAAAGAGAAGATCGTGGAGTCTTCATCATCATCCTCTTCGTCTGCATCTTCTTCCAAAACCAGTAAATAAGATATCATAGAAAAGAGTCTTATCCTCTTCTCAGCAACTCTTGTCGTCACTACATCCTCTTCGGTGTGCTGCCGGTGATTAAGTTCGGAAGCAACCATCTTGTGGGTGCTGCTCTAGTTGCTGTTAGAAGTTCAGGAGGCTCTGTTTGGAACAGAGCATCGTTTTCTATCCGAATCCTTCACGTTTCTTATTCCAGATCTTCATAAGGTAGGTTTTCTCAAGAACGTAGCCCAAACTAACTCCAGTTGCTAGTAATACCTTCTGTCATACATGCATATAGTTTTACTATGATTTCAAGCGTTTTCTGTGAAATTTTAAAAAGAGGCGACCCAGCCCAGGGCGCTAATTCTAGTGTTGACGCCCTACCCTGTAGTCGCCAAATTCATATAATTGTTGATTACTCATGTTTAAAATTCCATAACTATGAAATCATGATCCAAATTAATGCATGATCATACCTGTGGAATCCTGCTATTTTTCTTGTTCTATCCATGTATTTACATCCTGCAAATTGTTTATCATGAAATTTCGTTACTGTTCATATTCCTCGAAACCTTGGTGAATTAACGACCTGGTCTAGGTCGTCTATTATAGAACTGACGCCCTGCGCCAGGGCGTGATTTTTGAGTTAACGCCCCTGTCTGAGGCGCGTTGCATAAAAAAAAATTCCAGAAGTTAGAAGTTTTGTTAAATTGGAATAAATAATGGACAACCACTGGAGTAGTCGTCAGATGGTATATAAACGCCCCTGGATAAGGCGTTAATTTCATTAAAAACGACTTTACCTAAGTCGGTATTTTCCTGTAATACTATTTTGCACCGTTACTGTTAACCGAGGGTTTCATATGTATATTTATATATATATCGGCACTATATTCCAGTCCGTGAATATAGTCCCATGTTTTGTGATGTTATATCGTTTACCCACTAACTCTCAGTGACATACAAGCTCTCCATTGGACATTCCGTTCCTTTGGACTAGCGAGTTAGTCATAGAGACCTCCGTAAGACTCCTCGAGCCTTGGATTCCCTACAGGCCGACTGAGCTGGTTGTACCATAAAAACCTATCACACTATTTTGCCATGTCACTCTATAGAAACATGGTATACCGGCTCTCATGTTATGCTATGTGTATAATATGAGAAGTATCTTAATGAATGGGGAAAAGCATGTCATTATTGAGATGTTCTTGTGGACCCCAATTCTATATCAACATTATTATGATGTTCTTGTGGACCTCAATTCTATATTAAAAGAGTGACCATCTACTTGTGGATACTTACTTGTCATGGTACCCAAGTTAGGGAACCAATTCCACCTAGCTTTATCGATAATCGTGATTGTACCGTTATTATCGCTTATCTATGTCAAGTGTCATATTTTGACTCTATTCTATCAAAGTCTATCCTACATATCTACCAGCTTTATTCTTGAAATTCCATATTGGCTATATACAAAAGTGGATGTCAAAATACATGATCAATGCCTGCGCATATAGGGCCCGATCTGGTCCTGGGAGGAGCACTCGAAAGTACTAGTGCCCATGGGAGTTGTAATGATAACGGTATTGGCATTGTACCGAAGTGCATGACTAGCTTGATTGGACATTTTACAATTCTTGTACTTGACTCGTACATGACATGACATGACTTGCATGACCCGAAAAAGGGTAATTTATATACTTGCTTGCTTGAAACGTGATAGCCAAGTTCTCGACATGACATGATGAAATTACTTGCTTGAACATCCTGACATTTATCACTTGAAAGTTCATGAATAGTTCACCTTGTTATCTTGTTGATATACTCTCTATCTTATCGTTTTATGCGAGCATGCATAGCCATAGTACATTTACATATGGGAAATTGTAATTACTTAAACCCCTTGCTAGTTCTTGAGATATAATTTCCTACTGAGCGTTCGCTCACTCAGTGTTTCCATACTTTTCAGGTAAGTCCGATGACGAAACCCAGACAGAAGGGGAAGGTCAAGAGTGAAAGAGATTAGAGCTTCTCAAGCGTCAACTAGTCTTATTCTTCAAAGTTCTTAAGTCAACCATTGTACTTTTTCTTTTACTGGGTCATAGCACTTTCTTTAAGTGAATTGTAATAGAAGTACTTTGAGGTTGTGATTGAATAAAGGATTAGGTTATCTTTACTTCTGCGGATCTCTGATTTGGTGTCGAATACACTAATACTCTGATTGACATGATCGATATAAACTCGTCATGCGTCTCCAGGTATCTTCCGCGCTCGGGGCGTGACACGTTCTCTTTTCGTGCTTATTCTTTGCAAAGTAACGGACTTACTTAAATTTGTCACCTTATCCTAACGCATTATCTCTGATCCGTTACATCTTCCAGAGTCCTTTGTTCGAAAACTTCGTCCGTTGGTCTTATCTCTTAGGGGATAAGGTTATGTAACGAACTAGTCCTGGTGCGTTACTTTCATGTGGCGGTCTATCGTGAGACCGTTACATCCATCAAAAGTGTTCTAGTAGAACTGCTCTTTCTCTGCTACTCCGTGGCCGAATTAAGAGTTTGATCTAATGATTTCTCCTTCAAAGCTGATGCTTAGAACCTTCTGTTTGCTTCTATGGACTCTTGAGAGTATTATCTTCAAGAGTTTGCCAAGAAACCTCCTACTTTTTAGCTGGATTATCTCCAATCCGACCCTAGAGTTTGAGGGTATATAAATAGAACCCTTGACTTCATGGCTTGAAGGAGAGATTTCTGGAGTTCGCGACGAAGTGCTGCCGCATCCTAGACCTAGAACCAATCAAGGAAGGCTGCATCCCACTTCCATCATCGTCCTAAGTCCAGGGAGTACTAGTCTCAAGGGGCTAATTCAGTCTAGTTCAAGTTTTTAATTAGTTTTTCCCTCTTCCATCATCCATGGCATGTTCCCTCTTCTTCTTCCATGTTCTTCCTCTTATTGCATGCATCTAAATCCTCCTCCCATCTTTTAAACACCCCAGAGGGGTTAAAAAATCAACCACCCCGGTATTCTCCCCTTCCTCTTGCATGTTCTTCAAGTCTTTTGATATATAGTTACTACACTTGGCAAAGGCTAATCTGGGTGTTTTCTTTCTCTTCTACACTCTTTTGCAAGTTTTCCAAGGTCAAAGCACGAGGCCCAAGCTTCTTGGCCGGCTGGGAAGGTTGGAGATCAAAGATTTCCCAATTCTATTCTGCAGATGTCTGACGGATCTGGGGAGGCGCGTAACAATATTCTGGCGCATCAGTCTTAGTCCGTTACTCCTCACAGAGTTGCAGATCACAGCTTCTGGTTTTCTCTCTCCTATGGGCGGGTGCTTCATCCACCTATTCTAAGGTACATTCCAAGTCCTTGGCTTGTCATTTACCTTAGTGGCTATCACGTTCCTTCTTAGTTGGGCAATAGCTCTCTCCCTCTTCACATCTTTTCCTTTAATTACTTGTTCCACCCCTTGCGGTGTGTTCTATTCCTCTTGCTCCACGCTCGGCGTGTGTTTTTGTTTCTTCTCTAGCTTAGTTCCTTGATTGAGATTGCTTGCCCATGCTTAGAGGTCATGATGGTTACATAGGTAGATGTTGCATACGACTATTGGTAGATTGATTACATTATTCCACATCTCTGCATAATTGATCACCTCATCTTGCAATAAAGCAATCATCATCATTACAAATAATAATCAACACTTGTGACTGAAGGATCATTGTGTCAGTAGGTCTAGTTGTCTGTCCTGAGTCTGGTGGTAGTCTGGTATGCTACCCTGTGTCTGGTGCTTCATAGTACATGCGACAGTGTGCGTTTAGCATGTCCGTACTTTAGCACTGCTGTTTTGGAGTTTCTGTGTCTAATGATCCTCCACTAGTCGTAGCCCGACGACACGTTCCAGTGTTGGCCCACATAGGAGTGGTGGCGGGGCAGTTCCCGATAGACGGTTTGTAAGCTAGTTTCTGTGGGCTCCCTTGCCTTGCAGTAGCGTCCTGCTCGGGGAGAAAACTAGCTAGAGGCCTGGATCAAGGCATTGAGCTTGTGTGTGCACACGTGGTTAGGGGCGTTTGGGCGAGCGCCGACGGGCGTGACCCTGACTAGTCACTCGTTACTGTTGTTCCTTGTACTCGATTCTGTTACGTGTCTCGAGGGCCGCGATCCAAGCTTGTGTAGATACTTGTGGCGCAGTGTAAGTTGTCAATGGACGCATCTGGTTGTTCTTCTAGTAAGGAGGTGCTCTTGTCACTTGACGCATGACTCTCGTGCTTGTCATCGTGACGTGCGTTTCCGTCATTAGTTTCCGAGTAGCCGGGCGTGGCTTTACTCGATGTCCAGTCTTGTGTAGCGTACATGATGATCTAGTTGTGTATGTTCATGTCTTTGACTGTGTAGGTCTTTTTAGGGCTTTTGCCTGTTTTGGTAAACTTCAGCTTTGGAGCTTGTACTTTGTCGACGGATTGGTAATGCCTGACTTTATGAGATTAGGGTTCGCCTTTCTGTTGCCGTTTGGAGTAGCTTAGAGAGCCGTGGTTTGGTCGGCGGCCGTGTTTCTAGTCAGTACGGCTTTACTCTTTCTTTTACTTGTTCTTACTCTTGCTTACTCCTACTTTTTACAACTTTACTGTTGTAGTTAGTACTGCTATTACTTATGTTCTTCCTGCTTTACTATTTAGCACTGTTTAGCGTGTTACTGCTTTATTTCCAGTGGGGATCCACGTGACCCCTACTGAGTCAGTGATACTAGGCTCACCCCAGCTTTTCAGATGTGGTCTCCTTACTAGTAGCTCGTGGCGCGGTGCGTCAGTTCGTTGTTGCCAGCGTTGCCAGCGTTCTCTGCGTCGGGCTTCGCTCGACTTCAATGTAGCTTTTCTTTCTATTGGTCTGTACTTATCATTTTTGGACTGGACTCTGTTAATTTAAATTGTTAATTAAAAAAGTAATTTTATTTTTGCTACTTTAGCAAACCTGATCAATGAAATATTAATTGCTTACTACTTTATCTGGGACTTCAATGTACCACACACACTCCTTTTATCCCTTCGGAGCTTTACCGCTCTTGGGAGGCCTCGCAGGATCCAAGTGTTATCGGGTTTACACGGTATACGGAGCCTAGGTCATCACAGATGGTATCAGAGCTCTGTTGTGTGTACGGTACATGCGAATTCAAGATATTGCAGTATTTAGAGTCCTTAAGGTCCAGTATAGCCAGTTGTCGGCATTAGCATTGGCAATGGTTTTGCGATTGTTTGTCGCTTTGTTTTCGTTTGTGGTCTTGTGCATGCTATGTTGGCACTATGCGAGATGGTTTTGCTCTCGTCAAGATGTGACGTAGTGCCCTTCTTTTGTTATGGTGTTTGTCTCGGTTATGCTGTACTTGGCAGATTTCACAGGCAGGCGTGAATATGTGGTGCAGTGTTCGAGATGTTTCTGTAATTTGTTCAGGTGGCTGGTGATTTTCTCGTTGGTGTGATGGCCGTGCACATTCCTATGTTGCTTTGGTCGTACCAATCCAAGATTTTTGCTGCCCCTGAGGTGTTAAGCTTGTGTCACGGTGTTCGAGTAGATGCCTTATTTAGAAGAATGCTCGGGCGAACCTAGGATTTTCCTTCCTGGTGAGCTACTATTAGTCGAGCTTGATTCTTCTCCTCTTGTTTGGTGGCGTCTTTTCGAGGTAAGCCTTGGAAGTGCTATCTTGGTTAGGCCTTTGTCCTGTGTCTGCTTAAGTGTGGACTGTGTTAATTCTGAGCCTGATCTGCTCTTTGTTCAACGGTTGCTTGGCTTTGGACCCATATTTTGTGTTTGGGGGCCGTTGTGCACCGTGTCCGACGTGCCGTGTTTGGCGGCTGTTGTGCTTTGAAGGTTCAGTGATCATTTCAGGACGTAAGGATAAGCTGAGACAGGTGTTCTTTGTGCTTTGTGCTGGAGCTGATGCTCTTCATGGTATGCACTATGGCGACTTGAGATCGCTTGTTAGCAGGATCGGTACGGTAGGCGTGGTATATGGCAATTTCGTGTATTGTGATAGCGCCGTGTGTGTGTGCTGAGATGCGGATGCCAAGTTATCCTTGATGCCTGTGTGCGTGTGTTGAGTGTGCAACGGAAGCGTGTGGGCTGATAACCCACTGTTCGAGGATCGTTTGATTGGGAGATTCTAGCCGACCGTGAGGTTTGTTTCCTCAGTGTATTGACGTCTTGGTTATGTGTGCCTTGATGTTGTTGGTTGTTGTGCCGTTGCTGGAAGTTTTATGGTTGTTGGCACTGGCATGTGTGAGGATTAGGGGAATCTGTCGGCATGTATGCTGGTCGAGTACCCTTTCTTCTTCTATAACTTTTTCTTGGATGTCATCCTCCCAGGACGTGATCGTGGTCCTCAAGATGCGATCCCCAAGATTGTCGTTGTTATTATTGTGGGTCCTTGTTGGTAAGCTGTTCGTGGCATGGCTTATGCATGTTAGCCGTGTGTTCAGCTGTAATTGTGCCTTAATGTGACCCAGCTTGCAGTTGTGTTCCGTGGTTCTGTGTTTTGAACGGAGCCGGGATTCTGAAGGTGCTGTTGTGGTTGTTGTCGTTCGTCGGTGGTTGTTCTCAGCTTGGGAGGAGTTCCCTGTGAGTCCGATTTGGCATTGTGAGGACCGAGGTCTTGTCAGTTTGTTTTGCTGTACTCTTCTTTCATGACAGAGTTGGCATGTGACTCGAATCAGATGTAATGTCTGAGTGAGGACTGACTTGATTATGCTTGTGGTCCAGTGCTGTCGTTGGTGTTCTGCGTGCCAGATTTGTTGTTCTTGGTGCGAAAGCCGATGTTGTGGAGTTGTTAGCTAAGAGGACTATGTTTCCTTATTTAAGCTAAAGCTTGTTGTGTTTGCCGTGTGTTTTATCGGTAATTACTTTCGTGGCGTGAGTCGTGTCTCCTTTCCCTGCGAGATGGAAGCGACGTTGCCTTATTTCAGAGGTGTTGGACTTGTGTTCACTTGGGTGCTGTGCTCATTCTGTGGATCGATTGCCTTGAGATCCAGAGCGTGTGCCTGTGATATGATTGTGGTCTGGCAGTGTTCCTCTGAATTGTGTTTTTTGAGATTCGTGTTACCGTGTTCCAGGTGTTGGTGTTGGTTGGAGCTTGGTGATCATTGCCAGTGTTTGGGTTTGTTCTTCCCTGCTTCTTCTTGCTATCTCCTTTAATTTCGAGGATGAAATTCTTTTAAGGAGGGGAGGCTGTAAGACCCTGAGTCTTTCCGATCTTTATCGAAGAGTTTCGGATCACTTTTGTGGGTCATGAGTTGTGTTTTACGAATCTGCGTGATTTTTTCTCTCGCATAAATTACGCAACCCCGTGGTGAGTTTATTGTTGAGTTCATCGACTCGAGGACGCTACAGTTGCGTTGCATTCTTTCCGATGATCGTTTAGACTATTTTTCCGTATTTTTTTGAATTACTGTATTTTCTGACCAAAAATTAGAATTTACGAAAATTAGGAAAATTCTATTTTCCTTTTCTTTTTATTCTTTCTTTCTCCTTCCTCACTCCTCATTCGCGTACACGTCTCTCTCTCTCCCGTTCTCTCTCCTTGTTCCCCCTCTGCTCCGGCTACAGACCGAGGAGGCCCGGGGATGATGTGGGGATGCCGTGGAGTTGTCGTGGAGCGTGCTGGCGTGATGGATGAAGCGTGGGATTGGCGCGATCCCGTTCGGTGGATTCGAAGCCGATAGTCGAGCTCCTGCGATGATTTTCAGCACGGTTTAGTCGCTTCGGCATGCTAGAACTTCAGTGGGGGTAGGGAGATGGACGCCCTACTCTTCTTCTGCATTTCCTCGCGATTTGGAGCCGAACGGTGCGAGAATGAGTGGGTTTTGGCTTGGTTTAGGTGAAGCATACTTTGGGGGGTGTGAGCCAGGTTCGCCTCTTTTGACAACAGTTTCTAGCCTAATTAGTCTTATTAGATTCCCTGGCATGTTAGCATTCCATTCCCGCTAGTTTTATCACAATTGGACTTCATTTGGAACCGGTAGAAGCCCGGGAACCCATGTGACTCAATTAGTGTCGATTCGGTAGAATCGCCAATTTCCATTGTTTTTAATGTCAAATGGATCCTTTCTGGTCTGTGGAAGGTTTGTATCGCATCTAGGGTTGTTTCCCCGTCGTTTAGACGCGATTGGGGCGTGGAACGGCCGGATTCGGCCAATCCTCTGTTTTACCCGCCGTAGCGATTTAGCGGTCTTACCAGAGACCGTTTTTAGGCATTTAGCAGTCCTTGGGTGACAGTTTGTGCTTTCTAAACAGTAGGTCAGTTTGGGTCTTCACGGTCATGCAATAGACCATTTTCTTTAAATAGCGGTTTAGTGGATGACCGCTAATCCCTGTCAGCGGTCGTACGATAGACCGCTAAGGGAGTGGAGTATGTCGGTTCGGATTCACAATCGTGCGATAGATCGCTAATCCGGCAGTGGCGGTCTGAGAGACGGCCGCTAACGATTGTTTTATGTCAGTTTAATAGTGTTAAGTCGGTTGGGCTAGCGGTCCTAGCCTTGACCGCTATTTGTCCTTGATGATCCTATGAGTGACTGCTAAGGGGTTTGACTGTTTTATGTCGGTTCGGGGGTTGACCGGTTTAGCGGTCATATGGACGACCGCTACCGTCTCCTTGCGGTCCTGCGATAGATCGCTTACCCCTATGGATTTGAGGTTTATCCTCTTGAGTCTCTGAGTGAAGCGGCCATGTCCTGGACCGCTTAGCTTAGTGAGACGGCTTGTCTATAGGCCGGTTGTCTTGGTGCGGCTCTTTCTTGACCGCCCATTGTTTAAGTTCTCTGTATGAGGGTAGTGATTCATTAGATAACTGCTTGGTTTACCTAGCGGCCTAGCATATGACCGTTTCCTTCCCAGAGCCTAGTTTTTCTAATATTTGGCCTCCATTTGTCTTGGCCTTACCTTGTGGTTCGCCCGTAGTCCCGTGGATATCTTGGATGTCCTATGAGGGCGATGACCATGTTGTGGGGTGGCCGAGGAGTGCCATTGTATCGAGTGGTGTCCCGTGATGTTTCAGAGTCATGATTGGTGTCTGGTCAACCCGGTGTGACCCAGTGGTTGACATGTGACTTTGTAGATGTCACGATGGTCCTGTATGGATCGAGACATGGTGTTGGATGCCGTGAGGTACTGTCTTGCATCAGTTTACGTGTCCAAGTGCTTCGAGGGTGTTGGTGATCCCTCAACTATCCGTGGTTTGTGTTGTGCAGAGGCATGGATCAGGTGATCCTATGTCGTTTCCTTTATCGGTGTTTTACCGTGATGTGGCTTAGAGACTAGGCTGATTGGCGGTGTGTTACCGCTTTGTACGATGATCTTGACCCCGAGTCTTGTGACTCAAGGATCGGTGTGTCAGCAGGTCTAGTTGTCTGTCCTGAGTCTGGTGGCAGTTTGGTATGCCACCCTGTGTCTAGTGCTTCATGGCACGTGCAACAATGCGTGTTTTGCCTGTCCGTACTTTAGCACTACTGTTTTGGAGTTTCTGTGTCTAGTGAGCCTCCACTAGTCGTAGCCCGACGACACGTTCTAGGTTTGGCCCACCTAGGAGTGGTGGCGGGGCAGCTCCCGACAGACGGTTTGTAAGCTAGTTTCAGTGGGCTCCCTTGCCTTGTAGTAACGTCCTGTTGGGGGAGAAAACTAGCTAGAGGCCTTACTCAAGGAATTGAGCTTGTGTGTGCGCACGTGGTCATGGGCGTTTGGGCGAGCACCGACGGGCGTGACCCTAACTAGTCACTCGTTACTGTTGTTCCTTGTACTCGGTTCTGTTACGTGTCTCGCTGGCCGCGATCCAGGCTTGTGCAGATACTTGTAGCGTAGTGTAAGTCGTTAGTGGACGCATCTGGCTATTCTTCTAGTGAGGAGGTGCTCTTGTCACTTGACGCATGACTCTCGTGCTTGCCATCGTGACGTGCGTTTCCATCATTGGTTTCCGAGTAGCCGGGCGTGGCTTTACTCGAGGTCCAGTCTTGTGTAGCGTACACGATCATCTAGTTGTGTATGTTCGTGTCTTTGACTGTGTAGGTCTTTTATAGGGCTTTTGCCTGTTTTGGTAAGCTTCAGCTTTGGAGCTCGTACTTTGTTGACGGATCGGTAATGCCTGACTTTGTGAGATCAGGGATCGCCTTTCTGTTGCCGTTTGGAGTAGCTTAGAGAGTCGTGGTTTGGTCGGCGGCCGTGTTTCTGGTCAGTACGGCTTTACTCTTTTCTTTACTTGTTCTTACTCTTGCTTACTCCTACTTTTTATAGCTTTACTGTTGTAGTTAGTACTACTGTTACTTATGTTCTTCTTGCTTTACTGTTTAGCGTTGTTTAGCGTGTTACTGCGTTGTTTCCAGTGGGGATCCGCGTGACCCCTACTGAGCCAGTGACACGAGACTCACCCCTGCTTTTCAGGTGTGGTCTCCTTCCTAGTGGTTCATGGCGCGGTGCGTCAGTTCATTGTTGCCAGCGTTGCCAGCGTTCTCTGCGTCGGGCTTCCCCCGACATCAGTGTACGTTTTTCTTTCTGTTAGTCTATACTTGTCTTTTTTGGACTGGACTCTGTTAATTTAAATTATTAATTGAAAAAGTAATTTTATTTCTGCTACTTTAGCAAATATGATCAATGAAATATTAATTGCTTACTGCTTTATCTGGGACATCAATGTACCACACACACTCCTTTTATCCCTTCGGAGCTTTAGCGCTCGTGGGAGGCCTCGCAGGATCCAAGTGTTATCGGGTTTACACGGTATCCGGAGCCTGGGTCGTCACATTTCCTGTAGATAACCAATAACATTTTCTAATGGGTGATCTTTGAGCACTCTAATATTGGTAAGCTGATTGCCTGAATTGACATTTACCTCCCCCTGAACTCCTAGTTCTTCAGTCTCACCTTCATCTGCTTGTTCTGCATTCTGCTCTTCTTTATTTTCCAAAATTTCTCCATCATCTTTGTTCATGCAGAAATTAGTTTCAAATTTATTAGACATTTCATCAAACACAACATGTGGTGATTCTTCGACAGTTTGAGATTTAGTATTATAGATCCTATAGGCTCTAGAAATCTTAGAATACCGCAGAAAAATTCCTGGTTCACTTTTGGCCTCTTACTTATCAAGATCCCTCTTTGAATTGACATGAATAAAACATTTTGATCCGAAGACTCCGAAATGGGCCAGTGAGGGTTTCTTACCTTTCAGGATTTCATATGGAGTCATCTGAGTGGAAGGTCTTACCAAAGCCCTGTTGATAATGTAACATGAGGTGTTCACAGCCTCGGCCCAAAAACCTTCTAGGTAATTTACTTTCCACCAGCATAGTCGGGGCCATCTCTACTAAAGTCCTATTCCTTCTTTCAACCACTCCATTTTGTACTGGACTTCTTTGTGAAGAATATTTGTGGGTTATCCCATTATTCCTGAAAAATCATCAAACTATGAGTTCTTAAACTCACCACCATGATCTGACAGAATGTTGGATATGGAATACTTACCATCCTGATTTACACTTTAGATAAATTCCTAAAATTCACTGAAAGCATCATTTTTATCAGTTAAAAAGAATACCTAAGTGTATCTAGTAAAGTCATATACAATAACAAATCCATATCTTCTACCAGTTAGACTAGTTGATCTAGTAGGTCCAAACAGATCCATATGTATCAGCTCAAAAGATTTAGAAGACATGTTTCTTGTTCTATACTTGAATGACTTCCTAGTCTGCTTTCCTTGAGTGCATGCTTCACAGATTTTATTGTTCTTTTTGAATGATACTTCAGGTAAACCCTTGACCATGCTAAATTTATTCAGTTTATGCAATATTCTATAACTAGCATGACCTAACCTGTGATTCCAAAGTCAGGCTAATCCTCTTTATTTACAGTGAGACACAAATTAATGTGTGCAGCATCATCTAAATCAACCATATAAATGTTATTGACTTTTTTTCCAATGAATTTTACAGTTTCTGAATAGGTTCATAAATGGTGCATGCATGTGAGTCAAAAATAACTTTATGACCCTTATCACATAGTTGACTAGTGCTAAGAAGATTGTAAGCAAGACATTCATCAAGTAAAACATCTTCAATGCTACATGAAAGACACTTACCAACCTTTCCTGACCCTATGATCTTGCCTTTAGTATTACCTCCAAAGGTAACATGACCAACATCTTTCTCCACTAGCAAGCAGAACTTTCCTTTGTCCCTAGTCATGTGCCTGGAGCAGCACTATCAAGATACCACCTATTATGATTGGCTGCCAGGCATACCTACAAACATGATCAAGCAGAATATTTTGGAACCCAAAACTACTTGGGCCCCACAACAATAGTTAAATCATGCAAGCAAGATAGGAATTGTTTAGGAATCCACATTTGTTTATGTGATTTTGCTTGTTTAGTAGATTTTTTATTGTTCTGTTTGCTATATACATTCAGAGTTTTTGTTGACTTTTTCTCTTGTGTGACATACTGATTTTTAAAAGCATGAGAATTTTTGTGCCAATCAGTGGTCCAATGAGTATTGGAATGAGTGTGTGCACTGGTGACCCCTAGGTTGAACAAACTTTGGATGGACAAAGTCATGAGTTCTAGTTTTTAGATGTTTTCAACCTGGCTGCACAGAGACACTCTGAGGGTAGCATCGATGCACCTGATTAAGATGGGATTTCTGCATGGTCTATTGCATCGACCTCACATAATGGCTACCTCGACCTGTCCTACCAGAGTTGTAATGATAGGAGTTTTTGAACAATGGATGAGTCGAAGCACCAAAGTAGTAGCATCGACCTGAGATGCCCCTGTTCTGACCTTGACTTCTAAAGATGTGAAACCCAGATGAGATGTGTGTCGGTGCAGATTGGTTGTTGCATCGACCTTTCTGTTGTAACTGGGTTACTTTGGTTTTGGGTCCTTGGACTTGGATTCTAATTGGTTGATCCCTAACCTAACCTTTAGGCTTAGGTACAGTGGTGTGTGTGCTGGTTTCTCTAGGCATGTCCACTTTCCCTTTTCCCTTGTCCTTGGCACTGACATTGTTCTGTTTATTATTTTTCACAAAATGTTTATTGCTGGTTTCTTCACAATTCATTATTATCAAAGGATTGAATTTGGATGTTTCTTTCTCAGCAACAAATGAAATGGTTTTGACATCAAACTGTTTCTTATTAGTTGGGTTAAAACCCAATCCTTCTCTTCTAAAATTAACTTTAGTTCCCAGAATTACATTCAGATTTTCTGTCCCTTGAGTCATACCCTCAAGGGAGTTCTGTTTGTCATTGTTTTCTTTTTCCAAGTTATCAATCGTTTTCTTCAATTCTTCATTCACACTTTTTATAGCCTCATGTTTTTCATTTGCTATTTTTTTTTCTCCTTCAAATTTCTACATTCTGATTTTAAGTTCATCAATCAAAATTTTAAAATTATCATTTTCACATCTCAAGCCATTTATGACAATTTTAGATTCTTCTATTTCAACAAGAGAATTTTTTTAGTCAATATTTTCAGTTTCCAGATGTGCAATCTTATCATGCAAAGTGGTGTCATTAACAAGGGAGTTTATTTTCTTTTTCAAGTGTCTATTCTCCATACGAACATCATCACACTTATCTAGAATTTCAGCATATGCCTCTTCCCAATCACTATGAGTATAGTTTTCAAATGCGGAAGTTACCTCATCATCTTCCTTCTCTTCTTCTTCTCTTCTGGCCATCAGGCATAGTTTGTCTTCGCCCTCACTATCAGATGAGATGCTCTGACTATTGTTGACACCCATTTTTTGCCTATGAGTTGAGTCATTCTTCTTACCTCTATTTTTGATGCCTCAAGTTGTTCATCACTCGTTGGGCCATTTTCAGGCATGTCTTTGGGCTTATTTTATGGATACTTCTTCCCTAGCTAGGTCTGCTCTCGAATTCGGGCTTAGTGGTCCTTGATTTCATTTAGTCTTTGGGGTAAGTAGACTTATTTATCCCATTTTATTGATTTCAACCACCCAGCATAAAAGCGGTCTAGCGAAAGACCGTCTGACATGTTAGGCGGTCGTTTTGGAGACTGTTTATATCACTCGGATTTATCTCTGGATTAATTGGCTATTTTCTGAATTTCCACCAACAAACCAATACACAGTCTTTCACTGGGCCATTTATTCAAGGTGGGCGGTCCGTTGCACGACCGTTTAGTGGACAGAGTCCTGAGCGAGTTGATTTTTCAGATAATTATCTATTTATCTCATTTTATTATTTTATCACCGACACCAAATACACAGTCTTGTGATGGGCCGTGTGACAGGTTGAGCGGTTTATCGATGGACCGTTTATATCCTAAGAGTCTTACGCCGAACCAGTCGGTCAGTTCTTTAGGATAAATGGCTTATTTATCTTATTTTCTATTTACCACCGACACCCAAAGGCGATCTAGTGTTGGACCGTGTATTGGGGTGGGCAGTCTATCGTTCGGCTATTTTGAAGGCCGAGATCCTTGCTTTAACAGATTTTTCTCTCTCCATCCAAGGTCGAATGAGCTGCTTCGTCCTCAATTTTCTCCGTGGATTACTAATCAGATGCGATGCCGTTTGATCTTGGAGAAAAATGATAGTATTATCTCCAGTTTATCCAAAGGAATCTCGCCTTAATTATCGCTGGAGAATCCTCCATTTCAACTAGACTTTCAAGGGTCTATAAATAGTACCCTTGGTCCAAGCTCGCGGAGGGGGGGAGATCCAGCATTTACGTTGAAGTGTTGTCGGATTCTTGAGCGGATCTCAGCCAGGGAGGAAGACTCTCTACGTCCATTTGAGCCTTTGGTTCAAGGAGTAGTAGTTTATTTAGTATTTTGGTCTAGGTGTTCGGTCATTCGTTCATCATTGCATGCTCATTTCCTTCACCTTTTATCCATATTTTTTCACTGGCATTTCACATTTCTTCACCTTCCCATTATTTTTCACGCCCCATAGGGGTTAAAAACCCAACCCCCGGGTATTCCCCATTCCATTCATGCGTTTAGTTCTTCATTTGCTTCATAGATGCTACTGTAGCAACCCTGGTAAATTAAAAGAATAAAATCTTAAATAGAATAAAAGATTTAAAACCAATGATAAGAAGTTCAACTCATATACACTTAAAATATATAACAAAAAGGGCCAAGATAAATAACGCCTCTGTTAAAGTCATCATTTAATTGAAGACTGTTCACGTATGCGCTAATTTAAGAATTGACGCCCCCTTGACAGGCATCATATAAAGAATTGAAGACTGTGTATAGAGGCGTCATTTTTAAATAACACCCCAACCATAGGCGTCATTTACAAATAGAACCGTTGGTGTTTGGTTCGAACAGGGATGTTATCCGAGGTAAGTTTTGATTAAGAAAGGGATTGATACGTGTATTTTTAAGTTTACTAAGGATTCTACCAAGGAAATTTTAGTTCTAATCGAACTCCTAAAAACCCCTTTAGGATTCCTTCTCTATAAATACTAAACCCCTCCATCGAGCCAACCCACTGGCTCTTTTTCTTCAACGACGTCATGCTGCTCTCTTGAAGAGTGTTCTTCGTTGGCTGTACGTGGGGTAGAGAATTCTATTCTCTTCCACTGCTTCCCTACTTCTTCAAGTTGCTGCTACTGCGTTGCTCTTGTTCTCTTCATCCTATCGTGGAGAACGTGAAGAACGTGGAAGGTTCTTCATTTTCTTCCTTTTCTCCTGCTGCCGCTACCGTGAAGAGGGACCTCTGTTCCTTTCTTTTAAAGGGAGGAAGTCATCTTCTGCTATCATAACTGCTACTGATGTTTTTCTTCGGCTGTTGAAGCTAGAAGAACAAGCTTCATATTGAAGGAAAACAAGCTTCATCCTCTTCTTCCTTCTACCCAGTTACTCTGTTGAAAATAGAGTATCGTTTGTGGCTATTTTTTTCACGTTACCATCAACCAAATCACCACAAGGTAGGTTTTCTCAAGTTCTATGCAAAATCATGTTAAGTCTCTGCATGCATATAGGTTGATAGTGATCAGTAGAAAGGTTTACCGATATCAGATCTTTGATTTCTGCATTTATAGTAAATAGCGACCCAAGCTAGGGCGCTATTTTATTTAACTACCGTGTAAACAGTCGTCAATTGGCTGGATAATTAATAATTACGCAATGTTCAAAATTAAATAAATATGAACCCTTACATGTAAACTAATGGATGATCATGTCCATAAATTCCTGCTATTTTTCTATATCTGTACATGTCTCTAGTTTCTTGATACTCTAAAAAAATCATGTGTCTATGATTGTACCTGTCCGGTGCAAATCGTATGACAAAGAATTAGCGACCCGGATTAGGTCGTCATTTGAATCAACGCCCCTATACATGGGTGCCAATTTAGTGATAAACTGTGAATTATAAAAATATTTATAATACTCCTGGATATTGAAATGACGACATACACCCTACCCTTTAATTTGATATATGACGCCCCTGACTAGGGCGTTGTTTACAGAATTGAAGCCTTCATGAAAGGCATCATTTTTATAATAATCAAAATTTGCAAATGTTTACAGATATTAATATTTACATAATCTGGATGTAACGATGGAGTGAACAGTCGTCATTTACTGAACTGACGACCCTGACAAGGGCGCCAATTCAGAAAATGAAGACTTAAGCTCAAGCGTCAATTTACTGATTTCTTGATTTTCTGATTTTCGTGGTTTTCTATAACCCTTGACCATGGGTTGTGTACACTGACACTATATTCCATTCTGTGAATATAGCCCCACATTTCATGATGTTTTATCAATTATCCACTATTTCTCGGTGATAGATGAACCCTCCATGGGACATTCTGTTCCTTTGGACTAGTGACTTTATAATAGAGACCTCCGTAAGACTTCGCTAGCCTTGGATTCCATCAAGGCAGTCGAGCAGGTTGTACCATCAAAACCCATGACACTACTTGATTTTTATGTCACTGTAAAGAAACATGGTATACCGGCCCTCATGATATGCTATTTTGATGTCATGGGAATACTCTTTAATGGAATGGGAAACCATGCCATTAATACTGCTTAAGAATGATGTGCCATACTTATAGACACTAATTCTATCTACCTTATCATGTACAAGAATGAGCGGCCATCTCTATATGAGCGCTTATTCTTATTGTCTTGGCACCCAAGTTAGGGAGCCGATTCCACCTAGTTTTGATACGAATCGTGGTTATACCGTTATTATCGTCCCTACATGTTCAATCCTTGTGATTCTATTCCGCACGATCTACCTTAAAGTTCATACCAACTTGAATCCTTGGAATTATATATTGGCTATAACTATAGTGGATGTCGAAAATACATGATCAATGCATGCGCATATAGGGCCCGATCTGGTCTTGGGAGGAGCACCTAAAAGTACTAGTGCCCATGGGAGTTGTAATGATCACGGTATGGCATTGTCCCGAAGTGCATGACTAGCTTGATAGACATTTCACAAATCTCGTACTTGACTTGACATGACATGACTTGCGTGACCTGGAAAGGGTATTTATTGTACTTGCTTGAAACATGATAGCCAATTCTTGCCATGACATGATCACTTGACATGATAGATATACGTGCTTGATTATCTTGCTATCTTAACATGAGTTCTTGAAAGACTTGCTAGTTCACTCACTATTCTCTTGTTATACATTCTCTATTGTCATTTTATGCAAGCATGCATAGCTTATTGCATTTCATGTAACATGTAATCTACTTAAAGCAAGCTAGCTCTTGAGATATAATCCCTACTGAGCGTTCGCTCACATAGTGTTTTTCCCTTATTTTTTTCAGGTAAGTCCGAGGACGAAACTCTTTCGGATGGGGAAAGTCAAGAGTGAAGAGGCTAGAGCTACAACCATATGTCAAAGCATCGTCTAGTCTTGTCTTTCCATTTTCTTGAGTCATTCCTTGTACTTTTCCTTTTAATGAGTCTTAGCACTTCCATTAAGTGAATTGTAATAGGAGTACTTTAATGGTTTTGATGAAATAAAGGATTGAGTTATTTTACTCTTGCGCGCTCTGTCTTTGTGTGTAATACACTAACGCTCTGATTGACATGATTGATATAAACTCGTCACGCATCTCCAAGTTCCTTCCGCGCTCGGGGCGTGACAGTTTTTGTGGTATCAGAGCCTAGGATATTCAATTCTTAGGAAACCCAAGTCCAAGGATAGGTTTAAACCTTTAACCGGTGAGATTGGGTAGAATCATGGGTTAAGGTAATCTAGATACTCAATTCTTGGTCCAATCTCATATTAATTAGTCATCTAAAATCTTTGTAGGACAATGGCTGCCGAACGTGCTCAGTGGCGTAACATGCAACGCACTCTGCAAGACATGACACAAGCACTTCAACAAGTAGCACTAGGAGGTGCACACCGTGGGGCGGGAAATCTCCACTAAAGTTTAAAGAACATGAACCCTCCTAAGTTCATGGGATCTACTGATCCAGATGATGCCAAGCACTGGATCCGGGAGACTGAACATATCTTCAGAGTTATGCAATGCACGGACCAAGAGAAGGTTCTGTTAGCCACATTTCAATTGGAAAGAGACGCACGATGCTGGTGGGAGTCGGTAGAAGCCACATTAGACCAAGCTCAGGTTACATGGGAGGAATTTGTTGAACATTTCAACAATAAATATTTCTCAGACCAAGTCCAAGAGAAGAAAGCTGCCGAGTTCGCCGCACTTAAGCAACGATCCTTGTCGGTAGCAGAGTACGAGGCATAATTCCATGGGTTGTCCCGGTATGCGAAACATCTAGTCAGTACCGAGAAGATGAAAGGTAGAAGATTTCTTAATGGACTCAGGCCCCAATTTATCACATAGCTGGCACCGATGGACATAGAAGTCTATTCGGAGATGGTACGACGAGCACAGTTATTAGAAGATGCCACAGAACTATCTGATAGGATTCGTGGGAAAGATAAGAAGGAACAGGTCACTAGTTCTGGTTTTTTTAAACCCAATTTCAACAAGAAGAGGCCAAATAATGGAGGAACACTTTCCCAAGAGTAGAAGTTCAAGAATACCAAACCTTTCTCCATCACCACCACACCTTCTAAAGTGGTGTGTAAACACTGTGACAAGGCCGGATATAAGGCCGAAGAATGTTGGAGAAAACTTGGAGCTTGTATCTGTTGTGGGAGCCGTGATCATTGGATTCCCGACAGCCCGTTGCTCAATGATCAAGCCGGTGAGGGGAAACGCCCGGTAACGAAGAATGCACGCCTCCAAGCTATTTAGGAGACATAACAAGATGAAGGCAGACTAGTGGAAGGTACACTGCAAGTTTGTTCCAAGTCTACATATGTCTTGTTTGATACTGGTGCATCGCACTCATTTATTTCCAAGAAGTTTGCTGACCCGCTACCTATGGAATCGGAGTTGATAAAATTAGTTATTTCGACTCCTCTTGGAAAGGAGGCCGATCTTGCTCACCATTACCAAAATTGTGAAGTCTTGGTTAAAGGAAGAAATTTACCCATTGACCTAATATGCCTAGACATGAAGGACTATGATATCATATTAGGAGGTTATTGGTTATCCAAGTACCAGGCAACTGTTGATTGCCGTAACAGCAAGGTTACTTTCAAGGAATTCCCGGAACTAGTCTATACTAGCCCTAAGAGTCGGAGCAAGCCACCTCTTATTTCGGCTCTCCGAGCTAGCAAGCTAATAAGGAAAGGATGTGTATCTTTCCTTACTTTTGTCACCATTAAAGAAACTAAGGCAACTAAGCTAGGAGACATTCCAGTTGTGCAAGAATTTTCGGACGTGTTTCCGGAAGATTTGCCTGGATTACCCCCACAAAGAGAAGTGGCCTTCACCATCGACTTGGTCCCTGGTGCTGGTCCAATTTCTGAGGCACCATATAGGATGTCCTCTGCTGAACTCAAGGAGTTAAAAGAACAATTGATGGAGCTTCTTAAGAAAGGATTTATTAGGCCGAGTACTTCCCCATGGGGAGCACATGTATTATTTGTAAAGAAAAAGGATGGATCCATGAGGTTATGCATCGACTATCGACAGTTGAATCATCTCACTATCAAGAACAAGTATCCACTACCGAGAATCGAAGAGTTATTTGATCAAATATCTGGATCCAAGTATTTCTCGAAGATCGATCTCAGGTCGGGATATCACCAACTAAGAATCAAAGATGAGGACATTCATAAGACCGCATTCAGGAGCAGGTATGGGCACTATGAATTTGTGGTTATGCCTTTTGGACTAACGAATGCCCCTGTAGCCTTTATGCAGTTGATGAATAGTATATTGAGGCCTCATCTAGATCAATTCATAGTAGTTTTCATTGATGGTATATTGATCTATTCAAAGAACAAGGAAGAGCATGAGAAGCATTTGAGGATTGCATTACAAATATTGAGGACGAATCAGCTATATGTAAAGCTCAGTAAATGCGAATTCTGGCTAGAAGAAGTATCCTTCCTAGGACATGTGATTTCAAAGGACGGTTTATCCGTAGATCCATCAAAGGTTGAAGCTGTAAAGAATTGGGAAATACCGACCAATGCTAGCGAGATCCGTAGTTTCTTGGGTCTTGCGGGCTATTACCGGCGATTCATGAAGGATTTCTCCAAGATCGCCGTACCACTCACTAGGCTGACTCGCAAGGAGATCCTTTATGAGTGGAGCGAAGAATGTAAAAGAAGCTTCCAAGCCCTCAAGAATCACCTAACTACTGCCCCAGTTTTAGCTTTACCAATTGAAGGTGAGAAATTCGAGGTATACACTGATACATCTGGCATTGGCCTCGAATGTGTCTTAATGCAACAAGGGAGAGTCATAGCTTACTCATCTCGACAGCTAAAGAAGCATGAAGAGAACTACCCAGTACATGATCTAGAATTGGCTGCGGTAGTGTTTGCATTGAAGATCTGGAGATATTACTTATACGGAGTACAATTCACTGTATACTCCGATCACAAGAGTCTCAAGTATCTCTTTTCTCAAAAGGAATTGAATATGAGACAGAGACGTTGGCTGGAATATCTCAAGGACTTTGACTTCACAATACAATATCATCCTGGAAAGGGTAATCCTGTAGCTGATGCCCTCAGTCACAAACCAAGAGTAATATTAGCCAATTGTATGAGTCAGGAGTGGAAGTTGCTAGAACAGTTCACTAGTCTTAATATAAGCATGGACAAGGAGAGTAGGAGTGTCACACTATCCCATATGAGCATACAACCAGATCTACTCTCAGAGATACAAGGACTGCAAGATAATGACCCGGTATTAGTGGAAATCAAGGGCAAGATAGAAGAGCAATCTGATTTCAAATTAGCATCAGATGGAAGGTTGTTATTCAGAGATAGAAATTGCATCCCAGATTGTCCCGAGCTAAAGAAGAAGATCTTAGATGAAGCTAACAGATCAAGGTACACGATTCACCCAGGATCTACCAAAATGTACCAAGATTTAAAAAGGACATTTTGGTGGCCCAATATGAAAAGAGAAATAGCGGACTTCGTGTCTCGATGTCTCACTTGCCAACAGGTCAAGGCAGAACACCAAAAGCATGCCGGTAAGCTACAACCTCTTTATATTCCTAAGTGGAAGTGGGAGGATATCAGTATGGACTTCATTATGGGACTATCTAAATCTAGAGGAGGACATGATGGAATTTAGGTCATCATCGACCGTTTGACTAAGTCGGCACCTTTCTTGCCAATCAAGAGCCGATAGTCAATTGACATCCTTGTTGCATTATACATTAAGGAGATAGTCAGGTTACATGGAGTATCTGTCTCGATCGTGTCTGACTGAGACCCTCATTTTACTTCTCACTTTTGGAAGGGTCTACAACATTCGTTGGGGATGAGACTTAACTTTAGTACAGCTTTTCATCCTCAAACAGATGGTCAGACCGAGAGAACGAATCAGGTGGTAGAAGATATGCTCAGAGCTTGCATCATCGATTTTGGTGGAAACTGGCATGATCACTTGCCATTAGTCGAGTTTGCATACAACAACAGCTACCAGGCAAGTATACAGATGGCACCTTTCGAAGCCTTATACAGAAGGAATTGTCGATCACCCTTGTGCTGGGATGAAGTTGGTGAGAAATGACTATTAGGCCCAGACATGGTAAGGGATACCACTGAAAAGATTTAGATGATTAAAGAGAGACTGCAAGTAGCTCATTCTAGACAGAAGGCTTATACTGATACAAGAAGAAGAGATATCGAATTTCAAGTCGGAGATCACGTATTTCTCAAAATATCACCCGGACGTGGAATAAGGAGATTTGGTGTTAAGGGCAAGCATACACCAAGGTTTATCGGACCTTTTGAGGTATTAGAAAGAGTTGGCAAGGTTGCTTACCGCATCGCTTTGCCTCCTCAATTGTCCGATGTCCATAATGTATTCCATATATCCATGCTGAAGAAGTATGTGCACGATCTGTCACATATCATCGATCAGGGAGACCTGGTGATTCAAAAGGATCTCACATATGAACAAAAGCCTATGAAGATCCTCGATCGTGAAGTTCATATACTAAGAAATAAGATAATTCCCATGCTAAAGGTGCAATGGAGTAAAGGCTCAGAGCATGAAGCCACATGGGAGATCGAGGAGTCTATGAAGAAGCGATTCTCAGATTTATTCTAAAGAGGTATGAGTCCTACACTCTCCGTAAATATGAGCGATTGAATTTGGTGACCAAATTCTTTTTAAGTGGGGGAGGGTGTAGCAACCCTGATAAATTAAAAGAATAAAATCTTAAATATAATAAAAGATTTAAAACCAATGATAAAAAGTTCAACTCATATACACTTAAAACATATAACAAAAAGGGCCAAGATAAATAACACCTCCGTTAAAGTCATCATTTAATTGAAGACTGTTCACGTAGGCGCTAATTTAAGAAATGACACCCCATTGACATGCGTCATATAGAGAATTGAACACTGTGTATAGAGGCGTCATTTTTAAATAACGCCCCAACCTTAGGCGTCATTTACAAACAGAACCGTTGGTGTTTGGTTCGAATAGGGATGTTATCCGGGGTAAGTTTTGATTAAGAAAGGGATTGATACGTGTATATTTAAGTTTACTAAGGATTCTACCAAGGAAATTTTAGTTCTAATCGAACTCCTAAAAACCCCTTTAGGATTCCTTCTCTATAAATACTAAACCCCTCCATCGAGCCAACCCACTGGCTCTTTTTCTTCAACGACGTCATGCTGCTCTCTTGAAGAGTGTTCTTCGTTGGCTGTACGTGGGGTAGAGAATTCTATTCTCTTCCACTGCTTCCCTACTTCTTCAAGTTGCTGCTACTGCGTTGCTCTTGTTCTCTTCATCCTATCGTGGAGAACGTGAAGAACGTGGAAGGTTCTTCATTTTCTTCCTTTTCTCCTGCTACCGCTACCGTGAAGAGGGACCTCTGTTCCTTTCTTTTAAAGGGAGGAAGTCATCTTCTGCTATCATAACTGCTACTGATGTTTTTCTTCGACTGTTGAAGCTAGAAGAACAAGCTTCATATTGAAGGAAAACAAGCTTCATCCTCTTCTTCCTTCTACCCAGTTACTCTGTTGAAAATAGAGTATCGTTTGTGGCTATTTTTTTCACGTTACCATCAACCAAATCACCACAAGGTAGGTTTTCTCAAGTTCTATGCAAAATCATGTTAAGTCTCTGCATGCATATAGGTTGATAGTGATCAGTAGAAAGGTTTACCGATATCAGATCTTTGATTTCTGCATTTATAGTAAATAGCGACCCAAGCTAGGGCGCTATTTTATTTAACTACCGTGTAAACAGTCGTCAATTGGCTGGATAATTAATAATTATGTAATGTTCAAAATTTAATAAATATGAACCCTTACATGTAAACTAATGGATGATCATGTCCATAAATTCCTGCTATTTTTCTATATCTGTACATGTCTCTAGTTTCTTGATACTCAAAAAAAATCATGTGTCTATGATTGTACCTGTCCGGTGCAAATCGTATGACAAAGAATTAGCGACCCGGATTAGGTCGTCATTTGAATGAACGCCCCTATACTTGGGCGCTAATTTAGTGATAAACTGTGAATTATAAAAATATTTATAATACTCCTGGATATTGAAATGACGACATACACCCTACCCTTTAATTTGATATATGACGCCCTTGACTAGGGCGCTGTTTACAGAATTGAAGCCTTCATGAAAGGCATCATTTTTATAATAATCAAAATTTGAAAATGTTTACATATATTAATATTTACATAATCTGGATGTAACGACGGAGTGAACAGTCATCATTTACTGAACCGACGACCCTGACAAGGGCGCCAATTAAGAAAATGAAGACTTAAGCTCAAGCGTCAATTTACTGATCTTCTGATTTCCTGATTTTCATGATTTTCTATAACCTTTGACCATGGGTTGTGTACACTGACACTATATTCCATTCTGTGAATATAGCCCCACGTTTCATGATGTTTTATCGATTACCCACTATTTCTCGGTGATAGATGAACCCTCTATGGGACATTCCGTTCCTTTGGACCGGTGACTTTATCATAGAGACCTCCATAAGACTTCGCTAGCCTTGGATTCCCTCAATGCAGCCGAACAGGTTGTACCATCAAAACCCATGACACTACTTGATTTCTATGTCACTCTAAATAAACATGGTACAATGGCCCTCATGATATGCTATTTTGATGTCATGAGAATACTCTTTAATGGAATGGGAAACCATGCCATTAATACTGCTTAAGAATGATGTGCCATACTTATGGACACTAATTCTATCTACCTTATCATGTACAAGAACGAGCGACCATCTCTATATGAGCCCTTATTCTTATTGTCTTGGCACCCAAGTTAGGGAGTCGATTCCACCTAGTTTTGATACGAATCGTGGTTATACCGTTATTATCGTCCCTACATGTTCAATCCTTGTGATTCTATTCCGCACGATCTACATTAAAGTTCATACCAGTTTGAATCCTTAGAATTCTATATTGGCTATAACTATAGTGGATGTCAAAAATACATGATCAATGTCTGCGCTTATAGGGCCCGATCTGGTCCTAGGAGGAGCACCCAAAAGTACTAGTGCCCATGAGAGTTGTAATGATCATGGTATGACATTGTACCGAAGTGCATGACTAGCTTGATAGACATTCCCCAAATCTCGTACTTGACATGACATGACATGACTTGCGTGACCCGGAAAGGGTATTTATTGTACTTGCTTGAAACATGATAGCCAATTCTTGCCATGACATGATCACTTGACATGATAGATATACGTGCTTGATTATCTTGCTATCTTAACATGAGTTCTTGAAGGACTTACTAGTTCACTCACTATTCTCTTGTTATACATACTCTATTGTCGTTTTCCACGAGCATGCATAGCTTATTACATTTCATGTAAAATGTAATCTACTTAAAGCAAGCTAGCTCTTGAGATATAATCCCTACTGAGCGTTCGCTCACATAGTGTTTTTCCCTTATTTTTTTCAGGTAAGTCCGAGGACGAAACTCTTTCGGATGGGGAAAGTCAAGAGTGAAGAGGCTAGAGCTACAACCATATGTCAAAGCGTCGTCTAGTCTTGTCTTTCCATTTTCTTGAGTCATTCCTTGTACTTTTCCTTTTAATGAGTCTTAGCACTTCCATTAAGTGAATTGTAATAGAAGTACTTTAAAGGTTTTGATGAAATAAAGGATTGGGTTATTTTACTCTTGTGCGCTCTATCTTTGTGTGGAATACACTAACGCTCTGATTGACATGATTGATATAAACTCGTCACGCATCTCCGGGTTCCTTCCGCGCTCGGGGCGTGACAGCTACACTTCATAAAACTAATATGGGTTGTGTTTTCTTATCATTGGCTATGTTTTGTAGGTCAACAGAAGATTTAGCACGAGGCCCATCCCCTCTGGCCGGCTGGAAGGGGTGGAGGAATAAGTTCCACAGTTCGGGATCTGGAGGTGCTACACGATCTATCTCTGTCCGTCTGAAAGGATAAGCGGTCTTCCCCTGGCCATCCAGTTCCTTCTAGCGGCCTATTACTGACCTTTTTATATGCCAGCCAGGTCTTCTTCCCGCGTTCCTCTTCAGCGCTGAGCGGCCTATCGTCTGGCCATCTACATCCTTAAGCGGTCTCCAGAGGACCGTGTTCACCCTGTTCCAGTGCTGCATCATTAGCGAGTGCTTCATCCGTCTCCCTTTTTCCAAGGTACGTGGTGCCCTCTCCTTGCACTTAGTGTCTTGGTGGCGATCATGATTTGTTTACACCCTTTACCCCTTTACCGTTATTTTTCATTCCATATCTTGGTGTGCAAAGAAGAAAAAGGAGTGAAAGACAAAAGAAAAAAATATCTACATCCCTTTTTTGGCGATCACGGTGGGACACCTACTGCCCATCGTGCTTCTGATTTTGTTGATCTTCTTTTTGTGTGTGGTTGGATTAGTTATTAGTCCACTTGGGTTTGCCATTCCGATTATTGTTGTTCGCTGTTCTCGGGGTTGGTAGCGGTCTTCTAAAAGGCAGTTCACATCATCAGGCAGTCAGTCGAAAGACCGTCCATTGCTGCCTCAGGTACGTTTCTGCTATTTCTTTTTCTGTGGACTTGCTACCCGTACACGGTCCCATCAGGGCCGTCTCACAGGTTGCACGATCGTTTGCTAGACCGCCCTGGTCATTTAGGTACGTTGTCGTTTCTATAGCTTCTGCTTATTTCAGTTTTTGTGTTTTCCATTTTACTGCTCCCTGTTATTTAGCGATCCTGTCCAGGGCCGTCTATACTCCCTGCGCGGTCTCCCATTAGATCGTTTCATGTGCTACAGTGCACCCGATATTCATAGTTGTGTGTTATTTCATATCATTCTACACTTGTTTTGGGTGCCTCTCATTCCCCCCTGATTCTCATTCATCTTTGCATTGTTATTGTCATATTTGCCATTGATTGATCAGTGTTTGCTAGTCTTAGGTTAGAATTTGCATGCACTCCGATGTGCATAGGTTCATACACTTTTATCATACTAGTTGCATTCCTACTTTGGTAGGGGATCCTCTCGTCTCCATATTCCTTGGAGTCGACTAGGTGACCTTACCCGGGACCTCCGTAAGCCCCCGTGAGCCGTGGATTCCCACACGGACTCCGGGCAAGATGTACCTTACCACCCTGAGTCTAGGCTGCATCTGTGAGAGAAAGTAAGCTTAGAGTCAACCAAGTCCCCATTCCACCCCTACTAGGAACCTTATCGTTGAGAGAACCTCATTTAAATTCCATTCACTAAGATTCTTAAAGGGGAAACATATAAAAAAAATTGCGCATCATTTCAACTTGGTTGATAACTGGTTGCCTCTTCTCTCCTCTTTGTTTGTTAGCTATCTCCATTTGGGAGCTTGTTAGGTGTTGTTTTCTCTTGTTTTCAAGGCATTCATTGCATGTGGAGTTGCTTCACACCCATAGGATCATCTCCTAAGGGAAATTCCCATTTCATTTCCTACTTCAATCCCTTGTTCGATTCCCCTTCCACCATGTCTTTCCACAATTTCTCTCATTCTCGCGAGGACTCCCTTCCTCAGGGACTTTTGGAGGACTCATCTAGGGTCACCATTGTGCAGGGGAGAGAGGGGTCCGCCCCTCCTCTTCCGACTATTTTTGTTGAGGGTAGTCAACCCTCCAATTCTGATTCCTCGACTCATAATTCGGCCAACCATGTTCTCCACATGATGGCCCAGCTGGATCCCACCCAGCTCCACATCTTCAGTTCCTCCTCAGGGCGGGCTTGCTGCCGCCACTTCTGTATCTTTGGTTAGTGGGTTGGGGGCCTCGTCTGCTGCTCCCATTAATCTTACCCCTGTCCAATCCAGGGTCCTCCGCTTCACCAATGCAGAGGTGGGTCAAGCTTCTAGCTCAGCCCATCAGATGCTTGATAAGAGGAAGACCACGCTTTTGTCATCTCATTATGCTGATCCTTATGGAACCATCCCTCCAGCGCCGCAGGCCCTTGTAGGCACGGCCGACCTCTTACGTTCTCAAGTTGGGGCTGCCCAACTGGCTCACGCGGATGTGGGCTCATCCTTTGCACACTATCCCTCTTATGGGATTCCTCCTCCATCTGTCCATCCTTCGGCCCCTTACACCGGTCTACCCTTCCAGTCTTGCCTCCTCCATCCCGGGAACGGGAACTTCTTGACAAGTGGGCTGCCATGCAACAGCAGCTTGACCTCCTTCATAAACGGGTCGGCCCACAATCCCTTACTGATATCCCTGTTCCTAATTTTCGTGATATCCGCTTCCCTCCTCAGTCGGAGCTCCCACTTACTGGAAGTACGATGGGAATGGCAACCCCTTCATTCATATCAGGGAGTTCTTATACGAGTTGGCACAGTTTCAACATGACGACCGCCTCATGGCGTATCTTTTTCGCCGCTCGTTGGACGGGGTAGCATTGGAGTGGTTCTACACTCTGCCACTAGAAGAGGCGGAAAGTTTTAAAAGTGTTAAAGAGAAATTTATACTGAGATTCCAAGACCGGGTGGGCCCGGAGTATTCTTTCATTGATCTAGTGACTGAGAAGATGAAAACTGATGAAGATTTTGCAACCTCCTAGATATGGCCTAGCGTGTCTCCATGGGGAGAAAACCCAGAAACTGACCTTCCAAGAGGCATGGTAAGAAATGAACAATCCTGCCTGACATAGTTGCAGCAAAGAGGACTGTCCAGGACACCATCAAGGTCTGGTTAAGATATTTGTCAGCCTTAGACTTCAAGAAACCGATATCTAGGATCATACTTTTCTTGTCTCTGACACACTTAATGCCTACTAAGATATCTCGTTATGTTGATGCCATGGATTCTTGGAAAAAATACTCATTTGCATACCTTAAACTGATGACCTTGCTCCTCAACTAGTTGCAAAATGCTTATCAAAGCTTAGAAGGGGGTTCTGCTGTGGTTCATAATGATAGTTTTGCCATGAATAATAATGACCATTCAGCATTGATCGTCAGTCTGGCTTCCCCACCGTTTGCATCAATGGGTTTGCCCTGTGTCTCACCAAGTTTGTTTTGAAGTTTTGAGTTGCATGCAGTATGAGATCGTTCCCCCATTTTCAGATTGTTGAGCGGGTAGACTTTAACATGGAGTTATAGGCTTTGTAAAACTCAATCATTTCACTTCATATGTTTAAGAAAAATTGAAGGGGGGGGGACCATGTATTCCTAAAGGTGTCTCTCCCATGAGAGTCATGCGATTCGGGAAGAAGGGCAAGCTTGGTCCTAGATATATCGGGCCTTTCGAGATTTTGCAAAAGGATGGCAAGGTGGCTTATCGACTTGCACTTCTACCTTCTCTGTCGCATGTGCATCCGATCTTTCATGTCTCTATGCCCAAGAAGTATGTCCCGGATACCCCACATGTTATAGGGTGCAAGCCCTTGGAGGTTCAAGCGGATCTATCTTATGTGGAGCAGCTCAGCGAGATCATAGACTGGAAAGAACATGTATTGAAGAATAAAACCATCTGGCTGGTGAAGGTTTTATGGAGAAATTTCTGAAGTCAATTTTGAGGATGAAATTTATTTTAAGGGGGAGAGGATGTTATGACCACCAATTTGGGCACAGGCCCAAATAAAAATAATTTGGGCCCATGAACTCAATAAGCTAGAAATCTAGATAGATTATCGAAGGATCCTAAGGAAATTCGTAACTTAATATAGGGAGGTCAGAATTAGGTGAAACTAAAACCCATGCAACGACCATTGGGTAAGAAACAACTTTGATGAAGAGTATAACTTCTGAAAAATGGGTCTAATAGTGGTTAAGAGGGATTTGGCAATAATGGGTCAAACTATTTATAGAAAAATGGTCACCCATTGAAATAAGGATATCTTGGACCACAGTTCACCAAATGAGATGAAACTCGGCCCATTAGAAAGATTGGGCCCTCAACCCAAACTCTTATTTTGAGGTGGAAACCCAATTCACATCAGAACCCAAGGTTCTGAACCTTTTGTTGCCAGCTGTCACGAAGAGGTGCGACAGTTGGGTGAATTCATACGTAATTAATAGGAAATTCATAACTTCATCTTTTATTAATGAAATGACCTGAAACTAAAGCCATAATTTTGAATGGGATGTTGGCTACAACTTATCTGTTGAGGTTGAGGCCAAATAATACCTGGATACTAGAGTTATACCCGAATTACCTCGGGCTACCGAAAGGTCACGACTAGATCGAGGGAAAGTAAATGTTAATCTTGCGAAAATCATAACTCGTGATAAAGAAAAGGAAATTATATGAAACCATAACCCAGAGTTAGATCAAGAAGTCCTCTTAATTTCATATGAAGACATCCCAACCTAATTCTCAACTGAAGAGTGCGCCCACATGCATCTATGACCAGGTAGATGAAGGTGTTCAAATCGAAGAGGGGCTTAGCATAACTCCTCCATAAACCAACGACCTTGGGAGCAGGTTGGAGCCTTGTGGGTCATGGGTAGAACCTTGGGAGGCTTGAAAACTATAAAAGGAGGTGGGTTTCAAAGATGGTAAGCCTTTATCAACACCTATGTTTCAATTATCTACCATCTACGATTCCTCTTGAGTAAGAAAGAGAGGTGAGGGACCTTGGCCCTGCGTAGGAAGGCGAACCTGTGGTCTTGGGTGGATCTGGGGTGTGGATATCATCTATGGATCGTCGGTTTAACATTTCAAAGGTAGGCACCTAACCTCAAATTTTAGGAGTCAATAATGCATTAGAATGATTTCAAATTATTTTCTATACTTTTAAAAGGGACTAAGGGTATGTGGGATCGACCACCATGTTCAATTTCAAGTTAGGTACTTTTCGTGAGTTTCTTTTGAGTCTCTATTGAACTCCCTGGGAAGGTTAGAGCAGTCCTTGAACAGGTTAGTATAAGGTCAAGGTGATGTGACACCACCTTGGGGTGATAGTCACACGATCGAATGCCCTTGGACTTACAATTGCAAGCAAGTATCTTTGAGCGGCGGACTTACTCTAGCGAACTCACTCGCGTGGCGCACACTAGTGCCCGTAGGCGACTCGGTGATGATGGAGAGGGTCCGAGGCAGGACCTTGATGCTCCAATGGTTGGCTAGCTTGGGGAGAACCCCAAATGGGCCAGGGATGCCCAACTCACGGGCGGCCAGCACACCAATGGTGTGGGATGTAGGGGATCACTCACAACTCGCCCGCATTGATCACTCACATCAATGGCAATTATGGGCCGAGCTCTCACTCTCCGTCCAACGAAGCAATAACGATAATACTATGCTAAGCAAGGAATTTAAACCAACCAAGAGGGGGAACGAGGCTCACCTGGTCGGCGTGAAGACGCCGACCCCGGCCGGAGACGGGGGCGAGCGGGGAGGCGAGGGTATGCACCCGCACGCCGCGTCGATGAAGCTTCAAACCTAAAATTTCAGATTACATGCACTACGCCCCATGCAAGGGGGGGGATTTTGGGGATGGGAAGCCAATGACTACACCCAAACACTACCTCCCCACAAAGAGGGGCCTTCAGCCGGCCAGGCAAGAGGGGAAAAATCAAGATAGAAGCAAAGACAGGGAGCCAATGCCGATTCTGACCACTCTCTGCGCTTCTGGACAAAAAGTTGGTTATCTTGGCGCTGCGGCCACTCCAAATTTTTGTTGATGACGAAACCAGTTGGAATTTCTTCGTAGCTGGATCGGGATGACGCCTGCATTTTGTTGATTTCTCTGGTCACAGGTGCTGGTAAGGGCAGAAGCTCGAATAGGGTGGCAGGTCTTCAGTTCAGACTGCTTCAGGTTCACAACAGCAGGAAGAAGAGATTGCCAGAAGCGCTCCAGAGCTCAAGATCAGACACCGCCAGAGTCGTTGGAACCTTCGGTGAGTTCTCTTCAAAGTGAGACCAACGGGGATGCCAAACGTTGTCGAAGTAGACTAGTAGAGCTCGAACAATGAGGGGCGGTCGGAGCAGACTGTTAGGAAGTAGAACCGCTCACCCGGAGGAAGAAAATGAGAACTCTTGATTCTGGGTGCAAAACAGAGCTCCGCTTCTTGATTCTAGAAGTAGACTTGTCGAAGAAGCTCCCGGCCAAGCCTCGCCTCCAGATCTTCAAGAGAGTGGTCGTGGTAGCTTCAGGAGTTAGCTTTAGGTTGCTCTTCAGGGAGGAAGTGCGTAGTCGGGGAAGAACGGCTCCCCCGGGCGACCACGAGCTCAGAAAGGGATGAGACCACCGCCATTACGAAGAGGACATGAAGAAGCTTCCAACGGTACCTCTTGGTCCTCCAGGGATGCTGGGATGAAGTCGGGGCTGGCTCTGCAAGCTGCTGGTACTCTACTACCTGCGACCCGAGAATTGCAGGTGGTGAAAGGTGGTGGGGGAATGGGGTAGAAGGGATAGGAAATGGGGTGGATGGGTATGGGGGCAACCCCTGGCTGTGAGGGGGTCTGGGAGGGGGTGTTCCAAGGGGTGGATGAGGGAGAATGGGGTCTGGAAGGTGGTGTTTGCAGTGGGTGAGAGAGAGCTACGAATTTGGGATGGGTGGGGGAGAGGGAAGGAGAGTTCACTCTCCAAGGTTTGAAAATTGACTAATGGGGAGGTTAATGGGGCTTTGGGGATGGGAATGGTTGTGTTGGCGAAGGGAAGGGGTGCTTGGGGAGTGGGGAATTCTCCCTTGGGAGATGAGAGGGTGCTTAGGGAAGGGGATTGGGTAGTTGGTTGGGTGGTGGAGTATGGATTGGTGGATGGTCTCTTGGGACTAGGGGTGGAGTAATGAGGGTTGGGGTAGTTGGGAGGATGAGTAATGAGGGGAGAGGAAGGGTTGATGATGTGGAGGAGAGAGAGGGAGGGGAGGAGAGAGAAAGGGGGCGCCCCCTCCTCTTGGAGAGAGAGAGAAAGAGAGAGGGGAATCCACCCCTTAGAGAGAGAGAGAGATTTGGAGAATCCACTCCAATAAGACACTAAAACTCACTTGATTTAAATTGATCATAAAAGGTTGTTACATATGAGAGGAGTGGGGGCCTATTTATAGACTCCATACTTTTCATATGACCATAGTGACCCTGACAAACTAACTAATGACCAAAGCAGTCCAAGGGAGGGGCGCCCCTGGGCCAAGCTCATTAGTTTGGCCCATTAGCCTATCAAACCAACCATATGACAACTAACTTAGGAAAATGACTCACTAACCTAGGTACATGACTCAAATAAAGGGAAAATTACATAGTTTATGACTCAAAGAAAATATGAAAATTACATGACTAGACTCAGAAACACATGACTAACACAATGGCGCTTGCCGACGAACAATCCGAGTCCATAAAAATGTGGAGGGGCAAGGGATGCCCCCATCATACCCCCGGGGTGGGGAACACTCGACCCCGTCGAGTATGCGTCCACCGGGGAAGTAGTACACCAAAATGTAGCTCCGGGTGAACCATGATCTCCAAACTCAACCCGCGTCCATAGCCGGGGAATGGCGCTTCAGCTTTTCAAAGTGGCTCGGACACACCCTCAAGCTGGCTATGAGGTCTTGCTTCCCTAGTATTGTCGCCGTGTGCTCACGTCGGGCTCTCAGGATAATTTTTGGTGGCACTCCGAGGGTGTCTCTCGCAAGGATAGGTGTAAGCTCAAGGCACTCACTAGGATCCACTATGGTGCCCTTAGAGGGTGCCGGATCCGCCACGTGAGAAATGGGGTGAATCCCAAAACACATAGGTAAGTCCAACCCGCAAGCCGGGTTGCCAAAGCCCCTCGAAACTTGGCAAGGTCCAAGTCCTCGTGCCCTCAAATTAGAGGTGACCCTAGGGTAGAGCCACTCCAAAGTCGTCATCACCAAGTTGCCAACTTGGAATTCCAAGTGGCGCTCATGAGTTTTTGCCCGCTTCTTGTGAATCTCACCACTTGTTGCTTGACACTTGCTTGGATGCATATGCCATGCACTATGATGCGGTGTGAGTGGACAATGTGTGGTATGCAAAGGTGGTCCAGGACAACAACATATAGACCTATCGTGCATTGATGTTATGAAGACTTTGAATGATTTGGGAGGACCGGGGCATCCATAAATGTCCCTCTCATGCGTAGGTATGATAAGTGCCGGAGGACCCAGACATCCATGAATACTCCTAATATGCTTAAGACTCATGATGAATGAAGGTGGGCCATTACATCCGTATATGGACCACTCATGCTTCCTACTTGACATGTGGGTGATATGAATGAATGGACCCGAATTATGAATCATGTCAAGTGGTGCGGTATGCCTAGGCACATGCATTCCTATCCTAGAGATGACTTCCATGTGCATGGGTGTGGGATGGCCCTTGAGCTTCCACTCGTATGAATCAAAGGGATCTAAGAAGGGGGACATCATGGAGAGGGGCAATTTATCAATCCCAAGGTGTATGTTGCCTAAGGTCAAGGCTCCCATGGTGTAACCCGATTCTAGGAAGGGAGGGGTTTGGCCCAACATGGTGGGTGGGGGTAGGGCAAGGTGAGTGGTGAGTAAGGTGGGTGGGTCACATGGGGAACTAGACTCCCATAGGAAGGGATCAAAGGGATCATGATAAGGGTTACCTAGAGAGAGATACTCCATGTCCTCAAGGTCCTCACAAGGTGGTGAATCATCCTCTTCTAGTGAAATGGTTGGGCCGGTGTATGGGGTGGGTTGGTTGGTCAAGGTTCTAGGAATCACAATGGTAGGGGAGTGGACCGGGATGGGCTCTTCCACCATGGGGAGGAGGAAAAGGAGGTCGCTAGTGTAGCAACCAATAGTACAAACTGAGGTGATAGACCCGGTACATGTGTGGATGAGGTCAAGGCTCTTGGGTCGGTCCTCCCCTAGAGTCAACAAACAAGTCAAGTCTAATTGCCACTCCAGACCCTTGAGGAGATCATCCCAACCCTCTACCTCATAGTAGGATTGGATCGTGGTGTGAAAGGAGGGGAAGGCCACAATTTGGGATTGATGTCCCATGGGTGAGAGGTGTGGGGGTGAACTAGGGACGGGGGGGCCTTGCGTGAGCCATTGGAGTATGGACTCATTCACAGTGAAGGTGTGTGGCTCTTGAGGATCCGGACTAGGGGAGGTGGGTGGAAGTGGAGATTCTTGGATTTCCTTTATGGTGGGTTGTGGATCCAGACTAGCATCTATTTCCGTGTGGGTGGGTGTGTGGGACTCAACTTCTAATGATAATGGGGTGGGTAGGTCTAATGCGAGGGAATTGGTGATAGTCGATGTGGGGTGCACCCGAGGTGGTGAAAAAGTATGGGCTTGGGTTGGGATTGGTAAGGGAAGTAGTGGAGGTCTAGGTTGGGGTTGGGTTGGGGTATGAAGTGGAAGATGGGTGGGTTGAGGGGGTTTAGGAAGATTGTCCTTGTGAGGAGTGTCCTTGTTGGGGGACGATGGAGGGGTAATGGTGGCCGGGGTGGGAGAGGTTTCAACCACTAGGGGTATGGGAAGATGCTTCCTCGTGGGGCATTGTCCGGCGATGTGCCCCAATTGGTGGCACCTATAACATTCCGGCTCGCACTTACCCGAGGTTATTTCACTCACTTCTATCTCCATAGGACCTTTTCCTTTTTGAGAAGGGGTAAGGTGAGGGGTGGAGGTGGAGGTGGGGGCCAAAGGGCCTTGAGTAAGGTGGGTTGTGGAATTGGGTTTTGGTTGCATTGTGGGGAATTGGGGAATTTGAGTCTTGGGTTGGCCGGGTGGGGATGGTGGAGTTGAAGTGCTCCTTGGGCTTTGGTGATCTGAGTAGGAAGGGGACACATATCTAGCCCTAAGTTGTTCCTTCATGTTTCCCCAAGTGGTGATGGGATCTTCCCTTCTAATTATCCTTAGCTCGACAATTTGTAGCCAATAGGTTTGAGCCCGTTTGGTAAGTTGTGATTTAGCACATCGGACTTTCTCATCCTTGGACATGGGATACCAAGTGAAGTAATGGGCCATTGAGATTTCCCAATCTAAATAGTCAATAGGATGAGTTCCATCAAAGATGGGAGGTGGGGGAGGAGCCCTACTATCATCCGCCCTTGGGGCGGGCCCATTTTCTCCTAGTTGGTTGAGTCGACCCGATAGGTTATCAAGCCGCTCATTGGCATAGGTCAATGGCTTCATGAGGTAGTTGACATGGCCAGGGAGGTCATGTGTGTTAGTGGTAGGCATCCCTTGGGGGTTTGGACTCATGGAGAGGGCCGATGGGTAAGGTCGGTAAGAGGTGGCCATTCTAGTGGACAAAAGAGATGCAACCGAGGACTCTAAATTCATAAACATGCCCTAGGACCAACTTGATAGAGACAAGTTGTGAACTTGCTCTGATACCACTTGATGTGACACCACCTTGGGGTGATAGTCACAAGACCGAATGCCCTTGGACTTACAATTGCAAGCAAGTATCTTTGAGCGGCGGACTTACTCTAGCGAACTCACTCGCGTGGCGTACACTAGTGCCCGTAGGCGACTCGGCGATGATGGAGAGGGTCCGAGGCGGGACCTTGATGCTCCAATGGTTGGCTAGCATGGGGAGAACCCCAAATGGGCCAGGGATGCCCAACTCACTGGCGGCCAGCACACCAGGTGTGGGATGTAGGGGATCACTCACAACTCGCCCGCGGTGATCACTCACATCAATGGCAATTATGGGCCGAGCTCTCACTCTCCATCCGACGAAGCAATAACGATAATACTATGCTAAGAAAAGAATTTAAACCAACCAAGAGGGGGAACGAGGCTCACCTGGTCGGCGTGAAGACGCCGACCCCGGCCGGAGACGGGGGCGAGCGGGGAGGCGAGGGTATGCACCCGCACGCCGCGTCGATGAAGCTTCAAACCTAAAATTTCAGATTACATGCACTACGCCCCATGCAAGGGGGGGGATCTTGGGGATGGGAAGCCAATGACTACACCCAAACACTACCTCCCCACAGAGAGGGGCCTTCAGCCGGCCAAGCAAGAGGGGAAAAATCAAGCTAGAAGCAAAGACAGGGAGCCAATGCCGATTCTGACCACTCTCTGTGCTTCTGGACAAAAAGTTGGTTATCTTGGCGCTGCGGCCACTCCAAATTTTTGTTGATGACGAAACCAGTTGGAATTTCTTCGTAGCTGGATCGGGATGACGCCTGCATTTTGTTGATTTCTCTGGTCACAGGTGCTGGTAAGGGCAGAAGCTCGAATAGGGTGGCAGGTCTTCAGTTCAGACTGCTTCAGGTTCACAACAGCAGGAAGAAGAGGTTGCCACAAGCGCTCCAGAGTTCAGAATCAGACACCGTCAAAGTCATTGGAACCGTCGGTGAGTCCTCTTCGAAGCGAGACCAACGGGGATGCCAAACGTTGTCAGAGTAGACCATTAAATCTCAAACAATGAGGGGGGGTCGGAGTAGACTGTCAGGAAGCAGAACAGCACACCCAGAGGAAGAAAATGAGAACTCTTGATTCCGGGCGCAAAACAGAGCTCCGCTTCTTGATTCTGGAAGTAGACTTGTCGAAGAAGCTCCCGGCCAAGCCTCGCCTCTAGATCTTCAAGAGAGTGGTCGTGGTAGCTTCAGGAGTCAGCTTCAGGTTGCTCTTGAGGTAGGAAGTGCACAGTTAGGGAAGAACGGCTCCCCCGGGCAACCACGAGCTCAGAAAGGGATGAGATTACCGCCCTTGCGAAGAGGACGGAGAGACGCTTCCAACGGCACCTCTTGGGCCTCCAAGGACACTGGGATGAAGTCGAGGCCGGCTCTGTAAGCTGCTGGTACTCTACTACCTGCGACCTGAGAATTGCAGGTGGTGAAAGGTGGTGGGGGAATGGGGTAGAAGGGATGGAAAATGGGGTGGATAGGTATGGGGGCAACCCCTGGCTGTGAGGGGGTCTGGGAGGGGCTGTTCCAAGGTGTGGATGGGGGAGAATGGGGTCTGGAAGGTGGTGTTTGCAGTGGGTGAGAGAGGAGCTGCGAATTTGGGATGGGTGGGGGAGAGGGAAGGAGAGTTCTCTCTCCAAGGTTTGAAAATTGACTAATGGGGTGGTTAATGGGGCTTTGCGGATGGGAATGGTTGTGTTGGGAAAGATAAGGGGTGCTTGGGGAGTGGGGAATTCTCCCTTGGGAGATGAGAGGGTGCTTAGGGAAGGGGATTGGGTAGTTGGTGGTTGGGTGGTGGAGTATGGATTGGTGGATGGTCTCTTGGGACTAGGGGTGGAGTAATGAGGGTTGGGGTAGTTGGGAGGATGAGTAATGAGGGGAGAGGAAGGGTTGATGATGTAGAGGAGAGAGAGGGAGGGGAGGAGAGAGAAAGGGGGCGCCCCCTCCTCTTGGAGAGAGAGAGAGAGATGAGGGAGAGGAAGAGAGAGGGGAATCCACCCCTTAGAGAGAGAGAGATTTGGAGAATCCACTCCAATAAGACACTAAAACTCACTTGATTTAAATTGATCATAAAAGGTTGTTACATATGAGAGGAGTGGGGGCCTATTTATAGACTCCATACTTTTTATATGACCATAGTGACCCTGACAAACTAACTAATGACCAAAGCAGTTCAAGGGAGGGGCGCCCCTGGGCCAAGCCCATTAGTTGGGCCCATTAGCCTATCAAACCAACCATATGACAACTAACTTAGGAAAATGACTCACTAACCTAGGTACATGACTCAAATAAAGGGAAAATTACATAGTTTATGACTCTAAGAAAATATGAAAATTACATGACTAGACTCAAAAACACATGACTAACACAATGGCGCTTGCCGACGAACAATCCGAGCCCATAAAAATGTGGAGGGGCAAGGGATGCCCCCATCACAAGGCACCTGGGGAAATAGGTCAGTATAAGGTCAATGCACCTGGGGGACATGTCAGTATAAGGTCAATGCACATGTGGAGCAGTCCATAGTAAGGTCGATGCAAATGTGGAACAGTCCATAGTAAGGTCGATGCACATGTGGAACAGTCCATAGTAAGGTCGATGCACATGTGGAACAGTCCATAGTAAGGCCGATGCACATGTGGAGCAGTCCATAGTAAGGTCGATGCACATGTGGGACAATCCATACTAAGGTCGATCACCTGTGGAGCAGTCCATAGTAAGGTCGATGCACATGTATTGCAGGTCCCTAGTAAGGTCGATGCACCTGTGGTTCTGTCCCAATTTTCAAAAACTTAGAGAAAGAGTGGTTTGAAAGGGCATTTAAATTCATAAAAATCTAAAAAATTGGAAAAGGGTAGAAGACCAAGATAGTACATCACTGTAAAAATTTCACGCTCCCAGAATTTCTGTACTTATAGTTATAAGTCATTTTCTATGCATGTGTAGCCTAGAAATAAACCTGCCATTTTTTATGCAGTAACCTGATCATGCTCTATTCCACATCTTGTAAGTTTATGATTGTGATTTGTCCACTTAAACCATTTTGAAGCATGCTTGTTATGATAAAGTATCATACTAATATTTATAAAATGAGTATGAATGTGAATGCGAATACGATGTAAATGTTATGAATGAAAAACAGCAGCATTCCATGAGGTAGGACTTTAGTCCCTTCTGCGAGATGGCGATACGTAACGCCGCGGAAGTAAAAGAACCCAGGGGATAGCGTGACGTAACGCCCTATGCCCTGGTTAAAATTCCTATGATTCGGCCGATTGTTCTATGGGACGGCGATATGTAATGCCATAGAACACTGTGGGCCTCAAAAATCTAGGTGAAATCCGATGACTCGGCCGATTGTTCTATGGGATGGTGATACGTAACGCCACAAGCACGATGTAAGCCTCATGAGTCTAGGGGGGAGTTCACTCTCGGGTCTGTGTAGTACTCTTTCGTTCGTTCGTTTGTGTGTGGGCCTCCTGTGTTTGCGGCAGCTGTTCGGTCCCATGAATCACGAAAATGTGATAATGTGTAATTGCTCATTCACCGTGATTTTTTTGCATGCATGGGTACCTTATATGTTAGCTAAAGAATATGTATTTTCCTCATATGAGTTACCTTAAGCAGATGATAATGAATGGATTATGCTATTATTAACATCTGAATTATGTATATAATTTGGCTATATATATGAGAGTTAACGCCGATTTGTTTAGGCTGCCTACTGAGCGTCACACTCACCCCTTTGTGACACGTTTTCAGGAGACTTAGTGAAGGAGGTCAAGGAGGAGGCTGCGGCTGAGGAGTAGTGCTAGTTCATAGTTCGTCTGGGTATGCTATGAATGAATATCTCTCTTATATGTATGCTTATGGGGTGGTGAGCCAGTGTGGACTCATGTTTAATTCGGAACAATAGACATGTACTCTTCTTTGGAAGTTATGAATGGTTGAAATGCTATTTACATTTCCTGTAATTGTGGTTTCTCTCTCGCATGTGAATGTATACATGTTTATAATATATTTTTGCTTCCGTGATACGTACTATGTAATGCTTCGAGGTCCGATGGAAAAGAAAAAAATATGCCCATAAATTGGGAATCAGATCTCGTGGCATAACAGAAGAAGGGCCAAGATTCTGCTGAAGGACAAGCTTTTGAAAAGCATTGTGCTACGACTTACTAAGAAAGGGAGAGCATCAGACCTTGCTCTTCTGCCAAGAATGGTAAGTATTCAGGCTTATGACGTCAATCATACATTTTGAATGAAAGACTTCTGTAGTTAAACAACTTTGTTTCATCTTTTTTATTATCTTTGGCAATAAAAATGCAAGTTTAACCAATTTTTGTAGGTTTCTTTGAGGCGTGACATTTTGGATAAAAAGGAGAAATAATTTTACGAAGTTTTATATACTCAAAGTCAGACACAATTTGACACATAAGTCCATTTAGCCAACAGTTTCTTTGCCCACACCTTTTGATTAGGAATGAAATATTATTGTTATGTGTTCACTTTATTATTTAGAAGCATTGTAATGTTGGATGTCTGCTTCTTGCTAGTTCATTTTGGGTAATTTTTTAACATCATATTGACTTTTGTGCTTTATTTTAAACAGAAAAGGTCCTTGAAGCCCAACGGGATGGGAGAATAAAACTGACAGAGAAGAGGTGGAAGAGAAGCTGACCAAGAGTATGGTAGAGAGGATTGCAACTATCATGGTTGCATGTCAAACCATCTAGTCAATTGGCTTCCCTTAGTACTTATGTACTAGCAAGAAAATGTTTGTACCTAAAGAGCACCCGAGGGAAAATATTTTATAATTTTTAAAGAGTTGAGTTTGTATATTTTAGTTGCAGAGTGAAAAATTGAGGTTCCACGGTTTGAGTTGTATTTATAAATCATGATGCTCTATGTCTTGTGTAATTGGGATATTTTCATGATTTGATTTTATAATATAGCTCTGTTAAGAGATTGTTTTTATCAATGAGTATTATGTCCTATTTATGCTTCTATTAAAAGGTGGATAGTTTATATATGCATGTATGGTGTATAATGGCAGGTGTTTGTGCATGTCAATGAATTATGAAGAATATGATCCATGTATTGATTGCATGTTAGGAATGTTCACTCAAATTTTTATATTTTAGGATGGTTATTTTGGTGCAATATTTAGAAACTGGAGCTCTTACAGATTGGGCATTTGGGACAGTTTCGGGAAGAAAATGCCATTTCAACACATTATTCTAAGTGATTATTTAAAGGTGTTTTTAGACGACTATCCTTATAATAGGTTATTTGGGGCAGTTCGAACGAGAAATTGCCCTTAAAACATGCTTATTAGGGGCATTTGATCATCAAAATTGCCCCTGTTAGAATATTTAGGGGCCTTTTTTTGTGCCTCTAATGACAAAATTAGGGGCGTTTTTCAAAAAGTGTCCCAAAAATCTTTAGGGACCAAGGCAATAGGGGCACATTTTAAATTGCCCCTAAAACTAATCAAACTGCCCCTAAAGGTTTTTAGGGCATTTATCTCCATTTTTTGGGGCAGTTTTGAAATGCCCTTGAAGGTCTATTTTCTTGTAGTGTAGTTTCGATGACAGGCTGGTCTGTGGGTCTGGAAACCAAATTCCATACTTGATTTCTTTCAAATTGATTAAGTTCCTCATACATGGCATTAACCCAATGTTCATCGAGCAAGGCTTCTTCAATGTTTTTGGGTTCCACTTGAGACACTGAAGCAATGAGGTCATCATTATGTACATCTTTATGAAACTATCTGGTCCTAGGGGGACCATGAATGTTTCCTATGATGTTTTGGACAAGATGATCTTTTAGAGTTCGGATGTTTGTAGAAGACTCACCGGGCAGAATTTAGTGTGCAGGGATTTTGGTCGATCGACCTATCTCTTGCTTTGTGGGTTGATATTAGCTGCCTTCTCCCTGTTCTTCTTTGAACTCCAGAGGTCTTCCATCATCTTCCTCCTTTTCCATGTGAACAGCATCCTTGTCAGATTCATTATTCATTTCAGCAAACACAACATGTGGAGTTTCTTTCATTGTTTGATTTTTCACATTAAGAACCCTATATGCCCTTGATGTTTCAGAATATCCCAAGAATACTCCAATATCACTCTTAGCCTCAAATTTATCAAGGTCAGCTATGTCATTGTTATGGATGTAACATTTTGAACCAAAAGCTCGAAAATAGGCTAAGTTGGGTTTCTTACCTTTGAACATTTCATAAGGTGTTTTCCTACTTTTTGGCCTTACCATGGCCCTATTGATAATGTAGCAAGCCGTGTTGGCTGCTTCAGCCCAAAACTTTCTTGGGAGCTTACTTTCAATCAACATTGTTCAGGCGATCTCCACAATTATCCTATTCCTTCTCTCCATAATGCCATTTTGCTCCGGGGTTCTGGGAGAGGAAAACCTATGTGTTACACCTTCCTGGTTACAGAATTCACAGAAATAGAAAATTTTGAATTCTCCTCCATGATCAGATAGGATGGTGGATATCTGGAATTTACCTTCTTGTTTTACTTTTCTGAAGAGTTTCTGAAATTCAAGAAAGGCATCATTTTTATTAGTCAAGAAGAAGATCCATGTAAAGCGAGAAAAATCATCAACTAACGCATATCCAAATCTTCTTCCATTGATGCTGGCTGTTCTGGTTGGACCAAACAAGTCCATATATAGAAATTCAAAAGGCATGGTTGATAAGGGCTCACTTCTAGGTTTAAACGATTTTCTAGTTTGTTTACCTAAGGAGCACGCTTCACAAACATGGGTGTTCTTTTTATAGGACGGTTTGGGCAACCCCCTTACCATCCCATGCTTGGACAGTTTGTGCAGTGTACCATAGTTAACATGACCTAGCCTCCTATGCCACAGCCAAGCCTCATTGGGCTGACTGGCAGACAAGGATAGATTTTCATAAATGGGAGTATCAAGGTGTAACCATGTAGACATTATTAACTCTATCATAGAATCAGAGTTTTTCTCAAATATTTTACATTTATTGGCATCAAACAGTACCTTGTGGCCTTTGTCACACAGCTAGCTTATGCTGAGCAGATTCTCAACGCCTTCAACAAGCATGACGTTCTCAATGAAATTCGAAGAGTTCTTACCCACGGTGCCTATGCCAATGACTTTACCTTTATCCTTGCCTCCAAACCTCACTTGGCCTCCTTCCTTCTTTATTAGATGACTGAATTTATTCCTGTCTCCCGTCTTATGCCTCAAGCAGTCGCTGTCCATGTCATGCCCCGAGATTATGTAGCAGAACTAATCAGGAACGTGAACAGCTAGGAAGAGAAGCCTCAAGTGATAATAACAATGAGAGCACTAATTATTCACACATAAAAGTAAACACAAGAGGGTATAATCCAAAAACCTTGACTTTATTGAATCATAATGAAAGGTTTACAAAGACCCTTTGACTAACTAGACTCAATAAAGTGAAAATTACATAATTGACACTTGACTAGACTAGCTACGCCTTCTCTCGAACCATCAATCGCTCTCGGATCCATCACTTGAATAGTCTGAATCCGACCCGCTAGAATATCCTGAAAAGATTGTAAAAAGTAGGGAATGAGCATACTTACCTAGTAGGTATTTTTATATCAACATGAAGGCACTGATTATGTGATTAACATTTTAGCTCTAGAAAGTAAGATAAAGGAACATGCGATAAAACATGCGGTATAAACCAAAGTAACACAAGTAACAAGATATGATCAAGATGAGATATGATAATTCATGTAGATTGAGAATATGATCAAGCAAGAATATAGCATGAATGCGAATATGGCTTTTCACGAATAAGAATGTAATGAGAATGCACTTTTCATAACCATAAAGGCTATGCACTAGGGAGTCACTTAACACGCAAGAATGTAATTTCACTAGATTGCCCCATGGTTTTCACTCGTCTATAAAAAAAGTACTCTCGGCACAATGCGACGTCAATATTCATCATAACCCATGGTGTATAGCATGTTTCCAGCAATCGACCGAGGGGGCTATCGTCGAGCCCTTGGATACAATCAGTGTCCGATCCGCATCTTCAAGTTATAAATCAAGCTACTTCCATGAGATATAACAATAAAGTAGGCCGATAATATCAAGTTCAATAATAAGTTCATGATAATGAATATCAAGGTAAGACTGCACCAAGTATGAGTATGTGAGTTCCAAGAATGCATTAAGTACAAGGTCATGCCACGGGCAGAAAATCCGGTAGCATAACGGCAAATTCTTTAACTTTAATAAATCATTAATAACTTATTGAACAAGGGTTTAGGTTCTAGATAATCAGTAGACCATCTAGGAACATAGGAAAATCAACCCGTGGGTCACACCTAGGGTTAAGCACAAAAAGACATAAAATGGTCATGTCTGGGCCATTTTCTTGAAATAGTGGTCACAGCCTAGCCGCAAACCAAGGGTAGCGGTCCTAGGTTGGCCGTAACTTGGACAGAGTCGACGCAAGAAGAAAGAAGAGTCGATGCAATGAAAACCTCTAGGAGATAGCGGTCATGGGAAGGCTGCTAGCTAACAATAGGGGTCTCCTTGATTGTTGCTACTAGCCAGGACTCAGAAAAACACTGGTCATGTGAGTGCTTTCAAGACAATTGGGCTTTAAGGGTACAACCAGCTCGGCATCCTAGTGGGAATCACAGGCTCACGGAAACTTATGGAGGTCTTGAAACAAGATCACCTAGTCCGGTGAAAGGAATATCCATCGCAGAGGATCACAAGTCCATGAGAGTGTTCCTTTTAAGTGCAAAGTGTAACTAATGACATCGTACCGGGATACATGCCATGTACTTAAGAAATACTTATATGAGAGTGAAATCCTGAGAAACAACGATCAAATCAACAAAAGAATAAGTTCATATAAAGCATGTGAAGTTGAACTTTAATACAAGAATATATGGTTTTGGCATGAAATTAACATAAGTAGAAAATAAGTTTCTAAGACATGTAGGTCATAAAATCTATCATGATGGATGCACAATGCAACCATTAACCGAAATGTAATGATCAAACTAGGAATAAGACCTATACAATTAGGCTTAAGATATAATTATAAGGGCCGATCTGTAATCTATTTAGAGTTAACAAAGTGCAGAAGATAGAAAGTAAATACCGGTCAGGTGAGGACCGCATGCTGAGGGTAGCGGTCTATCGCAGGGCTGCTACATGATTATTGCGGTCTGAGAGAGACTGTTTCTTGTCTGTATCAGATAGAAATAAAATAGGTCATATAAGGCCTATTTTTGGGCAATAGACAAATGGAAACCATGCTAAACAGAGAGATAAGACATGATAGAATATAAGAAACGCATGGAGATGCATGGTTTATATGAATTAAGCCAAAAATATTTACTTTTCTTATTAAAGGCATGGTTCATGCAGACAGTGATAACCTAGATGCGTAGTCAAAATAAAACATCAAATTCTCCATGTACAATGCTTGAAATCACGAGAAACTAGAGGGCTTTTATTCCTAACACATTAATTTAGCCATCCATGAGATAACCTACCTTTGTTACAGGCTTTAGACTTCGAATTTCAGACTGGGAGAACGATGTAATTTTTGCACGTCCTGTGCCAAACCAGCGATTTCTCGTCCCTCGTTCTCCTTAACCTCTTGACCGAAATCCATGAAATTTGGATGGTAGGTAGAAGATATAAAGGTTAATAAATTGTTCTAAAGGATGAACTTCTAAATACTTCGATTAGGGCTTCCAATCCCTAGATCTTCCTTCGACCGGCACGCTGGTTCCTGAGCATCTTGTAGAGGAACATCAACTTCGGGGGCTTCTAACTTTCTGGACACTTGACCTCCTAGCATAAAATTTGGAGGGGAGTTAAATAAAACTAAGGTAAATAAAAAGCTCTAAAGTACCAACTCCTTACCGTCAAACAACGCTAGCCAAAAGTAAGGTTCGCGCAGGTCGAATCTGAGCTCTATTTATAGAGTTTGCTAGGGTTTGAGGGATTAGATCGATCTAGGAGTCTTAATTAGGGGTAGGATCGATCCCCAAGAGTCCTAGACATATTTACATGTCTACACACTCCGATCCATGGGGATTTGGATGCCAAAGATCCCCGCTTTCCACGTTTCTTCCATTCACAGAATCGGAAGGAAGTAGCGGTCATGGCGGGACCGCTTTCATGAGGTGGCGGTCTCACAATAGACCGCGATTTGTCATTTATTCCAAAATTTTCAGATTTTCTTATTATCACCAATTTATCCCATTAATTGGCCTATTATCCTATTTTAAATCCATAATTTACCCAAATTACGTTTCTAGTAATGGGCTTCGGTCAAAAGGCCATAGAATTGGGTATTTGGGCCTATTTAAATTGGGCTTAGCCCTTTGGTAAATATAGGGCCTTTAAATAGATTTAATTAATCCTTAATTCTTTTTAATAGTCCATTAAGTCTTTTTAAATGCTTAATAATTATATTTAATCCCAAAAAATTCCTGAATAATTTCCAGAAAAATTTGGGGTGTTACACCCTCCCCCACTTAAAATGAATTTGGTCCCAAAATTCAGTGTAGGAGTTTTATGGAGAGTATGTTTTAATTAGTCTGACTGATACTTAAGGTAATGCTAATATGTAAATAAGTCAAGGTGATACCTTCAATCGCCTTACCTTCCCCGTCCAAGATGACATTTAGTCGGCCTCGTCGCCCGCGTCCATTGTTATCCCTTGAAGATTGTTCCGTTACGAGAGGTCACATGGGCAAGCGATGTTCCCGAGTTTCATATTTCAGACAAGTACCGAGACGCTTCCAACATTCTTTGGCCGTGCGCCCGAACTTCTTACAGAATGAGCAAACCGCCATGACCTACGTTTCTTCCTCCTCCTTGGCTCTTTTATTCTTTCCATTGCCATTGCCATTGCCATTGCCATTTTCATTCCATTATCCATTACTATTTCTTTTACCATTACCGTTCCCATTGCGGGACCTCTTGTTGTGATGGGGTTCGTCATCCTCTGGAATGCTAAACCTTTCTTCTTTTTCCTCTCGCCTATCATGTTTCCGGCTTGAGTTTTCTTCTTTCCACCAGAACTTCTCCACCTTCTCCACGGTCCTTTCACATAAATGTGCCCGTTGGACCATTACATACATGTGCGGATATTTTGAGGTCCAAGTTGAGTGATAAAGACGGGCCTTAATCCGTCCATGAATCGGTTAGCTTTCAAGAGATCCGTGCTAACCAAGTAAGGAGCATATGGTGCCGGACGGGAGAATTGAAGTTCGTACTCTACCACGGACATCATCCCTTGCCTTAAAGAGGCAAATTTCACAGCCTTTCTTTCTATGACGTGCTCAAAGAAGTACTTTACATGGAAGAGTGTAAGAAACTCATCCTATGTAAGTTGATTATTTTGTTGCTACGCCTTCCACCAAGTACGGATGTCTTTGTTCAGTTAGAATGTGGCGAGACGGACCATCTATTGGTCGGTGCATTGCATGACATCGAATATTCTGTTCAACTCGTTGATCCAATTCTCCGCCTCATCGAGGTTGGAGGATCCAGAGAATCGTAGAGGATTCATACTTCGAAGATTTTCGTGCAAGTTACCCGCGCCAACTCTTGCGCCAGCTTGGCCCACCGTTTGTAGGGCTTGGGTAAAACCCATAACTATTTGTTGCATCGCTTCCCAATTAGCATGATTTGCGACAGGTTCAGCGGCCATTGTAAGAGTGAAGTGCCTGAAGAAATAAACAAGTAATTAATTCCTATGGAGTCGATAGAAGTTAACCTAGAGATAATATCTAATTTACTATCTTATCCCAGTCTCTACCCAATTCTCTCATGGGTGCGAAAATTTCTTTCTTAGTTCATAGGTGTGGGTCCTTAAGCCTTGGACGTAGCCTATGACATGACATTTTCCAAGGACTTACTTATGCCTAGGCTCTGATACCACTCACACCACAAGATATAAGTATAGCGGAAGATATTTGGAACGTGAACAGCCGGCTAGTACACCGCAAGCGAGCAATATAATTAGAGCGCTAACACATCCACACATAAGAAGGAATGCACAATAATTGGACAAACCTTTGCTTTTATTAAATAATAATGACAAGTTTACAAAGTGATGACTCTTGACTCATTACATTTCTAGACTCAATAAAATGGGAAAATTACATGACATGATCAACTTCACAGCCTATTACAGTGAAGGAACTTTATTACTAATGACTCATGACTATGTCTTCTATCGACCTTTAATCACTCTCGGACTCGTCACTTGAGTAGTCCGAATCCCCGCTAGAATTTCATGAAAAGATTGAGAAAAAGTAGGGAATGAGCACACTTACCCAGTATGTATCTTCGTATCAACATGAAGGCAATATTTAGATAATTAACATTTTAGCTCTAGAAAGGAATATAAATGCATACGATGAAACATGCGAATAAAACCAAAGTAATCCCACAAGTAACAAGACTATAGAGATATGAGATTTCAAGTAGAGTGAGAGCATGATCAAGCAAAATTGTAAAGTGGCCTTTAATGTCACAAGAATGTACTTGCATGTAACGAGAATGTACTTTTCATAACTATAAAGGCTATGCACTAGAAAGTCATGTAATAAGAATGTAATAATTTCATGTAGAGCCTCGTGGTTTTCACTCGTCTATAAAAAAAGTACTCTCGGTGCTATCCGACGCCAGTGTTCATCATACCCCATGGTTTATAGCATGTTTCTGGCAATCAGCCGAGGGGGCTAGTGTCTAGCCCTTGGACATAATCAGTGCCTGATCTGTATCCTCAAGTTATAAATCAAGCTACTTCCACGAGATATAACAATAAAGTAGGCCAATAATATCAAGTTTTATAATAAGTTCATTATAACGAATATCAAGGTAAGACTGCACCAAGTATGAGTATGCTAGTTCCAAGAATGCATTAAGAACAAGGTCATTCTACGGGCAGAAAATTCAGAAGCATAACGACACATTCTTTAACTTTAATAAATCATTAATAACTTATTAAACAAGGGTTTAGGTTCTAGATAATCAGTAGACCATCTAGGATTATAGAAAATCAACCCGTGGGTCACACCATGGGTTAAGCACACAGAGACAAAAAAAATGGTCATGTCTGGGCTATTTTCTTGAAATAGCGGTCACAGCCTGGCCGCAAACCAAGGTTAGCGGTCTTGGGTTGGCCACAACTTGGACAAAGTCGACGCATGAAGAAAGAAAACCTCTCGGAGATAGCGGTCATGGGAAGGCCGCTAGCTAACAATAACGGCCTCCTTGATGGCCGATAGCGGTCTCCTTGATGGCCCCTACTAGCCAGGATTCAGAAAAATACCAGTCATGTGAGTGCTTTCTAGACAATTGGACTTTGAGGGTACAACCAGCTCGGCGTCCTAGTGAGAATCCCAGTCTCGCGGAGACTTACGGAGGCCTTGAAACAAGATCACCTAGTCCGGTGGAAGGAATATCTAACGGAGAGGATCACAAGTCCAAGAGAGTGTTCCTTTTATGTTCAAAGTGTAACTAATGCATCGTATCGGGATACATGCCATGTACTTAAGAAAGACTTAGATGATAGTGAAATCGTGAGAAACAGCGATCAAATCACCAATAGAATAAGTTCATTTAAAGCATGTAAAGTTGAACTTTAATACAAGACTATATGGTTTTGGCATGAAATTAACATAAGTAGAAAATAAGTTTCTAAGACATGTAGGTCATGAAATCTATCATGATGGATGCACAATGTAACCATTAACAGAAATGTAATGATCAAACTAGGAATAAGACCTATACAATTAGGCTTAACATATAATTATAAGGGCCGATCTGTAATCTGTTTAGAGTTAACAAAGTGTAGAAGACAGAAAGCAAATAGCGATCAGGTGAGGACCGCATGCTGAGGGTAGCGGTCTATCGCAGGGCCGCTACATGATTACTGCGGTCTGAGAGAGACCGTTTCTTGTATGTATCAGACAAAAATAAAATAGGTCATATAAGGCCTATTTTTAGGCAATAGATAAATGGAAACCATGCTAAATAGAGAGATAAGACATGATAGAATATATGAAATGCATGGAGATGCATGGCTTACATGAATTAAGCAAAAAATATTTACTTTTCTTATTAAAGGCATGGTTCATGCAGGCAATGATAACCTTGATGCGTAGTCAAAATAAAACATCAAATTCGCCAAGTACAATCCATGAAATCACGAGAAACTAGAGGGCTTTTGTTCCTAACACATTAATTTAGACATCCATGAGATAACCTACCTTTGTTACAGGCTTTAGACTTCGAATTTCAGACTGGGGGAATGACCTAGTTTCTACACGTTCTGTGCCAAACCAACAACTTCTTATCCCTTGTTCTCCTTAACCTCTTGACCTAAATTCATGAAATTTGGAGGGTAGGTAGAAGATATAAAGGTTAACAAATTATCCTAAAGGTTGAACTTCTAAATACCTTGATTAGGGCTTCCAATCCCTAGATCTTCCTTGGACTGGCACGTTGGTTCCTGAGCGTCTTGCAGAGGAACAACAACTTCGGGGGCTTCTAACTTTCTAGATGCTTGACCTCCTAGCATGAAATTTGAGGGGATTTAGATAAAACTAAGGTAAATAAAAAGTTCTAAAGAACCAACCTAAAATACCAAATCCTTACCATCGAACAACGCTAGCCAAAAGTAAGGTTCGCGCAGGTTGAATCTGAGCTCTATTTATAGAGTTTGCTAGGGTTTAAGAGATTAGATCGATCTAGCAGTCCTAATTAGGGGTAGGATCGATCCCCAAGAGTCCTAGACATGTTTACATATCTACAAACTTCGATCCATGAGGATTTGGATGCCAAAGATCCAAGCTTTCCACGTTTCTTCCATTCACGGAATCAGAAGGAAGTAGCAGTCATGGCGGGACTGCTTTCATGAGGTGGCAGTCTCACGATAGACCGTCATTTGGCATTTATTCCAAAATTTTCATATTTTCTTATTATCACCAATTTATCCCATTAATTGGCCTATTATCCTATTTTAAATCTGTAATTTTCCCAAATTACGTTTCTAGTAATAGACTTGGGTTAAAAGGCCATATAATTGGGTCTTTGGGCCTATTTAAATTAGGCTTAGCCCTTTGGTTAATATAGGGCCTTTAAATGGATTTAGTTAATCCTTAATTCTTTTTAATAGTCCATTAAGCCTTTTTAAATGCTTCATAATTATATTTAATCCCAGAAAATTCCTGAATAATTTCTAGAAAAATTAGGGGTGTTATAGTCCAAGTACCATCGGTTGTGATGGGATGCTAGGCATTCCTGCATAGAACATATCAAGGAGAAGCTTTTGGAACCCAAATAAACTTGGGTCCACAATCATAGTTGAATGTATGCAATAAGTTCTTTGGAATCCAGACTTGCTTAAATGATCTCATTCTCTAGCCAGACCAGCATTGGTTCCTAGTATGTCCTAGTCTATTACAGATTTGACAAGCAGGTTTCATGGATTTCAAGAAATGTGAGTTAAATTGTGGTCTAAATCTTGGGTCTCCAAAGGTGTTGAATTGAGTATGGAATGTACCTAAATTTGACTGACTGTTGAACCTTCTTTGATTATTGAACCAGTTTTTCTTTTTGAAAGAATCAGATGAACTGCATCGACGCATGTTCCTGGTGCGTCGACCGTGACGCTTAGCCAGCTCTGGCTAAGTGGGGTTGCTGTCGACCTGATCTATTACTGCATCGACTTTGCTGGTTGGTTCAGCAGGATTAGCTACATTGCGTCGACCCTGTGAGGCAGTGCGTTGACCTGATTGTGTAGCATGTTTCTTATGATGAGTTTGAAGGTTTCCTTTATGATTTTTGGTGCTTTGGCCTTGGGTATGAAGGTTTTGAGTTTTGAGTGTTCTAGGCTTAGAGACATTCTGCTTTGATGATTCCTCCATGATTAGCTTACCCTTCCCTTTTTCGGGACAAAATGAGATGGTCGTGAATTCAAAGGGCCTTTTTCTGAGGGGTTAAATCCTAACCCTTCCTTCCTAAAATTGACTCTAGTGCCTAAGAGGGCATCCATGTTGGATTTACCCTGGGTCCTTCTTTATAGGACAGATTGTTTGTCCTTCAACTCTTTTTCAGCTTTTTCAATATTTTTGTGTAATGCATCACTGATAATTTTATTGCTTCATACTTTTCAAGATTAAGTTGATTCTCTTTCTCGCATTCTTCACATTTCAAGCTAGCATAATCCAACTGTGTTCTGAGGACATTCTATTCTTCCTTTCAGTGCTCCAGTTCTAAACAATTGGTTTCAAAAACTTCATCTTGTTTCTTCAGTTTTTCATTTTCAGCTTTTAGTGTTTCCAACTCCTTGTTAACAAGATTATCATGAGCAAGTGCATTGATTTTCTTCTTTAGATGATTGTTCTCCTTTTTAAAGGCTTCATATCTTTCAAACAAGTTAGTGTATGCCTCTTCCCAATCTTCAGTAGAGAAATTGTCAAACGGGGTAGTTACCTGATCTTCTTCTTCATTGGCCATTAGACAAAGGCCGTCCTCATCTTCATCCGTAGAAAGACTTTCATCTTCCTCTTCATCATCGCTCCAGGTAGAGACCATAGCTTTGGGCTTCTTTCCCTTGGCCTTGGACATTTGCTTGATAAGCTCTGGGCATTCTCCTCACATATTTTTTGCTTTCTTACATTGATAGCAGATAACATTGTCAGATTTCCTAATTTGAGCATATTTAAAATTAGAGTTTCTGCTTACCTGTGTAGCTCTCTTACTTCTCTGAAATTTACCTTTGCTTCTTAGGGTTTTTTTGAACTGTCGGGTTAGAAGTGCATGATCAGCTAGGCTTGCCTCCGGAATGTCATCCTCACCATTTTCATCCGAATCATCTGTGCTCTCAAAAACTTTGAGAGCCACCGTCTTTTTTGGCTTGATGTCTTCCTCACTTCTCTTCAGGTTGAGCTCATATGTCATGAGTGAACCTATCAGTCCGTCAAGTATCAATACAGACAAGTCCCTTGAGTCCTCAATAACAGCGGCCTTAGTGTGCCACGATGGGGTCAGTGATCTAAGGATCTTCCTAACAAGTTCACTGTTAGTGTATTCTTTTCCAAGCAGTTTTAAACAATTTGTTAATTGAGATAACCTTGCATACATCTTAGAGATAGATTCATTGGGTTTCATCCTGAACAATTCATATTCAGAAATTAACATGTTGGCCTTTGTGGCCCTAACTTCAGATGTCCCCTCACAGATTAGCTCAAGCCTATCCCACATTTTTTTTGCAGATTTGCAGGTGGGTACTCTTGAGTATTCTGTGGGGTGGATAGCGCACTGCATGATGTTCATGGCGCTCCAATTGGTTGTGGATTTCTTAACCTGGTCCGGTGTCTAGGTGTCATCTACTTCTGGTAAAACAAAAGGACCTTTACTCACAACACGCCACATCAAGTCATCCTAGCCATGCAGAAAAACTTCCATTATTATTATTTCTTCAAATAATATCAGATCCTAACTTGACCCTAATCCGAAATAAAATAATTTTTCAAATTCGGATCTAATCTGAATCCGAATTTAAATTTTCGGATTCGGATCTAACCCGAAATCTTATCATTTACATCTTTAATAGGTAATGAATTAGGGGATCCAAATTTACATGTTGGGATTGAATTCGGATCCGGATTTTTGAATCTAAATAATATACACAATATTAGTGGGCATATGAACATGGTGCAAGCCCACAGAAAAGCCCACATACAAAAACATTTTTGAATAGACATGAGAGTTCTTTGTTCCAAGCCATTCACAAATTGTACCAATTATAGATCCACGAGAGATCCACATATATCAATATATTACATTGAATCCAAAAAATTTTGGGCACTTCGGATCTATTGTCTCATGTTCCAAGCATCTAAGCATCCAGAAATTTCAACAAATAGACATGAGAGTTCTATGTTCCAAGCATCCAAAAATTTCAACAAATCCACCAATATCATTTACTTTCACATTTCTTGAGTCATATATGCATAAATGCAAAGAGCTCTGAATTTTTCTCCAGATTTTTTTCTAAAAAATAACCAATCCAATAGAGATGAAAATAATAAATCTTCAAGATAGTCATGAATTATTTTTTCTGGCTAAAGTTGCCCATATGGGTAGAAACTAGTTCCCATTAAAACTACAGTACAGATTACAACACAGAGATTAACATTTTGGTGTGCTCACTAAGATAATATTGCCTGCTCAAGGTACCATTTGGAAACATCTATAACAGTTGATACAGGTATTGAGTAACAAAAAGTATGGATCTTGATCTCAAACTGTTCCAGATTTCATGTTACTTTTAACTACATTAAGTTGGTAGCAAATTGACAACAGGATCACCATCGCATGTCCATACTCCAGAATCTGAGCATATATGTAGAATGCATACATATGAAACTCATAACTAACCTGCCAATAGAATCATGGTAGACACAAAGTAGTGCACAGAAACTAAGGTTTTCATCTAGTATATCAGTATATGTCTATATCTAATTAAGCAGGAAAAAAAAAGTAAGAACAGGTATCCACAATGCTAGACAGCATACATACTTTTGAAGGGCTAACTGCTGATGCCCAAAGACATGTACCTTTGTGCATGTTACTGACTATTGAAGTTGCTTGGATTGGGCCATCCAATGCAAGATTTTAAGGTCTTAAGTGGAGAGGGCTCTTCAATGTGAGACTATTCTAACACCCATTACATTCTATCTGTAGAATCATGATAAGATCGGTGCTAGTGTGCATTGTCACTCATATAAGGTCAGTGTTAGTTGCATCTCATGCATACTAGGGTCTGTGCTAGCTACATATTATGCATGTCTAAGGGTCTGTGCTAGCTGCATATTATGCATGTCTAAGGTCGGTGCTAGTACACAATGTCTAGTGTATAAGGTCGACGCTACCACGAGATGCTGTGCTTGTGTGGTCGGTATTAGTATGCATACTAGGGTCGATGTTAGCTATGCTAGAGTCTGTGTTAGCATGAAGAGTCATGCATCTACGGTCAATGTTAGTTGTGCCTTGGTCACAACTAGGGTCGATGCTAGTCCCTCATTGCATGCATATGGATGTTGACACTATGGTATTCCAGAGAGTGCGACACTGGCTGTTCCACTGAGAAGTGTCGACACTTTCCTCACAGGAGGTCGACACCTTCATTCTTCCAGAAGCTCTCAAGCCAGTTTTCTGTCAAATCAAAGGTCAAAATCCACAGAGTGAAAAGTCATACCGTAAACCCTAAAAACATGGATTTTGAGGTCTAGAAGCTGCACCCAGGGTTGACTTCTATTCTTATCAACATGTCACCTTCTTGGAGCTACTTTTGTCAGAAATTCAGCTGGAGAAAGGACACCTTTAGTCTGCCACTGGGAAAAGTCATTAGTCTGCCACCCCATGTGATTTCTGTTCTTGCAGTACTCGACCTGACCTACAGCAGGCTTCTACAAGGCAGAAGGCAGGCTTCAGCCAATAAGAACTCGACACCTCAAAGGGCACTTAATGTGAAGACCTGAAATCGACCAAAGGGAGATTTGGTCTGTTCCTTATCCTACTGTTGCCACCGTCCTTTTTGCCAGCTGCCCTTGGAAAAGCATTCAAGCTCACATTGGCACATGCTTCACGGGAAGAAGAACTTGTGGCGGGAAAAGTTTCCCTGGCTTTCCTATATATTTGAAGCTTCCTCAACTGAAGAAGCTGCGGCTGCCTAGCAAGAGCCACGCCCTTGAGCCTCTAAGAAGAAATTTTGTGAGAAAGAAAGAAAGGGTGTGAGAGCAGCCTAGCGCGTGTTTGACTATATTCCAGCGCTGTTAGAGAAGAAGAATAGAAGATCAGCCTTGAGAAAGAAAGAGCAGTCCTGCAGTCTACCAGAGTTTGAAGAAAGGGATCCTTGGATCTAACTTTGTAGCTGCAATCGCCAGCTCCAACGTCTTGATATATTGTCTCAGCTAGTGTTTACTTTGTCACTATTGTTTCTCTACTACACTTGCAGTATCTCTTCATTTTGTTTCAGTTGGTCAATCATCTATTCATCTTGTTCATCCGATCCCCTGATTAGGGAACGGGTTCCCTCTTTGTCTTCAGAGGAAGAGAGTATCTGATCCTCTGGGTGGATAGCAAGCTGTTAGTCAGCGGATCAACCTGTTAGTCAGTGGTGCAAGCTGTGTGTCAGCAGGAAAGCTTCACATGGTTTGGTGAGGGGTGGACGTAAGTTGTGGAGTTTACAACCAAACCACCTTAAAATCCTTATGTTGTGGGTTGAACATCTTGTGGGCTTGCTCCATATCTTCTATCCACATTCATAGGTCAATGTGCTTGCTCCATTGCATATAATCTGGTTCATTACCATCGTACACTCAAGGCTTGTGGACTGCGCATTCTTGCATACACACCATCCATTCCTTGGACGATACCAGCATTCTCTTGACTGCCTGCTGCATCCTTGCATTCAGGCACTAGGGAACATCCTCCATTAAATAAGGATCTCCTTGTTCACACACACATCAGACGGTTGTTGAGAAGCACATTTGCTTACACCACAACCTGTGTAGTATTTGGACCGCCGCTTCCATTTAGAGCATTCCGCTGTGCATTGTGCTTAAGTGATTCATTTACTTTATAGGAGTGGTTTATGCTTATGGTAGCTAAGAACTTTAAATAGGTCAAAGTTATTGATAGAATCTATTCAAACCCCCCTTCTAGATCCGTTTGCACCGCACGGGACCTAACAAGTGGTATTAGAGCCAAGCTCTGCTATTCCCAGGTCCTACGATCTGCAGGGATAGATCCCAATGCATTTTGAGAAAATGGCTTCATCTGCTACACATGCTTCGAAGGCTTCTCCGCCTACTTTTAATGGTTCAGATTTTTCTATATGGCTAGGGAGAATGTATGCCTATGTCAAATCCATAGATCCATAATTGTGGAACTTTATATACATTGGTCCTGATGAGCTACCATCAAACCCAGATGAGTGGTCTGCTGAACAAGAGACCAAACATATTAATAACCTTGCTGCATTTAATTTGATAAAAGCTGTGGTTGATGATAGGTTACTTCATCTAGTATCCACCTGCAGCACAACTAAGCAAGTTCTGGATGTGTTGATGAACATCCATGAGAAAGGAGAACAAGAGCAGGAATGTCTCATGGCCGATCAATCAGAGCCGTCAAGCAATCCATCCTCATCTCAGGTAAGCTCTGATTCCGAAGATGTCACTCTTGAAGAGCTTATGGTTGCATATGATCAGTTGATCAAGCAGTACAAAAAGGTGAAATCTGAAAACAAAAAATTGAAAAAAGAATTAAAGAAAAACAGTCAAGGTGAGAGTTCTGTTTGCAAAAATTGTTCTACTCTTGAAGAGCTTAACGACACTCTTACCACTGACTTAGATCTATACAAACAAAACACTGCATGTCAAAAAGATGAAATCAGAATCCTTCAGGTAGAGATCACAAGGTTGGAAGAAATTATACGACAACTTAAAAACCAACCCAACAGTCAAGGTGAGAGCTCCTTTTGCAAAAATTATTCTACTTTTGAAGAGCTCAATGTCACTCTCACCATTAACTTGGATCTGCATAAACAAAATATTGTATGTCTAAACGATGAAATCAAAATCCTTCAAGTTGAAAGTACTAGGTTGGAAGAGATCATAAGATAACTTCAAAACCAACCAAACTCAACCTCTAATTATCAAACCACGTCGGGTGAGCTTATCCGTGATGAAAGGTTGATTGAAGAAGTTGAAACTCTAAAAGAACGAAATGACATGCTGCTTAAAAGATTGTCCATCTGTGAGAAAGGTAAGGGTATTGTCAACGATAGTTCTGAAAAATTGAATGAACTACAATTGGAAATTGAGAATTACAAAGGAGTAAATGCCATGCTCAATGAGCAGTTGGCTGTGTGTGAGGAGGACCTCATTGAATTTGAGCTGTACGTCTCCTCTTTGGAACATGAAATCAAAGAGTTAAATGACTCTCTGTCTAAGTGTATGCAGGGTAAAGAAAGCTTGGACAGACTCTTGGGAACAAGAGTGAATCATCAAATGGGAAATCTGGGTTACAAACTCGAAAACAAAAAATCCTTCGGAAGCAAGGTGTACACCTCCCTCGTCACGGGTAAGGATGAAACCAGCACCTCTTACGGTCTCCCAAAACCTCATGATGCCTAGAAAAACCAAAAACAAAGTGATAAACAGAAAAGGAAGGCTCCCATGCAAAAATAGAAAAATGAAGTTGTTGGTTTTGACATGCATGCAAGGAAAAGCAATGATAATTACCATATCTCCTATGAAATGAATGTTTATTGCTTCTATTGTGGTATGCTTGGTCACACGGTGCATGATTGTCTCACCTTGAGAGATGATGAACTAAGAGCAAGCAAAAATAGAAGATTTGTTGCGAAAAACAATGTCAAGGGACAAGTCAACACCGGGAGGAAGCATCTTCTGCACACTCATGCTCAAGAGCCCCGGTATGACCTTGCGTGTCGACACACTCATCTGAACAGGTCGACACTCTCCAAGGCTAAATAGTCAGCAAATAGAAGAAACCATCCTCCTTGCTACTTCCACTGTGGAAAGATTGGCCACACAGTCAAAGACTGTTGGCGTCTGAAAAGTAAGACTCACCCCCATGATCTACACAGTGGTATCCATGTTCACCCACCAAGATTCAATGCACCTGACAAAGAAAGAATGGTAAATACCTTGTGCATTGCTTCTACTGTGGCGAATATGGACATACATCCAATCACTGTCCTTGGACGAAAGTGGGTGACCAGAAAGCAGCAAATAAAATAAAGTCATTTGCTAGAATTGCTACTAACCAACCAGGACCCAAGCAAGCTTGGGTACCTAGAAATTTCAAATGAGAAGTTTGGATGTAGGATGCCTTGGAGCTGAACAATAGATGGTTAGAAGAATAAATGCTCAAGGCACAGGTATGCAAATAATTTTTATTTTGTTCAACCTTTGCATGATAGGCTTGCATCGTAGTCATTGCTGTATAAAGTGGTCCTGTTATCAATAAATCCTGCAAGCTGAAATTGTCTCCCTGAATTGATGAACCATCCCCCATGGTGTGAGGTGAACATCTAAGCTAGATTACCTGCTTTCACCTGTTTGACCTCTGGTATATCAAATGGTGTAGAGAAGAAAGGCAAGTAAAGCTTTCCCACTATGCGTGAGCAGGATTTCAGATCCACACCTCCGCCTTGTACCAAAGATCAATTAATTCAGCTTGGTAATCCATGAAAAATTTGTCATGTTGTTAAAATCAAGTTGATGATTGAGTTGCTGTTTGATCCTTTCTATCATTTAACAGCCATGTGAACCAATTGCTTAGCAATGATGATCATTGTTTTTGATGATGTCTTCCATGGCTGCATATATCTTAATTCATCACTCTCATGGACAAATAACATGCTAATTGTCTATCTCAACTTCCATGAGCATTAGACAAAGGGGGAGTTTAAGAGTTTGCACCTAAGGGTAGAAATGCATTGCATATGGATGAATCTGTATGTGTTGTGGTTTTTGAGCACCATCTTGAAACCTCATGCCCTATCACATAATTCATGATCATGGGACCCAGCTCTGCATGACACCTTGGTATATAAAATACTGAGTTGTGGAAAGACAGGTTATGCTTGCCTGAAGGCACTCACTATGCGTGAGGTGGTCTTAGGACCTATGTTCTCTGCCAGGTACCAAGGGTCAACCCATCACTAGAACAGTCTAGATATTCATATGAATAATTCATCAAATCTCATGCATTGATTTCATTGCGTGAGGTGCACTCAAGAAATCAGACATTCAATGCATAAGTCAAAGGGGGTTCATGCATTTCATAGCTTACCCATGTGCATTCGGAATCATGCATACTGATTTCAGAATTGATTGCAAACCAAGTGGTATCACTTTCAATAGACCATGCGTTCAATTAAGTCATAGGTTGCATACTTCATTGTCAACCCATGCACATATTAAGGGGGAGTCAACATCATTGCGCATTTCTGTTGACACTTGCATAGAATGCATCATCTTAGGGGGAGCATGATCAACCTTTGAAGCCTCTTATTATTTCCCTCCTTGGTGTTGATCAGATGGACCTCAGACAATTTCACACTCCTTGCTGATCAAACAGGTCGACCTCCCAGATCTATTCTACTTGCAGATTACTTTCTGTCAGAGCTCAGGGTGTCGACACCATGAGGTACCTATGTTGACACTTCCCTGTGTCTATTGTTTCATTTCACTTATGTTAACCTGAGCTCACTGCATAACCTCAAGGGGAGTGTTCATTATCAATTCTCACCTTCTACTCATTGACACTCCCTGCTTAAATCAGACCCATGCATGATATTTCCATGATTGTACCTCGGGTCTGAAATATCTTTGATGCCCATGAAGCCTTCAAGATTGTCTGAAATATGCCATCTCTTGTTGACCAGCTAACTGGCTCCAGCATTCCCAAGAAAGCCTTGATCTTCTAGGATGATTTTCTATCTGTTGTTGAATTCATTTATCAGAGTAAATCTTCTAGAAGAATCTTCCTTTATGGAGCTTTATGACTGCCCTGAACATGAAAACTATTGGTTTAAAATTAATGATTTCTTGAGCTTTAACGTTTAATTGCCCTGAAAATGGCTGCACTCAGTCTTAATAGACTTAAAACAGTCTTTCATGTTTTGACATAATATGCCTTGTTATATCTGAAAGTTTATCTTTAGTACAAAGGCCTTCTTTGATTGAGAAACTTCAGTCTAGTATTGTTTTTAAACAATCCGTTTTGCTGAATCTTGTTAAAGCTAAACTTATTAGAGCAATGACATTGGTTCACTGAGAAATATGTCTCCTCACAAAAGAAATGAGGTAAGATATGTCATGAAGTGCCCTTGTTAACTCTACAGTGATATAAAAGAGAAAATCAAGGCAGAGCAATGGGAAAGTTGCTGAGAAATATGTCCCCTCATCAACAATATGAGGTTCGATATGTCATGAGGTGACAACGCTATCTCTGTTCTATCTGTGGCATGACAGTCAGTCACACCAAGTACCTAGGGATATTGGCGTATAACCAACGTGTATCCTCAAGATATAAGACATGACTGGACTAAATTGCTCGTAAAAATTCCTCTTGTGCCTAATGAAAATTATGAGCTGATAGCAAGAGTTAAAAGTACATCTTCTAAAATTCTAGTACTCCATTTAGTCTTCATGGTTGTTTTATCTCAATACTTTTCATAGCAACTTTCAAAGGAGCTAATGGATTTGAATGAGTAAGGTAAAAGGAGGTTAACATTGTTTCAATATGTATTTCTGGTTCATTTCTATTAATATTGAATGCAGATGTTTTCAAGCGGATTTATTGAGAAGATTAGAATTTATTAATGTTAAACCAATCTTACTGTAAGGGTTGCTTTACTAAAGCTCCATCACTGGAAATTCTGAAAAATCTATAACTCTGTATTTATGAACTTGGCTTCATAATGAGGAACCCTTATCTTATCAGTTCTTGGATTCACTGCCTCAAAAATCTCCAAGTGTCGACCCCTTGCAACCAGAATTCGATCTAGCTGTCCTGATATCTGCCATTAAGGCAAACTGCCTTCATGTCGTTTCATGCTCCTATGATTTCTTCCCTATATGGACATCTACATAACTCCTTCAGGTTGCCATGAATGCATCTTCACTCTTAACAAGTGGTATCATGTCCTTAAAGCTATCGACTTTAGCTCGTCTAGCATATGGTTAGTGTGCATTTTCCATTTCCATGCCTTGCATAGAAAATCTTAAAAATCTGAAAAACAGAAAACTAGTAAAAATTTGAAAAAAAACCTTTAAATCATATTTGTTTTCTGGCTGCTGTGTCTCTCTCATACTGCATCATGATTGCCATTGCGTTGGTCATCCTCAGTGGTATCACTTGCTCTCTAAACGCTTAGCATCACTCACTAACAAGTGATATCAACTCCCTGTCTGTTCAGTCTCCTCTCTGCATAATTCTTGCTTGACTTGCATTCACGAGGGACCCAACAAGAAAATCTTCAGGGAACCAACAAGTGGTATCAACTTTAATCAGTGTACAACCATTGGCTTGTAATTTCAAATCAATCCCAACTATGCCATATATTCTCTCTATTGTGTTATTTTGATGATGTCAAAGGGGGAGAGAATTATATGTGTCATTAACTAGGGATTGCATAAAGGGGAGAATCTTATATGGGGAGAGAAAGTCTCTGTGCTTCAATTCTCTGTGCTTCAATTCATGCTTATATGTCCTTGCACTTTGACAAATAATGACTCATAGTTGCCATCATCAAAAAGGGGGAGAATGTTGGGCATGTGTGTAACATGCTTAATTCTATTGTTTTGATGATGTCTGACTATGACTCATTGATAAGTCTAACCGACATTTGATAAACACATATTCATACATTTCAGGTCATGACAACATAAGCAAGAAGAAATATCTCTGTGCCATCACTAATATGTGTAAGAAATCAAGAATGTAACAGAAATCAAGGTAGATGATAATATTGGGTGCACGTAAATCTAGGTAATAAGGTGCACAGAAATCAAAGCACTGGTAACACAGAATTCAAGGCAAAAGGTTTCACAGAAGTCCATACAGACAGGTCAGTGCAGCTGCTGAAGTTGGTGCACATGCTGAAGAAAGAAGGTGTCACAAGAGAAGTGTCGACACCTGTTACAGAAGTGTCGACACCACAGCCATTCCTCAACAAAGGAAGGTCGATGCTACATTGCTGTCAATGTCGGAGCACATTTTACTAGCATGCAACCAAAGTTGAGGCTACCTCAGTCTCAGAAGGACTAAGGTCTATGCATACTCTGAAGATGTGAAGAAGACAAGGTCGGTGCATATACCTCCTGCTAGCACAAGTCAAGGTCCGTGCATACACTATTCAAGTCAGTGCACACTTTACGTTCTGCACACAAAGTCTATGCACTTCACTGTTCAGCTAGCATATAAGGTTGGTGCACATTTAGACAGTCTGCATATAAGGTCGATGCAGGTTTGCTTCAATGCACAAAGTCTGTGCACGTTACTGTACAAGGTCCGTGCACACATGAAGACATGGTCGGTGCAACTTCTGCTAGCACAAGTTAAGGTCTGTGCATAACACTATGCAAGTCAGTGCACACTTTGCGTTCAGCATACAAAGTCTATGCACTTCACTGTTCAACCAACATATAAGGTCGGTGCACATTTAGACAGTATCCATCTAAGGTCAGTACATGTTACTGTTCATGCATATAGAAGGTCGGTGCATGTTTCTCACCTCAATACAAGGTCGATGCACGTTTCTTTGCTAGCTATTATAAGGTCGGTGCACTTTTGCTGCATGCACATCAAGGTCGGTGTAGGTTTAGCATTGCACATGATAAGATCGGTGCTAGTGTGCATTGTCACTCATATAAGGTCAGTGTTAGTTGCATCACATACATACTAGGGTCTGTGTTAGCTACATATTATGCATGTCTAAGGGTCTGTGCTAGCTGCATATTATGCATGTCTAAGGTCGGTGCTAGTACACAATGTCTAGTGTATAAGGTCGATGCTAGCACGGGATGCTGTGCTTGTGTGGTCGATATTAGTATGCATACTAGGGTCGACGTTAGTTGTGCTAGAGTCTGTGTTAGCATGAAGAGTCATGTATCTACAGTCAATGTTAGTTGTGCCTTGGTCACAACTAGGGTCAATGCTAGTCTCTCATTGCATGCATATGGAGGTCGACACTATGGTATTCCAGAGAGCGCGACACTGGCTGTTCCACTAAGAAGTGTCGACACTTTCCTCATAGGAGGTCGACACCTTCATTCTTCCAGAAGCTCTCAAGCAAGTTTTCTGTCAAATCAAAGGTCAAAATCTACAGAGTGAAAAGTCATACCGTAAACCCTCAAAAACATGGATTTCGAGGTCTGGAAGCTACTCCCAGGGTTGACTTCTATTCCTATCAACATGCCACCTTCTTCGAGCTACTTTTGTCAAAATTCAACTGGAGAAAGGACACCTTCAGTCTGTCACTGGGAAAAGTCATTCGTCTGCCACCCCATGTGATTTCTGTTCTTGCAGTACTCAACCTGATCGACATCAGGCTTCAACAAGGCAGAAGGTAGGCATTAGCCAATAAGAACTCGACACCTCAAAGGGCACTTAATGTGAAGACCTCAAACCGACCAAAGGGAGATTTGATCTGTTCCTTCTCCTACTGCTGCCACCGTCCTTTTTGCCAGCTGCTCTTGGAAAAGCATTCAAACTCACATCGGCACATGCTTCACGGGAAGAAGAACTTGTGGTGGGAAAAGTTTCCTTGGCTTTCTTATATATATGAAGCTTCCTCAACTGAAGAAGCTGCGGCTGCGTAGAAAGAGCCACACCCTTGAGCCTCTAAGAAGAAATTTTGTGAGAAAGAAAGAAAGGGTGTGAGTGTGGCGCCCCTTTCCCGCGATCCCGAATCGTGTCCGGGGACGTCACAGCGGATGGACGGAAGTGTTGTGGGTTGAGATATTTACAAGACGCTAAAGGCCAAACCATCACAAATTTCAAAAGACAAAACCATACAATTTCCATAAGATAAACACTCATAATTTACATCATATACAGAGTACTATATATTTCTACCCAAAAGTCATATTTACATTCATTATTCAAAAGAAAACCAAATCTACTTATTCTACGCAACGGTAATTCAAATTACGCTCGAGATCACCCTCCGACCTACTGTTCGTCGAAGTCGAGGTACTCACTTGTCAGTTTCCTGAAATTGTTAGGCAATAGATGTGAGTCCAAAGACTCAATAGGCATTAAAACCAATCACATGCTTATCATATACTAAATTGTGTAAATCCATGATATATAGATACAGCTAATCATAGTTTCATTGGATTGTACATATACTATGAATGCGAAGGAAAACTAATAGAGCAGAATAGTTTTTCTTCTTATAAGCAAATGCGTATAACAAATCTTATCTGACTTATATATAAATGGCATAGTACATATCTTAGCTAAATCAGAGCTTATACATATGAACTTATTTTCAGATCATATCAAAGTCATATATCAAATCTGAACTTCATATTATTTGGCAGCATATATTAGATATGCATCCCGTCACTAAAAGTAGTAGCAAACACATACCTAGGCATCCATACGTCGACATAAAGACAAATGGTATAAACGCTGGAGTCTGTCGGCATTGATCAACCACGCAGGATCGGGAGTTAATACTCCACCATTCCCCAGATAATTTTTTTATTCTGGGTTCTGGATTTTTCAGAAGTCCGTTTATCCTCGGAAATGGGCCAAATCCCGTAGCGAAAGCTAACTATGGTTTGTCGCCGCACACCTCCTTAAAGTGACACATTCCATATGCTTAATCAAATTTTTATTCTTATTATGATTCTTATTACATAGTCGTCTTAATACTTAAAATTTGTCATTGAACTTTAAAAAATAACTGGATCATATTTTAATATCAGGAATTAGATTTTAATCATAGGGTAGTGAGTCAATATCATTAACAAAATAAATTACTATTATATAACATTCGAAGAGATTAGAGTAGAGAGAGAGAGAGAGTAGAGAGAGAGTAGAGAGAGAAAGTAGAGGGAGAAAGTAGAAATAGATTAGAGAGAAATTAGAGAGAGATTAGAGAGAAAATAATATTTTTACAGAATGGTAACTAAATAAATAACTGATTCTAAACATAGATCATTGGGTTAAATAAATCAATTACTTAAATCACATTTCAAACAAAATCAAATCAAAGAAATGTAAATAGCAAATAACATGCACTCGATTTATCATGCCTACCTTTAGAATGGATTTTCGAATTGACTTTTATATCTCACCCGAGCTCTCGTAAAAGTCCTTGCGTAGGAAAAGATAATTTTCATGTCCCAGATACGTAAAGAAGGGTGAAATTGTCCAAATAAGTTTCAAATCCTCCGTCCAAGCTTTTGTCAAATATTTATATTATTCTGATGCTATATTATCTTCTCCGTTTATTAATAAGAGAATGAGAGTGGGAAGAGAGATGAGAGAGAAAGTAGAGAGAGGAAGTAGAGAGAGAAAGTAAAAGGAGAGTAGAGAAAGAAGTAGAGAGAGATATTTAAAGAGAGAAAGTAGAGAGAACTTAGAGAGCGAAAGTAGAGAGAGAAAGTAGAGAGTAGAGAGAGAGAGTAGAGAGAGGGAAAGTAGAGAAAGAAAGTAGAGAGAGATAGAAAACTAGAGAGTAGAGGGAGAAAGTAGAGAGTGTGTGTAGAGAGAGAAAATAGAGAGAAAAGATAGAGAGAGAAAATAGAGAGAGATTAGAGAGAAAGTAGAGAGAGTAGAGAGATGAGAGAGAAAAGAAAAAAAATAAGAGAGAGAGGGTGACATAAATTGTGTGTGTTTGTGTGAGAGAGAGTGTGTGTGTGTGTGTTGGGAGGGAGATTAGAGAATAGATGAGAGGGGGGAGGGTGTGCTACGTGGGAGAGGGGTGGGAGGAGAAAGTGAAGGGGGGTGGAGGTATTTATAGGGGGAAGGGAGGGGAAGACAAGAGGAAGGGGGAGGTGATGGAGGGGGAAGAGTTAAGTGGGGGGGTTATGTGGGGAGGTGATGGAGGGGGGAAGGGTTATGTGGGGAAGGTGATGAAGGGGAGGGGAAGGGTTTCGTGGGATATGGGAGGGATTTTTGGGTTTTATTATTATTGTTTGTTTTGTTTTATATTTTTATATGAAAACCCCTAAAAAGCTAACAATAACATGATTCTTAAGAATTAGTTCACTCTATCTTATTTTTAACTTACCAAACGCCAAAATTTGAAAATATGCTCAACATAAAACTTGTAGATTTTTGAGTTCTCTTTCCAATGGGTTTAATATTGACCCCATTCTGACACTCCTATGAAAAGATATATATTAATAACGTAAGATATATAATTAATTTACTTAATAAAGTTCGTTAATGTATACCGTTCAAGATATTGAACTTTAATTAAGAGAATCTAAAATTTATATGGACTCAAAATATAAAATATTTAATTATCTTTAAGTTTCGGACGGATTCAGGTGTTACAAATCTCTCCCCCTTAAACAAATTTCATCCTCGAAATTTAAAAATATATTCAATACGTACCGAATAGTTGTGGATATCTCTTCCTCATTTCATCTTCCATCTCCCAAGTGGCTTCTTCTATCGAGGTACTTTTCCACAATACCTTCACCAAAGGAATTGTCTTTTTTCGCAGCACTTGTTCTTTTCGATCGAGAATGCGAACTGGTTTCTCTTCATATGTGAAATCTGGCTGAATTTCCAATTGCTCATGATCTATAATGTGCGATGAGTCTGGCTTGTATTTTCTTAACATAGACACATGAAATACATCATGAACTCCTAACAATGATGGTGGTAAAGCCAGCTGATATGCCACCTCACCAATCCTTCTTAAGATTTCAAATGGTCCAACATACCTCGGACCGAGTTTGCCTTTCTTGCCAAATCTTATTACTCCCCTAGTAGGCGAAACTTTCAGAAATACGTGATCCCCCATAGCAAATTACAGATCTCTCATTCTTTGATCAGCATAGCTTTTTTGCCTACTTTGAGCTGTAAGTAATCTTTTTCTAATCAACTCAAGATTTTCTACACAATCCTGTATAATCTGTGGCCCAATCAATCTCCACTCACCAACCTCATCCCAACAAACGGGTGATCTACATGGTCTACCATATAATGCTTCGTATGGTGCCATTCCTATACTTGCATGATGGCTGTTGTTATATGCAAACTCGATTAAGGCCAAATGTTCATCCCAACTGCCTTTCTAGTCTAAACTGCACGCCCTCAATATATCTTCTAATGTTTGAATGGTTCTCTCTGATTGTCCATCTGTTTGAGGGTGAAAAGCTAAGCTAAATTTCAATTGTGTACCTAATGCTATCTATAAACTCCTCTAAAATTTTACCGTAAACCTTACATCCCTATCTGAAATAATAGACATAGGCACACCATGAAGTCTCACAATTTCTCTGATATACAAATGGGCTAAATCCTCTAATGATTGTGTCTTTGTGATTGCCAGAAAATGAGCTGACTTAGTAAGTCTGTCAACAATTACCCAAATAGAATCATGTTTTCTCCTAGTCATTGGTAATCCCGTCACAAAATCTATAGTGATATGCTCCCATTTCCACTGTGGAATTTCCATCAACTGTAATAGTCCTACTGGTCTTTGATGCTCTGCTTTTACTTGTTGACAAGTAAGACACTTGCTGACAAAGTCTGCTATATCTTTCTTCATGCCAATCCACCAATACTATCTTTTCATGTTTTTGTACATTTTTGTACTGCCTGGGTGAATAGAATATTATGATTTATGTGCCTCAGTTAATAGGTCTTTCTTTATTTCTTCATTCCGAGGTACACACAATCTTCCCTGAAACTTAATTGCCCCGTCTGCACTTTGAGTAAATCTCGGTGTGCCAATCAATCGCTGTAACTGTTGATCATTTAGTTGTGCTTTCACAATTCGCTCAACCATTGCAGACTGAATAGTTAGTTGGGCCAAAAATAAATTTTTCCCTTTGCATACTGGAGAATACTCTACCACATCAGATGTCATTTTCCAAGTTTGGCGCAACTGGATTGCCATTAGCCTCTTCCTACTGAGTGTATCTGCTACCACATTTGCTTTTTCTGGGTGATAATTTAATGTGAAATCATAATCCTTCAAAAATTTAATCCACCTTCTTTACCTTAAATTTAATTCTTTCTGAGAGAAAATATATTCTAAACTCTGATGGTCTGTAAGTACTTCAAACTACTCACCATACAAATAATGCCGCCAAATTTTTAGAGCATGAACCATCGCCGCTAACTCCAAATCGTGTGTTGGATAATTCACCTCATGGGTCTTTAATTGTCTGGATGCATAAGGTACTACATTGCCATTCTGCATGAGGACACATCCTAGTCCTTTTCTAGAGGCATCTGTATATACTACAAACCCTCCTGACCCACAAGGTAAAGTGAACACTGGGGCTATAGTTAACCTTGTTTTTAACTCTTGAAAACTCATTTCACATTTATTTGATCATTCAAAAGGAACTCATTTTCTAGTTAAGTTGGTCATAGGAGTTGCGATAGATGAAAAACCTTCAATAAACCTGCGGTAGTAACCTGCAAGACCCAAAAAGCTACTAATTTCACTGACATTCTTCGGTTTTTCCCAATGTAAAACTGCCTCAACTTTGACTGGATCAACAGACACTCTATCACCAGAAATGATATGCCCTAAGAATTGGACCTTATCCAACCAAAATTCATATTTACTAAATTTTGCATGCAGTTGATGGCTTTTTAAGGTTTCCAGCACAATCCTCAAATGTTCTTGATGAGTTTCAACAGTGGGAGAATAGATCAACACATCATCAATAAACACTACTAAAAATGTATCCAGATATGGTTGAAAACTCTATTCATCAAATCCATAAATGCTGCTGGTACATTAGTTAACCCAAATGGCGTAACCAAAAATTCATAATGCCCATATCGTGTTCTGAAAGCAGTTTTTGAGATATCTTCTTCCCTTATCCTTAATTGGTGGTATCAAGATCTGAGATCAATCTTTGAAAATATTGTGGCATCTTGTAGCTGATCAAATAAATCATCAATCCTTGGCAAATGGTACTTATTCTTAATGGTCACTTGATTCAATTTCCTATAGTCAATGCATAATCTAAGCGACCCATCTTTCTTTATAACAAATAGAACATGTGCACCCCAAGGGGATACACTTGGTTGAATAAACCCCTTATCTAGCAGTTCTTGTAATTGTTTCTTTAATTCTGCTAATTCAGCTGGTGCCATTCTGTAGGGAGGGATGGAAATGGGTAAAGTATCCGGTGAGAGCTCAATAGTGAACTCCACCTCTCGGTGTGAAGGTAAACCTGGAAGTTCATCAGAGAATACATCTAGAAATTCTCTGACAACATAGATATCTGAGGTGATTTTCTTATTTTTATTATAAGGAATAGCCATTACACTAGCCAAATAACCTTGACGGCCACTTCTGAGCCATTTCAAAGCCTTAAGGGCTGAAACTAGTGTTTTACTATAACGGTGCCTTGGACATTGATAGTGAAATATCTGCTCCCCAGATTTTTGAAAAATTACTTTCTTTCCATGACAATCTAGAAGGGTAAAATTTTTATCTAACCAATCTATTCCCAAGATGACATCAAAATCAGTCATTTCTAGCATATACACACATGCTGGCATAATCCTCCCTTGAATCACCACATCAATATTAGGAATAACATAAGTGGTTCTAGCTATCTCCCCAGTTGGTGTATTAATAGGCATCTCATCAGTGTTCACAAGTTGTTTATCTTTCAATAATTCAGCAAATCTCAGATAAATAAAGGAATGTGTAGCACCCGGATCAAATAAAACTCTAGCATGCATACCATTGATAAGAATAATACCTTCAGCTACTGCATTAGTATCTCGGGTATCTTCCTTCGTTAGTGCATAAACTCTGGCTTGAACTCTCCGCTGCTGTTGTGGTTGCTGCTCCTGCCTTGGCCTTTTTGGACAATATCTTATCATATGCCCAGTCTCACCACATGAAAAATATTTTCCAGCGGCCCGCCAACATTCTTTACCTCTATGCTGCATCCCACAATGCTGACAAACTGGCATATTATCCCTTTTAACTGGCTGAACCCTATCTGGAAATGCCATCTTTGGCTTTTTATCTTTTCTTACGGATGAACCAAGATTGCCCCTTTTTACATTATCCCTATGTCTTTCCACTAAGAATTCATCATATTCATTTTTCACAACAAAAACAGTTCTCAAAGCTGCTGCCATAGTCTGATGATCAAAAATTGCAACTTTACTTCTAATATTGCTCTTCAGACCTCTAACAAATTTCTTCACTCTTCTCTGCTCATCAAAACAAATATGGGGGGCATACTTTTCCAATTCAGTAAATTTTGCTTTATAGTCGACAACTGACATACCTCCTTGAGTCAGATTTAAAAATTCAACTTCTTTCTTATCCTTCATATGCCGAGGGAGAAATTTTGCATGGAAGACATCAAGAAATTTGTTCCAGCCAATCTCAATCTCTCTATCTCTAAAAGTGGTTCTAAGTGCAGAACTCCACCACTCGTCTGCACGATCCTTCAACATAAATGTAGCTAATATCACCTTATCCTGCTCTTCACATCTAATGGCCATGAAAATCCTTTCAACTTCTCTCACTCAATTTTCCACAATCTCGGTTGACTCTCCCCCTTAAAAGAAAGAGGACTCATTTTTGTGAACTTCTCCATCAACGTAGCACCTGCTACCCTATGTGGCTGTTCTTGCATATGGGTTTGTAATTGGGCTTGCATCATTGCCTGAGTTTGGGCCTGTAACTACATAGTCTGTACTAACCCTTGAAAAGCTTGTGTGAACCCTCCTAAATCTGACACACCCTGAATAGGTAACACACCTTTCCCACCGGGAGCAAGCTCGCCATGAATTGTTTCCCCGACAACCCCTTGTGATGTTCCATTTGAGGGCACATACTCCTCAGGAGAAGTATTAACCTCAACCCTATCACTCTCTGCCATCTCCTGCGAGGGAGAACAAACCCGAATTAGTATGATTCTAGGTTTAACATCAAATTCTAAAATAAAATCCTAAGATCTTGTGGTATGGTGTGAAAATGAGATGGTTGCAAAGATTCCAAGCCTCACAACTTTACTCTGATACCACTCTCTGTGGCGCCCCCTTCTCGTGATCCCGAATCATGTCCGAGGACGTCATAGTGGATGGACGGAAGTGCTGTGGGCTGAGATATTTGTAAGGCGCTAAAGATTAAACCATCACATATTCCAAAAGATAAAACCATTCTATTTCCATAAGATAAACACACATAATTTGCATCGTATACCGAGTACTATATATTTCTACCCAAAAGTCATATTTACATTCATTATTCAAAAGAAAACCAAATCTACTTATTCTACGCAGCGGCAATTTAAATTACGCCCGAGATCACCCTCCGACCTACTGTTCGTCGAAGTCGAGGTACTCACTTGTCAGTTTCCTGAAATGGTTAGGCAACAGATATGAGTCCAAAGACTCAGTAGGCATTAAAATCAATCATACGCTTATCATATACTAAACTGTGTAAATCCATGATATATATATACAGCTAACTATAATTTCATTGGATTGTACATATACTATGAATGCGAAGGAAAACTAGTAGAGCAGAATAATTTTTCTTCTTATAAGCAAATGCATATAACAAATCTTATCTGATTTATATATAAATGGCATAGTACATATCTTAGCTAAATCAGAGCTTATACAGATGAACTTCTTTTCAGATCATATCAAAGTCATATATCAAATCTGAACTTCATATTATTTGACAGCATATATTAGACATGCATCCCGTCACTAAAAGTAGTAGCAAACACATACCTAGGCATCCATACGTCGACATAAAGATAAATGGTCTAAACGCTGGAGCCTGTCGACCTTGATCAACCACGCAGGATCGAGAGTTAATACTCCACCATTCCCCAGATAATTTTTTTATTCCGGGTTCCGATTTTTCAGAAGTCCGTTTATCCTCGAAAATGGGCCTAATCCCGTAGCAGAAGCTAACTACGGTTTGTCGCCCCACACCTCCTTAAAGTGACACATTCCATATGCTTAATCAAATTTTTATTCTTATTATGATGCATATTACATAGTCATCTTAATACTTAAAACTTGTCATTGAACTTTAAAAAATAACTGGATCGTATTTTAATATTAGGAATTAGATTTTAATCATAGGGTAGTGAGTCAAATTCATTAACTAAATAAATTACTATTATATAACATTCGAAGAGATTAGAGTAGAGAGAGAGTAGAGAGAGTAGAGAGAGAAAGTAGAGGGAGAAAGTAGAAAGAGATTAGAGAGAAATTAGAGAGAGATTAGAGAGAAAATAATATTTTTACAGAACGGTAACTAAATAAATAACTGATTCTAAACATAGATCATTAGGTTAAATAAATCAATAACTTAAATCACATTTCAAACAAAATCAAATCAAAAAAATGTAAATAACAAATAACATGCACTCGATTTATCATGCCTACCTTTAGAATGGACTTCTGAATTGACTTTTATATCTCACCCGAGCTCCCGTAAAAGTCCTTGCGTAGGAAAAGATAATTTTCCCGTCCTAGATACGTAAGGAATGGTGAAATTGTCCAAATAAGTTTCAAATCCTCCGTCCAAGCTTTTGACAAATATTTATATTAGGATTTTTTACATGAAAACCATTGTTAAAAGTGAATTTGTAAAAAAATCATTCTAAAAATGCATTAGCAGGTATATCACTGTGTAATTTGAATTGTGCAAAAATGTCATATTTATTTGCATGTATATCACTTCTTTTTACCAACAACTTGCAAGAAAACCACGCTTAAATGACATGTATTCACTATTTGAATTAATTCAGTGATATATCTGCTAATGCATTTTTAGGAATAGTTTTTTTGTAAATTCACTTTTAACAATAGTTTTCATGCAAAAAACCCTTTATATTATTCTGATGCTATATTATCTTCTCCGTTTATTAATAAGAGAATGAGAGTGGGAAGAGAGATGAGAGAGAAATTAGAGAGAGAAAGTAAAGAGAGAGTAGAGAAAGAAGTAGAGAGATATTTAAAGAGAGAAAGTAGAGAGAGAAAGTAGAGAGTAGAGAGAATAGTAGAGAGAGAAAGTAGAGAGAGAGTAGAGAGAGAAAATAGAGAGAGGGAAAGTAGAGAGAGATAGAAAGTAGAGAGAGTAGAGAGAGTGTGTAGAGAGAGAAAGTAGAGAGAAAAGATAGAGAGAGAAAATAGAGAGAGATTAGATAGAAAGTAGAGAGAGTAGAGAGATGAGAGAGAAAAGAAAAAAAATAAGAGAGAGAGGGTGACAAATTGTGTGTGTGAGAGAGAGAGAGGGAGAGAGATTGTGTGTTGGGAGGGAGATTAGAGAAGAGATGAGAGGGGGGAGGGTGTGCTACGTGGGAGAGGGGTGGGAGGAGAAAGTGAAAGGGGTGGAGGTATTTATAGGGGGAAGAGAGGGGAAGATAAGAGGAAGGGGGAGGTGATGGAGGGGGAAGAGTTAAGTGAGGGAGGGTTATGTGGGGAGGTGATGGAGGGGGGAAGGGTTAAGTGGGGAAGGTGATGGAGGGGGGGAAGGGTTACGTGGGATATGGGAGGGATTTTTGGGTTTTATTATTATTAATTGTTTTATTTTATATTTTTATATGAAAACCCTTAAAAAGCTAACAATAACATGATTCTTAAGAATTAGTTCACTCTATCTTATTTTTAACCTACCAAACGTCAAAATTTAAAAATATACTTAACATAAAACTTGTAGATCTTTGAGTTCTCTTTCCAATGGATCTAATATTGACCCCATTCTGACACTCCTACGAAAAGATATATATTAATAACGTAAGATATGTAATTAATTTACTTAATAAAGTTCGTTAAACTATACCGTTCAAGGTATTGAACTTTAATTAAGAGAACCTAAAATTTATATGGACTCAAAATATAAAATATTTAATTATCTTTAAGTTTCGGATGGATTCAGGTGTTACAGTGAGAGCAGCCTAGCGCGTGTTTGACTATATTCCAACGCTGTTAGAGAAGAAGAACAAAAGATTAGCCTTGAGAAAGAAAGAGCAACCCTGCAGTCTACCGGAGTTTGAAGAAAGGGATCCTTGGATCTAACTTTGTAGCTGCAATCACCAGCTCCATCGTCTTGATTTATTGTCTCAGCTGGTGTTTACTTTGTCACTATTATTTCTCTACCGCACTTGCAATATCTCTTCATTTTGTTTCGGTTGGTCAATCATCTATTCATCTTGTTCATCCGATCCCATGATTAGGGACCGGGTTCCCTCTTTGTCTTCAGAGGAAGAGAGGATCTGATCCTCTGGGTGGATAGCAAGCTATTAGTCAGTGGATCAAGCTGTTAGTCAGTGATGCAAGTTGTGTGTAAGCAGGAAAGCCTCACCTGGTTTGGTGAGGGGTGGACGTAGGTTGTGGGGTTTACAACCGAACCACCTTAAAATCCTTGTGTTGTGGGTTGAACATCTTGTGGGCTTGCTCCATATCTTCTATCCACATTCACAGGTCAATGTGCTTGCTCCATTGCATATAATCTGGTTCATTACCATCGCACACTCAGGCCTTGCGGACTACGCATTCTTGCATACACACCATCCATTCCTTGCACGGTACCAGCATTCCCTTGACTGCATGTTGCATCCTTGCATTCAGGCACTAGGGATCATCCTCTATTAAATAAAGATCTCCTTGTTCACACACACATCAGAGGGTTGTTGAGAAGCACATTTGCTTACACCACAACTTGTGTAGTATTTGAACCGCCGCTTCCATTTAGACCATTCCTTTTTATTCCGTTGTGCATTGTGCTTAAGTGATTCATTTACTTTATAGGAGTGGTTTATGCTTATGGTAGCTAAGAACTTTAAATATGTCAAAATTATTGGTAGGATCTATTCAACCCCCCCTTCTAGTGCCATTTGCACCTCACGGGACCTAACAAGATCTACTCCGTAGTCCTGGAGTTGGTGCTTTATCCACAACACTTGGGTCCCACAACTACCTGCTGCTACATATTCTGCTTCAGCAGTAGATAGAGCCACCGAGTGCTGCTTCTTGGAAGCCCAAGAGGCTAGGCACCCACCCAGGTATTGGCAATAGTCACTAGTGCTTTTTCGATCAAGTTTACACCCCACATAATCAACATCAGTATATGAAATTAAATCAAAATAGCATGATGTAGGATACCACAACCCTAAGTCATGTGTGCTAGCAATGTATCTTAAGATACCTTTTACCGCAATCAAGTGAGATTCTTTTGGATTGGCTTGAAATCGAGTGCACATGCACACATAGAACTGTATATCAGGCCTAGAAGCAGTGAGATATAAAAGGGATCTGATCATACCTTGTTATGTCTTAGGATCTACAGATTTACCGTTCTCATCTACATCTAGAGATGCATTTGTTCCCATGGTCGTGGATATGTGTTTGGCATCCTTCATTCCAAATCTCTTCAGGATCTCCAATGTGTACTTGGATTGGTTTATGAAAAAACCTTCTTTTGTTTGTATGACTTGCAGTCCAAGGAAGAATTGGAGTTCCCCCATGAGGCTCATTTCAAATTCCTTTGTCATAAGTTCAGCAAATTGTTTGCACATATTAGAATTAGTTGAGCCAAACACTATGTCATCTACGTATACCTGTACAATGATTATGTGACCATTCATTACCTTTGTAAAGAGTGTTTGGCCAATTTTACCTCTGATGTAGCCTCTGCCGGTTAGGTGTGCACTGAGTCTGTCATACCAGGCCCGTGGAGCCTGCTTTAAATCATACAGTGCCTTGTTCAATTTGTAAACATGGTTAGGCATATCAACATGTTCAAAACCGGGGGGCTGTTCTACAAAAACTTCTTCTTTTAGCAAGCCATTCAGAAAAGCACTTTTGACATCCATTTATTGTAATTTAATGCCTAGGGAGCATGCGAAAGCTAACAAAATTCTAATAGCTTCTAGTCTTGCTATAGGGGCATATGATTCTTCAAAGTCAATGTCAATTTCTTGGTAATACTCCTTAGCTACCAGCCTAGCCTTGTTTCTTGTTATCACTCCGTCTTCATTCAACTTGTTATTGAAAACCCATCTAGTTCCGATGATAGACTAGTCCGTGGGTCTAGAAACCAGATTGCATACTTGATTTCTTTCAAATTAATTAAGTTCCTCATGCATGGCATTAACCCAATTTTCATCTTGCAAGGCATCTTCAATGCTTTTGGATTCAAATTGAAAAACTAATGCAATGAGATCTTCATTATGCACATCTGTATGAAATGATCTGGTCCTAGGAGGATCATGAATGTTTCCTATGATTCTTTAGACATAATGATTGTAATACCCTGGATCCTTCAGTCAGAATCGGAGAGCTTTCGAAGCACTTTCGTGGGCCCCGGATCGTGTTTTACGATCCACTTGGATTTTTTCACTGTATAGTTGCGGAACCCCGTGGAGAGTGAACCATTGAGTTTTGAGACTCCGGGATGCTACAGGTGTATTGTGCTCTTTCTGAGGATCGCAGAGGCTATTTTTTCATATTTTTTTGATTTTATTAAATTTTGGGCCAAAAATTAGATTTCAGAAACATTCACAATTTTCTATTTTCTTTTCCTTTTTAACTCTCACCTCTCTCCTCTCTCCTCTCTCCTCTCTCCTCTCACGTTTCTCTCACTCTCTCCCTCCGTTCTCTCTCTTCTCTTCCCCTCTCCCCGGGCGTGCGACCGTGGTGGAGGTGGACGAGGTGGTGACGCTGTGGAGATGATCAGAGCGTGATGGCGCGAGAATAGGAGCGTGACATAGGCGCGATCCCATTCCGTGGATTCGAAGCTTAGGCAGGGTTCGTGTGATGGTTTTCGACGTGGATTTGGCCGTTTCGGCATGCGAGATCTTTAGTGGAGGTAGGGGGATGGATACTCTACCCATTTCTTACTTTCTCTCGCGATTTCGAGCCGATTGGCGCGAGTATGAGTGTGTTTTCCAGCTTTTGGGCGAAATGCATATTTTTGGGGTGTGATGCAAAATCGTTGTTCTAGGCGATGGTTTTCGATTCAAATGGTAAAATTTGAACCCCTAGGTTATCGGGATTCAATTCCCGCCAGTTTGGCTGCATTTGGCCGTGACTTGGGGCTGGTATGAGGCCGGATGCCCACGTGAGTCGTTTTGGGTTGATTTGAGAAAATCGCCCGTTTCTAGCCATTTTGTGGTTTGGTTGATCCCTTTCGACTTGTGGAAGGTTTATATCGAGTTTGTGGATGTTTCTCCGTCGTTCTGGGATGATTGGGAAGTGGAAGGATCGGGTTTTCTGCATTCCTATGGTTTTCGTACCGGTAGGAAGTAGCGGTCGTACCAGAGACCGCTACTTGAGAAGGCGGCCCAAGGAGGACCGTCACCTTCAAGAAACTATCCTAGGTGGACCACCATCTGGTTCTTAAGCATTTTTAAGTCGATTTTAGGTTGCGATCTTGCGACCGACCGCAACTTGGTAGTGGCGGCCCTAGGGTGACCGCCATTTGGTCATTTGACTTTTTAAGTCGGTTAGGTCGGTTCCTGGTAGCGGCCTTATGGCTGACCGTCTCCTTCAAATAACGGTCAGGCGTGGACCGCAACCAGGATGGCTTATCGTGAGTTTTTCGAGGCAGTTTGGAGATGGTGGTTTCGCCAGGACCGCTACCTTCAAGAGATGGCCATGGGAAGACCGTCACTTTCAAGAGGCGGCCCTGATCAGACCGTTTCCTGCCTGTTCAATCTCGCAAGTAGCGGCCCTGCTAAGACCGCCACTTGGCTGGGCTAGCAAGTAGCGGCCAGGGTGTGACTGCCATTTGACTGGGCTGTCTGGTAGCGGCCATAGAGTGACTGCCACCTGCCTAGAGTGTTCCTTTTCGTTGGTTTGGCTTCCGGTTGGTTTGACTTTGACCCCTCGGTTAGCCCATTGTTCCGTGGATGTCTTAGATGTCCTATGAGGGCTGTGACCATGATATAGGGTGTTCGGAAGTGCCGTAATACCGAGTAGTGTGCCGTGTGATTTTGAGAATCATTATGGTCTCCGGTCAACCCGGTTGTGACCTAGTGGTTGACAAGTTACCTCGTGAGTGTCTCAGCTATCCCACGAGGATCAAGACTATGTTTTGGATGCTCAGAGGTATTGTGTTACCTCAATTTACGTACCTATGTGGTTCAAGGGCTTTGGTGATCCATCATGTTCCGTGTTTTCCTATTATGCTAAATTGTTAGTCCGTTGAGCGGCTTAGAGGTCAAGGACTTTTGATTGATGTGGATCCAACTATTTTGTGCCGCTTCCATGATGTTTTACAGTGGTTTGTGACCCAGGGACTAGGCTGATTGGTAGCTTATTATTACTTTGTGTGACGATCTTGACTCGAGTCTTGTGACTCAAGGATCGTTGTGTCCGCAGGTCTAGTTGAATGTCCTAAATTTGGCAGTTGTATGTTGCGTTGTGTTTCGTGGTGCGTGCGACGGGTACGTGCATGGCCTGTCCATACTTCATGTTTTGAGTCTCTGTGTCTAGTGAGCCTCCACTAGTCGTAGCCTGATGACACTTTCATGTGTTGGCCCACCTGGGAGTGGTGGCGAGGTAGTTCCCGGTAGAGACGGTTTGTAGGCTAGTTGCCGTGGGCCCCTTTGTCTTACCGTTAGAGTCCGACGGGAGCGAAAAACCAGCTAGAGGCCTGGCTCAAGACATTGAACTTGTGTGTGCACACGTGGTCAGGGGTGTTGAACCAGCGTCGACAGGCGTGACCCTGACTAGCCATTCATTACTGTTGTTCCTTGGTTACTTGTTCAGTGTCTCAGTTTCCGCGTTCGAGGTGAGTGGGAGACACCTGAGGCGTAGTGTAAGATGTCAGTAAACACATCTAATTTTTTTTCTAGTGAGGAGGTACTTCTGTCACACGACACATGATTCGTGGTTTGTGTTGATGCTTTTAGACCATGTGGTCTAGAGTTGGCCTTTTGTCTCTTATGACAAACATTCACGACTAAATTATCGTGATGTGTCTTGGCTGTATAGCCAGAGTTTTCTTGTATCGGATCGGTGATTCTTGACTGTGTGTACGGGAATTGGTGTTTTACCTATAGGAGTAGTTTAGAGGGCCGAGGTTCTATCAGCTGCCGTGTTTCCGTTCAATACAACTGTCCTCTTTACTTTTACTATTGTTACTCCTGCTTTTGCTTTTGTTGTTTCGCACTGCTGTTACCACTTTTATTTCATGGCGGGGATCCGCAGGACCCCTACTAAGCTAGTGAGACGAGGCTCACCCCTGACTTTTCAGGTGTAGCTATTCTTCCTTGTGCTTTGGAGGTGTAGGGCGGTGGTTCTTAGTTGCCAGCTTTGTCAGCATCGGGCTTCCCCCGACTTGAGAGTATGTTTCTCTTTTCAATTGGACTGTACCTTAGTTGGACTGGACTTTGCTAGCTCTATAGTTCAATTTATTTAATTGATCATAGTAATTAATTGTTTACTACTTTATTTGGAAGTTCATCGTACTCCACACACACCTTTCTTTTTCTTCGGAGTCTTACAGCTCTTGGGAGGCCTCTCAGGATCCAAGTGGTATCGGGTTTACCCGGTATACAGATGCTAGGTCATCACAGGTGGTACCAGAGCGAGTGGTGTGTGAAAGTACATGGGAATTCGAGATATTGTAGTGATCAAAGTCCATAAGGTCCAGTGCAGTCGGCATCTGGCATAGGTTTTGTGTTTCTTTACCGCTTTGCTTTTCGCGTGAGAGCTTGTGTGTGCTGTGTTGGCGCTGCGTTGGTGGTTTTGCTCTCGTCAAGATATGATGGAGAGTTCTTTTTTGTCAAGGTGTTGGTCTTTTTTGTGCTGCGCTAGGCAGAGTTTGCCGGCAGGCGTGAGTCTATGGTGCGGCGTTTGAGATTTTTGTGGCGTGATCAGGTGGCTTATGGGAATTGTCATTGGTGTGATGGCCGTGCATGTTCTTCGGATGAGATTATTATTGTTTTAGCCATCCCAACTTGAGGTTTGGTCAGCCCCTGAGGTGCCTAGGTATTAAGGTTGTGTTTTGAGGTGGTCGTTTGGATGCCCTAATTGAGAGAGTGCTCGGGCGAGCTAAGGATTTCTTTCCTTATGAGCTGTTATTAGTCGAGCTTGATCTTTCTCATCTTATTTTGTGGCGTTGTTTTGAGGTTAAGCTGAGGCTAGTGCTCTTTGCGGTTTACACTATGGCAACTTGTGATCGACAGTTGGAAGGATCAGCGCTCGAGGCGTGGTCTATTGCAGTTTCATGAATTACGATGGCGTCAAGAGGTGTGCTGAGATACGGATGTCGAGATATTTGTGATGCCTGTGTGCGTTGTGTTAAGTGCGCAGCGGAAATGTGTGGGCTCATAACCCATAGGTTGAGGATCATAGGGTTGGAAGATTCTGACCAGCCGAGAGGATTGTTTCCTCTGTGTGAGATTGTCTTGGTTATGTGTGCCTTGATGCTATTGGTTTCCGTGCCGTTGCTTGAGGCATTATGGTTGTTGGCACTGGCAGGTTAGAGAATTGGGGAAATATGTCGGTGAATATGCTGGTTGAGTACCCTTTCTTCTGCATTTATTGGAAGTTGTGCTCTCGGGACGTGATCGTGGTTCTAGAGATGCATTTTTCGAGAGGTTGTTGTGGGTCCTTATTGGTAAGATGCTAGCGGCTAGTATATTTTAGCCGCATCGTCAGCTATAATTTTGCCTATAAGTGACCCAGTTTGTGAATGTGTCCCGTGGTTCTGTGTTGAGAACGGAGCCGAGGATTTGCAGGTGTTGTTGTGTGTTGGTTTGTGCTTGTGGTCAACTTGGGAAGAGCTGCCTGTGAGTCTGAATTTTGGATTTGTGTGGACCGAGATCTTGTCGGTTGGTTTTGTTGTGCTCTCCTGAGAAGGTAGAGTTGGCGTGAAACTCGAATCAGATGTAATGTCTGAGTGAGGACTGACTCGATTGTGTTTTTAGTCCAGTGGTGTCATTGGCGTTCTGCGGGCCAGTTTTGATTATTGTTATGGCACGAAAGCCGATGGGTTGGAGCAGTCAACTGAGATGATTAGTTTCCTTGTGCCAGCTGATGCTTGTGTTGTTTGTCGAGTATGTGGTTTTGTTGGTAGCTGTGTCGTGGCATGGCTCGTGTCTCTTTCATATGTGAGACGGTAGCGATGATGCCATGATTTAGAGGTGCCAGACTTATGTTCTTTTCTGTGTCATGCTCGTAATGTGGATCGGTGTGCCTTGAGATCCAAAGCATGATGATCTTGTCTGTGATCATGGTCTAGCAGTGTTCCTCTGAATTATGTTTTTTGAGAATCGTGTTATCGTGTTTTTGTGTGTTTGAGGTTTGGCTGGAGCTTGGAGAGCATCGCCAGCTTTATGGGTTGTTCTTCCCTGTTCCATGTAGACCCCTTGAATTTCGAGGATGAAATTTCTTAAACGTGGGGAGGATGTAATACCCTGGATCCTTCGGATCGGAATCAGAGAGCTTTCGGAGCGCTTTCGTGGGTCCCAAATCGTGTTTTATGATCCACTCGGGTTCTTCCACTGTATAGCTTGCGGAACTCCGTGGAGAGTGAACCGTTGAGTTTTGAGACTCCGGGATGCTACAGGTGCATTGTGCTCTTTCTGAGGACCGTAGAGGCAATTTTTTCATATTTTTTTGATTTTATGGAATTTTGGGCCAAAAATCAGATTTCAGAAATATTCATAATTTTCTATTTTCTTTTCCTTTTTAACCCTCACCTCTCTCCTCTCTCCTCTCACGTTTCTCTCACTCTCTCCCTCCGTTCTCTCTCCTATCTTCTCCTCTCCCCCGGGCGTGTGACCGTGGCGGAGGTGGACGAGGTGGTGATGCTATGGAGACGATCGGGAGCGTGATGGCGTGAGAATCGGAGCGTGGCGTAGGCGCGATCCCATTCCATGGATTCGAAGCTTAGGCAGGGTTCGTGTGATGGTTTTCGACGTGGATTTGGTCGTTTCGGCATGCGAGATCTTCAGTGGAGGTAGGGGGATGGATACTCTACCCATTTCCTACTTTCCCTCGTGATTTTGAACCGATTGGCACGAGTATGAGTGGGTTTTCTAGCTTTTAGGCGAAATGCATGTTTTGGGGGTGTGATGTGAAATCGTCATTCCAGGCGATGGTTTTTGATTCAAATGGTAAAATTTGAACCCCTAGCTTGTCAGGATTCAATTCTCGCCAGTTTGGCTACATTTGGCCGTGATATGGGGCCGGTATGAGGCCAGATGCCCATGTGAGTCGTTTTGGGTTGATTTGAGGAAATCACCCTTTCTAGCCGTTTTGTGGTTTGGTTGATCCCTTCTGGCTTGTGGAAGGTTTATATCGAGTCTGTGGATGTTTCCCCGTCATTCTGGGATGATTGGGGCATGGAAGGACCGGGTTTTCTACATTCCTATGGTTTTCGCACCGGTAGGAAGTAGCGGTCGTACCAGAGACCGCTACTTGAGAAGGCGGCCCAAGGAGGACTGCCACCTTCAAGAGACAGTCCTAGGTGGACAGCCATCTGGTTCTTAAGTTTTTTAAGTCAGTTTTAGGTTGCGGTCTTGCGACCAACCGTAGCTTGGTAGTGGCGGCCCTAGGGTGACCGTCATTTGGTCATTTGGCTTTTTAAGTCGGTTAGGTCGGTTCCAGGTAGCGGCCTTACGGCTAACCGTCTCCTTGAAGTAATGGTCTGGCGTGGACTGCAACGAGGATGGCTTATCGTGAGTTTTTCTAGGCAGTTTGGAAATGGTGGTCTCGCTAGGATCGCTACCTTCATGAGACGGCCATGGGAAGACCACCACTTTCAAGAGGTGGCCCTGATCAGACGTTTCCTGCCTGTTCAATCTCGCAAGTAGCGGCCCTACTGAGACCGCCACTTGGCTGGGCTGTCAAGTAGCGGCCAGGGTGGGACCACCATTTCACTGGGCTGTCTGGTAGCGGCCATAGAGTGACCACCACCTGCCTAGAGTGTTCCTTTTTGTTGGTTTGGCTTCCGGTTGGTTTGACTTTGATAGCCCATTGTTCCGTGGATGTCTTGGACGTCCTATGAGGGTTGTGACCGTGATATAGGGTGTTCGGAAGTGCCGTAATATCGAGTAGTGTGCCGTGTGATTTTAAGAATCGTTATGGTCTCCTGTCAACCTGGTTGTGACCCAGTGGTTGACACGTGACCTCGTGAGTGTCTCGGCTATCCCGTGAGGATCGAGACTATGTTTTAGATGCTCAGAGGTATTGTGTTACCTCGATTTATGTACCTATGTTGTTTGAGGGCTTTGGTGATCCCTCATGTTCTATGTTTTCCTGTTATGCAGAATTGTGAGTCCATTGAGTAGCTTAGAGGCCGAGGACTTTCGATTGATGTGTATCTGGCTGTTCTGTGCCTTTTCCATGATGTTTTACCATGGTTTGAGACCCAGGGACTAGGCTGATTGGTGGCTTATTACCGCTTTGTGCGACGATCTTGACCCGAGTCTTGTGACTCAAGGATCGTTGTGTCAGCAGGTCTAGTTGACTGTCCTGAGTCTGGCAGTTGTATGCTGCATTGTGTTCTGTGGTATGTGTGATGGGTATGCGTGACCTGTCTGTACTTCATGTTTTGAGTCTCTGTGTCTAGTGAGCCTCCACTAGTCGTAGCTTGACGACACTTTCGTGTGTTGGCCCACCTAGGAGTGGTGGCGGGGTAGTTCTCGGTAGAGGCGGTTTGTAGGCTGGTTGTCGTGGGCCCCTTTGTCTTGCCATTAGAGTCCGACGGAGGGGAAAACTAGCTAGAGGCCTGGCTCAAGACATTGAGCTTGTGTGTGGACACGTGGTCAGGGGTGTTGGACCAGCGCCGACGTACGTGACTCTGACTAGTCACTCGTTACTGTTGGTCCTTGGTTACTTATTCAGTGTCTCAGTTACCGCGTTCGAGGCAAGTGGGAGACACTTGAGGCACAGTGTAAGATGTCAGTGGATGCATCTGGATTTTCTTCTAGTGAGGAGGTACTTCTGTCATACGACACATGATTCGTGGTTTGTGTTGATGCTTTTAGACCGTGTGGTCTAGAGTTGGGCTTTTATCTCTGAGGATAAGCCTGCACGACTAAATTGTCGTGATGTGTCCTGGCTGTATAGCCAGAGTTTCCTTGTATCAGATTGGTGATTCCCAACTGTGTGTATGGGAAATGGTGTTTTGCCGTTATGAGTAGTTTAGAGAGCCGAGGTTCTACCGACTGCCGTGTTTCCGTTCAGTACGGCTTTCCTCTTTACTTTTACTGTTGTTGCTCCTGCTTTTGCTTTTGTTGTTTCGTACTACTGTTACCTCTTTTGTTTAGTGGTGGGGATCCGCGAGACCCCTACTGAGCCTGTGAGATGAGGCTCACCCCTGACTTTTTAGGTGTAGCTGTCTTCATCGTGCTTCGGAGGTGCAGTGCGGTGGTTCTTAGTTGCCAGCTTTGCCAACGTCGGGCTTCCCCCGACTTAAGAGTACGTTTCTCTTTTCTATTGGACTGCACCTTAGTTGGACTGGACTCTGCTAGCTCTATAGTTTAATTTGTTTAATTGATCATAGTAATTAATTATTTATTGCTTTATCTGGAAGTTCAATGTACTCCACACACACCTTTCTTTCCCTTCGGAGCCTTACAGCTCTTGGGAGGCCTCTCAGAATCCAAGTGGTATCGGGTTTACCCGGTATCCGGATGCTGGGTCGTCACAATGATCTTTTAAGGTTCGAATGTTTGTAGAAGACTCACCGGGCAGAACTGAGTGTGCAAGGATTTTGGTCGACTGACTTGTCTCTTGCACTATGGGCTGTTGTTGGCTGCCTTCTCCCTGTTCTTCTTTTGACTCTAGAAATGTGCCATCATCCTGCTCCTTTTCCTTGTCAACATCACATTTATCTGAATCATTAGATAGTTCAACAAATACAACATGTGGAGTTTCTTCTACTGTTTGATTCTTCACATTGAGAACCCTATATGCGCTTGATGTTTCAGCATAACCCAAGAATACTCCAATATCACTCTTGGCTTCAAATTTGTCCAAATCCGATTTGTCATTGTTATGCACATAGCATTTTGAACCAAATGCTCTAAAGTAAGCCAAGTTGGGTTTCTTACCTTTCAACATATCATAAGGAGTTGTCTTACTTTTTGGCCTTACCATGGCCCTTTTGATTATGTAGCAAGCCGTATTTGCTGCTTCAGCCCAGAATTTTCTTGTGAACTTGCTCTCAATCAACATGGTCCGGGCAATTTCCACAATTGTTCGATTTCTTCTCTCCACAATGTCATTTTGCTTTGGGGTTGTCGGCCCCGGTAGGCGAGCGGACAAGAAGGGGGGTGGAATTGTCCCCCACGCGATATGGTAAATTTAAAACTAACTTAGCAAGATTAGAGCAACTATCAAATTGAAACTGAGGTTAACTGAGTTTTGAATCCTAAAAGAATTAGTTCTCAGCCTTTTCGATCTCACACGATCACCTAGACGGATTTATCAAGCAAGCACGTAGTACGATGCACAACGGACAAACAAGTAGTGTGTGTGTGTAAACAAGATGTGATCTGAAAATAAGTAATGTGTGTGATCAAGATAAATATAGCAATGTGTGTGAACAAGATAAATCTTAAACCAATCTCCTGTGAATGAGATAGATGATAAGGAAACAATCATAGAAATTAAACCACAGGACACGGGGATTTTTAAGGTGGTTCGGGACTACGACGGGCTCCCTACGTCCACCCCTTACCAAACCGGTAAGGCTTAACTCGGTGGAAAACCAGCACGGGGAAGACTCCCTAACACGGAGCGATGCTCCAACACATACAGGGATAAATCCCTAACACGGAGCCAAGCTCCAACGCACACACACAGGACGACACTTGCACACACACGGGGACATGCCCCAACACACACACGGAGATGGAGTCTCCAACACGATTCGATGACCGGATCACAAAACACACACGCACGCTGCAACAAACGTAGCACAAGACACACGACCGTACGTAGACGATCACACACACAGAATATTCTTGAGTTTAAAAAATCTAAACAAATATTCAAGACATAGTTAGACCAAAATGAAACATATGACAAACATCACAACCAAGCAGAAATAGGATATAGAAATATATCCCCATTTGTTTCCAAGGCCGATAGATGATGCTTCTTGAGGCTCAGGTCGGAGGGAAGATGAATGATCGCTATATCAACATCCTCTTGATCCTCTCTTCATTCCGCTTCTCTTTTCCTTCTTCCTCGAACTCCAGAAATCACTTGAGGTAGATGAAATCTTCCTTCCAAGTTCTCCTTTTCTCCTCCTTGGCCTTCTTCTCCTACAAGATAGAAAATAAGCACATTAGGGTATCCTCGTCAAATCCGTAGCTCTCACATATGTATATATAAGAGAAATCATAAGACCAATATAGCCGTTCTAGAACCCTCCAAAAGACCCCCAATAGGTCTACCAAGAACCCATGGGCATATGGGTAAGATTAAGATCCATTTGGATAGGGTTTGATGGGTTTAAGATAAGATTCGCGAAGCTCGTTCCAGAAGCCCGATGGAATCAATCGACCGAAATTAGGGGGTTGATCGACCGAACTGTAACAGGTTTCAGACCAGCCAATGCTGGCAATTTTGGTCGACCGAAATGCCCAGGTTGGTCAACTGAACTTTGCTGCAATTTCTCTAGCCAACTCTGGCTGAAATAGTTGACCGAACTGAGTACATTGGTAGACCAAAAACCTGCAAAATAGAATAAATGAAGTTAAAACCATGGGTTTTCATATGCATTGATGCCACCATATGTTTAATCAAAGTCTAGATGTCTTGGGAGCCTATCAAGCAATGTAAAACACATTTCCAACACCAAGAATCAATTCACACTTCATAACATGAAAGTTATATGATAGGTTTAAAACACTAGCTCAAGAGTTCTATGAAGAACATATGTAGTGCCCCAGAATTTATTTGAGAATTTTCTGGCATTATTATAAATTAAATGGACTAATTTAAATTTATTAATCAATATAAGGCCAGATGGTGTTAATCAATTAACCCAACTCACTTAATTAGAGTCCAAAAAGGTTTTAAGACCAGGCCCATTAAGTTTGGCCCATATTCTAGAAGGTTATTAAGCCTATCCACGAATTTTTAAGGATAAATACTAATTATATAGATAAATATATGGATAGGTAAATAAAAGAGTTTTAATAATTATAAACTCTAGCTACGACGACTGTAACGGTCTATCGTAAGACCGCCACAGCCGTGTAACGTGGTAGGGTTCGACCGTTACACTCTGCGTATTCCGTGAGTAGAAGAAGTTGTAAAAAGATTGGAACTTGATGTTCCTATCCACAAGAGACCTAAGTGGGACAATGTATAAAGACTCTAAGAACTCTTAGAGATTAGGTTTTGATAGATTAAGGACTCTAAACTCGATCTAATCTTCAAACCCGAGCTAGAGCCCTATAAATAGGACCTAGTTCTGAACTGTGCGACCCTTACTTTTTGGACGTAAAGAATCAATGTAAGGAGTCACTATCTCAGGTAAGTTCTTTAGAAGCATTTGTTTACAATACTTTAGACTAACTCCCCTCCAAATTTCACATCTTTAGGTCAAGAGGTCGTGGAGATAGAACCTAAAGAAGTCGCTGGAAAAGTCACAGAAGAAGGAAAACTAGGGCAAGATTCCCAACCCAATTTAGAAGATACAGCCTAAGTTAAGAGGTAGGTTATCTCATGAATGGCAAAAACAACCTGATATGACTAAAAGCCCTCTAGTTTGATTGAAGTTCATGCATAGTAGAGCATTAATTTCATGTTTTACTAGTTATTATACATGGCATGCATCTCTTAGCCCTAATAGAGAAATTAAAGCATGCTATTCATCTAATCCACTGATACCCATGCATATAGATAGCCTATATTTCGTCATCATGCATAGAATAGATATGATGTTTGATTTACAGACATGTTGTGAGTTGATCTTTTAGTGTTTTGCATGTTTTCTGTTAGCAGACGCTCTAACGCATCAGCGTAGGACCGGCACACTCATATAACAGCCCTACGATAGACCGTCACACACCCTGTTGTTTTTAGATTTTCACTGTTGTCTCTAACGCACTAGGACATGCGCGTTACGTTCATGTAACGGCTGGTTCATGACCGTCATAATCACTGTGACGCCCCATCCCTAGACCGTCCGAGTCTATGATCTGTCAACCCTAGACAAAATATAACTTGCCAATATTATTTATTGTTAAGCCTAGTTACCTAAGTTTTAACCTGATCATGTGATTTTAAGGTTATTTGATTGTTCATGATAGGTATTCCATGATTTGGTGTCTCATTTTTATTTTAAGTAATGTTAGTTTAATGAGTCCAATTCTATAGTTTGTATTATAAAGCATGACTTTTCTTTTTAACCTTGGATTGACGGAGTTTTCATCATGATTTTCACATTGATTATACATATCTCTCTCTGTCAATAGAGTCATTTCTATAAGTGCATGGCACGTATTCCGGTATGTTGTCATTAGTTCACACTTTGCACTATAGGAACACTATCTTGGACTTGAGGACCTCTATATTGAATACTCCTTCCAATGGACTAGGAAATCTTGTTTCAAGGCCTCCATAATTCTCCGCGAGCCTGGGATTCCCACTAGGACGCCGAGTTGGTTGTACCATTAAAAGCCTATTAAATAAAATACACTATCGTTGTTTCTGATTCTAGTAATGTAACGGCCTTGCACTGGACCATCAGGCTCACGAAACGGCCCAATGAACGACCGTCACATTCCTCTGAGTCTATTTTCATCTTTTTAGACTCGGATCACTGTAACGGCCCATTACTGGCGCGTCACATTATGTAACGGCCCGATAAATGACCGTCATACTCCTGGCATATGTTAACCCAAGGTTTGACCAAGGGTTGATATTTCAAGGATTCTAGATAACCCTTGATGATCTAGAACTTATCATATTACTTAATAAACTTAATGTAATGAATGGAAGATAAGAAAAATACCGTTATGCTGTCGATTTATTTCTAAGAGCATGACATTGTTTAAGTCATTTTCTTGACTCATTCTTGCATCGAAGCATTCATTCATTGATTCTAGTTATCATGAAATTATTGGAAGTACCACATTCTTGGCCATACTTTACTGTTATATTGCGTGGAAGTAGCTTAATTTATAACTGAAGATGCGATCGAGCACTGATTGTGTTCAAGGGCTCTATGCTAGTCCCCTCGGCTGATTGTCGGAAACATACTATTTTATAAACCATGGGGTATGATGCTACTGGCGTCACATTGCGCTGGGAGTACTATTTCAATAAATAAGTGAAGATCCACGATACGACACGACATGACATTCTTGCTTGATATTCCACAGAAATTCACGAAGCACTTGCTCATAAGCATAAGATGCTAATGTGGTGAATATGTGGCTTGCTAGTACATTCTCGATATATTCTTGCTCGTGAAAGGCCAAATATCATGTTCATGTTATATTCTTGCTAGTTCATTCTTGATCATTTTATCTTATCTTGTTGCTTTGGTTTGATCGCATGATTGATTTGCATTCGCATGATTTTACCTTATTCTTTAGAGCTAAAATGTTAACTACTTTAATAGTGCCTTCATGTTGATGCGAAGATACCTACTGGGCAAGTGTGCTCATTACCTATTTCTAATGTTTTACAGGAGGTGGAAGTAGTTCGGATTCGGATTCGGGCTATACTAGTAGCGGGTCCGGAGGTGAGTGAGAGTCTTGTAAAGCTACGAGTGAAGACTTATGAAGTTTATCATGTTTAGATTGAGTCAATGTAATTTTCCTATTTCTTGAGTCTAGTAGAAGGAAAAGATGATGATAAGTGGTTGTATTATGAATATTGATCATTTATGAAATAAAGTTGAAGTTTGATTAAATCCTGTGCAATTGCATTTATGTGTGTGATTGTCTTGCGCTCTGATTGTTCTTGCTTGCAAGAGGCTTACCATGCCGGCTGTTCGCGCTCCCCGAGCGAGTCTTCCGCTGTAAATAAGGCTCGGGGCGTGACAACATACATGAACATAGGAAATGAGTATATGCTAGCTTATCAAAATTCAGGTGAAAAACTCAACTAGAACTCACCATCATGGCTTTTAATACCTCAAGAGGAATATGTGATTCCCAGCTACTAGGTTCGACATTTCACTTATTGATTATTGTGGGGTAGGCAGCTTTTTCCTCATGATCACTCCTTAATGTCTATGTAGAGATTCAAGTTCTCTTTAAAGTGATGGAAAGAATTTCTCAAATCCGTATCAATTAAAACCATTAATTTCATTAAGTGCAAAGTGTGAGGGTAATGTTTTGTACGTATAAAATGAATTTGTCAAAACACAGTTATGACTCCCCCTAAATGTATGCACGGTCAGAATCAAATCCTCCCTCTTAGTGTATGACATGAATCACATATGATAAAATCACTGCATTGTTATTTAAGAAGGAGGTAAAGTCTTAGAACAGTCAAGAAATGGTTTTATAAACTAAATATATACAAACATGCAAGGATTCAGGAAACGATCATGCAAGCACTCATGAATCAAGATATGCAGCTTGCAGATGCTAGTATATTCGGAAGTGAATGATATGCAAAAGCATCAAAGTATGCATAAGACTTAAATTCACAATATATGCAGAATATGTGAATGATATGCAGAAATGCCAATGCAATCCTTTTTTATGTAGATTTTCAATTTATGTGCAGTCTAGACCATTCAAGTAAGCATGAAACTAGTAAATGCATGAGATGAATTTTCATTGAATCCAAAAACTGAACCATGAGCAATTTATTTCAGAGTTTCAGTTTGAACATGATATGCCCTACATGCATGAATGTGCAAAATGCATTTTGATGAGCATGATCAAATGCCAAACTTTCATTTCCGCCTCTCCTTAAAAATTCATACAGAATTTGATAATTGAGCAAGACAAGTGTTTGAAAATCTGTTGATAAGAGGAAGATTTTTGAACATGTCAAACAGCTTATCACCATTGTAAAGCAACCACACAAAGTCATTGAGATTAGACTAAGCCATGATCATTCAAAGACATTTTTACATTCAAGAGTGAATAATTCCACAGTTCAAAATTTTTTTGCCTTCTTGAAACAAGAAAATTTTCAGATTCAATTTGAAAGCTATGAAAATCAAGGGAAAATTGATTTCATTAAAAATACATGATTCCTCATAAGCCAAACAACCAAGTTTCTGAATGTTGGTACTTGGCGGAGGTCTTGATCCAAGGATCTAACTCTCGCATAGTGTTAGCTTCTTGACAGACTTAATTTGTCATTTCACATAACACTATTTAATATACCAAACATTCATACAATGAGATCTTGTATGGCTTGTGAAGAAATGCAATTAAAACATAACATGATATGAGAAATATAACAGATTAACATAAGTAAAAACATCAGATTCACCAAATTTGACAAAGAAGAAGCAAAGTCGGGATTTTACCAAATGAGTGTGTCTTGTTCCTTTTTATTGGAACCCCTTTATTCTCTATTTACCTCAAGGCACACCTGCATCAAGATCAACTTATTTGACACATTTGGGCACCCAAGTCTTCTTGGGTCCCTAAAGGTTAGTAGCATTGCTACCAAAAGCTTTCTGCGACATTTTCATTGCCACCATATCATCCTTCTTTATGATCCTGCAATCCTCAATAACATGTCCATGGTTTCCACAATAAAAGTATTGAGGAGGAGTAGCTCTAGCAAAAAGCTTCCTTTTAGGAGCATAAGAGTTTTCAAAATTATTCCATCTCTTATTTGCAAAAGTTCTAGGTTTAGCAAAATTAAACATCGCGTTCATCCTAGAAGCATGAAAGTTGTCATTTTTCAAAAACCAACAGTTTTTCATAACATGCCCATACTTACCACAGTGAAAACAACAAGGAGAGATAGATCCACCGAATGATTTTTCATTATGAGCATGAGTTTTTTCAAAGAACTTTCCCTTGTTAGATGAATTTAGACAATGAATTTGCTTACATTCATGGTTTATGAAGTACTTCTAGTTGTGTATGCAAAACTCTTTTAGATATGCTTCATGTCTTACTTGTTGAATTTGAATCACTTGCTCTTTTGTTTACCCGTGCCTTATTAAGGGGGAGTTACTATTAGTCATATTTGGTGCATGATAGTTGTGCTTGTGTGCTTGCATGTTCATACATTCTCCATTGATTTTGTTATTCTTGATATCTCATGTGCATAGGTACCATAGGTTGAAGATCTTGGAGTGCATATCTACATATTTGGCATTTTTTGCATATCATGCATATAATGCATCATTTTGAACACTTCATGTTGCACATATCTTCCAATAATTTGAACAACAATTGGTATCATATCTTTGGGCCAACAATTGGTAACAATTGGTATCAGAATTGTTATCATATCTTCAGGCCTAATGTCACGCCCCGAGCGCGGAAGGTACCCGGAGATGCGCGACGAGTTTATATCAATCATGTCAATCAGAGTATTAGTGTATTCGACACCAAAAATCAGAGATGTGCAAAAGTAAAGATAACCCAGTCCTTTATTCCTTCTGAAGAATATGTCTATTACAAACCTTGAAGTACTAACTAAAATAAAGGAAAAATACAAGGTTGACTCAAGAAAATATAAAAAAGACTAGATAACACGGAAGAAGCTCTATCCCTTTCACTCTTGATTTTCCCCATCCGTTTGAGTTCCCTCATCGTCGGACTTATCTGAAAAGTAGGAAAACACTAAGTGAGAGAATGCTTAGTAGGAAATTATATCTCAAGAACTAGCAAGGGGTTTAAGTGATTACATCTTTCATGAATGCACTATAGCTATACATGCTCGCATAAAATGACAAGATAGAGAGAATGTATAACAATACGATAACAAGAAGAACTAGTCATGAACTTTCAAGAACTTATATCAAAAAGATATCAAGATTTTCAAGCAAGTAAACTAATCATATCATGTTGGAATTTGGCTATTTTGTTTCAAGTCAAGCTAGTATACAATTACCCTTTTCCGGGTCACGCAAGTCATGTAATATCAAGTCAAGTACAAGTACAAGATTTGTGGAATGTTCAATCAAGCTAGTCATGCACTTCGGTATAATGTCAATACCGTGATCAATCAACTCCCATGGGCACAAGTACTTTCGGGTGCTCCTCCCAAGACCAGATCGGGCCCTATATGCGCAGACATTAATCATGTATTTTAACATCCACTTTTGTATATAGCCATTATGGAATTTTAAGAATAAAGCTTGTAGACACGTAGGATAGACTTTGATAGAATGAAGTCCAAAATATGACACTTTGACATAGAATGGCGATAATAACGGTACAATCACGATTATCGATAAAACTAGGTGGAATTGGTTCCCTAACTTGGGTACCATGACAAACAAGTATGGACATTCTTTATATAGAATTGAGGTCCACAAGAACATCAAGTTTAATATAGAATTGGGGTTTACAAGAACGTCATATCAATGTTGATATAGAATTGGGGTTTACAAGAACAGCATCAAATGGCATGATAACCTCATCCCATTAAGAGAATTCTCATGATACACACTTTGCATAACATGAGGGCCGGTATACCATGTTTCTTTAGAGTGACATGGCAAAATAGTGTAATGGGTTTTTATGATACAACCAGCTCAGTCGGCCTTGAGGGAATCCAAGGCTGCGAGGAGACTTACGGAGGTCTCTATGACTAACTCGCTAGTCCAAAGGAACGGAATATCCAATGGAGAGCTTGTATGTCACTGAGAGTTAAGGGGGTAACGTTAAAACATCATGAAACGTGGGACTATATTCACGGACTGGAATATAGTGCCGAAATATATAGATATATATATATACATATGAAACCCTCGGTTAACAGTAACATTGTAAAATAGTGTCACAGGAAAATAGCGACTTAATCTAAGTCATTACTTATCAAATTAACGCCTTCTATAGGGGCGTTTATTTACAAATTTGACGACTTGTACATCAGTCGTCCCTTCAATATTTCTATTCTACAGAAAATCAATATTCTGGAATTTTAACAAAAATGCGCCCTAGACAGGGGCGTTATTTTTCAATTAGCGCCCTGGTCTGGGGCGTCAGTTCAGTAGGAGACGACCTAGACAAGGTCGTGAATTCAAGAATTTATCAATTTTTAGATAATAAAATTTCAGGAAAAAGGGTACATGATCATGACAAGAAAAATAGCAGGATTTCATAGGTATACTCATGCAATATATTAGATTCATTGTTACATTGATATTAAATTTTTAAACGTGGGTATTCATTAATTACATGCAATTGACGACTTCTGGGCAGGGTGTCAAAATAATAATTAGCGCCCTAGTGTGGGTCGCTTCTTTAAATTAGCGTCCTTGTCAAGGGCGTTTCTTTTTGAAATTACATAGAAAATATCTGAAACCACAATGAAACTATGTGCATGCACGATCGATGATATTATTAAGATCTTAAGCTAGTTTGGGCTACGATCTTGAGAAAACCTACCTGATGACTATCTGGGTGAAGATATGTGAAGAGAAACGATACTCTATTTTGCAACAGAGTCTTCTGATCACCGGCAGAAGAAGAAGAAGAAGAGGATGAAGAACCTCACGTTCTTCACTTCGACAGGGAGTTACTACAGACTTCCTACAGAAGAAATAATGAAGATCATTAATCATATAACCTAAGGTAAAAGAAAAAGAGGAAGAACATTACCGGTTCTTCTCAGCAACACAGAACGCCAAACAGCGGTCTGGGTCTAGTAGCAGGATATTTATAGGATTTTGGGGATCCTAATAGGGTTAGAGTTGTATTGGAAGTAATACTTCCATGATAGAGTCCTTACCATATTCCACCTTCGACGTAGTTATCCAGAACTTGCCCTGGATAGACTCCTGGGTCGAACGAAACTCGAACTGAATTAACATCTTAAGCGAGGGCGTTAATTTAAATTGACGCCTTGTCAAGCGTCATTTCTTATGTAACACGCGCCCATGTAGAGGGCGTCACTTATACCTGCCCTTTATTTATTTTCGGCCTTTTGGGAATTGACGCCCTTTGGTGTTGGCGTCCTTTTTATAGTTAACGCCTTATGTAAGGGCGTTTCTTTTCGAAGTCGCGCCTTGACCAAAGGCGTTATTTCTTCTTGATTAATGATTTACCCATTTAGGCTCTTTGTCATCTATTTACTTATCTTTTATTTTAATTTGATTTATTTAAAAATCTTATTTTTATCAGGGTTGCTACACCCTCCCCCACTTAAAAGAATTTGGTCCCCAAATTCAATAGTATATATAAGTGGAGAGTGTAGAGTATATACCTTAAAATAATTCTGGAAATCGCTTCCTCATGGATTCCTCGGTCTCCCATGTAGCTTCATGCTCGGAGTTCTTATTCCATTGTACCTTAAGCATGGGAATAACCTTATTCCTTAGGGTACGTTCTTGACGATCTACTATCTTTATGGGCTTCTGCTCATATGTGAGATCCTTCTGGATAACTAAGTCTCCATGTTCAATAATATGTGATGGATCGTGTACATACTTCTTCAACATAGATATGTGGAACACATTATGAACATCAGACAATTGAGGAGGCAATGCGATGCGATAAGCAACCTCGCCAACTCTTTCCAATATCTTAAAAGGTCCGATGAATCTTGGTGTAAGCTTGCCTTTAACACCAAATCTCCGTATGCCACGTCCAGGCGATATCTTGAGAAATACATGATCTCCAACTTGGAATTCAAGATCTCTCCTTCTTGTATCGACATAAGCCTTTTGCCTAGACTGAGCAACTTGTAGTCTTTCTCTAATCATTTGTATTCTTTCAGTGGTAACCCTTACCATGTCTGGACCTAGCAGTTGTTTCTCTCCAACTTCGTCCCAGCATACGGGTGATCGACAACTCCTTCCGTATAAAGCTTCGAAAGGTGCCATTTGTATACTTGCCTGGTAGCTATTATTATATGCAAATTCTACCAATGGCAAGTGATCATGCCAGCTTCCATCGAAATCAATGATGCAAGCTCTGAGCATATCTTCAACCACCTGATTAGTTCTCTCGGTCTGACCATCCGTTTGAGGATGAAAAGATGTACTAAAGTTAAGCCTTGTTCCCAACGAATGTTGTAGTCCCTTCCAAAAATGAGAAGTAAAACGTGGATCTCTGTCAGACACGATTGAAACAGGAATGCCATGTAATCTGACTATTTCCTTGATGTATAATGCAGCCAAAACATCAACTGACCATCGGCTCTTTATTGGCAAGAAATGCGCCGATTTAGTCAATCGGTCAATAATAACCCATATTCCATCATGTCCTCCTTTTGATTTAGATAAACCCATAATGAAATCCATGCTAATATTCTCCCACTTCCATTTGGGAATATCTAGAGGATGTAATTTTTCAGCAGGCTTTTGGTGTTCCGCCTTGACCTATTGGCAAGTGAGACAGCGTGATACATAGTCTGCTATTTCCCTTTTCATGTTGGGCCACCAAAAATTCCTCTTCACATCTTGGTACATTTTGGTTGATCCTGGATGAATCGTGTACCTTGATCTATGAGCTTCATCTAAGATCTTCTTCTTTAACTCGGGACAATCCGGTATGCAAGTTCTATTCCTGAACATTAATCTTCCTTCACAAGTTATTTGGAAATCAGATTGTCCTTCCAGTTTGCCTTTGATCTCTACTAATATTGGGTCATTATCTTGAAGCGCTCGTATTTCAGATAATAGGTCTGGATGAATGCTTATATGAGATAATGTGACACATTGAAAGTCTGTGTCCATGCTTATATTGAGTTCAGAGAATTGCTCCAGCAATTTTCATTCTTGAATCATACAATTGACTAACAGTGCTCTCGGCTTTCGACTAAGGGCATCTGCTACATGGTTACCCTTTCCGGGATGATATTATATATTGAAGTCGAAGTCTTTGAGATATTCTAGCCAACGTCTTTGCCTCATTTTTAGTTCCTTTTGTGAAAAGAGATACTTGAGACTCTTGTGATCAGAGTATACAGTAAACTGTGCTCCATAAAGATAATGTCTCCATATTTTGAGTGCAAATACCACCGCGGCTAATTCTAAGTCATGGACGGGGTAGTTCTCTTCATGCTTCTTCAATTGACGAGAAGAATAAACTATAACCTTTCCTTGTTGCATTAGAACACATCCGAGGCCAATGCCAGAAGCATCAGTGTATACCTCAAATTTCTCTCCTTCCATTGGTAACGCTAAGACCGGAGCTGTAGTTAGATGATCCTTGAGATTTTGAAAACTTCTTTCACATTCCTCACTCCATTCATAACGGATCTCCTTGCGAGTTAGCCTAGTAAGCGGCACGGCGATCTTAGAGAAATCCTTGATGAATCGCCTGTAATAGCCGGCAAGACCTAAGAAACTTCGGATCTCGCTAGCATTGGTCGGTCTTTCCCAATTCTTCACAGCTTCAACCTTTGATGGATCTACAGATAATCCATCTTTTGATATAACATGTCCGAGAAAAGTCACTTCTTCGAGCCAGAATTCACACTTGCTGAGTTTTGCATATAATTGGTTTGCCCTTAATATTTGTAATGCAATCCTCAAATGCTCCTCATGCTCTTCCTTAGTCTTGGAATAAATTAATATATCATCGATGAAGACCACCACGAATTGATCTAAATAAGGCATGAATATACTATTCATTAACTGCATAAAGGCAGCAGGGGCATTCGCTGGTCCAAAAGGCATAACAACAAACTCATAATGGCCATACCTGCTTCTGAATGCGGTCTTATGAATGCCATCATCCTTGATCCTTAGTTGGTGATATCTTGACCTGAGATCAATCTTTGAAAAATACTTGGATCCAGATATTTGATCAAATAACTCATCGATTCTGGACAGTGGATACTTGTTCTTGATAGTGAGATGATTCAACTGTCGATAGTCGATGCATAGTCTCATGGATCCATCCTTCTTCTTTACAAATAGCACAGGCGCTCCCCACGGGGAAGTACTCGGTCTAATGAATCCTTTCTTAAGAAGTTCCATTAATTGCTCCTTTAACTCATTGAGTTCAGCAGGGGACATTCTATAAGGTGTCTTAGAAACAGGTCCAGCACCAGGGACTAAGTCGATGGTGAAGGCCACTTCTCTTTGTGGGGGTAATCCAGGCAAATCTTCCGGAAACACATCCAGAAATTCTTGCACAATTGGGATATCTTCTATCTTAGTTTCCTGAGCCTCCTTAATCGTGACAAATGCAAGGAAAGATACACATCCTTTCCTTATTAGCTTGCTAGCTCGGAGAGCCGAAATAAGAGGTGACTCGCTCCGACTCTTAGGGCTAGAATAGACTAGTTCTGGAAAGTCCTTGAAAGTAACCTCGCTATTGCGGCAATCGACTGTTGCCTGGTATTTGGATAACCAATCCGCTCCCAGTATGACATCATACTCCTTTAGATCTAAACATATGAGATCGATAGGAAGATTTCTTCCTTTTACCAAGACTTCACAGTTTTGATAATGGTGAGTAATATCGGTTTCGTTTCCGAGAGGAGTAGATAAAATTATTTTCATCCATTCCGGTTCCATAGGTAGTGGGTTAGCAAACTTCTTGGAAATAAAAGAATGTGATGCACCCGTATCAAATAAGACATGTGCATACTTGGAACAAACTTTCAGTGTACCTTCTACTAGTCCGCCTTGTTCTTCTTCAGTCTCCTTAATTGCGTGAAGACGAGTGTTCTTGGTTACCGGGCGCTTTCCGTCACCGGTTTGATCATTAAGTAATGGGCAATGGGGAATTCGATGATCGCGACTCCCACAGCGGAGACATGCTCCTAGTTTCCTCCAGCATTCTTCTGCTCTATGGCCCGCCTTGTCACAATGCTTGCACACTATATTTGATGGGGTAGTGGTGATGGAGAAGGGCTTGGTCTTCTTAAACTTCTGATCTTGTGAGGAAGTACCTCCAGTGCTAGGCCTCTTCTTGAAGTTGGGTTTAAAGGAACCCGAACTTGTAACTTGTTCCTTCTTATCCTTCCCACGGATTCTATCTGATAGCTCCGTGGCATCTTCTAACAATTGAGCTCGGCGTACAATCTCTGAGTAGACCCGAATATCCATTGGTGCCAGCTGGGTAATATATTGGGGCCTGAGCCCATTTAGGAACCTCCTAGCTTTCATCTTCTCGGTGCTAACTAAGTGCTTAGCATACCGAGATAATCTAGAGAATTGTGCCTCGTACTCCGCCACCGATAATGATCGTTGCTTGAGTGCGGCAAATTCGGTAGCTTTCTTTTCTTGGACTCGGTCCGAAAAATATTTATCATTGAAATGTTCAACGAATTCTTCCCAAGTAACTTGGTCTTGATTTAAAGTAGCTTCTATTGATTCCCACCAGCATCGGGCATCCCTTTCTAACTGAAAGGTAGCTAATAAGACTTTATCTTGATCCGTGCACTGCAAAACACGGAATATACGCTCCGTCTCCCTGATCCAGTGCTCTGCGTCGTCCGGATCAGTAGAACCCATGAATTTAGGCGGGTTCATGTTTTTAAAAGACTTGGTGGAGACATCCGGCTCGTTGTGCACCTCCCTGTGCTACTTGTTGCAGCACCTGAGTCATGCCTTGAAGTGTACGCTGCATGTTGCGCCACTGAGCACGTTCGGCAGCCATTATCCTACAATTACCATAACTATGTTAGTATATACTCGCGTTAAGGGCTTTTAAGTTTTTATGTTAACTCAACCCTTGGTTCTACCCAATCTCACTGGTTAAAGGTTTGAACCTATCCTTGGACTTGGGTTTTCCTAGGAATTGAATACCCAAGGCTCTGATACCACAAAAACTGTCACGCCCCGAGCGCGGAAGGTACCCGGAGATGCGCAACGAGTTTATATCAATCATGTCAATCAGAGTATTAGTGTATTCGACACCAAAAATCAGAGATGCGCAAAAGTAAAGATAACACAGTCCTTTATTCCTTCATAGGAATATGTCTATTACAAACCTTGAAGTACTAACTAAAATAAAGGAAAAATACAAGGTTGACTCAAGAAAATATAAAAAAGACTAGATAACACGAAAGAAGCTCTATCCCTTTCACTCTTGATTTTCCCCATCCGTTTGAGTTCCCTCATCGTCGGACTTACCTGAAAAGTAGGGAAACACTAAGTGAGCGAACGCTCAGTAGGAAATTATATCTCAAGAACTAGTAAGGGGTTTAAGTGATTACATCTTTCATGAATGCACTATAGCTATGCATGCTCGCATAAAACGATAAGATAGAGAGAATGTATAACAATACGATAGCAAGAAGAACTAGTCATGAACTTTCAAGAACTTATATCAAAAAGATATCAAGATATTCAAGCAAGTAAACTCATCATGTCATGTTGAAATTTGGCTATTTTGTTTCAAGTCAAGCAAGTATACAATTACCCTTTTCCGGGTCACGCAAGTCATGTAATATCAAGTCAAGTACAAGTACAAGATTTGTGGAATGTTCAATCAAGCTAGTCATGCACTTCGGTATAATGCCAATACCGTGATCAATCAACTCCCATGGGTATAAGTACTTTCGGGTGCTCCTCCCAGGACCAGATCGGGCCCTATATGCGCAGGCATTAATCATGTATTTTAACATCCACTTTTGTATATAGCCATTATGGAATTTCAAGAATAAAGCTTGTAGACACGTAGGATAGACTTTGATAGAATGGAGTCCAAAATATGACACTTTGACATAGAATGGCGATAATAACGGTACAATCACGATTATCGATAAAACTAGGTGGAATTGGTTCCCTAACTTGGGTACCATGACAAACAAGTATGGACATTCTTTATATAGAATTGAGGTCCACAAGAACATCAAGTTTAATATAGAATTGGGGTTTACAAGAACATCATATCAATGTTGATATAGAATTGGGGTTTACAAGAACAGCATCAAATGGCATGATAACCTCATCCCATTAAGAGAATTCTCATGATACACACTTTGCATAACATGAGGGCCGGTATACCATGTTTTTGAGAGTGACATGGCAAAATAGTGTAATGGGTTTTTATGGTACAACCAGCTCAGTCGGCCTTGAGGGAATCCAAGACTGCGAGGAGACTTACGGAGGTCTCTATGACTAACTCGCTAGTCCAAAGGAACGGAATGTCCAATGGAGAGCTTGTATGTCACTGAGAGTTAAGGGGGTAACGTTAAAACATCATGAAACGTGGGACTATATTCACGGACTGGAATATAGTGCCGAAATATAGAGATATATATATATATACATATGAAACCCTCGGTTAACAGTAACATTGTAAAATAGTGTCACAGGAAAATAGCGACTTAATCTAAGTCATTACTTATCAAATTAACGCCTTCTATAGGGGCGTTTATTTACAAATTTGACGACTTGTACATCAGTCGTCCCTTCAATATTTCTATTCTGCAGAAAATCAATATTCTGGAATTTTAACAAAAATGCGCCCTAGACAGGGGCGTTATTTTTCAATTAGCGCCTTGGTCTAGGGCGTCAGTTCAGTAGGAGACGACCTAGACAAGGTCGTGAATTCAAGAATTTACCAATTTTTAGATAATAAAATTTCAGGGAAAAGGGTACATGATCATGACAAGAAAAATAGCAGGATTTCACAGGTATACTCATGCAATATATTAGATTCATTGTTACATAGATATTAATTTTTTAAACATGGGTATTCATTAATTACATGCAATTGACGACTTCTGAGCAGGGCGTTAAAACAATAATTAGCGCCCTAGTGTGGGTCGCTTCTTTAAATTAGCGTCCTTGTCAAGGGCGTTTCTTTTTGAAATTACATAGAAAACATCTGAAACCACAATAAAACTATATGCATGCACGACCGATGATATTATTAAGATCTTAAGCTAGTTTGGGCTACGATCTTGAGAAAACCTACCTGATGACTATCTGGGTGAAGATATGTGAAGAGAAACGATACACTGTTTTGCAACAGAGTCTTCTGATCACCGGCAGAAGAAGAAGAAGAAGAGGATGAAGAACCTCACGTTCTTCACTTCGACAGGGAGTTACTGCAGACTTCCTACAGAAGAAATAATGAAGATCATTAATCATATAACCTAAGGTAAAAGAAAAAGAGGAAGAACATTACCGGTTCTTCTCAGCAACACAGAACGCCAAACAGCGGTCTGGGTCGCGTAGCAGGATATTTATAGGATTTTGGGGATTCTAATAGGGTTAGAGTTGTATTGGAAGTAATACTTCCATGATAGAGTCCTTACCATATTCCACCTTCGACGTAGTTATCCAGAACTTACCCTGGATAGACTCCTGGGTCGAACGAAACTCGAACTGAATTAACGTCTTAAGCTAGGGCGTTAATTTCAATTGACACCTTGTCAAGCGTCATTTCTTATGTAACACGCGCCCATGTAGAGGGCGTCACTTATACCTGCCCTTTATTTATTTTCGGCCTTTTGGGAATTGACGCCATTTGGTGTTGGCGTCCTTTTTATAATTAACGCCTTATGTAAGGGCGTTTCTTTTCGAAGTCGAGCCTTGACCAAAGGCGTTATTTCTTCTTGATTAATGATTTACCCATTTAGGCTCTTTGTCATCTATTTACTTATCTTTTATTTTAATTTGATTTATTTAAAAATCTTATTTTTATCAGGGTTGCTACACCTAACATGTTCATATCATTTCTAATAACTCCACTGTCAGTCGTCTTTTTGTAGATGACAAAAAGGGGGAGAATAGGTTTGTGTACTTAATGCTTGATCTTTAATAGTGTGCTTAATGCTTGATCTTTCATAGATGTTGCAAAAATGTTCACACTATTCATTGAATGAAATGCTTCCATTCTATCTTTTGGAACTCTCGTACACATCATTTTATCATCATCAAAAAGGGGAAGATTGTTGTGTCCCCTAGTTGATTTTGGTGTTTGGTTTTAATGATAACAAAACGATTGTGCTTGTGTGTGTGTTTCATTGAGCAACATGTTTGCAACTCGACTAATGGATTTCATCAATGTATTTTCAAAGTCTTGATTATGTATTTTCATGTATTTTTCACATGAGGTTTTTGGGCTTGAAATATGCTCAATCTATTTACTTGAAACTTGATGAATGTGATTTGAATGGTAAACTGAGCTTTACTTGCTTTTACATGAATATCTTTCATGATTGTTAAGGTTTCCAATGTACATATGTCCTGAAGCAATTTGGCTTGAATGATGCTCATTCATGGTATGGATGCAAGGTTATTTGGTATCAAGTGTTAGTGATGGAATATGTGTTGAAAAGGGGCTTAATTCTCATTGTTCATAGAATGCTTGAAATCCAAACTTGATAAAACTGTGACTATGCAAGTTCTCATTTGCATGAACTCAAATATCACGATTCCTCTATTTAGACTATGCATTGGGTTGGTTGAGTTTTAGCTTGAACTACATGTGAAATTGTGCATTTTCTTGAAGGGAGCATGTAGTGATAAAGGGTTGAAATGCTTGATTATCAATTCAATACTAACATGGTTCCATTGTGTTATTTGCAACCAAGAAATGGTTGGATCATACTTAAATATCACATGAATGCATGGTAATATCATTTCACCTTTTTCTGTCTCATAGGGTTGTGGAGATTGTGAAGAATGGCCTTTGTGGAATGAGATTTCATGGGTCTTTTGTATAGTCTTGAATGCATTCCATGCATATTCCTCTTGAGGTATTAAAAGCCATGATGGTGAGTTCTAGGTGAGTTTTTTACATGAATTTTGATAAGCTGGCATATACTCATTTTCTATGTTCATGTATGTTCTTCATAGAACTCTTGAGCTAGTGTTTTAAACCTATCATATAACTCTCTTGTTATGAAGTGTGAATTGATTCTTGGTGTTGGAAATGTGTTTTACATTGCTTGATAGGCTCCCAAGACACCTAGACTTTGATTAAACATATGGTGGCATCAATGCATATGAAAACCCATGGTTTTAACTTCATTTATTTTGTTTTGTAGATTTTCGGTCGACCAATGTACTCAGTTCGGTCGACCATTTCAGCCAGAGCTGACTGGAGAAATTGCAGCAGAGTTCGGTCGACCAAACTGGGCATTTCGGTCGACCAAAATTGCCAACATTGGCTGGTTTGAAACCTGTTACAGTTTAGTCGACCAACCCCCTAATTTCGGTCGACCGATTCCGTCGGGCTTCCAGAACGGACTTTGCAAATCTTATCCGAAACCCATAAAACCCTATCCAAATGGATCCTAATCTTACCCATATGCCCATGGGTTCTTGGTAGACCTATTGGGGGTCTTTTGGAGGGTTCTAGAAGGGCTATATTGGTCTTATGCTTTCTTTTATATATACATATGTGAGAGCTACGAATTTGACAAGGAGGATACCCTAATGTGCTTATTTTCTATCTTATAGGAGAAGAAGGCCGAGGAGGAGAAAATGAGAACTTGGAAGGAGGATTTCAAGCATTCTATGAACAATGAGAATTAAGCCCCTTTGAAAACACATTAATGAAATCCATTAGTCAAGTTACAAACATGTTGCTCAATGAAACACACACACAAGCACAATCGTTTTGTTATCATTAAAACCAGACACCAAAAGCAACTAGGGGATGCAATAGGGGTCCTAGGAGAAGAAAACCTATGTGTTAGACCTTCCTGATTACATAGTTCAGAAAAAGATGAATTTTTGAACTCGCCTCCATGGTCAGACAGAATGGTAGAAATTCTAAACTTACCTTCTTGTTTCACTTTTTTGAATAATTTTTGAAATTCATTAAAGGCGTCATTCTTATTAGCAAGGAAGAAAATCCATGTGAAATGAGAGAAATCATCAACTATCACATACCGAAACCTTTTCCCATTTAGGCTGGCTGTTCTGGTTGGACCGAACAGGTCCATGTGCAGAAATTCAAAGGGCTTTGACGACAAGGGCTCACTTCTAGATCTAAAGATTTTTTGAGTTTGCTTACCAAGAGAGAATGCTTCACAAACCTGGTCAACCTTTGTATAAGACAGTTTTGGTAAACCTCTAACCATTCCATGCTTGGATAGTTTATGCAGTGTACCATAGCTGACATGTCCCAATCGTTTGTGCCACAACCGCGCATCTCTGGACTGTCTGGCAGACAAGCACAGATTTTCTGAAAGTGAGGTGTCAAGGTCTACCATGTAGACATTGCTTACTCTATGACTGTTGTACGTACCCAAACAATTTTCCAGCAAAATATCGAGAAATAAGGGTTCGGGAATTTCCCCGAACACCTTTAAAGCGATAGCTAGCCAGCCCCTCCTATGGCTCACTGGGCCCAACTAAGGGTCCCAACCAGCTAGCCATGACCCACGACAACTTTGTTAATCGATTGGGGCCAACCTCTATCACTCAGTTTGCGGGTTTACCCGCGTTCTACACCGCCACCCGGGCCGACCCGGGGGTGCCCTGACGACAAGCCACGACACGTGGCACCCAGCAACAAGGCTAGGGTTTACCCCCAAGACGCCTCCAACCAATTTTATAAAGTCAAAGGAAGACTTATCTTGGTCAACCACGGGCTTTAGAATCCCACAGCACCCATGTGCGGGCTCGTAGACGCGTGTCAGGAATTTTCCCAAACACCTTGCGGACGTGCATATCCCAGTCGTTCCACAACAATCCGAGGGCCAACCTGTGGCTCCAGCACTCCAGCCATGTCCTATGACAGCCTCCTAGCAAGTCGGGGCCACCCCAGACCCTCAGACATGCGGCGACAAGCCATTTGCTTTCGGCTCCTGAAGTAACTCGGGACTACCCGCGAACCCGTGTTATAATGCGGCATATGTCACAAAAGCTAGGCCCGCATGCCCGGAAGGTTCTCTCAGCTCCTATGAGCCCCTGCTCTCAGCCCAAGGTCAAATCTGAGGCCCGCCGATCACCTACCCAAGTAGATCGACAACCGGAGGTGTGTCGAGAATTTCCCCGAACACCTTGCGAGCGGTAGCAACAACACTACGACAACAAGTCCCCACGGGCTAATCCCAGCATCCCAAAGAGCTTCGTCCTTCAAAGGAAAACCCCTGACGACAAAAGAAGACCTCTAGGGGCCACCCTCGGTGCCACGGCTCACCCCGGGAGCAATCGCACCCCGAGGAGGGTGAACCCCCTTTCCCGTGCCCTCCTCCGAGCCCAACGGCCCCAAGGCCATCTCCCAGCCCCAGTCACTCCCAGTTTCATGCAAGATCGATCGGCGTACCCGTGCGTGGAAGTATTCGATGGCAAAGAACTTAACGACGGAGCCTCGGGAGCGCAAAGTCACACACGTCAACCGTCAGGGTCCACACGTGCAAGCAACCGGTCAACCAGTCCAACTCCTGTATCCTTTGTCTTCTCGCGGTCACACTGGGTCAAAGTGGGGCCTAAGAGAGTAAAAAAGGGCATTTTATAGGGTGGGGACCGCCCCCCCCCCCCTCTCTCTCCCACTTGCTCCGCCTAAACCCCCCGGGGGGGTTTAGGCGGACCAAACCTGACCCCAGGTTTGGTCTGCCTAAACCCCTGCTACAATAAAAAAACCTTTTTTACACAAAAACCCAGCCCCCCAGCCCAATCCATGCCATCCCTTAGGGGTTTAGGCGGACCAGACTGGATGCCCAGTCTCGTTTGCCTAAACCCAGGGTTTAGGCGGACCAAACCTGCCCCCAGGTTTGGTCTGCCTAAACCCATCCAGACCAAAAAAAAGATTTTTCAAAATCAAGAAAGCCCAGACTTTGCCCCGCGTAAACCCCTCTGTGAGGGGTTTAGGCGGACCGAATTGACTGCCCAATTTGGTCCACCTAAACCCTCCCTCCCCCACTTAGTAAACAAAAAAAATCTTTTTTTGCAAGGGTTTACGCGGACCAAGTTTGCGCCTCAACTTGGCCTGCCTAAACCCTCCCTGACCTTTCATCGTCCACTATAAAAGCCCCCTTGGGAGCTCAAGATAGGGAGATGCAAAAGAATAAAAGAAAAAGGAGACAAATGGCAACAACCTATTATCTAACTGCTACACCCTCGGACTTCCGCAGGCATCCAGCAAGGATCGAGGACGCAAGGAGCTAAGTGTGCAAGTGTGGTTGGCTTATTGATCGGCTCACACATGCCGAGGGTATGTCGCTCGCACTTCCCTCATATGGCGTTTAGCCATCGCACACAAGCCCACCTCCGTCACACATAAGGTGCTGTGACAATGGCAAACACACTCGCGTCCCGGGTCTGCCAGCATATGACAACCTACGATGGCCACACATGCGCCATGGTGCCGCACCTACCTTCGTCATGGAACCGCGTTCCCATTGCTCGCCCGAGTTGGCCACCGATCGCTCTGACCAATGACTATAGTTAGCTGGACCCTGGCCTGGAAGCAACATTTCCGGGACCGACCTTGACTCCCCAGCATGGAGATACTCGCCTCTCAAGGCCCGTACTCGACTGCTCATCCCGAGCCGCGTCCGGCCCTCATCCAGTTGTCTGCCAATATCTCTCCCTGTCATCCAGCCCAGTCCTTCCTCGACGAATCGGGCATATCCCTCACCTCGAGGAGAGCCTCTGTAAAAACACGCGGATGTCCGGCTTGTTATGCATTGACCCGGGGACTGACCCACATGTCGAAATTGTCCCACAGCTTGCACCAGTTGTAATTTGATCTCCTCGGCCCATTTGTAAAGCCCATGTGGCCCTCATAGATCATGCAACCTGTTGAATGCATATACTCGTATCCGGGTCTCAGCCTCCTCCCGCACTACCCAGTGTGTGTCCAGCGTCTCTCACTCCAGTGAATCACACCTCCCGGTTAAATGCGCCCTCATAGCTGCGAGATACACCCGGCCCTCTACCCATGGCTTCCGACATATACAGACTTCTCTCCAGCACGGAACAAAGGTCTTTGGATTCAATCCAATGTAAATAAACACCAATTGTTTGCGGTCGGTGGGGAAAGATGTCTAGTACATGATTTCCCACAATTGCCTGTGCACTCGCATCTATGAAACCCCCTTCTCTCCACGTGTAGCCCGATCTCCCGAGCCCACGTGCCGCGTCCTGGCGACGCTCCCCAGTCAACCCTCGGTTCCAAAGGTGGTTGATGAGAAATCGACTAGCACGCCCGCACCCCGGCCTAGTTACCTTAGTCCCGGAAACATCTCGTGCCACCCGGTTCCCTCACTGCTCTCCGTAAAAGGCGAGTGCCCGCTACCGCCTTAAGGAGAATACGACTACGAGGGGAGATACCCAAGATACATCAAACTCATGTGTTTCCCTTCATCACTTTATTCCTTCCCTCACCCCGGTCACCAGATCCCAAAAAAAATGCTTTCCGGCAAACAAAAGGATGGTACGCCTGGTGGGACGTCTCTCGCCTTTCTTCTTTCTGCTGAAGAGAAGTCTATGCCAGCCCTGAAGCCGTGATGCCCTTTCTCCTATCCTTGTAGTAGAGGTAGAGGGGGGTATATGTGCGTGTTTTCCGGCAGCTCCCAGTCTGCGTTCTGACCGCCGGACCGCACCTGACGACCGTCACCGACCGTCGCCTCCCCAGCATCCAGTGTTCCAGCTCTCCAGCAACCATGGTGACCGTCACCTATGGCCTCATCATCATCGCCACCCATGTGCAGGTGGGCTATTTGGCTACGCCGATCGCTTTCGGCAGCTTTGCCCCAATCGTCAGATCACCCTACTTCTTGGGTGTGGTCCCTATGGCTGCTCCGCAGCTACACTGAGTACTTGTGCCAGTTCGTGCGATCGACGCGCCGCGTCTGTCTCCAGCATTGGCGGCCCGTCCAAGCGTTAGGCTCGGGGCTTCCATTGCTGACCCCCGTCAGGGTCCCAGATCATTTCCTGTCTGGGCAAGCGTCAGCCCCCGGGTCTAGCCCCGATCGATCTCCAATGTGGGCCTTGCGCCCCAAGCCTCGGCCACCACCTCGACACTTTGCTCGGGTCTCCGACCCCGAGTTCCAGCCAAGCCAACACCCAACACGAGTTCTAGGCCCCGGGTTCCCGGGTTTCTAGTATCTCACTCGGGTCCCCAGTCCCGAGCCCCAGCCAACCCAGTGTCTAACTCTGGCTCTCAGCTCCGAGTCCCAGCCAAGCCGTCTCTCCACATGGGTTTCCCAACCCCGAGTTTGAGTCTCTCACCGTGGGTATGAGGTTGGCAGGAGCCGGGTTCGGCACGCCCCCAGTCAAAGCTCCTCCATGAGCATCCAATACACCAGTGCCCGAAAATCTTATGGCGCAACGCCAGATGATCGAGCGAATTATCGAAACAAAGCTCGCCCAGTATGGGGAAGGGGTCACCACTATAGACCTCTATAGTGTACCCTACCCGCTTCATCACCAGTTGAAAAAGCTCCCTCCGGAGTACGCCAAGCCCTCGAAGCTACAGAAGTTCGACAAACAAGGGTCCCCACATGAGCACTTGGCCTACTATATCATGGCCATGGGCGAGTTAGCATTGGATGAGTCATATCTTCTATGCTACTTTGCCACTTCGATTACGGGAACGGCCTTCCAATGGTATTCCCGCTTGAAGCACAACTCAGTGATCGACTGGGCAGATCTCTAGAAGAAATTCCTTGACCATTTCCAGACGGTCGAGCGAAAGATCTCCCTAGCTGAGCTCTACTCTCTTCGGCAGAAGAAGGGCGAGAGTGCCCTGGACTTCATTAAGAAATGGCGAGACCTCAGCATAAGGTGTATCAACCCGCCAGTCCAAGAGGACGCCATCACCATATGCCGTCGAGGCTTGGTAGCCGAGGTCAGCGAAAAGCTTCTCGGAACCAATATCAAAGGCTTCGACCAGCTCAACTCGACAGTCGCTGAAATAGAGATGTTCTTCGCCGATAACCCAAGATACACTCCAGCAAAGGGTAAGCTAATGTGAGAATGCCAACTCAGGAAAGAGGTGAACATCATCGAGTTCGCCCCCACCGCCAAAGCCAATAAGGAGGCCGAGCCAAGTGACTCTGACAAAAAGCCAGCAGACAAGATGGCCGCTCCTTCCTTTTCAGAGCATATGAAGACACCCTTCTCCTTTAATAAGGAACATACAGAGATGCTCTTCGACCTCTGCATGGCCCAGAAGATTATCAAGCTGCTAGAAGCTCGCAAGCCCGATGAGGCCCAGAAAATTGATGATCCCAGCTATTGCCCATATCATCGCATGCTGGGTCACCCACTTGAAGATTGCTACGTCTTCAAGACCCAGGCACAAAAGTTGATCCAAGACGACCTCATCAAAATGAAGAGTGGTTTCGTCGATCCCCCGCAGCCACATACGTGGAAGCAGTGCGTGTGATTCACTACACAGCTAATGTGATTCACATGATGGCTGCATTCTCTCTCTCTGACAACGAAACAGAGGAGCCCAGTACTAGCCAAGGTGAGCATTCACTCTAGTATCCGGGGTGGAGGCCCTGGCATGACCATACATCCCTATCCGTTCCAAAAGAAAGGACCTAGTGGCTCTTCGATGTCCTCGTCGAGAGGGGGCAAATCATGCCCCACGATTCACCGGTAGACTACACCCAATGGGACTTCAATCACCCCCAGTACTGCCCTTTCCACGCCAGAATCTGCCACGCGATCGAATCCTGCCAGGAAGTTCAGCACTTAATCCAGGAACAGATCCAGTGGGAGCAGATCGATGCTGAAGGGAACTCCATGGCGACTCTGAGGCTTCGAGAAGCTATTGAAGAAACCTTGAGCATTGCCGAAAATGCACCAGAACAACATGACTCTCCTCAAGTAAATGGGCACGGGCTGCCTTATCAACGTACTCTAGAATGGCTCAAGTTTTGAACCGATAATCGAGAAGCTCTCGAGCGATTGCGTAGGCGCAGGGAGTGGGACACCAATCAGGAGGCTGAGCTGAGTAATTTCTCGATCAACGTCATCCATCTTCCAACCACCTCAACTCCTCCAGACGTCCGGACGTCAACAACCAGCCATCCAAACCCTGCCACTTCGGCCGTGCAATGGCGGCCCTGGCAAGAGCTGGAGTCTCTTCCATTCTCCAAGGAGGATACCGCCAGGCTACTCCAAGTCCTTCTCGGCCTAGAGGATGTCCTGGTGAGCGAGATGACGATGGGCACACCAAGTCCCTCTCTCTCCTCCTACCCTACCCCCATCTCCGACGTTAGGAGATAGGAAGGGAAAGTAAAAGCAGGGTGAGGTTCTGACACGATTGTGCCGCATCCCACCGGGCGACGAGCCATCGGGTCCTCCCCGCATGCCCTGTAATCAAGTCCAGATCATAAAGAAGACGTCTTCGGAGTCTTCAGTGACTTCGGCTCGCAAGTCGGGCCCCCCATCACAAGGCCCGATTGACGCACGAGGCCAACGTGACTACACGGAGCAACAATACCCTGCTGCTGCTTCAACTGTCACCAGACCCTACTCCGAGCCAGATCGTAAAGGCAAGGCTAAGGAACAAGACGTTAAGCATATCTCCTAGTCCGCATCTCAATAAAAGCATTCACTACCGCAAGTATGGCATCAAACTGCGTATACGTCTTCGGACGCTGGCCCCAGTGTACCAGGTTATCAGGAGATACCTCCTTCGCCACCGCGGGTAAGGCATCAAACCGTGCACATGTCTTTAGACGCCAGTCCCAGTATCCTAGCATACTAGGAGCTACCACCTGAGGTCATCGAGCAGGTGATCAATGCCACTTTCCAGATACAACAAGCGGAAGGTGCTTGGATTGAAATCCAGGCAAAGAAAAGCCATCGACCTCACCCTGCCAAGGCACCAGCCCGAAGGTATCCCCATGAAGATTTACTGACCCCAGCTCCAGCACCTCCTCCTCCTACTCCCCTGGAAGCGGCTGTCGCCAAGAAATAGGATAAAAATAGGAGGAAGAACCTCAAAAGGCGGCTCAAGACACAAGCTGAGCAAGCAGTCACCTTATAGGCTCCAACTGAGCCAACGCCTCTCTAGAGGCTCCAGCGGCTCATTGACGACATGGAGAAATACATCCCTTCTCATCCTACCGGAGTTCTCCCACTCGATAGCTACATCCCATGGGAAGAGATGCAAAAGCGAGCTCGCCTCAGAAGCTGGGTCCAAGAGATGATCCAGAAGATCAAGAACAGCGAAAGGCTCCTGATCCCAGAAGAACTCTCCTTGTTCTATAAAGATAAGGAGATCACCATAGACCAGCTCAAAGAATTACTTCGGGACTGCACCTGCAATATGGTGGCCATTCCACCCCCTGATAACATTAACACCTCCCGACGAGGCGAGCCAGTGGCCTCCCGAACCAGACAAAGGACTACTGCCCCGCTTGGGCTTCAATCAGTGCTGGAACATACAGGCCGCAGTCGAGGTCGTGGCTGAGGATGTGGTAGGGGTCGCTAGAGGATTCCCGAATTACCTCTCCACCCGTCCACCGTCGACCCAGAGTGAATTATCCTCTTCCGAGGAGAAGAACCCGCCCCCATTCCGGAGGTAGAAATTCAGAAAGGGCCCAACATCTTCGATCCTTCCGGCGTGGAGGAGATCCCTGCCAGCATCCTAGTCCCTACACTAGCCCGTTCCTCTTCCGCAGAACAAGCAGGACTATCCGACAAGGACGAGCCAGTTCGCCAGCCACTTCGAGAAGAGCCATCACTGGCGCCCATGTTCCAGGAATCCACGGGCGATCCGAGTCAGCCCGACCCCAACGGCAAAGGCAAGGCAGTGCAACTCCCAGACGGGGAGCAGCGCGGCAGCCCGCGAAAAGCTCAGATCGACATACTACCCTCATTGGAGGATGCTTGAGCTCGAGCTGACCAGAAAGTCCTCCACCAGATGAAGCGCTTCCCCGCCAGCATTACGATCTGGGAAGCCATTGCTTGGAGTAAAGAGTTGAGAGAAACTCTTATCAAAATACTCCAAGAGCCAAAAGCCTATGAAGCACATGTCGCGGAGATGAAGGTGGCTGCGTATGAAGCCTTCACAGCCACCGTCTCCTTTACGGAGAAGGACATGCTGTTATCCCCTCCATGCCAAAACCATCCTCTCTACATGAAGGGGAAGGTCAATGGGCATGAGGTAAACCGGATCTTGGTGGACGCCGGTGCCGCTGTCAGCATCATGCCGCTAAAGACATTCAAGACTCTATATCTAACCACATTCCTCCAGAAGGTTTAGGCGGTCAACATATCCGACTTCAATCAAGACACTGAGGATGACCTCAGCCGGGTGGATGTCGATCTGGTGCTCGATGATTTCACCTCCAAGCTGACATTCTACATCATCGATGCCAGCACATCCTACAAAGTGCTACTGGGCAGACCCTGGCTGAATGAAAATTGGGTCGTCCCATCAACTCTCCACCAATGCATCAAGTATGCCAAGGGCGGGGAACAACACAAGGTCTTCGCAGACCTATCTCCGTTCACTCCAGCGGAATGCAACCTTGCCGACACTGCACTCTACTTCGGGGGAATCAGTCTGTACCCCGTAATCAAGAGCAAAAGCAATGGCTGGATCTCAGAAGAAGATGATGATGATCTCTTCTCCTTTGATGAGGAGAAGGCCAAGCTTCATCGGCTACGCCTTAGCTCCAAGTCAACCCCAGACCGCCCCGAGAGGCAAAAAATCGATTTCGAGGATAATCTTATTAGCCGGGCTATCGACAAGAGCATATGCTTGCCGCCAGATTGTATCCAGCTCCCATGTGCATCAGAAGAGCATAGGGTTGAGTCGCTAACGACGTTCATTGTTACCATCAAGCGACAACGTAGAAACAAGAAAAAGGCTAACAGGGACAAGCCCATTGTCTTCTATAAGGGAGACATGGTTCCTCAAGCCCCACCTGACGACGACTTCGGTTGGTCTAAGTGAGCCAATGATACCCCTAAAGCAATCGAAGTATTGGACGACCTACCATCGCATATTCGGGAGATGTGTCTGACAAGGGCGACAAATAGGTCGCAAGGCTGATAAACAGGAAACTAACGCTAACAAATAGCTAAGGCAATGGCTCAAGGCTAGTGCAACAGGATGTATGGCGACGACTCCCAGTGATAAGGGTGACAAATAGCTGGGTAAGGCTGACAAATACACGATAAGGGTGAAAAATACCCAGTAAGGCTGAAAAATGACTGGCAAGGCTGAAATCGTGTGTCTGCCACCAGCATTCCACTGAATATGATCGAAAGCCAATCATGGCACGTGATCCAAGGATTTCTGGCGTGGCTTCTAAAGAGAATATTCCAATTGACAGATGGACAAATGGCGGGAAGTTATTTTGGATAATATAAATTCATAAAAACACATTATCTAGTCTATAAATATAGGTCTTCATCCTCCGAAGAAGATGCTGCTGCAATAGAAGGGCTGTTAAGACTATGGGGCCGCGAAGAAGAAAAAGAGAAGAGCTACGAAGGGGCTGCTGCGAGAGCTGAGAGCTATGAAGAGTTGAGTGAGAGGGAGCTCGTGAGAAGAAGAAGAAGAAGAGAAAGATCTGAGAGGATCAGAGAGAAGATCTGAGAGAGAAAATTGAGAGAAGAAGAAGAAGATAGAAGCAGCCAGTTCGTTATTGATTGAGTGTAGCCTGAATCGATTGAAGATCTGTTGGAGTTAATGACTCGTGGATCAAATCCAGAGTCAGTGTGCTCTTCGGAGCTATATTGTTCTTTGTTTTTGTTTTTGTTTTGTTTTGTTCTTTTTGCTTTGGTTCGTCCATTCCTTTGCTACTTCCGATGCTTTGTTTAGAGATCGGGTCAAGCTGTTAGTCAGCGGTTGAGGATTTGTTCCTCGAAAGCAAGATGTGATGCTCAGCAGTTAAGCAAGTTATATTGCTCAGCGATTGTAGGGATTCATTCCCCGAAGCTGTGGATCAACGTTTTTAATCTATGAGTCAGCGGAAGCCTCACTGGGTCTGGTGAGGGGTGGATGTAGGCAGATTGGGTGTCTGGATGAACCACCTAAAAATACTTTGCATTCTATGGTTTGATTGTGCGGTTGTGTTCGCCAGATGTTTGCTTAGGCTCATTTCATTCACATCCATTCTGCGTTGCAATCTCAGTTACATGCTAAGTGTTCGAGTGTTGCTCTAAGTAGAGCGCGAGTTTTTAATATAGCCATATTTTGATAGAGGGATATATTCACCCACTCCCTCTAGATCCCATCCTTGCACCCAACAATTGGTATCGGAGTATGTCTCTGATTGATCAGATCTAACAATCTACAGAGTAGATCCTACTATTTGGTGCATTCATTATTTCGGTTCATTGATTTGATTTGATTTCAATGGCTCACCCACCTATGTTTGATGGTTTCCATTTTAGTATCTGGTTAAACAGCTTGCATAAATTTGTGAATTTGTTGATTCTGACTTGTGGATTTTAATTTCACATAGACTGTATGAATTGCTTAAAGACAAGTCCAAGTGGAATGTTGTTCATAAGTTTAAAAATGCTGATAATATTAGAGCTCTAAAGTTAATGAAAGCTGTAGTAGATTCTAACGTTTTTCCTTTGTCTTAAGCTGCAACACTGCAAAAGACATATTGGATGGATTGCTTCGCATCCATAACAAGGAGGAGGACAAATGCTTGATGGCTGATAGAGGTAATCACAGTAGTGATCAATTGGATGATTCATCATCTCAGGTAAGCTCTAGATCAGAAGAAATTTCTTTTGATGAGTTGATGAATCTCTATGAGGAATTGTTAGATAGATATAAGAAAATAAAAACTGAAAACAAAAAGTTGAAAAAGAAAATTGAGCCAAATGATTTAAATTCATCCTGCAAAAACTGTTTGAAATTGAAACAATCATATGATGCTTGTTTGTTTGATTAAGAAATAAACAAGGAACTAGTTGGTTCCTTAAGGGATAAAAATAAAGATATGTTAGCAAGAATTTCTGAACTAGAAGAAAAATTGAATTCAACAAATAATGATCAAAATTCTGTAAATGGACTAGTTCAGAATGAAGAGCTAATAAATGAATATGAAAAATTGAAGGAGCTGAACACTGTCATGTCTGACAGGTTGCTTAGTCTCGAGAAAGAAAAATCTATGGCTCCTTCCCTAGAGGAAGAAATTGAAAAATATAAAACTGAAAATGAGACAGTGAAAGAAAAGCTGGCTGACTGTGAAAAGGAGAAGGTTAATTCTGAAACCCTCATAGCTTCCTTGGACAACAAAATCAAAGAATTGAATCAGTCTTTATCCAAATCTATTAAAGATAAGGGTAAAATGAAAATATTTGGAAGATGAGGTGAGTGCTCAAAGAGAGGGGATATGTTGCATTTCTGGAAATAAGGAGGCTATTAGGAACCAGCTATACACCACCTTTGTGTGAAGCTCAGAAGTGGCTGGTACCTCTAGTCAATCCCCAAAATAGTTTGTCGTTGAGAAAACTCATAAACAGAATAAACCATAGAAAAAGAATTTCAATAACCTGCATTCTAAGAACTCTTATGTGAAATCCCATGCTTTAAAACAAAACGATGTTAACTGCTTCTATTGTGGTAAGCATGGACATGTGATGCATGATTGCAGACTAATGAAACAAGATCAAACTGTCGACAGAATGCATGTTAAAAAGAGTCATGCTAGGAATTTTCATGCTAGAAAATTTTTTACTGTTCAGAAAACAAAGGTTCATTGTTATTGCTGTGGTAGGATAGGACATATGGCTGCACAATGCTGGTTTGCTAAGGGAGAAAGAAAATCTCATTCTCATGCTGAACATGTTAAATTTTCTGCAAATTAGCATATTTTTCATTGAAACAAATTTTCCTTAAGAAATAAATCTTTTGTGTGTTTCAACTATGGGAAGCCAGGCCACAAGGCTAATGAATGTTGGCTGGCTGTTGATAGAAGAAATTCCTTTTCCTATCATAATTGTGGAAAGTATGGCCACACAGGCAAGGACTGTTGGCAAGCAAAAGGAAAGAAAAATTTTCATGATAAAAATGATAATAAACCTGACTATTCACAAAAAATTAGAAGTTATGGTTATAAGAAAGATATGAAAAATACAGGATGTTGCCATTATTGTGGTTGTCTTGGGCATTCAATGTTTAACTGCTATTTGTTGCAATTTGATGATTACTGAAGAGGCGAGATCTCGCGCGGGGTCCTGAGCGGGCTGTGGATCACCAGAAGATGAATCTGCAAGAGAGGGAAACGTATCAGAGGGCCCAGGGGATCTCCCTGGGGCAAAACCCTCCGATGGCTAAGTCAGTAAAGCTATGGTGGAAGCACTAATGGGGGGAGGAGAGAGCTGACGCGCGAGAATCCTCTCCACCAAAGGGTGAAGCGAATTGTGCTCAGGAGCTTAGGGTGTGTGAATGCTTAGTTCATCTTACCATCTTCCGGAGGGTATCCCTTTCTTAAATAGTGCGCCGCCTTCAGGAGTCCTGTAAGCTGAGGGGTTCCCGGCGGGAGTTACGTCTTTAACGGGGGCTTTCATGGCCTGATCGTGGGAACGTTATCCCCTTGGAGTCTGGCAGCTCCCATGACTCTCCCGCTGGCGGAGGACTCTGAACGGCCGCACCTGCAGATAATCAACCGGTCTTACCGAGCCTCGGGGATGCTAGCTCATGTCCGAGCGATAGGCATGGCCCGGCGAGGGTGGGGTCGGATAGGTCGGCTGGAGCCTATCTCTCTCGGAGGGGGAGAGGGCTTTAGGCCGGACCTTCCTTGGGACCTGACCGTTGCCTCGGGCCCTCCGAGCCTAGAAGGCCGCTGGGGAGAGTTAGTTCCTCGAGTCTTATTTATTGGGCTTTTCTCCCTAAGTGGGCCCCGTGGGCTATCACTTGGGTGGGCTCGCCTGGTTGGACCTTGTAGGTCTTGTTGGGCTGCCTTTGTGGTGGGCTGCGGAAATCCCCCTCTCCACTTGTCCCCCTCCTACTCCCGAGCCAAGGAGGCTCGGATGAGTGGTTTTTCGAGGCTTTGGACCGGTGTGGCTCAGGTGGGTGGAATTCTGTTGGCGTTATGGAGCCGCTTATAGCGGTGGTCGAGGCCCGTAATGATGATCCTGACGGATTTGAAACAAAGGGGCCCCCCTTTTTCTCAGAGCACGGAACGGCGTGCCGCCACCCTCAGGGGTTTATAGGGGGCGCTGTTCATCGTTCTAGGCTTCCAGGGTTTTAGGCTTTCCTTGCTTCTTGATGCGCCGTGAGAGCACAGAGGAGACGCGGAGCCTGGCGGCGGCGTTCGAGGAGTTGGCGAGGATAACCGCAGAGGCGGTCCGGCAACTTCCTTCTCCCCCGGAGTCTTCGAGCTCGTATGAGGGATCTCTTCCCGACTCGATGGCGGATCAGAGTCCGGAGCTTGCGCCGGTGAGGCGGGAACCCGTCCCCAACTGTAGTGAGTTGGGGGAAGCGGAGGTGCGGAGGCTGGAGCATCGTTTCCGCCTGCCTCTCAGATACAGCTTCGTCGCCGCTACTCCGTATGAGACGAGTCTGGATGATCGTGACGAGCTCATTTGCACCTTCCTTCTGGCTTGGAAGAGTGGATTTCGGCTTCCTTTCGATCCTTATGTGCTGCAGCTTCTTAATTTTTTCCGGTTGGCGCCTATTCAGTTGGTGGCCAATTCGTATCTACTGCTCTCGGCCTTCGGGATCCTTTGTCGTCAGCACAACATTTTTCCTTCTTTGGACCTCTTCCACTTCTTTTTTGAGTTGAAAGCGCACCAGTCGGCGGGGAAAGGCTTCTACTTCATCCAGGCGCGGAGGAATAGGAGCTGCATCTCGCTCGCGGCGAAGGACTCCTCGCACAAGGGGTGGAAGACCCAATTCGTCTGGGTGAAGGCGGTGGCGACGGACGAGATCTGGAGGTGCTGGACCTCGCCCAACTTTCACCCGAATCTGCCCCCTCGCTAGGAGGAGTTCCCTCCCCACGTGGAGCAGCAGGCTGCCCGTCTGCTGGAGAACCGCCAATCGACCGAGGAGCTGGTGACGCCGGAGAACATCGAACGGTGTCTTCTCTCACGGTTGACGTCGGCAGGTACGGCTCTTGAGGTTTTTTTTCGCGGGTGGTAGCTCTTTTCCTTCTCCTGACTGGGGCTTCTTCTTGTTGCAGACGTGAGGCGGGAGCCTCTAGAGGAGGCGGCCGAGGTCATCGATCTGGGAGATGACTCGGCAGCCGATGAGCCTGATGTCTCGGCGGGTCGCGTCCATGCCCGAGATAAGGGCAAGGGGGCGGCCCCCGAGGGGACTTCTCGATCGACCGGCCTGAAGCGCAAGGATCCCTTGGCGGGGAAGTTGCGGGAGGCCGCGAAGGCCAAGAAAAGGGCCAAGAAAGCCGGCCTTCCTACCGCCGTCGGGGGCGATTCTGGCTTGGCGGCGCTCCCCCCTCGGGGGCAGGATGGGGCCGACCCCTCCGGGCTGGCTCTCCCATCCGCCGGGCGAGAGGGGGCCGAGGAGACCAGGGGCCCCGTAGAGGGAGGTGATGGGTCGGCTCTCCCCTCTGTGGGGGCAGAGGGGGCCGATGCCGGTGTGGCCAGCGCTGGGACCGAGGGATTGGTCAGCGCGGATGGGGGTTCGCCCGCGAGGGCGTCGCAACCCCAAGTGCCGGCAGCTTCTGGTGTGATGGATCCCGCGGCGCCGGTCGAGGCTGGGGGTTCGCCCGGGGAGGCGTTGCAACCCCAACCGACCGTGGCGAGCGGGCGGTCAGCTTTGTTGCCCAAACAGGGTCTTCGGGCGGGGTGCCCAGGGTGGAGCAGTCCCCTTTGCCGGAACCTCTGGTCAGGCTCGGTATCTCGGGCGACTTGTACCGGTTCTGCCGGTCGATCGCCGAGAGGGGGGGAGCAAGGCGCAGCACTCCCGCCGGGGTCCTTGATATCCTGATGGAGGGCGGCCTGGTCATAGCTCGGACAGCGGCCGTGATGGCAGAGGCGCACGCCCGGACGGAGGCGGAGCGGTCGAAGCTCGTCTGGACCCTTGGTGGATGCGAGGGAAAACTAGCCCGGCTCGAGGGGGAGCATGAGGGGCTCCGGCGGGAGTTCCTCGCATTCAGGGAGTTGGCGCGGTCGAGCCGACGGGAAGCCGAGGCGCTGGCCGAGCAGCTAGCAAGGGCCCGAGAATCACTCGAGAGGAAGAGCTAACGTCTAGAAGACGAGCGTCAACGTCACATTGAGCTGGACGGCCTCTGGGAGCTTGAGCGCGGCGAGCTGCAGGATCGGGCGGAGGATGCGGAGCGCCTTCGCGTTGAGGCCGAGGCGGACCGAGCTCGGGCGGAGGGTCGGGCGAACGAAGCCGAGCGGAGGATGACCGAGCTAGAGGAGCGTCTGGCGAGGGTGAAAGAGCGTGCGGCCGAGGCGGAGCGGGCTCGGGACGGGCAGGTCGAGGCGGAGGCGATCGAGCGCTACAAAGGCTCGGAAGCTTACTCGGCCGACCTGATTGAAGCTGCCCTACCCTACTACGAGGTAGCGCTCCGCCGGGGTGCCCGAAAGGGATTCAGGCAGGGCTATCGCCGGGCGATGAGCTATGCCAACGAGCACCTTGCCGGGGGTGATTTTCCTTACGGCCAGAGTTATGACTCGGATGAGTCAGTTTCCAGCTCCTCATCCTCTGCCGGGTAAGAACCGGAGGGGTCACCTCCAGCGGGGTCACCAACTCCGGAGGCTCCAGGAGGGCTCACGACCGGGACAGTTCTCGCACAGGCGAGGTCAGTGTCCGGGCCGGCCGTCACCGAAGGCACCGGGGGTGACGCATCCCCTACTGCTGTTCCCGAGCTTCAAAGTGGGCCCGAGGCCTGATGTATTATGCTTTATTTTGCCCCTTCCCGTTTTTGTCTATTTTACCTTTTGTAAGAGGATTTCTTTATGGGAGGCAATAAAGGACTTACTTCGTTTGATTGTTATCTTTGCCGTGATTTGGCTGGCGTATCGGGGGCAGTTGGAAGGTGTCGATATTTTCTGCACCGTTCTCGCATGACGATTCGGGAGACTTCTGGCGGGGCGTCCTTTCATTCCACCATGCTTTGAAAGTCGAGGCGCTTCGTGAATCCCGCTAGGGCGGGGGCCGAGGAATTGGAGGTGACCTTCCAAGGGAGGTCCTGTAGCGTGTTTTCGAGGGGGGAGTCATTTAAGGCGCGTGGCCTCCCTTGGCCTATAAAAAGGACCGAAGAGTGCTCCTTCCTTCTTAACACTTAGGACTCTCGCCGGCGGTCTGCTCTTGTTCCCTCGTTTTCGCTCTGCGTTGCGCCGCCGCGATCGGAGCATGGAGGACCCTCCAGAAGGTGACGCTGCAGACGACGGGGAGCGGCTGGTTCCAGCTGTCCTGGAATATCGATTGGGTCCCACGGTCGCCGCGCGTGCATGAGACGGGTCCGACGGTCGCCGCGCGGATCTGGGGAGGGCTTCGACGTGCGGGGGCACGCCGTTTGCCCCCTCTTGGCTCCGGCGAGGCTTCCGGGCGGACGCCGAGATGGAGGGCGGATGGGGGAGTTAGGGATGCCGGCCGCCATTCCCCTCCGTGGGAGGGGAGGAGGTGGCTCCAGTCCCTTCCTCACTCCTGCCCGCAGCCTCTTTCTCTCTCTTTTGTTCTTCATTTCTTTCACTCTTCGGGGGCTGCTTGCTTTCTGTTCGCCTCCAAAGAGTTGGTAGTTTGGCAGAGAGGAGATCTTCACGGTGCTCCTTTTTCCCGGTTGTTGCCAACTTGGAAGGTAGCCTTCCTTGCGTGAAAGGTGGCCTTCTCCTTGCTGTCCCTCTGTCACCTTTGTCACGGTCCACCCGAGCCAACTGGGTCGGCCATCTCTTGTCCGAGCCAATTTCTACGCGAGGCAAAGTCAGTGGCTGGATGCGAGAAGGTCAAGACCGGGTCGGTCGGGCGATGGCCGTTTGCCGCGGTGCTAGATGGATTTTTTGCTTTTCACTATGTAATGTACTGGCAGTTGCCTTTCTGATGTACCAACAGTTATCTTGAATGAATCCAGAAAAAGGGGGTTTATTTTACCCGATTTGTCGATACAGTTTTCAGAAATAAAATCTGCGTAGTGTGGTTGCGTTCCATGTCCAGGGAATGGGTTCCCCTTCCATTGTGGCTAACCTGTACGCACCTTTCTCGAGCGTCTCGATCACTCGGTAGGGGCCTTCCCAGTTGGGGGATAGCTTGCCCGCCGCCTCCAGAGGTCGAGAGGCTTCGGTCTTCCTGAGGACAAAGTCCCCTGGTTGGAATTGTCTGCCTCGGACCTTGGTGTTGTAGTACCGAGTGAGGTGGCGCCGGTATTCCGTAGCTCGGAGGTTCGCGATCTCTCGGAGTTCGTCTGCCAGGTCGAGGTTCTCGAGCAACTTCTGCTCGTTTGCCTCGGGCGAAAAGCTGATCACTCGGAGAGACGGATTGGCGATCTCTAACGGAACGACGGCTTCGGTGCCATAGACCAGCTGAAAAGGGGTCTCACCGGTTGCCGCCCTGGGGGTCGTTCGGTGCGACCATAGTACGCTAGGCAGTTCCTCGAGCCAGCTACCCTTAGCCTTGCCGAGTCTGGTTTTTATGCCCTTCAAGATGGTCTTGTTGGCATTTTCAACCAGCCCGTTGGCCTGAGGGTGGGCGACCGAAGTGAAGTGGTTGCAGATATTTAGGTCGGCGCATCTGTCTCGGAAGTACCGAGAGTCAAATTGCCGCCCGTTATCGCTCACTATCACTCTGGGGATGCCAAAGCGACAGATGATCAATTTCCATACGAAGCCCCAGATGACTGTCTCGGTGATCCTTGCTGTTGCTTCAGCCTTGATCCACTTGGTGAAGTAGTCGATGGCGACGATGATGAACTTCTTCTGGGATTGAGCCGTTGGGAACGGCCCAAGGATGTCGATCTCCCACCGAGCGAAGGGGTAGGGCTCGGTAAGGGTGACAAGTTCCGTGGCCGGCTGATGGACCAAATGGTCGAACCGCTGGCAACGGTCGCAATGTTGTACGTAAGCCGTGCAGTCGCGCTGCAGGGTCGGCCACCAGTACCCTTGCCTTAGCAGGATTCTGGCCAGCGACCGACCTCCTGAATGTGCTCCGCACAGGCCTTGATGAATCTCTTCAACAGCTTGGCTTACTTCATCGGGACCGAGACACTTCAGAAGGGGCCCGGAGAACGATCTTCGGTAGAGAGCGTTGTCGAGGATGACGAAGCGCCGAGCTTGGTATTTCATTCGGCGGGCTTCCCGAGGGTCGGAGGGCTCCCGGGAGTCCCGTAGCCAGGACAGGTAGGGGGAGCGCCAGTCGCCGGGAGTGGCCGAGTCAATGGCGAGGAGCTCCGAGTCTATGCTCGGGCGCTCTAGCTCTTCTAGGAGGACCGATCGTGTACCTTCCGGGTCTAGGGAGGAGGCCAGTCGGGAGAGGGCGTCCGCCCGAGAGTTTTGCTCTCGAGCTATTCGGACTACCTCGAACTCCTCAAACTGCTGGGCCAGGCTCCGGACCAGCTGGAGGTATTTGATCATAGGTACCTCCCGAGCTTCGTACTCGCCATTGACCTGGCTTGCAACTTGCTGGGAGTCGGTGTGGATCCTGACTCGCTCGGCCCCCAACCGTCGGGCCATGCGGGCTCCCGAGATAAGGGCCTCGTACTCGGAAGCATTGTTGGATGCCAGAAAGTTGAACTTTAGGGCGTATTGCAACTCTATTCCTTCGGGGGACCTTAGGAGGATCCCTGCGCCGCTACCGACCGAGTTGGACGATCCATCGACGAACAGCTCCCAGGTTGGCCCGGTTGCCGTCGGAGGCCTGTCCTCGACCGGAACGGTGCTCTCGGCGATGAAGTCGGCGAGTGCTTGTCCTTTGATAGCTGATCGCGGCTGATACAAGATGTCGTAGGCCCCGAGCATGATGGCCCATTTGACAAGTCGCCCCGAGGCTTCGGGGTGGGCCAGAATCTTCTTCAGTGGCTCGCCGGTTAGCACGGTGATGGGATGCCCCTGGAAGTAAGGTCGGAGGCGCTTTGCAGAGGTAACCAACGCTAGCACGAGTTTCTCGGTTGCGGGGTACCTCCGCTCGGCCTCGTTGAGCACCTTGCTGGTGTAGTAGACCGGCCTCTTGATTCCCGAGTCATTCCTGACTAGGACCGAGCTGACCGTTGATGGCGTCGCCGAGAGATAGAGCAGCAAGACCTCACCCGGGACGGGCTTGGAAAGCACCGGGGGTGAAGCTAGGAACTCTTTGAGCTCGGTGAACGCTGTTTGGCATTCCCCATCCCACGCGAACGTAGTAGATGCTATCTTGGGCCCCCTCATCAGCTTGAAGAACGGCAAGCATCGTTCGGCCGCACGGGACAGGAAACGACTGAGAGCAGCGACACGCCCCGTCAGACGCTAGACGTCTTTGATGCACGTGGGCGGGCGCATGTCCAGGATGGCCTGGACCTTGTCGGGGTTGGCTTCGATCCCTCGCTGAGTGACCAGGAAACCCAGGAACTTCCTGGATCTTACTCCGAAGGTGCACTTGGCGGGGTTGTGCTTCATGCAATACTTCAGGAGGGTGCCGAACGTCTCGGCGAGGTCGGTGAAGTGGTCTTGGGCCCTCGGAGTCTTGACGAGCATGTCGTCGATGTAGGCCTCGACGTTCCGACCTAACTGTCCCTCGAACATGTGGTTGACCAGTCGCTGGTATGTGGCTCCAGCATTCTTCAATCCGAAGGGCATCCGGGTGTAGCAGTACACGCCGTAGTCGGTGATGAAGGTGGTCTTCTCGACATCTTCAGGGCCCATTCGGATCTGATGATAACCCGAATAGGCATCCAAGAAACTGAGTATCTCGTTGCCTGAGGTGGAGTCAACCAATTGGTCGATGCTCGGTAGCGGATAGCAATCCTTGGGGGTGGCCTTGTTCAGATCGGTGAAGTCTACGCACATTCGCCACTTGCCTGTAGTTTTCGGCACCAGGACGACATTGGCTAGCCACGTTGGGTACAGGACCGGTCTGAAAAAACCAGTTTCTTGTCCCTTGGTGACCTGCGCCTTGATGATCTCCTGTTTCTCGGGCGCATGCTTCCTTCTCTGCTGCTGTACGGGTCTCACGGTGGTGTCGAGGTTGAGCTTGTGCGTCACGGTCTCCTCTAGTATACCAGGGAGTTGATCATCGGACCAAGCAAAGACCCGAACATACTCAGAAAGAAACTTCTTGTATTGCTGCTGTTCCTCTGGTGGTAGGTCGGCGTCGATCCTTACTCCTAGGGCCGGGTCGTCGTTCAGGAATACCGTTAATAACTCGCCACCGGGCTCGGTGGTCACGGCTCTTCCTTCGACTCCCCTAGGGCCCTTATCCTTCCCGTCCGGCCTTGAGGCTTCCACCGAGATATTGTAGCACCTTCTAGCCGTGGCCTAGTTACCTCAGACTTCCCCCAACCCATTTTTGGTGGGAAACTTCATTTTTTGGTGATAGGTAGATGGTACGACCTTTATTCGGCTGAGAATTGTTTGGCCGAAAATGGCGTTGTACGCTATCATACCTTTAATCACTATGAAGTCCACTATGACCGTAACAGTTTTGGGTGGGGTGCCGATAGTGACCGGCAGGCTTAGGGCTCCCTCGAGGTAGGTGGCCAGGCCATTGAACCCGCAAAGGGGCGTTCGGATCGGGCGGAGCTTGGATGGGTCTTCCCCCATCTTGAGAAAACAGTCATAAGATAATACATCGGGGGTGCTCCCATTATCAACCAAAATCCTGTCTACATTACAGTGATTTATCGTGGCCGAGATAACGAGGGCATCGTCATGCGGGGTGCACAGCCCTTCCAGGTCTTGGTCGGAGAAGACTATGACCTGGGGCTCCATCGGCGGGCCTCTAGGGGGCTCTAAGGCTTGGCTGGCCCGCTCGGCATGACGTTTCCTTCCTCGGCTGGTGTCGCCGCCCGATGCCGCTCTGCCGGAGATGACATTACTGTGGACCCCTCGGGGGGCGTTGTCGATCTCCTCTGTGGCGTCTCGATCTTCTTTGTGCCCGGTCGTGAACCGGGCTAGGTGCCCCAGACGGATGAGGCGCTCGATCTCGTCCTGGAGCTGATGGCAATCTCCGGTGTGGTGCCCGTGGTCACCGTGGAACAGGCAATGCCTGTCCCGCTTGCGGTTCTTTGACCTCATTGGCTCGGGCTGGCAGAGAAGTCCCGAGTCTTTGATGTCTTCATAGATCTCGTAGACTGGCGCGGTCAAGGGGGTGTACCGCTCGTACTTTCTTTTGCGCTCTCCTTCTCGATCGCGCTTCTTACCCGAGCCATGGTTTGGCTCGGAGGTCCGCTTTTTGTCCCCCTCCCGACCCGAGCCAGTTGCGTCTCGACAGGCGCTGAGTACTTCTTCGCACTTGGCTTGTCGCAGTGCCAGAGTCACTAGCTCGGCAAGGGTCGAGGGAGGGTGGAGGACAAGCTCGCGGTGGAGATTCTCGTCCCGAGTGCCCCCGGTCAGTGCGGTTGTGGCTGAGGCCACATCTAGGCGGGGGATCCTGAGGGCTTCCGATTTAAATCGGTGGACGTAAGTCCAGAGCCTCTCCCCTTGCGCCTGTTTGAGGGCCAGGAGCCCCGCTACTGACCTTGGGGGGGCACTGCCGGCGAAACTCTCCTTGAAAATTCGCCCGAATTGCCTGAAGTCTTGAATGGACCCAGGGACGAGGGCCCGGAACCATGCCTGAGCACCTTGGACCAGGGTGGCCGCGAAGGCTCGGCATTTGATGGGATCCGACGTTCCATGAAGGGTCACCAGGGCGTCGAAGCTATCGTAGTGGTCGGCTGGGTCGCCCTGGCCGTCGTAGAGCTTGAAGGTTGGAATGGAGGCTCTGGAGAGACCTCTGCCTTCAACATGTACTCGGAGAAAGGGGATTTCTCCTCGTCCTCCGGGAGAGAGGTCTTCTGCAGGGCGCGGAGGGCACGCTCTTGCTCTGCGAACCGTCTCTCGAAATCATGCAGCCGGAGGGACAGCTCTGGCTGCAGTCGCACCGTGGGGCTGGGGGGGGCGTCTTGGCGATCTCCCGGGGCACTAGTGCCCGGGCGCGGTGGCCTCGCCCCCTGCTTCCCTCTCCTCGGCGTGGAGGAAGCCTCTTGCTCCGCAGGCGGAGCATGCGAGGGTCCTCCGACGTCGTTGCGGAGGAGCTGTCGGCCGCGGAGGGTGAAGCGGCCTCCGACGGTGTGCTGAGTCGCACTCCTTCGAGGGGGACTTCCTGACGGGGTGCGGGACCTTGCGTCCCTGGCCGCCTGGGCCCTCATGAGCTCCACGAGGACGTCCATCTTTTCATTGAGGGCCTGGAAGGCGTTGGCGCCACTGTCGAGGGGTGCCCCTGTCTCCGCCGGGGGGGGTGGCCTGTTGGTGGGGATGCTGGCGTTGGAGGGGGGGCTCTGCGAGACCCTAGAGGGGGCGCCTCCCGCCGCCGCCACAGCCTTACTTGCCCCACCGGCGGATCTCCTCCCTGAGCTTCTTCTCACCATCTCGACTTTTCGTGCGTTTCCCACAGACGGCGCCAGATGAAGAGGCGAGATCTCGCGCGGGGTCCTGAGCGGGCTGTGGATCACTAGAAGATGAATCTGCAAGAGAGGAAAACGTATCAGAGGGCCCAGGGGATCTCCCTGGGGCAAAACCCTCCGATGGCTAAGTCAGTAAAGCTATGGTGGAAGCACTAATGGGGGGAGGAGAGAGCTGACGCGCGAGAATCCTCTCCACCAAAGGGTGAAGCGAATTGTGCTCAGGAGCTTAGGGTGTGTGAATGCTTAGTTCATCTTACCATCTTCCGGAGGGTATCCCTTGCTTAAATAGTGCGCCACCTTCAGGAGTCCTGTAAGCTGAGGGGTTCCCGGCGGGAGTTACGTCTTTAACGGGGGCTTTCATGGCCTGATCGTGGGAACGTTATCCCCTTGGAGTCCTGCAGCTCCCATGACTCTCCCGCTGGAGGAGGACTCTGAACGGCCGCACCTGCAGATAATCAACCGGTCTTACCGAGCCTCGGGGATGCTAGCTCATGTCCGAGCGATAGGCATGGCCCGGCGAGGGTGGGGTCGGATAGGTCGGCTGGAGCCTATCTCTCTCGGAGGGGGAGAGGGCTTTAGGCCGGACCTTCCTTGGGACCTGACCGTTGCCTCGGGCCCTCCGAGCCTAGAAGGCCGCCGGGGAGAGTTAGTTCCTCGAGTCTTATTTATTGGGCTTTTCTCCCTAAGTGGGCCCCGTGGGCTATCACTTGGGTGGGCTCGCCTGGTTGGACCTTGTAGGTCTTGTTGGGCTGCCATTGTGGTGGGCTGCGGAAATCCCCCTCTCCAATTACAATGCCCTGAAGTCATGGAGAACACCTACTAGAGGTGTCACTAACCATGGAGGACCCAAGAATTCTTGGGTACCTATGTATGCAAAATAAGAATTATTTTGTAGGTGTGCCTTGGAGTGAGAAGAAAAATAAAAGGGGGTTCAATAAGGCCAAGGCACCCATTGTTGGTAAAAACCCCAGTTCTAGTTTCTTCATTGTTGAATTTGTTGATTGTCATTTCTCTTTTGATAAGTTGCATCTCTGGTCAGAATAGATTTATGTGTTCATTATTTCAATTGAGTGAATAATTAAGGGGGAGTTTGAAATAGTTTAAGTTGCATGGGTCTTAGGTTTACATATGACATTTGCATTGTCTTCATTAGTCTCTCTATACATAAGTTGGTCTGCTCATAGTTTAAGAGTCAATTGCATATCATATTCTAAAACTTGTCAGATTAAATTCAGTTGTTCATCTTACTTGATTGTTTTCAACTGATTGAATGATTGAAAAGGAATTCAAATAATTAGGCATGCAATAAAAATTCAGTTTGTGAATTGAAAAGCTCATGCATACATTTTTACATCTGCATAAATAATTTGCACTATCATGTTTAAATTTGAAAAATCTGGAATGCATATAAGACTGCATTGCATATGCTATGTGTTTTCATGCATGACCTTATGGTATATCAAATGGTGTATTTCCGAAGGGCAGATAAGGTCTGTCTGGAAGCTTTCTCTATGCGAGAGATGATCTTAAGATCCAAGTCCTCCGCCTGGTACCATGGGTCAAGATTGCATTTTGGGCTCTTCAGACCAACCCCCTACATGATCTTCATGTCACAATTGATGTTTCAGTGCATTTAGATAAGGGGAGTTAATGCATACATTTGTTTGATCACGCATATCAGGTTTTCAAATTTAGTTGCATATTATTCATGTTAAAAACTCAAAAAGATCATTTGCAAAGTATGCACACATTTAGGGGGAGTTGGCATTTACATAAGCATGCACACTTGATTAATGTTGTCTAAATCACTTGCACATCATTTGCAACAAAAATGCCAAAAAGTTCATTTGACATGCATGCACATATATAGGGGGAATCCTTGTATTTTGTCGTTTGTTCGTGTCCATGAGTTTGCTCAATGTTGTCTGATCACTATTTTTTTTCTCTCCATGGCTGTCATCTCTAACATCACTTGAGCTCATAACTGTCATGAATCTGAAAGTTCTTGCTTCCTAGCTCCTACATTTGCTGAGGGGGAGCTTTGTAATCCATGATTGTCATTTCCTTGAGTTCACTCTTGAAATAATCACCATGGAATTTATTCACATCCATTGGTCTCATTGAAATCATTTCTGAAATCATTTCTGCTTGCTGAATTTTGAACACTCTTGCCATTTCTTTGTTTTAGTCCATTTGAAGTCTGCCTATTGGTCTGCTCATTGCTTGTTGCTTGTTTGAAAACCTTTGTCACTCTTACTACTCACCTTGCTGCACCTTAAAATTCCAACAATTGGTCACCTTCACCTGAAATTGGGAAGATTTCAATTAGTATACCATGATCATAAACTCAGAAACAGTTTAAATAAGGAATCGTCTATTATACAGGATTATGAATGTCCAAAATAATTAGCTGGTCTAGGTTTCATATATTCTTTGAATTTAGACATAAAAATCTTGAAAGTATCTGTGTTGATTTTTATAGACCTTAACCAATTTTTTTCATGTTGTGTGTAGAATAATCTTCTGAAATATGAAAACTCTAAAATCATGGCAACTTTGGTTGAGATACATAAATTGAGTATTGTTTTTAAATAATTGAATAATCTGATAATTCCTAAGGGTAAAAATTGTCAGAGCATTGACATTGGTTCACTGAGAAACCGTGTCTATTTTCCATGAAGAAAAGAAGACTGTGTCATGAAGTGCCATTGTTATCTCTGCAGAAAATTCATTGAAAAACTAGGCAGAGCAATGACTTGTTCACTGATAAATATATCTCACTTATCAATGAAATGAGTTGAGGTATGTCATGAGGTGTCAATGCTATCTCTGTTCAATATGAAGCATGATAGTTAGTCATACCAAGTATCTAGGGGTACAGACGTCTAAACAACGTGTACCCTCAAGGTATAAAGTGTGTATTGAACTCGATTGCCCCTGAAAAATTGATATGAAAATTTTTGTTGAACAAAAGAAAATATCTGGAAATGGTAGCAAAAGAAAAAGTGTTAAAATCATTGAATAAAATCAGAATGTATCATGTTTGTTTAACCTCAATACTAATTTTTGTAACTCTTAAAGGAGTCATTGAAATTTGAATGAGTAAGATGAAGGAAGGTTAAACAAGATATAAATATGAAGGTTTGGTTCATTTCTATTAAAAATTGAACTCGGATATGGATAGAAATTGTATTGACAAACTCTGAAAACATCAGATTTAAACCATGTTGTCAAATAAGGCTAATTTCATAAGGCCTTTATAATGGAAGAATATGAGAATTCATTACTTTCTGATTTATGAGATTGATATCAGATTGAAAACCTTCTTGAATGATCCATTTTTATCTCTACTGGAAATTATTTGCCGATGCTCATGTTACACCCATTGTTTCACTATCTATTCAGTTTAATATTAGATTATCCTTACGGTTTTCTTACTATTTCATGACATGCTTTCCTCATGACTTGAATTGTCCTTGTTTGAAATCAGTTCCTCCCTGTGTTTTTGCTAATATCCTCATTCACTGTGTTTTTGGAGTCTTTCATTGTCATAACTCCCTTCTTGCCTTATCATCTCCAGCGTTTACACTTCCATTCAAATCATTCTATTTTGTTAAAAGGGGAGATAGTTTGATTAGTCTGGGAGATGTGTTCATTCATCAAGGGGGAGAAAAAATTTTCTCATGTCAAGGGGGAGAATAGTTGGGGGAGAATAGCTTTGCATATTTCATGGCTAAGCATTTAATTTCATGACAAAGAATTTTTTCACTAAGTATATCAAACTATTCCATCTTTTTGATGATGTCAAAGGGGGGGAATAGTTTGATATGAGTCAGTATGTTAGCATGCCTTGTGTGTTAATTTGGTGATATCATAATGACTCATAATGTTGCCATCATCAAAAAGGGGGAGATTGTTGTGTCCTTGTGGTTTTGATGATGTCAAACACTATGACTCATCATGAGTTTGCATGTGCATGGGATTCATGTTTTGAATGTTTTGATGATGATGTCATAATATGCTTTATATTTAGTACATTGGTGCATAAATCTTATGTCTTGTTGAAGTCATATGCATTTGATGATGTTATGAACTTATTGGATTTGATTCTATCATGATCTCATCACATGTCGAAGCTAGTGTTTGAATACTGATAAGAACATCTCTCAAAGGATCTCAAAGGTTAAGCCAATTCAGCAGGGTTCATGATTGCAGTACAACAATGGTAGTGGATACAAGTGTAGATGGTTCACAGTGTTGAGAAATAGCCAAGAAGAAGCTTTTCACGTTGACAGAGTCGACGCAAGTAGCCTTTGGAGTCGACTCCAGAACACCCGCCAGCAGAAGCTAACAACAGTGTCAAATACCTTCATTGGGGTGACAAATAAGCCTTACGGGTGACAAATGTTGGGTGCACAGCTGGATCTAGAGGGGGGGTGAATATATCCTTTTACACAATTATGCCCTATTAAAAAACCACCCAATTCAGACTGGAAGTAAATAGAAATAGCAGACTCAATTGCTTACTGAAAACAAGATTGCAGAACCTTTTCACTGAGCTAACAGTAAGCTTGCAGATCACTGGAGATAAGAAATTAACTGGAAACTAGAATTGAATGAGTAATTGGAAGATAGAACTTGCAAACTCCTCATAACAACAACTTAACCTAAACTAAAAACAAATGTAGAATATTGTGAGTAATGGATTGCTCAAACTGAAATTAATTAAAACAAGTTATGGCCTTCACAAAACTGCTCAAATAGAAATCAAGTTAACACTTAATGATTTAGACAGAACAACTGTTGAGCACAAGGAATATTAAGTTTAATCGAACAGACATTAAACTGAGATTAACCAAGTTATCATTCTGCTGTAGACATCCATGAGTAATTACACAAATGAACTGGTACTAGGCGGAGGGTTGAGTCCAGAAACTCTCCTCACGCAAGATGTAAGACCACACCTTTTGATATACCAGTTTAAACAATCAGATTAAGATGAACATAGACTTCTGTAAATAACAGTAGCAAGACAACTAAAATAGTAATGCATTCAATTCACAAACCATCCTGTGAGGATAGATAGAAGAGAAGGATCAGACACACCAAGCAAACCACAGGATAGACAATTGTAAGGTGGTTCGGTCCGCACAAAGCAGACCTACGTCCACCTCTTACTCAAATGAGTAAGGCTTCCCTTGCAAGTGCAAGAACACCGACTCAGTCTGCGACAATGGCTGTAACACAGCTTCACCCTCGAGGAACACACTCCTCGCTTCTTCTGGATTTCCAGAAGCAACCCGGAGGAACAACCTCCCTTCCTCTGTGACTGTAGAGGGAATCCCGTGAACTGCACCCAACAGCTCACGCAACCAGAGGACTAAACCTCTCTTCCTCTGATGCACAGAGGGGACTCCGGAGAATACTCTCCCTTCCTCTGAAAACTCAAAGGGCACCTGGAGAAACAATCCTCCACGTTCTGGTTTTCTAGAACAACCCACACACACAGTGAAGTATTGTGTGCAAACACCTTGTGCACATCAAGCACAACAAGGCAGAACCAAAACAAAATGGACAAAGCAAAGGAAAAGAAAAATACAGACGAAAACAAGTAAGACAGATAGTCAATGAAGCACAATAGAAAAATCGAAGAATGTAGCTTCTGATGAAGCCTTTTCTTTGAATTCTGTCCCTCTATTTTTCTTCAACAGTAGATCTCCATCTCTCTCTCTCTCTTTCTTCTGATCTAGGCAGCTTTCTCTCAGACTTTTCTTCTACTTCTCCCTTTCTCTTTTTCTTCTACTATCTTCTCTTTTCCCTTCTAGAACGAGCTAACCAATTTCCCTCTGCTCCTTCTGCATCTTTTGCCCCCTGCACGTCCTCTCTCGTGACTTCTTCTGCAAGAAGAATATTATATATACCATGTAGTAGAGAATATATGGTCTTGGGTCCCACTAGATATTTCTCCAATCATAGAGAGGATATTTCTTCAAAAAAGGTCCTTCTAGAGGCTCCCAAAACCTTGGTGCATCGTTAAGTGTATTTTCCCAATCATTGGACCTTGGTCCATGTGCCAAAGGTGGGTCCCATAACTAATTCACCGAATTCGTGTGACTGATGCGTCAACGCATGTAGTCCACTGCATCAATGCATCCTTGTAAGACAGAACCTTGAAACTTGCTATTTTCTTCTACTGCGTCGACGCACTGAGCAGGCTGCGTCGACCCATTAGTACAAATATGCTCAACTGGCTTGCTACAATGCACCATTGCGTCAACGTGTTGAGTAGGATGTGTCGACGGGTTGAACAGGCTGCATCAACGCATTGAACAGACTTGTAAGCTTGTTCTCTTGAGTCTTTCAACGGACGTTTGGGGTTCTTCCAGCGAGAAATTAGGATGAGAGAAACAAACCACAAGGCCATCTTTGTTGCTAAAAGCAATTGAAGTAATGCTTCCTTGAATTTGGTTGAAACTTGGCAACTTTGCTTGGCTCTTTATCAGCCCTTTGTGCTTCGACCTATCCTTTGTAACAACGCTTCATGGTAGCACTTATGTATCGAGGCATCGACTTGATGCTTCGACCTATCCTTTGTAACAACGTTTCATGGTAGCGCTTCTGCATCGAGGCATCAACTTTATGCTTCGACCTGTCTTGCATCTTTATGTTCTTTGGCATGTAGCTGGCGTTGAGCTAGACTGCCGTTGCTTATCTTGACTGCGTCAACTCTATTAGCTCAACTCTTGAGGTTTAGCCTTGTTGCTTTGCATGTAAAATGGAGCTTGAAGACATATGGCTGCAGAATTGTTCGTCATGTAGTGCTGCTACTACACTGAGTGATCTTGTGCTGCTAGCTTGCTTTGAGTCAACCCTGCATGGATCAGCAATCACATTCTGCTGGCATATAACTTGTCTTTAAACTAAGCTGCTTAAGTGTACTCTGATGCATTGATGCGACGCTCGGGACAATGTTCAAGTGCACTCAGCTGCACCGATGAAACGCGCTGAAGCTTCAACTTGACGCTTGAGACAATGTTCAAGTGTGCTTAGCTGTACCAACGCAACGCACTGATGCTTCAACTTGATCTTGCAGCATCATGTTCTGTGGCATCGAGGTACCACCTGGGTGCATCGACCTTGAGCTCTTCTAAACTTGAGTTCACATTCATATCAGTAGGCTTTGAAGGACTTCATGACACTTTCATCAATATGGTTCTCTAAGGCGACTTCTACCTTGATTAATCTTCTTCTTGAATTAGCTTCAGAATTCTTGGAGCTTCTTCCTTGGTCACATGAACTGTAACTTTTGAACCTGTTCTTTTCAGCATTTAGAGATGTATCTCTACATATGTGTAATATAATCATCAAAATCATGGCATCATCAAAAGCATAAAGACTCGAGAATGAGTCATAGTTTGTCATCATCAAAACCTCAGGGACACAACATTCTCCTCCTTTTTGATGATGACAACTATGAGTCATCGTGAACAATATAAACTAGACAAAGTTCAAGTTTCTTTAAATGAATGCACACTCATACATTCACACAATCTCTTTAAATGAATGAGGAATGACTATCTCTTTAAATGAATGACTCATCAAATTCTTCTCCCCCTTTGACACCAGCAAAAACAAAATGAATTGATGCTCAGCAGAGAGACTGGAGATGATTAAGACAAGGAAGGATTTATGGCATGGAAAAAACTTTAGAAACACAGTCAATGAGGAAATACTTTCAAATATGAACAGAACCAGGAATGCATATCTATGAAGCAGTGAAAGTCAACAAGTGGAATTTGATACCAAGCCGAAGAGCAATGAATCAGTGAGTATTGATATGAACACCCGCAAGTAAATTTTAGCAGATGTAAGAAATTGGACACATTAGTTTCAGCAGAGAGTTCAAGGAAAAATTAATTGTTCAAGAAGTTCAAGAACAAACATTAGATTAGAAGAGTCACACTCTTAAGCAACATTCATTAACCAAGCTTTTGATTTTCAGATTATTCCATTATAAAATTATCTATGATATAGCCCTTATTTTCTTCCTAGTTTAAGAGAAATGAAATTAGAGTTCATTAATTAAACTCTTGAAGTATTTTGCATTCAGGCTTAATACAAATAAACCAAAGTTACATGTTCAGATCCTATTTAATCTCCCTTTGCCCTACTGATTTAAACTTAATGGCTCCCTTAGGAGTGACTAAAGACTAGTATTGAAATTAAATATTTTAGCATTTCTGAATTTTGTCTTTAGGGTTACTGCACTTTTATTGACCTTTGGTCTTATTTTCATATTTTTCTTTTTGCTCATAATTTTTAAGAGCATTCAAGTGTAGCCCATGCCTTTTTACATAAGAGTGCACGTTGTTTAGATGCCATCACCCCTAGTTACTCAGTTAGGCAAACTATCCTGTTTCATTTTTGAACAGAGATAGCACAAGCACTTCATGACCGAGTCACCTTCATTTCTTTGATGAAGGGCTTAGTTTCTTAGTGACACTTAGCCATTGCTCTACCTTGAGCATTATTTATGACTTTTTATTATGTGCTACCCTTTAAAGTTTTTCAGATTGTTTCATGTTTAAGGACAATACTCAATCTGAGTTACTCAACCAAAGTTGCACTAAATTTAAAATTTTCAGGTTCTAGGAGTTTTCACAAGGGCACAACATGTGAGAGTTGGTTGAGATCTATTAAGCTCCGAATACAACCCTTTTCAGGGAATTCAATTTTTAAACTCTTGAATTCATTGGGCTTAAACTAGCAGTTTAATTCATGGGTTGTCAATGGTTCTTATTCAAGAAGATTCTTTAGTAAGTTTCCTCAGATTAATGAATTATTGGACATATTGAAATTATTCTAATCATAGTGAATTTCAATGAATTTTAGCAAGATTGTGCAGTGAAGGTAGTTTTTCAAGACAGTTATTCATGCATGATGGTTTCAAGAAGAGTTGACAGAAATTTTAGTTGAGAGGATGTCTGATACCAATGGAAAGAGACTTCTCCTGAGAATGTGTGAACTAAAGATCTTAGAGAAGCTCCCCTTCAAAGAATGCTATATTTTAAGAACATGGTTCTTAGATTTTTCCAAAACTTTTTAGAGCTTAAGAGAGATCATAATTTTAGTGATCAGGTGATTTCTAGATAAGTCACTTTTTCAACAAATGCTGAGAATCAAAATTTTTAGAATTGAAGGAAAAAGAATTTTAGCAACAAGAATTTCAGAGCTGAAGTGTAATATCTCGGACCTTTCGGATCCTTCTTCGTGGGTCCCGGATCTGGTTTTCGGAGCGTCTAGCTCTGTTGTGCCCGAAATTTCGTTTCGGGCATCTTTCGTGTTCGGATCGGCGCGATCTGGAGTCGTTTCGGAGACCCGGAGGCGTTCCGCGGCTTTTCTGCGTGTGTTTTCCGATTTTCGGTGTGTGTTTCGGCTTTTTCTTCGGAAGCTCGCTGCGGGCGAACCGGGAGGTTCACCAGGGCACGAGTGGTACCGTTGCGATCGGTGCGTTCCGAGGATTCCAGAAATGTATTTTTTTATTTTTCGGTATTTTTCCGAAAATCGGATTTTCTATTTAACCCTATTTCTATTCTTTTTCTTTTCCACCTTCTCTTTCTTCTTCTTCTTCCTCCTTCCTTCCCCAACCGTGGCCGCCCTCCTCTCTCCCTCTCTCTCCCATTCGGACGCGGTGTGCCCCTCCCCGGCTGTTGACGGCGGCAGGGCGACGGCGCGGACGCGTGGGTGGCGGCGAGGCGAGCTCGTGGGCGTGCGGCAAGCGTGGGAAGCGTGGGGAGTTCGTGAAGCTTCAAGCATTCTTCGCGATTCGTGGGTGATTCGGCGGAGCATTCGCTCCATTGAGGTAGGGTGACGTTCCTTAGTCTCTTGCCGATCTTTTCCGTGATTTATAGGCCAAGGGGAGGCCGAGAGGGGCTTGTTTGAGCATGCTTGGAGTTTTTCCATGATTTGGGGAGAGCCGCCCGATCTACGGATTTGATGCATGAATTCACGTTTTGATGGCCTAGAATCATGCTAGGGGTCCCCGGGGGTCTTCCCCTTTGATTCCCCCCTCTCCGGTGGAGCTATGGGGGCGTGGATGGTGTTTTTGGCCGATTCCCGCCGTTCTCGGTTTTCCGAGATGGTAGCGGTCTACCAGTGGCCGCGTTCATTGGTAGCGGTCGGGTGGGGACCACCTTCACCAGGATTTTCGACCGTTGGGGCTCGTTCTGTCGGCAGGCGGTCGCGGTCGTGCGACTGACCGCGACTGTTGGTGGCGGTCAGGGGGCGACCGCTTTCACCATGGGGTCCGGCATGATCTTCGAGACGGTTTTTGACCGTTGGAGTCTGGTCACGGTCTTCTGGAGACCGCTACCAGGTGAAAACGGTCATCAAGCGACCGCGTTCACGTTTCGCGCACCAGGGTGGTCGCGGTCTCAGGAGGACCGTGACTAGGTGGTAGCGGTCCTAGGTCGACCGCGACCACTGGAGGCGGTCCTCCGGTGACCGCGACTCCTTTTCCTTGCCAACTTGAGTCCCGGACGAGCTAGTCTCGATCCCTGTGTTGACCCGTAGTCCGACTGATGCGGGGCATCATGTGGGGGCTACACGTGGGGGTGCCGTGGGGTCCCGGGAGGTGGTGACTTCGGTTTGCGTCACCGTGCGTTAGCGTGGGTACAAGGAGCATTCCTCGTACCTGTGGTTGCGACGTTGTTTTCCATGACTTGAGAGTCTACTCATTCAGTGACCCTCCACTAGTCGTAGCCCACCAGTACGAGGTGCTGGTCTCACCTGGGAGTGGTGTACGGGCACTCACCTTTGAGACGGTTTGTGGACCGGTTACCGTAGGCCCCCCGTCGGTAGCCAGAGTCCGGCTACGGGGGAAAATCGGTCAGAGGACCAGACCTAGTGACGCAAGGTCTGTGTGTGCACGCGTGGTTGGGGGCGGTTGGACCCACGTCGACGGGCGTGACCCCAGCTAGTTACTTGTTCGTGGTTACTTGTTCGGTGTCTGCGCCTCGGGTAGGACCTACCACGTCAGGCGGTTCACCTGCGGCGCGGTGTAAGACGTCAGGGGACGCTACCGACTGTGCTTCTAGTGGGTGGTACTCCTGTCGAGTACGGAGTGACAGACTGTCAGTCGAGTGTTTCTGACCTTCGGGTTTTACCGGTTTGACCTTTGAGCTTTGGTCTTCTTACCGTGGCACGTGTGTCGGTTTACGTGCCGTAGGGTCTTGTCTTGTAGAGTACAGGGCTTTCCCTTTCGAGGTACTCTCCTACCGCTAGTGTAGTGGTTTCTCGTTTTACGAGGTAGGGTTCGAGTGATCCCTACTGAGTCTTGTTCCGAGACTCATTCCCTGCGTGTTTTCACCGTGCTTCAGGTGAGGCGCCGCCCCAGGGGAGCGCGTCTGGGGTGCAGCGTGGTGCGGGTGCCCAGAGGTAGTGCTAGAGGTCAGAGTCGGGGTATGCCCCGTGTAGCTGTACTTTCCTTTCTTGTCACTGTACTAGTCGTGGACTGCTATTGTTGTTGTTGTTGATTTATATTGTGGACCATGTAAAATGTTAATTTATTTCCTGCTTAATATTATAACTATTTAATTTCTGCAATTATTTGTGATACTTGTGTAGTCTCCACACCATCCTTTTAACCCTTCCGAGTCTTCGGGCTCGTGGGTGGCGGTGCGAGTCTCGGGTTATCGGGCCTTCCCGGTAATCGGATTCTCGGGTCGTTACTGCTGGTATCAGAGCGCGGTTGTGGAATTACATGAGAATCATAGGTAATTGTAGTGGTCCACTAGTCCACAGCGATGATGTACAGGTGACGCTAGCATTGGGCATCATGTGTTTTTCTTGACCTTGCCGTTTTCGTGTTTTCTGTCTTTTGCTTCAAGAGCGAGTATGGCGCCGAGGAGGAGCTCTCGCTCTCAGCAGGGGCAGTCGGCTGGAGGTCAGGAGATCCAGCAGGGGGTCCAGAGGGACCAGGAGGAGCATAGTAGAGCACCACGGGGGGCTACCGAGGCCGCGGATGCTGCGAGAGTTCCGGGGACCGAGGATTTCTTCCATGGCATGTACCAGCTTATGTCTCAGCAGTTCAGTCAGGGGTGGGCCAGGCCGAGCAGTGAGGGACTTCATGCAGTTCCATCCACCTTACTTTAGCGGCCAGGCAGACCCTGATGCGGCTCGCGATTGGCTCGATGAGATGGAGCGGGTGTTCAGTTCTGCGAAGAGTGCTGTCGAGGACAGAGTGGTGTTGGCCTACAACCAGTTGCAGGGTACGGCTCGGAGGTGGTGGTCTTCCGAGTGGAAGACGTCTTTTTAACTTCGTCCACTTGAGCAGATCAAGTGGAATGACTTCGTTAGTCCTTTCGAGCGTACGCACTGTCCAGATATTGTTGCTACGTAGCGGATGCGGGAGTTTCTGGAGCTGGTGCAGGGTGACATGTCCGTATTGCAGTACAGGGCCGATTTGTCGAGCTGGGTCGGTATGCACCTCATATCATGGAGCATGAGAGGGTGAGGACCACGCAGTTTGTGCAGGGCTTGAGGCTGGAGCTGAGGCACCATTTGATCGCGAATGGGGCCACTGATCTAGAGACGGCATCTCGTGTTGCGATTTCTTTAGAGATCGATATGCAGAGGACTCGAGGACCGATCAGCCAGGGGTAGTCCTTGTCAGGTCGCAGCCAGCAGCCGGCTACCCAGCAGCAGGGTTTCTTCCAGCATGCGTCGGGTGGTTCAGGAGCACCGGCATCGGCAGCGTCGGTAGCAGGATCTGCGTCCTTCGGCTCGAAGGTCAAGAAGTTCTTGAAGAAGAGTTTCCGTAAGAAGCACAATGATCAGGGGCAGGCTTCATCGGGCAGTGTACAACAGCCGATTCCTTTGCAGCGTCAGGGATCAGTGGGTGGATCGCGAGGACCTTGTCCACGGTGTGGTGGGACCCACCCAGGCAGGCAGTGCACGGCTCCGATCATCTGTTTTCGGTGTGACCAGCCAGGGCATATGGCGCGTGACTGTCCTCAGAGACCGCCGCAGCAGCAGTTTCCTCAGCGGCAGCAGGTTCCCCAGCAGCAGAGGCAGCAGCAGCAGCAGGGACAGTATCTGCCACTACCCAGGCCAGCTAGTGTGGGAGGCAGGCAGAGGGCTCGGGGCCAGATCACGCACATACCAGGGCAGAGGCAGTGGCGTCGCAGCTCGTGGAAGGTATCGTTCAGATTTTGGGTTGTGCGGCTCGGGTCTTATTTGATTCTGGCGTGTCTCATTCGTTTATTTCAGAGGATTTCACGTCGAGCGTCAAGGAGCCGGTGACCCAGTTGTCCTGTGATTTGGCAGTGGAGTTGCCTTCGGGTGACTTTATGATCACTCCGTATTGCTTCGATCAGGTTCCGGTTTGGATCGATGGGCGGAGTATGCAAGGCAGGTTGTATGCGTTGCAGCTTCGGGATTACGATGTGATTCTAGACATGGATTGGCTAGAGACCCATGGAGCGGTGGTGGATTGTGGAATGAAGAGGGTCTACTTCCAGCATCCGAGCAAGAGGACCTTCTATTTCTAAGGTATCCGTTCCGCCTCTTCTCGATTCCTTATCTCTGCTATTCAAGCCCGTCGATTGCTTGATTCTGGTTGTTAGGGTTTTTTCGCGTCCGTGGTGGTGTCTGAACGGATGGAACCTAGTGTCGAGGACATTCCAGTGGTGTGCGAGTTCCCTGACGTTTTTCCCGAGGAGTTGCCTGGATTACCTCCCCAGCGGGAGATCGATTTCGTGATCGAGATTGTACCTGGTACGGGACCTTTGGCGAAGGCTCCCTACTGTATGGCCCCCGCTGAGTTGAGGGAGTTGAGGGCGCAGTTGCAGGAGTTGTTGGCCAAGGGGTATGTTCGTCCTAGTTTTTCCCCTTGGGGTGCGCCCCTGTTGTTTGTGAAGAAGAAGGACGGTAGTTTGCGGTTGTGCATTGACTATCGGCAGCTGAATGAAGTGACCATTAAGAACAAGTATCCGTTGCCGCGGATTGATGATTTGTTTGACCAGCTGCAGTCTGCGCGAGTGTTCTCGCGGATTGACTTGTGGTCCGGTTACTATCAGCTGAGAATTCGCATGTCCGATGTGGAGAAGACTGCATTCAGTACGAGGTACGGGCATTATGAGTTTCTGGTGATGCCGTTTGGGCTCATCAATACCCCTGCAGCCTTCATGGACTTGATGCAGAGGGTGTTTCATCCGTATTTGAACCATTTCGTGATCATCTTCGTGGATGACATCCTTGTTTATTCGCAGTCTACCGAGGAGCATGCGTACCATTTGGGTGTGGTGCTGCAGACGTTGCGAGATCACCAGTTGTATGCGAAGCTCAGCAAGTGCGAGTTTTGGCTCAGTGAGGTGCACTTTCTAGGGCACGTGATTTCTGGTGATGGTATTTTCGTGGACCCTGCCAAGGTCGAGGCAGTAATGCAGTGGCCGAGGCCGAGGTCGGTGACGGAGATCCGGAGTTTCTTGGGGCTTGTGGGTTATTATCGCCGGTTTAACCAGGATTTTTCTCGCATTGCGACCCCGATGACTAGACTCACGCGGAAGGATGTGCCTTTCGTCTGGTCCGAGGAGTGTGAGCAGAGCTTCAGGGAACTGAAGAGATTGCTCACCTCGGCTCCGGTTTTGGTCTTGCCTTCTGGATCGGGAGGTTTCGTGGTGTGTACAGATGCTTCCGGGGTCGGATTGGGTGTTGTTTTGATGCAGCATGGTAGAGTGGTGGCTGATGCATCTCGGCAGCTAAAGCCCCATGAGGAGAACTACCCTACCCATGACCTTGAGTTGGCGGCAGTGATCTTCGCGTTGAAGATCTGGAGGTATTATCTGTACGGCGAGAAGTTAGAGGTATTCACTGACCATCAGAGTTTGAGGTATGTGTTCTCGCAGAGAGATCTGAACCTCAGACAAAGGCGTTGGATGGAGTTCATGAAGGACTATGACTTCACCCTGTCTTATCAGCCGGGCAGGATGAATGTCATCGCTGATGCCTTGAGTCGGAAGGTTGCAGTCAGTACCTTGATGCTGAGGAGGTGGAGGCTCTGGGAACAAGTGTCCGAAGTATCCTTCAGGCTCAAGATTCTCCAGGAGCCAGGGTTGGCAGTGCTCGCGAGTCTGACTGTCACTCTTGCTATCCGTCGTCAGGTGACAGAGGCTCAGCATGTGGACCCGGAGTTGCCCCGGATTCTTGCGATGGCTGATGTGGAGCTCAGCGAGGACGGTGCTGCGAGGTTTCATGGCAGGATGTACGTCCCTGCGGAGGAGCAGGTTCGTCGTGCGGTGTTACGCGAGACTCATGGGAGCAGGTACACTGTACACCCGGGTGCGACGAAGATGTATCGGAACTTGCGGAGGTAGTTCTGGTGGCCTGGCATGAAGAGAGATGTCGCAGAGTTTGTGACCAGGTGCCTGATCTGTCAGCAGGTGAAGGCGGAGCATCAGCGACCAGGAGGTACTCTCCAGCCCTTGGATGTTCCTGCTTGGAAGTGGGACCATGTGACCACGGATTTTGTGGTGGGGTTGCCGAGGACCCCGAGTGGGCAGGATAGTATTTGGTTGCTGGTGGATCGGCTGACGAAGGTGACTCGGTTGTTACCGGTTAAGGTCAGCTGGAGCGTGTCTAAGTTGGCTCGTTTGTATGTGGAGCGGATCGTTCCGTTGCATGGGGTTCCCATTTCGATCGTGTCGGACCGGGATCCGCGCTTCACTTCTGGATTCTGGAGGAGTTTCCAGCGAGCTCTTGGCACGGAGTTGGCATTTAGCTCGGCGTATCATCCTCAGTCAGATGGTCAGTCTGAGAGGACCATTCAGACTTTGGAGGACATGCTGAGATCTTGCTGCCTGGAGTGGCAGGGGAGTTGGATTCATCACCTACCGTTGGTGGAGTTTGCCTATAACAACAGCTTTCATTCGAGCATCGGCATGGCTCCATATGAGGCGTTGTACGGGCGTCCTTGTCGGACTCCACTTGATTGGTTTGAGGTGGGTGTGCGTGTTTTGACGGGACCAGAATTGGTGCAGCAATGTGTGGATGTTGTGCACCTGGTTCGTCAGAACATGTTGGCGGCCCAGAGTCGGCAGAAGAGCTATGCTGACCGTAGGAGGCAGCCCCTCGAGTTCGCCGTGGGCGATCATGTGTTCTTGAGAGTTTCTCCGATGAAGGGGGTGATGCGTTTTGGACGGCGTGGGAAGCTGAGTCCCCGCTATATTGGTCCTTTCGCGATTGTGGAGCGCATCGGTGAGGTTGCTTACCAGTTGCAGTTACCTCCTGAGTTGGCATCGGTGCATGACGTGTTCCACGTCTCGATGTTGCGGAAGTATATGCTCGATGACTCTCATGTGCTCGAGTTTTCCATTTGGCCTGAGGTGACTCCAGATCTTTCTCTCCCAGAGTTTCCGATCCGCGTGGAGGATAGGCGAGAGCAGCGCCTGCGGAACAAGGTTATTCCCTTGGTAAAGGTCATGTGGCAACGACACTCTGGTAGTGAGGCTTCGTGGGAATGTGAGGATGAGATGCGTCAGCAGTTCCCGTATCTGTTTGAGTGAGTCTTCCTCTTCTTTCCCCTTTGGTTGTTCTCAATTTCGAGGATGAAATTCCTTAAGGGGGGAGGACTGTAATATCCCGGACCTTTCGGATCCTTCGTCGTGGGTCCCGGATCTGGTTTTTGGAGCGTCTGGCTCTGTTGTGCCCGAAATTTCGTTTCGGGCATCTTTCATGTTCGGATCGGCGCGATCCGGAGTCGTTTCGGAGGCCCGGAGGCGTTCCACGGCTTTTCTGCGTGTGTTTTCCGATTTCCGGTGTGTGTTTCGACTTTTTCTTCGGAAGCTTGCTGCGGGCGAACCGGGCGGTTCACCCGGGCACGAGTGGTACCGTTACAGTCGGTGCGTTCCGAGGATTCCAGAAACATATTTTTCTATTTTTTGGTATTTTTCTGAAAATCGGATTTTCTATTTAACCCTATTTCTTTTCTTTTTCTTTTCCACCCTCTCTTTCTTCTTCTTCTTCTTCCTCCTTCCTTCCCCAACCGTGGCCGCCCTCCTCTGTCCCTCTCTCTCCCATTCGGACGCGGTGTGCCCCTCCCCGGCTATTGACGGCGGCAGGGCGACGGCGCGGACGCGTGGGTGGCGGCGAGGCGAGCTCGTGGGCGTGCGGCAAGCGTGGGAAGCGTGGGGAGTTCGTGAAGCTTCAAGCGTTCTTCGCGATTCATGGGTGATTCGGTGGAGCATTCGCTCCATTGAGGTAGGGTGACGTTCCTTAGCCTCTTGCCGATCTTTTCCGTGATTTATAGGCCGAGGGGAGGCCGAGAGGGGCTTGTTTGAGCATGCTTGGGGTTTTTCCATGATTTGGGGAGAGCCACCCGATCTACGGATTTGATGCAAGAATTCGCGTTTGATGGCCTAGAATCATGCTAGGGGTCCCCGGGGGTCTTCCCCTTTGATTCCCCCCTCTCCGGTGGAGGTATGGGGGCGTGGATGGTGTTTTTGGCCGATTCCCGCCGTTCTCGATTTTCCGAGATGGTAGCGATCTACCAGTGGCCGCGTTCATTGGTAGCGGTCGGGTGGGGACCGCCTTCACCAGGATTTTTGACCGTTGGGGCTCGTTCTGTCGGCAGGCGGTCGCGGTCGTGCGACTGACCGCGACTGTTGGTGGCGGTCAGGGGGCGACCGCTTTCACCATGGGGTCTGGCACGGTCTTCGAGATGGTTTTTGACCGTTGGAGTCTGGTCGCGGTCTTCTGGAGACCGCTACCAGGTGAAAACGGTCATCAAGCGACCGCGTTCACGTTTCGCGCACCAGGGTGGTCGCGGTCCCGAGAGGACCGCGACTAGGTGGTAGCGGTCCTGGGTCGACCACGACCACTGGAGGCGGTCCTCCGGTGACCGCGACTCCTTTTCCTTGCCAACTTGAGTCCCGGACGAGCTAGTCTTGATCCCTGTGCTGACCCGTAGTCCGACTGATGCGGGGCATCATGTGGGGGCTACACGTGGGGGTGCCGTGGAGTCCCGGTAGGTGGTGACTTCGGTTTGCGTCACCGTGCGTTAGCGTGGGTACAAGGAGCGTTCCTCGTACCTGTGGTTGCGACATTGTTTTCCGTGACTTGAGAGTCTACTCCTTCAGTGACCCTCCACTAGTCGTAGCCCACCAGTACGAGGTGCTGGTCTCACCTGGGAGTGGTGTACGGGCACTCACCTTTGAGACGGTTTGTGGACCGGTTACCGTAGGCCCCTCGTCGGTAGCCAGAGTCCGGCTACGGGGGAAAACCGGTCAGAGGACCAGACCTAGTGACGCAAGGTCTGTGTGTGCACGCGTGGTTGGGGGCGGTTGGACCCACGTCGACGGGCGTGACCCCAGCTAGTTACTTGTTCGTGGTTACTTGTTCGGTGTCTGCGCCTCGGGTAGGACCTACCACGTCAAGTGGTTCACCTGCGGCGCGGTGTAAGACGTCAGGGGCCGCTACCAGCTGTGCTTCTAGTGGGTGGTACTCCTGTCGAGTACGGAGTGACAGACTGTCAGTCGAGTGTTTCCGACCTTCGGGTTTTACCGGTTCGACCTTTGAGCTTTGGTCTTCTTACCGTGGCATGTGTGTCGGTTTGCGTGCCGTAGGGTCTTGTCTTGTAGAGTACAGGGCTTTCCCTTCCGAGGTACTCTCGTACCGCTAGTGTAGTGGTTTCTCGTTTACGAGGTAGGGTTCGAGTGATCCCTACTGAGTCTTGTTCCGAGACTCATTCCCTGCGTGTTTTCACCGTGCTTCAGGTGAGGCGCCGCCCCAGGGGAGCGCGTCTGGGGTGCAGCGTGGTGCGGGTGCCCAGAGGTAGTGCCAGAGGTCAGAGCCGGGGTATGCCCCATGTAGCTGTACTTTCCTTTCTTGTCACTGTACAAGTCGTGGATTGCTATTGTTGTTGTTGTTGATTTTCTATTGTGGACCATGTAAAATGTTAATTTATTTCCTGCTTAATATTATAACTGTTTAATTTTTGTAATTATTTGTGATACTTGTGTAGTCTCCACACCATCCTTTTAACCCTTCCGAGTCTTCGGGCTCGTGGGTGGCGGTGCGAGTCTCGGGTTATCGGGCCTTCCCGGTAATCGGATTCTCGGGTCGTTACATGAAGTATTTCAGCAAATGCAAGGAATTTAAAATCAAAAACTTTCAGAGTTGAAACTTAAGAAGAAATGAGAAGTCGACTTGTGCAGTCCTCAAGTCGACTTGAGTTTTTCCAGAACCACTTTACAATTCAGATTGACCCTAAATGGATGCATGAACTTTTTGAGTTCTCTATCATAAATGACATGCATTCAAATAATGCCAGGTTGGTACTGGCTCCCCCTGACTAAATGCAATTTATCCATAAGAGAAATGTAAATTAATGCAAGAAACACTTACTCCCCCCATCTAAATGCATTGTATGATTGATTTGTACATGAAAACCATGCGAGGGAGTTGAATAACTTGACTCAAAAAGTTTGTAAGCCCTTAAATGCAAGATTGACCCATGGTGTCGGACGGAAAAAAAACTTCACGCATGGTGAGAGTTTCCAGACAGGTCTAACCTGTCCTTCTTCATATCACCATTTTATACACCATTGGGACATGCATGAGAATGCATCATGAATGTAATGGAATTTCATATTAAAGTAGATTCATCAATTTTCAGCATAAGATCACATAATGATATGCATATGCAAACATAAGCAAGCATTGAAATTTCTGCATCATGTTTTGATATTAAAAGTAATTGTTCAGCATGGGAATCTAACTTCAGATTTGCACTTTACTCTTCATGATAGCAGAATTGCTAAGGTTTTCTATCTGCAGGGTGTGAGTCGACGCCGTGTGGCTTGTGCGTCGATGCAACCTCCATTAGTTGGCTTTTGTTGCTGCTGGGACTGTGGCTGCGTTGACGCAGTGAGCTGCTGCGTTGACGCAATCATCTTGGGCTGCTGAAGAATTGGCTTGCTGGGACTTTCGGTCGACCAAGAGAAGCAAGTCGGTTGACCGACTTTGACTTTAAACATGGCCTTTGTATTGCTGGCAGGTCAAGCAGGTCCATCTCCTTGTGATGCTGCAGCTATGGTGAAATGCAAAAGGACAAGCTATGGATGCCTTGGTTTATTGAACCCCCTTCTTTGCTTTCTTTAAGGCAACCCTACAAGACAAAGTTCTCAATTTTTGTTCAAAGGTACCTAAGATCTCTTGGGTCCTGAAAAGTCAGCTACACTTCTGAAAGGTGCTTTCCACATTCTTGCAGCATTAAAATTATCAGATTTTAAAATATAACAGTCTTCCATGGCATGTCCTAATGTCCCACAGTAATGATAATGAATAGAAGCATTCAGGTTCTTATTCACAGGGTGTGCATGAAATTTCTGTGGGTGAGCAGAAATTCATCTATTTCTACCATTGAAATTGTGATTTCTTTTTAAATGCCAACAGTCCTGGACTGTATGGCCAGACTTACTGCAGTGATGACAGTAAGGCCGTTTTATTGAGAACTTCTTTGGCCTTCTTGGGACATTGGCCTTTCTGTAGGCCTTCAATTCATTATTTTTTATAGCAAAACACTCATACATTCTATGACCTACCTTTTCACAATGGAAACAATGAATTTTCTGTTTCTGAACATCATGAGTTTCAGCATGAGCTTTTCTATCATGCACATGAGAATTCAGAAGTGAATTGTTTTGGTTTGAATGCATTTTGACAATTTTATGTTCAATCATTTTATTTCATGCATTTGAATCATCAACTTTCATGATCGTACAATCGTGCATCAAATGACCTACTTTACCACAATAGTGATAAGAAATTCTCTTTTTGTGTGTATGTGTATGTGTATGTGTAAGTGATTTATGGACAACATGCATAGTGGTAGCAGGGATGTTTTTAGACTTTTTCTTCAAGTTGTTTTTCTCTTCCAGTTTTTCCGTTTGTTTCATAGATTTTTGTGCAGTAAACTGAAAGATTGGCGGATTAGGAATACCTTTTGATTCTGAGCTGCAAACAAAAGATGTGTAGAGTTTACTTCTAAAGCTCTTCTTGTTTATTAGGTTATAACCCAGCCCTTCTTTCTATAATTTCACTTTAGTTCCAAGAAGCTTATCCAAGTTGTTCTTCCCATCAACAAATTTTGTCAAAGATTCATTAAGATCATCAATTTCTTGATGAAAGGATGTGATATTAAGCTCATAATTAGCCCTTTCTTCCTCACACTCAGCAACTCTGATTTTTAAAGCTTCATTCACAGATTTGTAATCAACATTTTCTTTTTGCAACATTATCAAATTTTCAAACTCATTGGAACAAATAGATTTTTCTTTTTCCAACACAAGCAGTTTGTCAGAAATAGCAGTGTTCAATTCTTTCAAGTTCTCATTTTCCAGTTTTAGTTTTTCAATCTGTTCAACAATGTTATCATCATCAGACATAGAGCTCAATTTTTCACTCAACTTCTCCTCTCTTTGTTCAATTTCCAAAATCTTGTTTAACAGACTTATGTGTTCTTCCCTTAGAGAGGCAATTATGTCCTTCTGCGATTCTAAATATGAGTGAAGACTTTCATTTATTTCTTTCAGAAATGAGCAATCATTGCAAGCTTATTTAGCAGAACATGTTTTTTCAGCTTTGAGTCTTTCAGTGTTTTTCTGAAGTTCTGCATTTACCACTCTAATAGCTTCAAGTTTCTCCGAAATTAGTTGGTTTTCTTCTTCAAGTTTTCTGAGAACTTCATTTTCAGACTTCAATTTATTTAGTTCTAACTAACATTGTCAAGAGTTTTCAATTGTGTTTTAAGACAATCAATTTTAGATTTTAAAACATTAACAACTTCAATTTCAGAACCAGAATCAACAACATCATGCATTTTCTTTTTGAGAGACTTATTTTGTTTTCTTAATTTTTCATTCAAATATATCAATTCAGCATATGCTTCTTCCCAATCTTTTATAGAAAAATTCTCGAATGGAGAGCTTACCTCTTCATCCTCATTTTCACCTTCATTGAGTTGTATGCTGTTAACCATGAGACACTCATGTCGTTCTTCCTTCTTATAGATGGCAGTGAGCTTGTCCAAGATCTCTTTGGCACTCCTCCAATCAGAAACAAAAGGAAACACATTATGATCAATAGCATTTCTTAATATATTGAGACCTCTACAATTTTCACTATCTTTCAATTTTTGAGCACTGGTCCATTTGGAAGAGTCCTTGGGCAATCTATGTGGACCATGAGAAATTCGGAGCCAGAGTTTTGGATTAACAACATTAATGAACATGCAGATCTTACCTAGCCACTTCTCAAAGTGGGATCCATCGACCACAGGTAAAGAATCCATCAGGAGAAAATTCAGAATGATAAAATCAGATAGTAATAGAGCACTCGAATCTTTTCTCTGTAGATTGTTAAATCTAAAAATAGATCAGAGACCCGCTCTGATACCAACTGTTTGGTGCGCAGCTGGATCTAGAGGGGGGGTGAACAGATCCTTTTACACAATTATGCAATATTAAAAAACCACCCAATTCAGACTGGAAGTAAATAGAAATAGTAGACTCAATTGCTTACTGAAAACAAGATTGCAGAACCTTTTCACTGAGCTAACAGTAAGCTTGCAGATCACTGGAGATAAGAAATTAACTGGAAATTAGAATTGAATGAGCAATTGGAAGATAGAACTTGCAAAGTCCTCATAACAACAACTTAACCGAAACTAAAAACAACTGTAGAATATTGTGAGTAATGGATTGCTAAAACTAAAATTAATTCAAACAAGTTATGGCCTTTACAAAATTGCTCAAATAGAAATCAGTATAACACTTAATGAATTAGACAGAACAACTGTCGAGCACATGGCAGATTAAGTTTAACCGAACAGACATTAAACTGAGAATAACCAAGTTATCATTTTGCTATAGACATCCATGAGTAATTACACAAATGAAGTGGTACTAGGTAGAGGGTTGAGTCCAGAAACTCTCCTCACGCAAGATGTGAGACCACACCTTTTGATATACCAGTTTAAACAATCAGACTAAGATGAACATAGACTTCTATAAATAACAGCAGCAAGATAACTCAAACAGTAATGCATTCAATCCACAAACCCTCCTGTGAAGATAGATAGAAGAGAAGGATCACACACAGCAAGCAAACCACATGACAGACAATTTTAAGGTGGTTCGGTCCGCACCAAGCAGACCTACGTCCACCCCTTACTCAAATGAGTGAGTTGCAAGCGTAAGAACACAGACTCAGTCTGCGACAACGGCTGTAACACAGCTTCACCCCCGAGGAACACACTCCTCACTTCTTCTGGATTTCCAGAAGGAACCCGGAGTAACAACCTCTCTTCCTCTGCGACCGTAGAGGGAATCCCGTGAACTACACCCAGCAACTCACGCAACTAGAGGACTAAACCTCTCTTCCTCTGATGCACAGAGGGGACTCCGAAAAATACTCTCCCTTCCTCTAAAACCTCAGAGGGCACCTGGAGAAACAATTCTCCACGTTCTGGTTTCCCAGAACAGCCCATACACACAGTGAAGTACTGTGTGCAAACACCTTCTGCGCACCAAGCACAACAAGGCAACCAAAACAAAGTGGACAAAGCAAAGGAAAAGAAAAATACAGACGAAAACCAGTAAGACAGATAGTCAATGAAGCACAAAAGAAAAACCGAAGAATGTAGCTTCTAATGAAGCCTTTTCACTTAATTACGTCCCTCTATTTTTCTTCAACAACAGATCTCCATCTCTCTCTCTCTTTCTTCTGATCTAGGTAGCTTTCTCTCAGACTTTTCCTCTACTTCTCTCTTTCTCTTTTTCATCTACTCTCTTCTCTTTTCCCTTCTAGAACGAGCTAACCAATTTCCCTCTGCTCCTTCTGCATCTTTTGCCCCCTGTACGTCCTCTCTTGTGACTTCTTCTGCAAAAAGAATATTATATATATCATGTTTTAGAGATTATCTGGTCTTGGGTCCCACTAGACATTTCTCCAATCATAGAGAGGATATTCCTTCAAAAAAGGTCCTTCTGGAGGCTCCCAAAACCTTGGTGCATCGTTAAGTGTGCTTTCCCAATCATTGGACCTTGGTCCATGTACCAAAGGTGGGTCCCGTAACTATTTCACCAAATTCGTGCGACTGATGCATCAACGCATATAGTCCACTGCGTCAACGTATCCTTATAAGATAGAGCCTTGAAAGTTGCTATTTTCTTCTGCTGCGTCGGCGCACAGAGCAGGCTGCGTCGACCCATCAGTATAAATCTGCTCAACTGGCTTGCTAGAATGCACCATCGTGTCAACGCGTTAAGCAGGTTACGTCGACGCGTTGAATAGGCTGCATCGACGTGTTGAACAGGCTGCGTCAACGCATTGAACAGACTTTTGAGCTTGTTCTCTTGAGTCTTTCAATGAACCTTTGGGGTTCTTCCAGATTCGAGATATTAGGATGAGAGAAACAAACCACAAGGCCCTCTTTGTTGCTAAAAGCAATTGAAGTAATGCTTCCATGAATTTGGTTGACACTTGGCAACTTTGCTTGGCTCTTTATCAGCTCTTGGTGCTTCGACCTGTCCTTTGTAACAACGCTTCATGGTAGGTCTTCTACATCGAGGCATCGACTTGATGCTTCGACCTGTCCTTTGATGCTTCGACCTGTCCTTTGTAACAACGTTTCATGGTAGCACTTCTGCATCGAGGCATCAACTTGATGCTTCAACCTGTCCTGCATCCTTATGTTCTTTGACATGTAGCTGGCTTTGAGCTAGACTACTGCTGCTTATCTTGACTGCGTCAACTCCATTAGCTCAACTCTTGAGGTTTAGCCTTGTTGCTTTGCATGTAAAATGGAGCTTGAAGACATATGGCTGCAGAACTGTTCTTCATGTAGTGCTGTTACTACACTGAGTGCTCTTGTGCTGCTAGCTTGCTTTGAGTCAACCTTGCTTGGATCAGCAATCACATTCTGCTGGCATATAGTTGGTCTTTGACCTAAGCTGCTTAAGTGTACTCTGATGCATCGATGCGACGCTTGAGACAATGTTCAAGTGTACTCAGCTGCACCGACGCAACGCGCTAATGCTTCAACTTGACGCTTGAGACAATGTTCAAGTGTGCTCAGCTGCACCGATGCAACGCGCTGAAGCTTCGACTTGATCTTGCAGCATCATGTTCTGTGGCATCGACGTAGCACCTAGGTGCATCGACCTTGAGCTCTTCTAAACTTGAGTTCACATTCATATCAGTAGGCTTTGAAGGACTTCATGACACTTTCATCAATATGGTTCCCTAAGTCGACTTCCGCCTTGATTAATCTTCTTCTTGAATTAGCTTCAGAATTCTTGGAGCTTCTTCCTTGGTCACCTGAACTGTAAATTTTCAACCTGTTCTTTTCAGCATTTAAAGATGTATCTCTACATATGTGTAATATAATCATCAAAATCATGGCATCATCAAAAGCATAAAGACTCAAGAATGAGTCATAGTTTGTCATCATCAAAATCACAGGGACACAACATTCTCCTCCTTTTTGATGATGACAACTATGAGTCATCGTGAACAATCTAAACTAGACAAAGTTCAAGTTTCTTTAAATGAATGCACACTCATACATTCACACCATCTCTTTAAATGAATGAGGAATGACTATCTCTTTAAATGAATGACTCATCAAATTCTTCTTCCCCTTTGACATCAGCAAAAACAAAATGAATTGATGCTCAGCAGAGAGACTGGAGATGATTAAGACGAGGAAGGATTTATGGCATGGAAAATACTTTAGAAACACAGTCAATGAGGAAATACTTTCAAATATGAACAGAACCAGGAATGCATATCTGTGAAGCAGTGAAAGTCAACAAGTGGAATTTGATACCAAGCCGAAGAGCAATGAATCAGTGAGTATTGATATGAACACCCGCAAGTAAATTTTAGCAGATGTAAGAAATTGGACACATTAGTTTCAGCAGAGAGTTCAAGGAAAAATTAATTGTTCAAGAAGTTCAAGAACAAACATTAGATTAGAAGAGTCACACTCTGAAGCAACATTCATTAACCAAGCTTTTGATTTTCAGATTATTCCATTATAAAATTATCTATGATATAGCCCTTATTTTCTTCCTAGTTTAAGAGAAATGAAATTAGAGTTCATTAGTTAAACTCTTGAAGTATTTTGCATTCAGGCTTAATACAAATAAACCAAAGTTACATGTTCAGATCCTATTTAATCTCCCTTTGCCCTACTGTTTAAACTTAATGGCTCCCTTAGGAGTGACTAAAGACTAGTATTGAAATTAAATATTTTAGCATTTCTGAATTTTGTCTTTAGGGTTACTGCACTTTTACTGACCTTTGGTCTTATTTTCAGATTTTTCTTTTTGCTCATAATTTTTAAGAGCATTCAAGTGTAGCCCACACCTTTTTACATAAGAGTGCATGTTGTTTAGATGCCAGCACCCCTAGTTACTCAGTTAGGCTAACTATCCTGCATCATTTTTGAACAAAGATAGCACACGCACTTCATGACTCAGTCACCTTCATTTCTTTGATGAAGGGCTTAGTTTCTCAGTGACTCTTAGCCATTTCTCTACCTTGAGCATTATTTATGCCTTTTTTCTATGTGCTGCCCTATAGAGTTTTTCAGATTGTTTCATGTTTAAGGATAATACTCAATCTGAGTTACTCAACCAAAGTTGCATTAAATTTAAAATTTTCAGGTTCTAAGAGTTTTCACAGGGGCACAACATGTGAGAGTTGGTTGAGATCTATTAAGCTCCGAATATAACCTTTTTCAGGGAATTCAATTTTTAAACTCTTGAATTCATTGGGCTTAAACTAACAGTTTAATTAATGGGTTGTCAATGGTTCTTATTCAAGAAGATTCTTCAGTAAGTTTCCTCAGATTAATGAATTATTGGCCAGATTGAAATTATTCTAATCATAGTGAATTTCAATGAATTTCAACAAGATTGTGCAGTGAAGGCAGTTTTTCAAGGTAGTTATTCATGCATGACGGTTTCAAGAAGAGATGACAGAAATTTCTGTTGAGAGGATGTCTGATACCAATGGAAAGAGACTTCTCCAAAGAATGTGTGAACTAAAGATCTTAGAGAAGCTCCCCCTCAAAGAATGCTGGATTTTAAGAACATGGTTCTCTGATTTTTCCAAATTTTTTTCAGAGCTGAAGCTTAGGAGAGATCATAATTTCAGTGATTATGTGATTTTCAGATAAGTCACTTTTTGAGCAAATGCTGAGAATCAGAATTTTCAGAATTGAATGAAACAGAATTTTAGCAACAAGAATTTCAGAGCTGAAGTATTTCAGCAGATGCAAGGAATTTGAAATCAGAAACTTTAAAAGTTGAAACTTAAGAAGAAATGAGAAGTCGACTTGTGCAGTCCTCAAGTCGACTTGAGTTTTTCTAGAACCACTTTACAATTAAGATTGACCCTAAGTGGATGCATGAACTTTTTGAGTTCTCTATCATAAATGACATGCATTCAAATAATGCCAGGTTGGTACTGGCTCCCCCTGACTAAATGCAATTTATGCATAAGAGAAATGTAAATTAATGCAAGAAACACTTACTCCCCCTATCTAAATGCACTGTATGATTGATCTATACATGAAAACCATGCGAGGGAGTTGAATAACTTGACTCAAAAAGTTTGTAAGCCCTTAAATTCAGGATTGACCCATGGTGCCAAACGGGAAAAATACTTCACGCATGGTGAGAGTTTCCAGACAGGTCTAACTTGTCCTTCTTCATATCACCATTTTATACACCATTGGGACATGCATGAGAATGCATCATGAATGTAATGGAATTTCATATTAAAGCAGATTCATCAATTTTCAGCATAAGATCACAGAATGATATGCATATGCAAACATAAGCAAGCATTGAAATTTCTGCATCATGTTTTGATATTGAAAGTAATTGTTCAGCATGGGAATCTAACTTCAGATTTGCACTTTACTCTTCATGACAGCAGAATTGTTAAGGTTTTCTGTCTGCAGGGTGTGAATCGACGCCGTGTGGCTTGTGCGTCGATGCAGCCTCCATTAGTTGGCTTTTGTTGCTGCTGGGACCGTTGCTACGTTGATGCAGTGAGCTGCTGCATTGACGCAATCACCTTGGGCTACTGAAGAATTGGCTTGTTGGGACTTTCGGTCGACCAAGAGAAGCAAGTCGGTTGACCGACTTTGACATTAAACATGGCCTTTGTATTGCTGGCAGGTCAAGCAGGTCCATCTCCTTGTGATGCTGCAGCTAGGGTGAAATGCAAAAGGACAAGCTATGGATGCCTTGGTTTATTGAACCCCCTTCTTTGCTTTCTTCAAGGCAACCCTACAAGACAAAGTTCTCAATTTTTGTTCAAAGGTACCTAAGATCTCTTGGGTCCTGAAAAGTCAGTTACACTTCTGAAAGGTGCTTTCCACATTCTTGCAGTATTAAAATTATCAGATTTCAAAATATAACAGTCTTCCATGACATGTCCTAATGTCCCACAGTAATGACAATGAATAGAAGCATTCGTGTTCTTATTCACAGGGTGTGCATGAAATTTCTGTGGGTGAAAAGAAATTCATCTATTTCTACCATTGAAATTGTGATTTCTTTTTAAATGCCAATAGTCCTGGACTGTATGGCCGGACTTCCTATAGTGATGACAGTAAGGCCGTTTGATTAAGAACTTCTTTGGCCTTCATGGGACATTGGCCTTTCTATAGGCCTTCAATTCATTATTTTTTAAAGTAAAACACTCATACATTATATGACCTAGTTTTCCAAAATGGAAACAATGAATTTTCTATTTCTGAACATCATGAGTTTCAGCATGAGCTTTTCTAGCATGCACATGAGAATTCAGAAGTGAATTGTTTTGGTTTGAATGCATTTTGACAATTTTATGATCAATAATTTTATTGCATGCATTTGAATCATCAACTTTCATGATCCTACAATCGTGCATCAAATGACCTACTTTACCACAATAGTGACAAGAAATTCTCTTTTTGTGTGTATGTGTATGTGTAGGTGATTTATGGACAACATGCATAGTGGTAGCAGGGATGTTTTTAGACTTTTTCTTCAAGTTGTTTTTCTCTTCCAATTTTTTCGTTTGTTTCACATATTTTTGTGCAGTAAACTGAAAGATTGGCGGATTAGGAATACCTTTTGATTCTGAGCTGCAAGCAAAAGATGTGTAGAGTTTACTTCCAAAGCTCTTCTTGTTTATTGGGTTATAACCCAGCCCTTCTTTCTGAAAATTCACTTTAGTTCCAAGAAGCTTATCCAAGTTGTTCTCCCCATCAACAAATTTGGACAAAGATTCATTAAGATCATCAATTTCTTGTTGAAAGGATGATATTAAGCTCATAATTAGCCCTTTCTTCCTCACACTTAGCAACTCTGATTTTTAAAGCTTCATTCACAGATTTGTAATCATCATTTTCTTTTTACAACATTATCAATTTTTTAGACTCATTTGAACAAACATATTTTCCTTTTTCCAACACAAGCAGTCTGTCAAAAATAGCAGTGTTCAATTCTTTCAGGTTCTCATTTTCCAGTTTCAATTTTTCAATTTGTTCAACAATGTTATCATCATCAGACATAGAGCTCAATTTTTCACTCAACTTCTCCTCTCTTTGGTCAATTTCCAAAATCTTGTTTAACCGACTTTTGTTTTCTTCCCTTAGAGAGACAATTATGTCCTTCTACCATTCTAAATCTGAGTGAAGACTTTCATTTATTTCTTTTAGAAATGAGCAATCATTGCAAGCTGATTTAGCAGAACATGTTTTTTCAGCTTTGAGTCTTTCAGTGTTTTTCTAAAGTTCTGCATTTACCACTCTAATAGCTTCAAGTTTCTCCGAAATTAGTTGGTTTCCTTCTTCACGTTTTCTAAGAACTTCATTTTCAGACTTCAATTTATTTAGTTCTGAACTAACATTGTCAAGAGTTTTCAATTGTGTTTTAAGACAATCAATTTTAGATTTCAAAACATTAACAACTTCAATTTTAGAACCAGAATCAACAACATCATGCATTTTCTTTTTGAGAGACTTATTTTGTTTTCTTAATTTTTCATTCAAATCTATCAATTCAGCATATGCTTCTTCCCAATCTTCTATAGAAAAATTCTCGAATGGAGAGCTTACCTCTTCATCCTCATTTTCATCTTCATTGAGTTGTATGCTGTTAACCATGAGACACTCATGTCGTTCTTCCTTCTTATAGATGGTAGTGGGCTTGTCCAAGATCTCCTTGGCACTCGTGCAATCAGAAACAAATGGAAACGCATTATGATCAACAACAATTCTCAATATATTAAGAGCTCTACAATTTTCACTATCTTTCAATTTCTTAGCATTGGTCCATTTGGATGAGTCCTTGGGCAATCTATGTAGACCATGAGAAATTAGCCACTTCTCAAAGTGGGATCCATCGAACACAGGTAAAGAATCCATCAGGAGAAAATTCAGAATGATAAAATCAGATAGTAATAGAGCACTCAGATCTTTTCTCTGTAGATCGTTAAATCTAAAAATAGATCAGAGACCCGCTCTGATACTAATTGTTAGGTGCGTAGTTGGATCTAGAGGGGAGGTAAATAGATCCTTTTACACACTTATGCCCTATTAAAAAATCACCCAATTCAGACTGGAAGTAAATAGAAATAGTAGACTCAATTTTTTACTAAAAATAAGATTGTAGAACCTTTTCACTGAGCTATCAGTAAGCTTGCAGATCACTGGAGATAAGAAATTAACTGGAAACTAGAATTGAATGAGAAATTGGAAGATAGAACTTGCAAACTCCTCACAACAACAACTTAACCTAAACTAAAAACAACTACAAAATATTATGAGTAATGGATTGCTTAAACTGAAATTAATTCAAACAAGTTATGGCCTTCATTAAACTACTCAAATTGAAATCAGTTTAACACTTAATGATTCAGACAGAACAACAGTCGAGCACATGGCAGATTAAGTTTAACCGAACAGACATTAAACTGAGATTAACCAAGTTATCATTTTGCTATAGACATCCATGAGTAATTACACAAATGAACTTGTACTAGGCAGAGGGTTGAGTCCAGAAACTCTCCTCACGCAAGATGTGAGACCACACCTTTTGATATACCAGTTTAAACAATCAGATTAAGATGAACATAGACTTCTGTAAATAACAATAGCAAGATAACTAAAACAGTAATGCATTCAATCCACAAACCATCCTGTGAGGATAGATAGAAGAGAAGGATCCCACACAGCAAGCAAACCACAAGACAGACAATTTTAAGGTGGTTCGGTCCGCACCAAGCAGACCTACGTCCACCCCATACTCAAATGAGTAAGGTGCAAGCGCAAGAACACAGACTCGGTCTGCGACAACGGCTGTAACACAACTTCATCCCCGAGGAACACACTCCTCACTTCTTCTGGATTTCCAAAAGGAACCCGGAGTAACAACCTCTCTTCCTCTGCGACCGTAGAGAGAATCCCGTGAACTGCACCCAGCAACTCACGCAACCAGAGGACTAAACCTCTCTTCCTCTGATGCACAGAGGAGACTCCGGAGAATACTCTCCCTTCCTCTGAAACCTCAGAGGGCACCTGGAGAAACAATCCTCCATGTTTTGGTTTCCCAGAACAGCCCACACACACAGTGAAGTACTGTGTGCAAACACCTTGTGCGCACCAAGCACAACAAGGCAAAACCAAAACAAAATGGACAAAGCAAAGGAAAAGAAAAATATACATGAAAACCAGTAAGATAGATAGTCAATGAAGCACAAAAGAAAAACCGAAGAATGTAGCTCTGATGAAGCCTTTTCACTGAATTTCATCCCTCTATTTTTCTTCAACAACAGATCTCCATCTCTCTCTCTCTCTCTTTCTTCTGATCTAGGCAGCTTTCTCTCAGACTTTTCTTCTGCTTCTCTCTTTCTCTTTTTCTTCTACTCTCTTCTCTTTTCCCTTCTAGAACGAGCTAACCAATTTCCTTTTGCTCCTTCTGCATCTTTTTCCCCCTGCACGTCCTCTCTCGTGACTTCTTCTGCAAGAAGAATATTATATATATCATGTAGTAGAGAATATCTGGTCTTGGGTTCCACTAGACATTTCTCTAATCATAGAGAGGATATTCCTTCAAAAAAGGTCCTTCTAGAGGCTCCCAAAACCTTGGTGCATCGTTAAGTGTGCTTTCCCAATCATTGGACCTTGATCCATGTGCCAAAGGTCGGTCCCGTAACTAATTCGCCGAATTCGTGCGACTGATGCATCAACGCATGTAGTCCACTGTGTCAACGAATCCTTGTAAGATAGAACCTTGAAAGTTACTATTTTCTTCTGCTGCGTCGATGCACTGAGAAGGCTGCGTCGACCCATCAGTACAAATCTACTCAATTGGCTTGCTGGAATGCACCATCGCGTCATCGCGTTGAGCAGGTTGCATCGACGCGTTGAACAGGCTGCATCGACGAGTTGAATAGACTTTTGTGCTTGTTCTCTTGAGTCTTTCAAAGAACCTTTGGGGTACTTCCATATTCGAGATATTAGGATGAAAGAAACAAACCACAATGCCCTCTTTGTTGCTAAAAGCAATTGAAGAAATGCTTCCTTGAATTTGGTTGACACTTGGCAACTTTGCTTGGCACTTTATCAGCCCTTGGTGCTTCGACCTATCCTTTGTAACAACGCTTCTTGGTAGCACTTCTGCATCGAGGCATCGACTTGATGCTTCGACTTGTCCTTTGTAACAACATTTCATGGTAGCACTTCTACATCGAGACATCAACTTGATGCTTCGACCTATCCTTTGTAACAACGTTTCATGGTAGCACTTCTGCATCGAGGCATCAACTTCATGCTTCGACCTGTCCGGCATCCTTATGTTCTTTGGCATGTAGCTGGCGTTGAACTAGACTGCTGTTGCTTATCTTGACTGCGTCGACTCCATTAGCTCAACTCTTGAGGTTTCGCCTTGTTGCTTTGCATGTAAAATGGAGCTTGAAGACATATGGCTACGGAACTGTTCTTCATGTAGTGCTGCTACTACACTGAGTGCTCTTGTGCTGCTAGCTTGCTTTGAGTCAACCCTGCTTGGATCAGCAATCACATTCTGCTGGCATATAGCTGGTCTTTGAGCTAAGCTACTTAAGTGTACTCTAATGCATCGACGTGATGCTTGAGACAATGTTCAAGTGTGCTCAGCTGCACCGACGCAACTCGCTGATTCTTTGACTTGACGCTTGAGACAATGTTCAAGTGTGCTCAGCTGCACCGACGCATCACGCTGATGCTTCGACTTGATCTTGCAGCATCATGTTCTGTGGCATCGATGTAGCACCTGGGTGCATCGACCTTGAGCTCTTCTAAACTTGAGTTTGCATTCATATCAGTAGGCTTTGAAGGACTTCATGACACTTTCTTCAATATGGTTCTCTAAGTCGACTTCTACCTTGATTAATCTTCTTCTTGAATTAGCTTTAGAATTCTTGGAGCTTCTTCCTTGGTCACCTGAACTGTAACTTTTCAACCTATTCTTTTTAGCATTTAAAGATGTATCTCTACATATGTGTAATATAATCATCAAAATCATGACATCATCAAAAGCATAAAGACTCAAGAACGAGTCATAGTTTGTCATCATCAAAACCACAGGGACACAACAACAAATGACCCTATAGAGGTGACAAATAGCTTGGACGGGAGAAGAAGCGTTGAAAAGAGGAAAAATCTGTGTTGCATTGACGCAACGCTTCAACAGCGTCGACACAGCCTAGCCTGGACGGAAGAAAAATAGCTGACAAGAAGCGAAGCCATTGTGGCGTTGACACAACGCTTTAACAGTGTCCACGCAGCCAAGCCTGGATAGGAGAAATAGAGCTGACAATAAGAAAAGCCATTGCAACGTCGACGCAGTGTCTAAAGGAGTCGACGCAACCAAGGGCCGACTTCAACAAGCTAACAAGTGACACCGAAGGTGACAAGTGGCTTCTAAGGGTAACAAAAGAGCAACAAAGGAGACAAATACTGAGCTAGGGGTGAAAAATAGATCCTATTGCAGATAAATAGATGGCAAGGCTATAGAGCATTGTTGTCCCTAGATTCTCGTATAGACAAGAAGGGGGGTTGAATTGTCCCCGCCAAACGTAATGGTAGTTTAAAGTTAATACAGCGGAATAAAATTAACCACCAACTCAAGATATGAACGGATGAAAATATCAAACTAGTTCCCTCAACCTCTCCATTCTCACACGATCGAGACGATAGTAATAATCATGCAAACCACAATCACACAGATGCGAGACCGATTTTTTAGGTGGTTCGGGATCACGACGGGCTCCCTACGTCCACCCCTCACCAAATCGGTGAGGATCCACTCGCTTCAAATGAAGTGTATGGAGCTTCCGCTCTAGAAACAAGGAGACGTCGTCTCCTACACGATCCACGAGATATCAAGACGCACACGCACACAAACCGCAACACCCGTGGCACAATATCACCACAACCGTTTACAGATGGTTCACACACTCACATACACAGAGTTCAAAAATATAAGATATATTCAATACATGCTTTCAAACCAAATGTAAATCACTTGAATAGATGTAAAAAGGGTAAAGAACTAGATCCTCAAGAGGTGAAAGGGCTGGAGGAGATCCTTGTTGAAGAACAGGTTGGAGGGTTGTCGAATGTTGACGATTTGAACATCACCGCGATCCTCTCTTCGAACCGCTCCACTTTATCTTCTATCATGATCATGAAATCCTCTCGGATGTAGATGATATCCAAAGAAATCTTCAGCTCCTCTCCTTTCACCTTTTCCTTCTCCTACAAGAAAAGATAGAACATTAGAACACTTGAATATTCTCCCAAATTCGCAAGTCATTTATACACCCAAAAGAAAAGTGTGAAAAGACCATTTAACACTTGTCTAAAACCTTTAGAACAAGGCCCAATATATGTATCATAACCCTAGGGGCAAGGGGGTCAATTTTCAACCAAAACGGATCTGATTTTAGTGGGTTTCGAACACAACGAAAATGGGTCGCCCGCCGGGTTCGGTCGACCGGACGAAGGGGTTGCTCGACCTAAGTTTTAAAGGTCTGGACATCCTCTGATGCTGGCAAATTCGGTCGACCTATGTCACTGGGTCGATCGACCGAAAATCAGAAAGTCCAGAATTTGGAATTGAACTCAAGGCTACACTCCCTTATGTAAATACATGAAATGTAAGCTTGAAAGCCCAATTGATAAGAAGTGTATGAACATATAGAAAATCATTCAACCTTTCATTTTTGCCAACCAAAACAAGAATCAAACAACCTAGTGTTTAATATGCATGAGAACTCAATGTGATGCCAAATTACAACCAAGATTTGTATCAAAACCTTAAGCATGTTTCCATGTTTTATAAAACCCATAAGGAATATGCAAGAAAGTATTTTGAAAACAAAGATGACACACCTAACATGAGTATCCTATGACCATGAATATGAAGAAGGTGTGAGAATCAATTTGGCCAATTTCTACCAATCTTCACAAGAAATGATTAATCAACATGCAAGCTCAAAAATCTCATGAAGAATATGCATGGAATAACCTTTGAAATCATAAATGTATAACTAATCACCAAACACCGATGGCTTTCCATTATGCATAAGAGTGAGCATCATGAACCCCAACTCAACTAGTTTGTGCATTTAAGAGTTGTAAGACCTTACCATTTCCTCTAAAAGAGTATGAGCATGGTTTACCATTTGATTTGAATCCAAGGGTGAACAAGACTCATTTACCCAAGAATTTGAGTTCCATGAGTCCACCAAGGGTATTTTTCCTGCATAGCCAGATGAACACAATATTAGCACCTTAGTTATCAAGCATCTTTCAATTGACGACATAAAGGCACATACACATAAGATTTGTCATCATTGAAACATAACTACCCAAAATTAATTAGGGGATCTAACAATCACCCCCTTTTTATGATGACAAAATGGCGTGTGCATGTGTGTGCATGAATACCAAGAATAATTTATTTAAGAAGTTAAAACCATGAACATGTATGAAACTATGAACATGTATAAAACTAAGAACATGTAAATGGTTATGAACAAGTGAGCTTTGAACATTTGAACATTTATTAGCACTATGAAGTATCTACAACAGAAATTTAAAATGTATGCACATAAACTTCCAAACTTCTTCAAACTTTCAAACTCAAAAACTGATATTAACATATTAACATGTATGCAAAACTATGCAAAACTGATTATAAACTGATATAGACATGTATGTGTATGCACTCTTTCTCCCCCTTTGTCATCAACAAAAATCGATTGACAATAGGGTTATTTAATCTACTATGAACATGTATAATCTGAAATATGAAGTTATTCATGCAAGCAACCAAGCAAGTAAGCATGAAAGTCAAGCAAGCATATTTACTATAGCTCCTCCTCAGTGGGGTAAAAGGATAGCAAATGAATAGTTGATTCAAAATCAAATTGTTTCACATGAAGCATAATTAAAAAAGGTAGTACATTCATATGCTAGAGGCACTGCATAAATCATGATAAGAACAAATTCAAGATATACAATCATCACAATTATACCCAAGAGTGAAATGAGTGTCAATGAGCAATGAACTTCAAAATTATATGGATATTGATAGAATTTCTAAACAACACTAGTGGGTTATTTCCTTTCTACAATTCCATTTCGATCCTCGACTTTTGGTAGCTTTGCACAACCCCTTTTTGTTTCTTTTTATTGGATTTCACCGTTCGACGCGAGTCACCTCATGTGTCTCAATGGGGTTTCCCAGCTACTAGGATCAATCACGCATTGTGGATTTTTGTTTCACCTTTCGACGCGAGTTTTCTCATTTATTTCAGTGGGGATTCCCGGCTACTTAGCTTGACATACCACTTATTAAAATTTTTGAGGGGTAGGCAACTTTTTCCTCACGATTACTCTAGATTTCCATGTAGAAATTTGTTTCCCTTGAAGTGTTGAAAGAATTTCTGAAATCCTTATCTATTAAAGTCATATAAATCATTTTTTGTGCAAAGTGTGTGGGTAATTACTTTGTATGTAGAAAATAAATTTGTCAAAATATAGTTATGACTCCCCCTAAATGTATGCACAGTTAGAAATAAATCCTCCTCCTTTGTATATGTCATGTTCATAAGAGATCAAAATCACTGTATTTTATCTAGCAAGGAGGTGAGGTCTTAGAAGATTTTTAAGAAATGATTTTCTAGAATATATACATGCAATCAGGCAAGGATTTGTATGATATGTCCAAGCAAAGCGATTTTCGGTACGTGGCGGAGAACTTAGGTCTGAAGACCACCTCACGCGTAGTGAAAGCTTCCGGCTAGACATAATCCAACCTTCCACAAACACCATTTTATATACCAGAAAGTCATGGCATTCAAGCAAGTAAGTATATGAAGTATATACAAGCAGATGCATGTAAATGCAAGGATGATGAAGAATTATTCATATTCACAAGTATGCAAGTATATGCGCAATCTAAACCAAGAGATTGAATATATGCAAAACTTAAATGTTATTTGCAAAATGAAGCAAAAGAGTGTATGAAATCCTAATATGCACAATTACTCATTCAAACACCAAATTCCAAGTTCTCTTCTTATTTGAGTGAAAATTTCAAGAGTTAGGGGTTTAATGAAAATATTTGCAAGTTGATTTTCTGTATTTACATGTATAAGTTCAAAATGACCTTTACTCACATGATCTCGTAAAAAGTGGTGTCTAATCTTATGTGCTTTGTGCGAGAAAGCAAAACATGATTTTTGGAAATATTAATCGCAGAAGTGTTATCACAAAGAATGGGTGTGTTATTTAGAGAAATCCCAAAATCAACTAATTGTTATTGGATCCATAGCACTTGGACTGCACAACTGCCTGCCGCCATGTACTCAGCTTCGGCAGTTGACAATGCCACAATATTTTATTTCCTAGAGGCCCATGAGATCATGCAACCTCCAAGAAATTGATAGTACCCGCTCGTGCTCTTACGATCCACTAAACACTCAGCATAATCAGAATCCCTGTAAGCTACTAAATCAAAATTGCAACTACGTGGAAACCAAAGACCAAGATCAGTGGTGCCTAGCAAATATCTAAAAATTCTTTTGACTGCTAACATGTGTGGTTCTCTTGGATCGGATTGAAATCTAGCACACATGCATACAGTAAACATGATATCCGGCCTACTAGTAGTCAAATACAACAATGAACCAATCATTCCACAAAAAAGTTTTTGATCGACAAACTTATCTTTTTCATTCTTGTTCAATTTTACCGTTGTTGACATCGGCGTCTTTTGTGGCTTCGCATTGTCGAACTTGAACTTCTTGATGAGCTCCTTTGTGTATTTCCTTTGATTTATAAAAATTCCATCTTTTTGTTGTTTCACTTGCAAACCCAAGAAGAAGGTTAACTCCCCCATCAAGCTCATCTCAAACTCCCCCTGCATCAATTTAACAAAATCATCACTTAATGAATCAGAAGTGGCTCCAAAGATAATGTCATCAACATATACTTGAACAATAAGCATGTGTGCATTGTTGCCCTTAATGAAAAGGGTTTGATCGATATTACCTCTTTTGAAGCCATTTTCTGAAAGGAATGTACTTAACCTTTCATACCACGCACGAGGGGCTTGCTTCAGACAATACAAAGCTTTGTCAAGTTTGTACACATGGTTCGGGTTCTTCTCATCTTCAAATCCCGGTGACTGCTAAACATAGACGTCTTCTTTTACTACACCATTCAAAAATGCACTTTTAACGTCCATTTGAAAAAGTTTTATATTCCTAGAGCATGCAAAGGCAAGTAATATTCTAACCGCTTCAAGCCTAGTCACGAGTGCAAATGATTCATCAAAATCAATTCCTAATTCTTAGCTATAGCCTTGGGCTACAAGCCGGGCTTTATTCCTAATCACCACCCCTTGATAACTAAGTTTGTTTCGAAAAACCCATGTAGTTCCAATCACCGGGTGATTCTTAGGTCTAGGCACAAGAAACCACACCTCATTCCTTTGGAATTGGTGTAATTCTTCCTGCATAGCCAAGATCCAGAAATTGTCATTTAATCATTCATCTACTGATTTGGGCTTAATATCAGAAAGTAATGCAAGATTATCGAATTGTTCTACTTCCTTGATTGAAGCCCTTGTTCATATGCCTTGTTCTACGTCTCCTATAACATTGCCTTGTGGGTGGTCCTTGTGGAACGTCCATTGCTTAGGGAGATCTTCATTTTCGGTTGGAGGTTCATCATTTTTGTTGCTCGACTCTGCTTGATCCACGTCTTGGTTTTCCTTGTCTTTCTTTTCTTCTCCATCTTCATGCCCTACATCAATAAAATGATAATCTTTGTCAGACAACCTTAAAGTGTATTCATCAATGATCACATGAGGGCTTTCCTCTACCATAAGAGTACATTGGTTATATACTCGATATGCTCTAGATGATGATAAATATCCAAGAAATATACGTCTATCACTCTTTGCGGCAAACTTTTCCAAATTATCTTTAGAATTGTTCAAAATAAAGCATGGAGAACCAAAAGGTTTAAGATATGCAATATTCAACTTCTTACCTTTATATAGCTCATATGGAGTTTTCTTGAGTATAGGTTTTACCATGGCTCAATTGATGATGTGACAGGCCGTGCTCACCACCTCGGCTCAAAAGTACCTTGGTAAGCCATTTTTCGTAAGCATTGTTCTCGCCATCTCCACGAGCGTCCTATTCAATCTTTCCACGACTCCGTTTTGTTGGGGGGGTTCTAGGGTGCTGAGAAGTTGTGTGAAAACCCCTATTTCTTACAAAAATCATCAAAGTCATGGCTATCAAAATCTCTTCCATGATCACTCTGAATAGCTTTGATTTGATACCCCTTATCAGTTTGTAAATTCCTGCAAAGATCTTCAAACTCCTGCAAGGCATCATTCTTATGGGTTAAAAACAATACCCAAGTGAATCTCGAGTAATCATCTATAATAACAAACCCATGAAGTTTCCCTCCAAGACTGTGTGTCCTAGTGGGACCAAATAAATCTAGATGAAGGAGTTCAAGGGGTCTAGTGGTGGTGACAATATTTTTGGATTTAAAATGCACCCTGGTCTTTTTCCCCATAGCACATGCATCGCAAATTTTATTTACATCAAAATTCAGTTTTGGTAAACCTCTTACCAATACTTTTCTATACAGTTTAGAAAGAACACTAAAACTCGCATGACCAAGTCGTCGATGTCATAACCCTACATCATCGGACTTATTAGCAACTAAATAAAGATTTTCTTTTGAATTTTTTTTAATATCAACAGAGTAAATATTTCCATCCCTAAGACCAATGAATTTTATTTCATATGTGTCTTTATCTACAATTGAGCAGTGTGTGTTTTCAAAAATGACTTTGTGACCTTTGTCACAGAGTTGACTAATGCTAAGCATACTATGATTCAAACCATTCACAAGCAAGACATCTTTAGTGGATTGGTTCGAATCCTTACCTATTCGTCCAATTCTCACAATTTTACCTTTGTCGTTCCCACCAAAGGTGACCAATCCGCCATCCTTTTCCTTCAGGTCTGAGAAGAGTTCCTTATTGCCTGTCATATATTTGGAGTATCCACTGTCCAGATACCATTTGTTCCACTTGGCTCTTAAACAGACCTGGACAAACAAATCAAATCTCAAGTTGATTTAGGTACCCAAGCAAGCTTGAGTCCCGAAGTGTTAGTTCTACTTTGAGTAAAATGCATCCTATTTCTCTTTTCAAAATATTCAGCATCAGCCCTCATTAGATCACATACATACATCGAGTGGCCGAACATTCCACAACAGAAACAAGTGACATTTGGCTTTCTAAACCGACTCCTATGCATATATGATTTATCAACATAAGAGTTCATGCATGAGTCAACATGAGTCTAGCCATATGAGTCAAATGATCTTTAAACTTTATTTTTCGCAAATGAATTTTTCTTTGTGGGTAAGTGTCCCACATCAATTCTCTCATTCCTAGCCTTCCCATTGCTAGTCTCACCATGTTCAACCATGTTCTCTTTTCCTTTTAGTTCATTTTGAACAAGATCTTTCAATCTTTTTACTTCATCATGCATGGTTTTGAAGTTGGTTTCTAATTCTCTCTTTGATTTTTCACACTCATTCATTCTCAATTTGAATTCATCCAACTCCTTAACAAATTTTTCATTTTCGATTTTCAAGTTGTCCATATTTTCATAAGCATTCTATTTTTCAACTTCCAAACATGTCAGTTCATCTTCATACAAAGTCATTTTAGATTGAAAATCTTCTTTATCCTCTTTGAAATTTTCAATTTGCATTTCATAAAAACTACACCTTGCACATGGATTGGTAGAGCTAATCAAGTCATTAAATTTCTTTTTCGAATTTTTGACATCAGTTTTAGACTTTTTATATTTCTGATAAATGTTTGCATAAGCAAACTGCCAATGCTCGGCAATAATGTTTTTAGAATCGGAGTTTACCTCAGAGTGTTCCTCATCCGCCATCAGACAAAGATTCTGGACCAGCACGTCCAATACATCCTTGTCGCCTTCGGATTTTGAGCTATCCGAATCCTCATCGCTCCATGTAACTTTCATCGCCTTTCCTTTCTTCGGCTTGTTCATTTTCAACTTTTTCTGGAGCTCAAGGCATTGACCCCTCATATGGCCGGGCTTCTTACATTCATAACAAATTATCTTCTCTTTCTTGCTCGTCTCTCCTTTCTTGATGGCGTTTCTTCTCAAGAATTTCCTCGAAAAATTTCTTTCTCGTCTTGCCCTTCTAAAATACTTTCTAGCTCTCCTTGTGACTAGAGCCATCAACTCTTCTTCATCATTGTCCATAGATGAGTTTCCATCACTCTCCTCAGATGATCTTGGAATAGCTTTTAGTGCAATCGATTTCTTCTTCTTACTTTCCTCCTCAGCTGGCTTCATGATGTTGATTTCATAAGTCATTAGCGACCCGATCAACTCATCCACCTTGAGTGTGGTGAGATCCTTTGAATTCTCGATAACGATCGCTTTTGTGTGCCACGGTGATGTGAGGGACCGCAACACCTTTATGACCAAGTCTTGATTTGAATACTCCTTTCCCAAGGCTTTCAAGTTGTTTGTGATCTCGCTTAGCCTTGCATACATTTCAGTTATATTCTCCTCGGGATTCATAGCAAATAACTCATACTCCCTAACCAGCATGTTTGCTCTTGTCTCCCGTACTTCCGAAGTACCTTCATAAATGACCTTGAGCTTGTTCCACATTTCCTGCACAGATGAACACATAGATATGCGTGAGTATTCATTAGGATGTATCGCGCACTGAATAATGTTCATAGCTTTAAAGTTCACACATGATTTCTTAATATACTCTTCTTCCCATTCATCCTCATTCGGAGGTAAAACATACGGACCTTTGTTTATAACTTTCCACGTGTCATAGTCCTGTGCTCGCATGAACACAGTCATTATGTTCTTCCAATAGGGATAGTTAGTTCCATCAAAGAAGGGTGGTCTATGAATCGAATGTCCCTCGGGGATCATTCCCTTGTTGGCCATAGCAAAGGATCTTTGCTCTACAACAATGAGGTTGTCCTAAAGATCAGAGACCCGCTCTGATTCCAGATTGTTGTCCCTAGATTCTAGTATGGACAAGAAAGGGGGTTGAATTGTCCCGGCCAAACGCAATGGTAGTTTTAAAATTAATACAAGGGAATAAAATTAACTACCAACTCAAGATATGAATGGATGAAAATATCAAACTAGTTCCCTCAACCTCTCCGTTCTCACACGATCAAGACGATAATAATAATCATGCAAACCACAATCACACAGATGCGAGACAGATTTTTTAGGTGGTTCGGGACCACGATAGGCTCCCTACGTCCACCCCTCACCAAATCGGTGAGGATCCACTCGCTTCAAATGAAGCGCACGGAGCTTCCGCTCTAGAAACATGGAGACATCATCTCCTACACGATCCACAAGGGATCAAAATGCACACACACACAAACCGCAACACCCGCGGCACAATATCACTACAACCGTTCATAGACGGTTCACACACTCACAAACACAGAGTTCGAAAATAAAAGATATGTTCAATACATGCTTTCAAACCAAATGTAAATCACTTGAATAGATGTAAAAAGGGTAAAGAACTAGATCCTCAAGAGGTGAAAGGGCTAGAGGAGATCCTTGTTGAAGAACAGGTTGGAGGGTTGTCGAATGTTGATGATTTGAACATCACCACGATCCTCTCTTCGAACCGCTCCACTTTATCTTCTATCACGATCATGAAATCCTCTCGGATGTAGATGATATCCAAAGAAATCTTCAGCTCCTCTCCTTTCCCCTTTTCCTTCTCCTACAAGAAAAGATAGAACATTAGAACACTTGAATATTCTCCCAAATTCGCAGGTCATTTATACACCCAAAAGAAAAGTGTGAAAAGACCATTTAACCCTTGTCTAAAACCTTTAGAACAAGCCCCAATATATGTATCATAACCCTAGGGGCAAGGGGGTCAATTTTCACCCAAAACGGATCTGATTTTAGTGGGTTTCGAACACAACGAAAATGGGTCACCCGCCGGGTTCGGTCGACCGGACGAAGGGGTTGGTCGACCTAAGTTTTAAAGTGCTGGATACCCTCTGATGCTGGCAAATTCGGTCGACCTATGTCACTGGGTCGGTCGACCGAAAATCAGAAAGTCCAGATTTTGGAATTGAACTCAAGGCTACACTCCCTTATGCAAATACATGAAATGTAAGCTTGAAAGCCAAATTGATAAGAAGTGTATGAACATATAGAAAATCATTCAACCTTTCATTTTTGCCAACCAAAACAAGAATCCAACAACCTAGTGTTTAATATGCATGAGAACTCAATGTGATGCCAAATTACAACCAAGATTTGTATCAAAACCTTAAGCATGTTTCCATTTTTTATAAAACCCATAAGGAATATACAAGAAAGCATTTTGAAAACAAGGATAACACACCTAACATGAGTATCCTATGACCATGAATATGAAGAAGGTGTGAGAATCAATATGGCAAATTTCTACCAATCTTCACAAGAAATGATTAATCAATATGCAAGCTCAAAAATCTCATGAAGAATATGCATGGAATAACCTTTGCAATCACAAATGTATAACTAATCACCAAACACCCATGGCTTTCCATTTATGCACAAGAGTGAGCATCATGAACCCCAACTCAACTAGTTTGTGCATTTAAAAGTTGTAAGACCTTACCATTTCCTCTAAAGGAGTATGAGCATAGTTTACCATTTGATTTGAATCCAAGGGTGAACATGACTTATTTACCCAAGAATTTGAGTTCCATGAGTCCACCAAGAGTATTTTTCCTGCATAGCCAGATGAACACAATATTAGCACCTTAGTTATCAAGCATCTTTCAATTGATCACACAAAGGCACATACACACAAGATTTCTCATCATTGAAACATAACTACTCAAAATCAACTAGGGGATCCAACAAGCATGAGAAGAAGAAAGAGGGTAGACTCTATTGCAAAGGGAGTTGACTCCAGTTAAAGTATACTAGTCAAAGGTGACGGTAGTCAAAGCCAACTTTAGTCAAAGTGACTAGTCTATTTTAACTTCAGTCAAATGGACTCAAGTCAGAGTCAAAGTCAAAAGTCAAAGTATAGTCATGGTCAAATATAGTCAAGTTGAAGCCTTTCGTCAGCCGAACCACACAAGGGTGAAAAATGAAGAATAAGATTGACAAATGTCACACAAGGGTGACAAATAGATATCATCGGTGACAAATGGCCTACAATGGTAACAAGGAAACAACAAGAGTGACAAATGAGCCTTCGCGGTGTAAAACATAAACATAGGGGTGACGAATACACTCTCAAGGGCGACAAATAGGTCGCAAGGCTGATAAACAGGAAACTAATAGTTACAAATAGCTAAGGCGATGGCTCTAGGCTAGTTCAACAGGATGTATGGTGATGGCTCCCAGCGATAAGGGTGACAAATAGTTAGGTAAGGCTGACAAATACACGATAAGGGTGAAAAATACCCAGTAAGGCTAAAAAATGACTAGGAAAGCTGAAATCGTGTCTGCCACGAGCATTCCACTAAATATGATTGAAAGCCAATCATGGCACGTGATCCAAGAATTTTTGACGTGGCTTCTTAAGAGAATATTCCAATTGACAAATGGACAAATGGCGGGAAGTTATTTTGGATAATAAAAATTCAGAAAAACAAATGATCTGGTCTATAAATATAGGTCTTCTTCCTCCGAAGAAGATGCTGCTACAATAGAGGGGCTGTGAAGACTGAGGGGCTGCGAAGAAGAAAAAGAGAAGAGCTGCGAAGGGGCTGCCGCAAGAGCTGAGAGCTACGAAGAGTTGAGTGAGAGGGAGCTCGTGAGAAGAAGAAGAGAAAGATATGAAAGGATCAGAGAGAAGATCTGAGAGAGAAAATTGAGAGAAGAAGAAGAAGAGAGAAGTATCCAGTTCGTGATTGATTGAGTGCAGCCTGGATCGATTCAAGATCTGTTGGAGTTATTGACTCGTGGATCAAATCCAGAGTCAGTGTGCTCTTCGGAGCTATATTATTTTTTGTTTTTATTTTAGTTTTGTTTTGTTCCTTTTGCTTTGGTTCGTCCATTTCTTTGCCACTTCCGATGCTCTGTTTAGAGATCGGGTCAAGCTGTTAGTCAGCGGTTGAGGATTTATTCCTCGGAAGAAAGATGTGATGCTCAGCGGAAGCAAGCTGTGATGCTCAGCGGTTAAGCAAGCTGTGTTGCTCAGTGGTTGTAGGGATTCATTCCCCGAAGCTGTAGATCAACATTTTCAAGTTGTGAGTCAGCGGAAGCCTCACCGGGTCTAGTGAGGGGTGGCTGTAGACAGACTGGGTGTCTGGCCGAACCACCTAAAATGCCTTTGTGTTCTGTGGTTTGATTGTGCAGTTGTGTTCCCTAGATGTTTGCTTAGGCTCATTTCATTCACATCCATTTAGCGTTGCAATCTCAGTTACATGCTAAGTGTTCGAGTGTTGCTCTAAGTAGAGCGCGAGTTTTTAATAGAGCCATATTTTGATAGAGGGATCTATTCACCCCCCTCTAGATCCCGTTCTTGCACCCAACATAAAGCAACTCCCTAGATGGAACAATGTGCTTCAAACTGGAAGGATTCTTCTCTTGACAGCAATGGGGGTGCCTCTTCCTCTTCTTTCTCTTCTCCTTCTTCTTCTCCAAGGTTCTTCTTTATTCTCTTGGATAAACTTGGATCAACTTCGATCAAAACTCCCCGAATTCGCAACAAGAGATTATATAGGAGATATGTGGGCCAAAAGATCTCTATACCCCTTCTAGAACCATCCTAAAACCTTCTTACATGTTAGGAAATGAGTTAAGGACATTTTAGACATTTGACCTGGCCTATGGAAGGTCCCACATGAGAACCACGTCGATTTGACTTGATCCATGTGAACGCTCTACTGCCATCAGTCGACTGGAACCCATAGTTCGGTTGACTGGACCGTTCGGTCGACCGATTCCACTCTTTTGGTCGACCAATCTCTGTAGAGATCGGGTCTGCTAGCCTCTAGGAAATTCGGTTGATCGATGGACCGTTTTCGGTCTACCGGCCCTTCAACCTTGTCGACCTAAGTTCTAGCGAGGCTGTCGACCACACTGTGCATCAGTTCTGGATGGGAAGATTCACAGGAGTCCTGTCGACAAAGTCCTTCATCCTTGTCGACCGGACTGAAGTATGGTTCTAGATAGAAGGTGATCCTGTCAACTTGAACTTAGATCCTATCGACCTAGACTGAGATCCTGTCGACATATACACATAAAAATCAAAAGATTAAGTGCAATCAGCCCTTAAATCACGTAGATCAAAAACAACATACCTTGGTTTTCCATTTGAATGAACTTTGGCCCTCGTTTGACCCTGTTGAGCACTAAAGAAGCATTTTGTCATTCAATTTGGCATGAACATGTCTATGAGCAAGAAGACTTCATACAATTGATATTTATTCATATCAAAACTCAAGAACTAAGAGGGTGTGGATCAAGGGCTCAAATCATGAGGGAAACTCATATCCTTACAAGTTTAAAGCCATTCACGAATTCATCAAGAGAATAAAATCCATCAATATATCCAGTTGGAGCAAATCACATCAGTACATTCAAATATCCATTTAAAGCTATCATATAGCATCCACATTAAGCCTATCTAAACCAAGGAACTAGCATCCATCCAATCCATTACAAAACACATTATCGGATTAGTTTTCCAAACCCATACAACTATGAGCACACATTGAATCACACTAACCATGAGCACATAATTAAAGTTTTTCAATCCAAAAACATGAATAGCACATTCAATTGAAAATTTGTTGTGAACAATTCAACACGCACTATATCATCAATCTCTTCAATTGAAGAACAACTACAATAAGATTTTATTATCATCAAAATCACTTCAACACAACACTGTAAAACGTAGGTATAGATTGAGCTATACCTACATTTTGGAAATGTAGGAGTAGTCCTAAGGAACCGTAGGTAAAACTTATCTATACACACGCATGTAAGAGGATATGTCTACGGTCTACAAACGTAGATATTTCCTTTAACCACGTATTAAAAAAAGGTAAGTATAGATTTACTTAATAATATTTTATTTTCTTTCACTTTATTTAAATCGTAGGAAAATCAATTAACATCGGTTAATAAAAAATGTAGGACAATGATTTAACGTTGGTTAATAAAAAATAGAAATATGCTACCTTTTTAAAAAAATCCTATTATTATGCTCACTCTCGTCGCCTATAATAGTGCTTCTATTCATATATTCACATTCATCGATTATGTCGCTCAGTCATTTTGATCCACACAATTCTCATTCACACCTATTCACAAATCACATTCATTGAAGATAATTGAGGAGCATATATTTACATGATAATTAAATCATAAAAACATTCATTAAAAATATATATATATATAGTGTAGAGGCAGGAAAATGGTTCTTAGGCCACGTACCACCTTCTCTATTTATTTGTTGGGAAAATCATCTTGCACCCGTGGAGGCCTGCAAACACCAAAAGCCAGAAAGGCGTCAGAAGGAGTCCCGGGTGTTACCCCAGGAACAACGATATTAATAAGGAATAGAGAAGAGCGAGGGAGAGAGAGAAGGAAATCGCAGTCGAGAACTGAAGGGCCGTGTAGATCTTTAGAACGAGTGCTCGCCGCTCCCAGCGTTCACTCAGCGAGTGCTCGTCGGGTGGTAAGGTCGCCAGAGGAGAATCTTCCCTTCAGCGTAGATCGTCGGTGCTTCCCTCTCGTAGCACTGTAGGGCAAGTAGCTCTATTCTTTTGTGTAGTAGATTTTGGCAGAATAATCCATCGTGTCTCTCTTCTCAGTCGCTCCCCTTCTTATAGGGGTTATCCTGGAGCGAGGAGCCTTATCCCTTGATAGGGAAGACGTAGGAAGTGGAGTAACTCCCTTCCGCTATAGCGGTGGGATTTTCCAATTGGAGGGCGAATACCCCGGCGTCGGTTGGTCCCTGGGAGAGTCTCACGGCGCTCATGGGGCGTGCTCGCCCGTTATGGGATCTGGGCCAACGTGGTAGGGGGTAACGGTCGGTCGTCGGAGGGTCCTCCAGTGACTAATGCGCTTTCCCGTGCCGTAGAATCTGATGGCGAGGCTGGGTTGGGCCGCGCCTTAGCGGGTCATTCACTTCGAGCGCATCTTGGGCGCGCTTAAGGAGACGGTTCCGATTTGGGCCTGCCGCTTGTTGACACCCATTTTTTGCCGATGAGGTGAGTCGTTCCTCTTACTCCCATTTGTTTATGCCTCGAGTTGTCCATCGCTCGTTGGAGCTATTTTTAGGCTTATTTTAGGCCAATTTTATGGGTAGCCTCCCTCCCTGGCTAGGTTTGTTTCAATTTAGGGCTTAACGGGCCTTGGTTTTGGTTGATTGGGCTTTTCTATGAGTTTCAACACCCATGTACATGTACGGTTCATCCCTGGTCGCTCAGTCCATGTGCATTTGACTGTGGACCGTCCATCTATTTTAGAATATTTTGGTTAATTTTTTGAATTTTCACTGACAAGCATTTATGCGGTCCTATGCTGGCCGTTCAACTTGCTGAACGGACGGATGGTAGCCGCTCATCTCTCAGAGTCCTGCGCTTGGTTGTGTTCTCAGATAATTATCCAATTAATCTATTTATCACCGACAAGGCTAGAACGGTTTGCCTTTGGCCGCTTTACCTTTGAACGGTCTCATCTGAGCCGTTCATCTATAAGAGTCCAACGGTGAAGGTTTCGGTCAGTTCGATGGATAATTTGGATTATTTATGATTTATTTTGAATTTTCACCGACAGGATTGGACGGCCTGGACATGACCGCACATCCTGTTGAACGGTCTATCGTAAGACCGTTCATTCGTTCGATTCATGAATTTCAACAGATTTTCTCTCTCTATCCGTGGTTTTATCCCCAACTTCTCCCGTCATTTTCTCCGCGGATAATGAACCATTTTGAGTGCCGTTTCGACTGGATAAGAGATAATCTGATTATCTACTAATTTCCTTTGATTATCTCGACCTGAAAATGCTTCTAAACCCTAATTTCGAGCTAGGACTTTAGGTGCTCTATAAATAGACCCTAAAGGCCGGGTTTGAAAGGGGGGGAGATTTTTGGTCGACGGCGAAGCCCTGCCGCATTCTTGAGTGACCTAGCACCAAAGAGGGAGGGCTTTCCACGTCCATATAAGCCTCCGGTTCAGGGAGTAGTCTAGTTATTAAATCTTTTATGTTTGATTGGTTTTGTTCAATTTTTCATTGCATGCATCACTTTCTCCCCACGTTTGTCTTCATCTTCATTGCCATGCACACACACACCCACGTTTATGACACCCTAGGGGTTTAAAATCCCCCAAGTATCCCCTTTTCCACTTATTCATGTTCATTTCTTATTATTTTGGCATCTACTACACTTTCCAGTTCTGATTTGGGTTGTTTCTTTGTGTTTTCACGTCATTTTGCAGGTCAGCAATCCCTAGCACGAGGCCCATCCCCTCTGGCCGGCTGGAGAGGGTGGAGGTTGGACCCTTTGTGACTTCTGGCTTGGTGGTCTTGCGCGGTTCTCTACTGTCCGTTCAAGAAGACGTACGGTGCAGCCTGGACTGTCCATCTTCTTCCTGCGGTCGTGACAGAGCCGTTCAGCTGTCAGGAGTGCTTCCTCCAGCATCTTCTGTAGCATTCTTAAACGGTCTATCGTAAGACCGTGCATACTACAAGCAGTTATTCCTCGACCGTCCATCGTCCCAGCACCGCAGCTCAGGCGAGTTCCTCTCCCTCTTTCCAAGGTATGGCGTGTTCATCACGTTCGGCACCTTGGTGGCAATCACAGGTTTTTATTTCCTCCCTTTCCTTCTGCCTTCATTCATTTCTCATGTCGGATATGATAGGATAGACATTGGGAAGGCATTAGAGGAAACGGACGGGAGGAGAAATATATCTACACCCATCTTTTGTGGCGATCACGGTGGGACCCCTAGTGCCCATCGTGTTAAGGATTTGCTGACCCCTTCTTTCGTTGTGTTAGTCCCCTTTTTGAAGTGATTGCAGGTTGGGTCACGTTTTCTGCCTCCTGGAATGTGAACGGTTCTCCGAGAGCCGTTCATACCCTGCGCGGCTGCACGTCCACTATCCCTCTCTGCGAGCAGTGCCAGTTCTTCTGCAAGCGTCCTATCATAGACGACCTCATATCAACCGTCCACACTTCTGAAAGGCCTATTCTTGGCCATCCATCTTTCTGGCACAGGTATGCTTCTGGGTGTTCTGGTTGTAGGTTCACGGTTGCTGGAGATCCGTTCCAGAACTTACGTGGCCGTCCACTGACCGCTCTTCCTGGTACGTTCCTCATCTCTGCCATCCTTCATTTCCAGCACTCTGTGATTCTTTTGCAGTTATTCTACCATTCTGTTGCTCCCTGGCTTATACGGTTCTATACAGACCGTCTGTCTCGTTGAGCGGTCTCATACAGACCGTCCTTGTGGTGCTACAGTGCACTCATAGTTCATTTTGATTGCCATATTCCATGATATTCGTAATCTTTGGTGCTAGTTATTGATCTCCCCCTACTCCCATATCATTACTGCATGATCATTTTCATTACTTATACATTTGATTGATCATTGCTTGATAGTTGCTAGGCTAGATTTTGCATGCACTCTGGTGCACATAGGAGCATCCATCTCTTTCATAGCAGTTGCATTCCTATCGAGGTAGGGTTTCCTCTCATCTCCATACTCCTTGGAGCCGACTAGGGGACCTTGCTGAGGACCTCCGTAAGCCCCCGTGAGCCGTGGATTCCCACACGGATGTCGGGCAGGTTGTACCAGGTCTTGGGAGAGCGGGGCTCCGAAATGGGCGTTATGATACATTTATTATATGATTGTTGGATTTTCTTTTATTTTATTAAATGCACAGGTGTATTATTATTATTATATTTTATATTTTTTTATTAGCGTTGTTGTTATATAATTTTCTATTTGATTATTTAATTTATTTATTATTATTCCTTTTTTAATGGTTACATTCCTTTTATTCATTTGTTATTATTATTCCTTGTTTGATTATTTATTATTTTAGATGTCCTTTTGTTTTATATTTTTGTCATTTGATTATTTGCTTTTTTTTACATGGGTATGCTTTTTCTTATTCATTTGTTATTATTCTTTAGTTTTGGTTTGTTTTGTTGTATTGATTTATTCTCCTTTTTTGTTGTTGTTATTGTTAGATCATTTGCATCCCTTTGTTGTTATTTTACTTTGTCTATTTGTTTTTGTTTTCCTTCTTTTTTTGTTTTATTCCCCTTTTGATTTTTTTATCCTTTGCGTTTTCTTTGTTTGGGAAATGAAGCAGGAAAGGGGGAGAGATAGATGAGAGAGAGAGAGATGGAGGGGTGATCCGAAGCGCCAATGGGCGCGCCGGTTCACTCCCACTTCTCTTGGGGTTTTGCTTTTTTTTTTTAATGGAGAGTGAGAGATGATGGAGTGGATCGGCGCATGCAAGAAGAGGTGAGGGTGAGTGGATCGGCGTAGTGAAAAGGAGGTGGAGAGACCGGCGGGGGTGAATCGGCATGGGGGTGAGTTTTATAGGGGTCTTGGGAGACCCCTGTTCGAAGGGGTTGGGAGAGCCACGTTTCCTTGCTGTTGTCGCTGCTTCTATTGTTACTGCTGCTGCTGTTGAAGACGTGGCAGCTGCTGCTTGGCCATTGCTGCTGTTGCGGTTGCTTCGCATGGGGTGAGGCAGAGTAGGCATGAGGCTGTAGGCTACAGCGGTGGCCGCTACTAGTTCACAGGAGGGGCGCGAGCAATCAATGCATGGCATGGGGGAGCAGCGGCCTCCGTTCAAGCTGGCGGGAAGGCTTACTGGGCGCTGAGGTGGCCTGCTGGTCATCGCTCTGGATCACTGGTCGCAGGCACTAGCCAACGCAAAGGCTTTGCGTGTGAGGGGGAGAACTCGCATGGGAAGAGGGAGACACGGGAGGAGAGGGTGTGACTCATGTCACTGTTCATCTAATTTTCTCATATTTCCTTTTTTTTAAAATCCCCCTCTCCTTTCTTTTATGGCCACTTCTTCTCTTATTTGCGCACACACCCTCATGCGCCCTTCTTCTTCTTTGTATTAGGTTTGGCCCATTCAAATTGGGCACATCTCATTGTTTGGCCCCATTTCTTGTTTCTTTCTTCTTCTTCTTCTTTTTTAAGTGCCAATAGGCATCCACTTGATCATTAGAACTTGGTAAAATATCTTGCTCACTTATATTGGTGATGTCGTTCATGCCTCTATTATCCTTCCAATCTCTCTCCATCTTAGTGATGTTGTTCATGAAAGCGTGAAGAGGGTTGACTTGAGAAGGAGGAGGAGGTGGCCGCGGGCTCGTGACCCTCTTTAGTTGTTCCTCCATTGAAGCGATTTTATCAAGAAGAGTTTGTTGGAGGGGCGTGACTTGTGAAGCAAAAGGTTGGCCATGAATGCTTGGAGGGGCGGCTTGATGTGAGGGCCGTGGAGCGTTAATGGGCCAGCCCACCAAAGGACCCAGTTGGGCCGGGGTGCAAGAAATATAAAGGCCTTGGGACCGTGGAGGAGGAGGAATAGAAGGTGGCGGGTGATGGGCCACCCGAGCGGGAGTGGAAGGAGAATGAGAACAAGATGTCATGCCCTCAACAATGGCCTTAAGGGCCTGGGCTTCTTGAGGGGTGAGATGTAACTTTTGGGAGACCATCTCGCCATGTGGGGGAGATGGTTCCAGGGAAATAAGTGCTCGCGATTGATATAAGGGACCATGGGATTAAGAATTGCCCATGGGGTGGGCAAGACCTTGAGAATGAGGACGCGGTCTCTTAGAAAAATTATGGTGAGAATTATGAAATTAAAAATTATATAAAGTGCTAGGTTGTACATCCTCATGATAAAAATTATTAGACATGTTACTTTGATTATCGAAGCGAAACATTATGCAAATCAAGTGATAAACCAATCAAAGCAAGTTGCAAAGATCAAACAAGTGAATGTTTACGCTTGATTTTTCTTAGTTGAACCTTGGTGAATTAGATGATTTTAACAAAGTTTGGTGTGATTCACTCAAGGTAAGAACCTAGTTTCAATATGATTTGATTCAATGCCAACTAGGTTGATATATCTCAGCACGTATAGGCCAACTAAACTCAGGGAACTTCAAAGGTACAACCAGCCCAGTGATCGAAGAGGGAATCCTTCGATGTCGGGGACTTACGGAGACCTTGGTTTAGGAATTTCCAGTCCAATGAGAGGAGTTCTTAATTGGAGGATCCTTCTTTCACCAAGATAGGGTGAAAATCTCCTAAAAGGTGTGGGGAGAGGAGGTCTCCCAAGCCGGATGGCCCTAAATGCAAGAACTAATGCAAAAGAATAGAAGAACGCATGTATGAACAGAAATATAAAAGAACAATGCCAAACAGGTCACAGAACTAGGCAATTCTATGAAAAATACAGGGAGAACGCGTTAGGGACAGTGGGCAAGGATTTTCAAAAATGCGTCCACCACCCTGGACGCGGTTTCTTTTTTTTTTGTTTAGAAAACGGCCAGAAAGTTAGAAAAATGAAGAAAAACCAATGGAAAAGATGAAAAACACTCACAAAATCACAACATAGATCATGGCAATAAATAAGAACATGAAATGAAGTATGTCATGCTCAATTTTTTTTTAAGATAAGAAAAATGGAGTTTCCAAAATCTAACAAATTAACAATCACGTAAGGGTGGGGTTGTGCACACAGTGCACAAGGGATGAAAAATAAAAAAAGGAAGGAAAGTGCTACGTGGAGCACAAGGGGAGATGCACCGTGGGTGCAAAAGGAGAGGGCACATGTGGGTGCCAAAGGGGAAGGGTAATCAAAAGAAAAATAATGGTGGTCCCGCCGTGATCGCCAATTTGTAGATTATGAAAAAATTAATCCACTTAAATAAGAAAGAATTAATTAATTAATGATATGTGGGAAAAAGAAGAAAGGGAAGGAAGAAATAGGGAGCATGCGTGGATGCTAAGGGGGATGTGATCGCCAGAGACACGCGGGCCTCAAATGATATTAACAATTAAGAACCAAGGAGGGATCGCGAAGAATACCTTAAAATGCGGGGGAGATGTGAATGTCACCTTCTCTTCCAATCGGCCAGCCGATGAAGAGAGTTCTTCTTAGATTGATTACCTTTGCAAAACAAAGAAAACACCAACAAAGAAAGATATTGATTAGCAAATTGAAGTGTGTAGCATCAAGTTCTTAGTATAAAAATAATCATGAAACATGGAGATAGACACACCTTGTTGGTGTTAGCTTTAAACCCCTATGCGAAAGGGAAAGGAAGAAAATGATGTAATGGAGATAGGGAGGGTGCAAGTGTTGCACAATTGGAGGATCTCAATGTTGAGATGAAAATAATGAAAGAAGAGAAAATAACATGATGCATGCAAACTAAGCAAAATACATAAAAGAAATAAAAGAGATGAAGGGGGAGAATTGGCTTATTGGTTATTTCTCCAAGGAAGGGCTTTAAATCTTCAATGGGGAAGAAGCCTCCAACGTGATGAAGCCTTTAGACATGGGGAGACTTCTTCCTTGAGCACTTGGTCCAGCAGCACCTCCCCTTACATTGATTGAGCAGCCTTAAACCAAAGGGAGAGAGGGGGGTCCTATTTTTAAAGCATAAATTAGGAGTTTAATTCCATGAAAAATAGGAAAACCAATTTTAATGGGATTTAGAAGAATATATTCCATGGACATGTGTCCTCTTAACCTTAGAAAGGAATAGGGACCCTTTCTCAAATGGAAAAGATGCTCAAAAGGAGGAAAGAAGGAGGTTCTGCCAAGTTCAGAACGCTGTAGGAATTGGCGTCAGACATAGTGGTCGCCAATTAAAATAGCGTCCGCTCAAAGAGGCACCAATTCTGAGCCATTTTTAGAAAGATTAGAAATTTCCAAAATTTGAATGAAAATCACGTCCACCATGGCTGGCACGAATTAGGAATTTTATGAATTTTGGTCGGCATTAAAAATCATAAAAAAGGCAAGGAAGAATTGGTCGGGAGTAAGGGACGCACCTTAAAATTGGCGTCAGCATGGACGGATGCCATTTCCTGAATATTTTAGAAAATTAAAGATTACCAAAAATCAAAAAAAGAAATGGCGTCCACCAGGGCAGATGCGAATTTGGAATTTGTGGGATTTTGATAATTATTTGAAAAGGCCAAAAAAGGAAGGGGAATTAACGTCAAGAAGATGGACGCCAATTAAAGAATTGGCGACTTTGTAAAGAGGCGTTAATTCTTCAAAAATACGAAGTTGGCACAAACAAGTGGATGAAGAGGAATTGGCGTAGACTGTAGCGGACGTGTATTTAAGAACGCGTCCACTGTGGTAGACGCGGTTTCAAAAAATAGCGTCGTTTCGAAAAGGCGTTAATTCATGAAATAATACAGGCCAAAAATGTAGAAAATGAATACGCATCCCCTATGGTGGACGTGATTTTTGAAGGAGCATCAACTCCTACTAGGGTGCGTCGACTCAGAAGAATTGGCGTCAATTCAAACATGCGTTGATTCTTTAGGAGGGAAATTGGTGTCCACTGGTCTGACACTAATTCAGAATAGCCTGGGAAAATTGGAGAAAAATACAAGAAAAATCAGAAAAAATAGGGAAAATGTGGGAAAGCTTCAGAAAGGTGAATGATCAAGAAATATGAGGAAAACCACTCAAATAAGTCAATTTGAGGGTCAAATTGGGGCATCATAATGCGATAGGGAATAAGCTCAAAGTGATGTCAATTTTGGGGTGTCTACAGCTACCCCGCATTGGCGTCTGCTTTGTAAGGGAGTGACATAGAGTGGAATGGAATGGAATATAATGAAATGAAGTGTAATGGAGTGGAATGAAGTGGAGCGAACTGAAAAGTAGATGCCAAGGTGGGGCAGCTATAGATTATCCCTCCATTACCGCCACCTCGGCCCCTCCACTACCCCCGTAAGCCAAAAGCCAACTATCCTTAATCCTCCACTTAACCCTTCACCTAAACCAATGGCTAAACCTGGTCCACTTGTTTTTCCACCCGAGCCAACCCTGTCCGCTTCCGAGCAAGGGGAGAAACTCGACGTGTTCCAACCTCCACTTACCCTTCCTCCAACACTTTTCATTAAACCTTCATTATCTATTGAGGCTACCGCCTCCATCTCGCCTTCCTCCACCCCTCGGAACTAGTGTATGATTACAAGTGCATGTGCCTGTTGATAAACTATCTACCCCGCCCCTTAAACTAACTATGCATGTATCATATGAGCATGATCAAGCATGGAAGATAATGAACAAAGGGGGCGATAAGAGATAGAAGAACTGACCGTGATCGCCACCAAGGTTCCGACAACGCCGAAAGGATGAAGACATGGAAGCAACGACGTCGTGTACCTTGGAAAGATGAAGACTTGATCGTGCTTAAGAATGGGGTGCGGGGAACTTTGTAGATTCAAACCTCCTCTCCTTCTAGCCCGCTAGATGAAGAGGGCCTCACGTTCATATCATGCTCTCCTGCAAAACGAAGATCAAACCACAAGAGAAACACCCATTAGATCATGAAGTGTAGTATCAATTCCACAGTGATAAAGTAGGGGTATAAATTAAGGGCAAACTCACCGGGAAGAGGTTTTTAACCCCTGTGGAAGGGTGCAAAAGATAGGTGTGTGTATTGTGAATGTATGAGAGTTGAAATCATGAGATAAGATGTAAAGAATAGGGAGAAATCATTGATGCAAAACGTGCAAAAGTGCAGGTGTAGCAGAAAGTGCAGAAAACTGTGTTGATTTGTGAAGTTGAGGAGAGGAGAACTAAGAGAATAGACAACCAAATTGAGCCCTTGAGCATGCAATTGAAAGCTAATACTTCCATCTTCAAGATGGGGTTGAAGTTGTGAGTTGGAGATGCAGCATGGCTTCGCCCCACATCCAGAAAAAGCTCTCCTTCACCACTGCGAACTGGGTAGTTTATATAGAGTGCAGGAAACTTCTGGAGATAGATCCGAGATAAACACCCAATTTCGGGGATATAGATGCATAAACCTCAAGATAAGAGTGCTAGGAAGAGTCCCAGATCAATGGAAACCGAGGTGGAGGCTTATCTCCCTCGAAAGTGGATCGAACAAGGGTTCCAAAGAGTCCCACGGCGAAGAAATCGGAGTTCAGGAAGTTTAGGACTCTATCTGGCAAACGGTCTATCGCACGAACGCATACGGATGAAAATGGTCTAGGAAGGACTGCAAGGCTCCAAGGGTGAAACAGGGCGATTTCGGACAAGTTTGGGGAAAACGGTCTAGTGAATGACCATTTTTTATGGCCTAGCGGTCTAGTAAATGACCGCTAGGCTGCTGAAGGAAAAATTCTGTGTAGACTTTGCGCGACTTTAGAAATCGGATCATATCTCAAACACGGTGCATAATTAGCGAAAGTGGTAGAAGAAGAATTGTGGATAACAAAAATATGAACAACTTTCATGAAGAGGGCAAGATGAGAAAACGAGTGGACAATGGAGAAAATATGGCGAGAACAGAGAGAAAAAATTCTAGGACGTAGGTGAACAGCACGGACTGCCAGAAAAATGTGAATAACTTGAAATCGGTGGAGAACTGGCCAATGGCATAGAAGAAGAAATTGTAGAGCTTTAAAAGATGAACAACTTCGATGAAGGACACTTAATGAATAGAGGAACAAAAGGAGATGAAAAGGGGGCGTGTTCAAGACTGCGCAGTGAAAGAGACTGAATGCTTGATAGAATGTCCACCTAAATGGGCCGCAAGTCAACTTGGAAGGTCGGAAGTTGATAAAATAAGCTCCAGGGCTCTAAGATATCATGATCTCCGAAGTTCAAAGGCTAGGGAATAATAAAATGGGCTCGAAATCCATCCAAGGAAGGCTCCAAAATAATGGGTAATTCGGGACATCAAAAATGATGAATAAGAGAAATGACTAAACTTGTGAGGTAAAAATGGGTGTCAGCAGATGCCCCTCCTTGATGTCCGCTTTGTAAGGAAACAAGCGAAAGTGATGCAGAGGCGGAGTGGAAAGGAGATGGAGCAAAATTGATAGCGACCTGAAATGGAGATGAAGCATAGATGAAGCGGAGAGGGTTGAAAAGTGGGCCTCAAGGCAAAAGACACCCATTACAACCAACAAGCGACAGAGAATCACCCGAAATGTCGAACTAACCACCTGGAATCACTGACGCGGATGAGACATGCCAAGAGAACTAAACTAAGGGAAAGGAAACACGACCAACCTCATCAGGGACACAATCCACGGACAATGAGGTGATCAGAAATAGCACAGCTGAGAAGCTAGAAATGGGAAATAAAGCTGAGATAAAATCCAGACAGGAATCACGCTGGTCAACCAGACAAAGCGAGTAGATCAGAGAGATCGTTCAAATTCGGAGTGGAATGAGAATCTCTTATCCAAGAGAAATAAAGTTCAATCAACCATTGCTGAGGAGAAATCTTGCACGGATTACGAGATGTGAGTGCTAAAAAATGACATGATACATGTTGGGCTAAAATAAAGAAATCATCAAAACGAATGCAAAGAAAGTATAAAATAGAAAGTACTCAAGAACAATATTACTAGACTGAGCCAAGACGGGGTCAAGAGTCTTCTACAACCATGGCGTGCGAGACAGAGTCCATCGTCCCCCACCCGACTCAAACGAGCGGCTTATCCAACGATTAACCGTATGCTCCTAGATCATCATCATTTTTGTTAAAGGGGAACATCAAATCCTATAATACATGGGCAACCAGTCGGTCCTTGAGAGACTATAATAATGTAGAGATACCATATAGTAATGCAACAAAGAGAAGGGATAGAGAGCCATACCTGACTTACCTGCCAAGCGAAACGGTATTTTTTTAGATTTTTTTTAGATTTTTTGATTTTTATGAGACTTTCAAATAAGACAACCAACAAACATGAACATAACATATATGAACATAATGAAAACATAACAACCAAATGAACGAAAGACACTATAACACAACATCACAAAGATAGATGAAAGATAACATAACATAACATAACGAAGGATGAAATTACATAAACAACATATGCAAGACATCACATGAACAAAAAAGAAGCGTGACCCCGGGTTAGAAACATGACAGAGAATGACGGTCATGCATAGAACCATTTTATAACTTAGCGGTCTGGACAGAGCTGTTTCAAGAACAATAGCGGTTGGGTACAAGCCGCAAACAGTAGTCTGGCGGTCTAGGAGAAACCGCTACTATATAGAGTCGACCAGAAAGAACACAGAGTCGACACTTAGGTAATTCTGGAGCATGGCGGTCTCAGGGGTGGCCGCTGCATGTCAAAAATGATCTGATCAAGACCGCTATCAGATAGTGACGGTCCCGAGATGGCTGCAATAAACCAGAGTACAGAAACGAAACCACTAGTTAGGCGAGTGCATTCTAGACAATTTGGGGTTGAAGGGTACAACCAGCTCGGCATCCTAGTGGGAATCCCAGGCTCGCGGAGTCTTACGGAGGCCTTAAAGCATGATCCCCTAGTCCGATAGAAGGAATATCCAGCGGAGAGGTTCACAAGTCAAAGAGATGTGCCTATAAGTGCAAAGTGTATCTAATGGTCGCATACCGAAGCATACGCCATGTACTTAAAAAAAATGACTCAAGAGATGAGCGTGAATCGTGTGAAACATACGGATAAAAAACCACATGATCTCATTCATAGCATGTAAATTATTTAATTACAAAACTATACATTTAGGCATAAAATTACATGATAATGAAAATAATGTTTAAAATCATGCACATGCTGAAATAGGGTTTCTAAGAGTAAGTTTAAAGCCTGATAGCACAAGAAATATCATAGTTATAGTGTTAATAAATATGGAAAAGCCAATTGGGTTCAAACTGGTTCACAGAACCAAATAGCGGTCAGGGTCTGGCCGCATGGTGGTCCAGACGGTCTTGTGATAGACCGCTGTTTAGATGCAGCGGTCACTTTATTGACCGTTTCTATCAGACAGACAGAAGCTGTAAAATAGTGAAATGAAATAATAATCTAAGGCATGTTATGCATGTAAAATGATGTAAAAACATAGCTAAGACATGTTAGAAGGTAATTAGGCCATGAATATGTATAGGTTGTGAGAATTAGATAAGAATTTCATCTTAATTGTATTAGGCTAAGTTCATGCATGAAAAATGAACTAACTTGCACAGTCTCCATAAACCACCAAATACTCCATGCACCATGTATGAAAATGACTAGAAATTGAGGACTTTTACTCCTAACATCAAGTTTAAGCCATTCATGAGATAACCTATCTCTAGACAGAGCTCTAAACTTCAAATTTTGGGCAGGAACTTGACCCTCATTCCTGTTTATCTTGAACCGAATCAGCAACTTCGTGCCCTTCTAACTTCTGATCCTTTTTATCTATGACCACGAAACTTAGAGGGTAATAAGAGGGTACTAAAAGGAACAAATAATTATAAAAAACCCATATCTACTTACCTCGTTTATGGCTTTTAATTAGATGATCAATCTAGATCGGTCGCACAATCTCCTGGGTTACTTGCACCGAACCAGCGTCTTTGCAGGCCTCTAACTTCTTGTAGGCTTGATCTCCTAGAACGAAATTTTGAGGGCAGTTAGACCTTACTATTATGAACGATAATTTTTAAAGAACCTACCTCAAATAATGCTTCCTTACCTTAGTTCCACTCGAGCCAAAAGTAAGGGTCTCGCATATGAAACTTGGGGTCTATTTATAGGGTTAGCTAGGGTTTTGAGGATTTAGACGACCATAGAGTCCTAATTAGGTCACCGAACCGATCCTAATCCGTTCTAGAGCCTTCTAACTAACAGATTGCATCGATCTCAAGGGATTTGGCCTGAAGAAATTGAAGTTTTTCACGCGATCAAACTGCTCACAATCGAACTCTTGAAAGCGGTCTAGTTGAGACCGTTTCTAATCCTAGGCGGTCGCTCGATAGACCGTTTCTATCCTTGGGCGCCAAATTTTAATTAATTCAAACTCTTTCGTTATTTATCTGATAAGTAAACCTATTTATCTCCTAATTCCGTAAATACATCAATTTAAGCTTCTAGAACATGGGCTAAGGTCCAAAACTATAATTTGGGTCAAGTGGACTTATTTAAATGGGCATAATCCTCTTTAATTAGTATAGGACCTTAATAATTAAATTTAATTAACCATAATTCATTTAATTGCCCATTTAGTCCATTTAAGTGCTTAATATTATATTTTAATCCCAATCAAATTCTTAGAAAATCCTCGGGCGTTACACCCTTCCCCACTTAAAAAGAATTTGGTCCCCAAATTCACCGCAATAAGATTTACTAAAGAGAGTGTACTTACATTCAAATATCTCTGAAAATCTTTTGCGCATGGCTTCTTCGATTTCCCATGTTGCTTCATGTGGATTAAATTTGGTCCATTGGACTTTGACCATGGGAATAGTTTTATTCCAAAGTTGTCATACTTCCCGTTCAACTATTCTGATTGGCTTTTGCTCATATGTCAAGTCCTTCTTAATCTCCAGGTTGTCATAGGACATGGAATGGATCGGAGACATACTTTTTGAGCATTGAGACGTGAAATACATCATGGACTCCAGCTAATTGAGGAGGCAAAGCTATTCGATATGTGACTTCACCAACCCTTTCGAGAATTTCAAAGGGACCAATGAATCTTGGAGTGAGCTTGCCTTTGATACCGAATCTTCGAATACCTCGACCCGGAGAAACCTTAAGGAATACATAGTCTCCTACTTGGAATTTCAGGTCGTGCCTTCTATTATCAGCATATAATTTCTGCCTGTCTTGAGCCATCTGAAGTCTCTCCCGAATAAGCTTTATCTTCTCGGTAGTATCCCTGATGATGTCGGGGCCGAGAAATTACCTTTCTCCTACTTCATTCCAGCAAATAGGGGAGCGACAGTTCCTCTCATACAGAGCCTCGAACGGAGTCATTTGTATGCTAGCTTGGTAGCTGTTGTTGTATGAGAATTCCACTAGAGGCAAGTGGGTGTGCCAACTTCCTCCAAAGTCAATAGCATAAGCCCTGAGCATATCTTCCACCACCTGATTTGTCTTTTTAGTTTGAGCATCAGTTTGTGGATGGAACGCAATGCTAAAGTTGAGTCGGGTCCCTAATGAATGTTGTAGATACTTCCAGAACTGTGATGTGAACCGAGCATCTCAGTCAGATATAATGGTGACAGGGACCCCATGTAGTTTGAAAATTTCCCTTATGTGTAGTGTTGCTAATACATCCACAGACCATCGACTTTTGATTGGTAGAAAATGTGCAGATTTTGTCAATCGGTCTATGATCACCCATATACCATCGTGTCCACCTCTCGTCTTAGGTAAACCCATGATGAAATCCATCTCTATACTTTCCCATTTTCACTCAAAAATATCCAAGGGATGTAGTTTACCGGTGGGCTTCAAATGTTCCACCTTTACTTGCTGACAAGTGAGGCAGCAAGATTTAAAGTTTGCTACTTCTCTTTTCATATTGGGCCACTAGAAACATCTCTTTAAGTCTTGGTACATTTTGATAGCACTAGGGTGAATAGCATACTTTGATTTATGAGCTTCTTCCATGATCAATTTCTTAGTGTCGACATGATTTGGCACACAGATTCGATCCTTAAATAATAGTCTTCCATCCGTTGAAATGGAGAATTCCGACCTTTGATGCCTTAATCTCTATCACTGTGGGGTCATTTTCTTGTAACTTGACTAGATCTTCAATCAATGTAGGTTGTGACCTTATATTAGCAATCATACATTTTTCCTCCTCTGTATTGACATCTAGATTCAAATGAGTAAAATCCTTGATAAGATAAGTCATACCTTTCCTGAGGCTTGCTAGAGTTGCCATTGGTCTTCTACTAAGAGCGTCACCTACATCATTTGCTTTGCCTGGATGATATTGGATAGTAAAGTCGAAGTCTTTGAGATACTCCAACCATCTGCGTTGTCTCATGTTTAATTCCTTTTGGGTGAAGAGGTATTTCAGACTTTTATGATCTGAAAATATAGTGAATTTCTCCCCATAAAGGTAGTGCCGCCAAATTTTCAAGGCGCATATAACCACAGCTAACTCTAGATCATGCACAGGGTTGTTTTCTTCATGACGCTTCAACTGTCTTGATGAATAGTAAATCACCTTTCCATTTTGCATCAGAACGCAGCCCAGGCCAATGCCAAATGCACCGGTATAGACTTCAAAGCCACCACCCTTAACAGGTAGTGTCAAGATAGGGGCTGTGGTAATATGATCTTTAAGAGTTAGGAAACTTTCTTCGCATTCCTTCGACCATACAAAAGGGTTCTCCTTTCTTGTAAGTCTAGTCAAAGGGACGGCAATTTTTGAGAAATCCTTGATGAATCGCCTATAATAACCTGTCAGACCCAAAAAACTTCTAACTTCTGACACGGTCGTCGGCCGACTCCAATTCTTAACAGCTTCTACCTTAGAAGGATCGACAGCGATACCTTCCTTTGAAATAATATGGCCAAGGAAAGAAACCTCCTTTAGCCCGAACTCGCACTTGCTAAGCTTTGCGTAGAGTTGATGCTCTCTTAGTGTTTGCAAGGCTATTCTTAAGTACTCTTCATGTTCTTCCTTAGTCTTGGAGTATATCAGAATATCATCAACGAAGACGACCACAAATCGATCGAGATAAGGCATGAAGACATTATTCATAAGTTGCATAAATGCTGCTGGGGCATTAGTTAACCCTAACGGCATTACCAAAAATTCATAGTGCCCATATTTGCTCCGGAAAGTAGTCTTGTATATGTCTTCATCTTTGATCCTGAAACAGATGTTTGTTCTTCATAGTGAGTTGATTTAGTCACCGGTAGTCGATACATAGCCTAAGAGATCCATCCTTCTTCTTGACAAACAAAACCGGAGCACCCCAAGGGGTTGTCCTAGGTCGAATGAAACCCTTATCTAATAACTCCTAAAGTTATTTCTTCAATTCTTTGAGTTCTGTAAGGGACATCTTGTAGGGAGCTATTGAAACAGGTGCTGCTCTAAGAACAAGTTCAATGGAGAAGTTTACTTCCCTTTCGGGTGGTAAACTGGGTAAATCCGATGGGAATACATCGGGAAACTCATTCAAAATGGGAATATCTTCTAAGATGATTTCCTTGGGCTCAGTGATGATTACGAAGGTAAGAAAAGCTTCACATCCTTACGAAATGAGTTTTCAATTGTGAAGAGATTAAATATGCGCCAATCTACACTTAGGATAGCATCGTAGCCTTCCATGTCAAGGCATATGAGATTTGCGGGAATATTATGACCTTCTACGATTACCTCGCTATCTGGGTAGTGGGTTGTAAGTTTAGTCCCGGGACCTAAAGGTGTGGTGATAGCTAGGTCTGATGGTAAAGGAAATGATGACACTGGTAAGGTTTTTACAAAAACAGTAGATATAAAGGAATGAGAAGCACCAGTATCAAATAACACAAACGCAGGATGGGAATAGATGTGAATGGTACCTTCCATTAGCCCATCATCCTTCGGTGCTTCTTCATCATCCATAACAGCGTTGAGACGAGCCTGTCACTTGTGTCCACCGCTGGAAGATTTATCATTCATGAGAGGGCAATCTGACATGCGGTGCTCCCGGCTGCCACATCGCAAACAAGCGTTGAGACGCTTCCAACATTCTTCGGCCGCGTGACCGAATTTCTCGTAGAACGTGCACGCCGCCATGACTTGCTTATCTTCTTCTTTAACCTTATTGTTCTTGTGGTAGCCACTACCACTCCTATTCCGGGATCTCTTCTTACTATCACGGGATTTGTAAGGTTCCGTGATGCTGAATCTTTCCTCTCTTCTTCCTCGCCGATCAGACATTCGGCTCGGCTCCTCCTTTTTGCCTTTGAGCTTCTCGACCTTCTCCAAGGACCTTTCATATAGATGGGCTCGTTGGACCATCTCCGCATAGGTATGGATATTTTGCGAGCCAAGTTGTTGAATGAAGACGGGCCATAGCCCATCCATGAAATGATTAGCCTTTAGAAGATCCGTGCTCACTAAATGCTGAGCATAAGGTGCTAGGCAAGAGAATTGTAAATCATACTCTGCCACCATCATCATGCCTTGCCGCAGTGATGCGAATTCTGTAGCCTTCTTCTCTTTTACGTGTTTGGAGAAGTACTTTGCTCGGAAGAGAGTGAGAAATCCCTCCCAAGTGTGTGGTGCATCTGCAGGCGGTGCTGGAATAGACTTCCACCAAGTACGCACATCTTTATTGAGTTGGAACGTGACAAGACGAACCTTCTCTTGGTCGGCACATTGCATGACCTCGAATATACGGTTCATTTCATCTATCCAGTTCTTAACTTCATCTAGGTTGGAGGAACCAAAAAATTGCGGAGGGTTTAGACTCCGAAAGTTGCGGTGTAGACCACCAGCACCATCCCTCACGCCAACTTGGGCCATATTTTGCAAAGCCTGGGTGAGACGCGCAATAGTATGTTGTATTCCACCCCAATCAACACGATGAGCCATTGTAAGAATAAGGTGCCTGAGAAAAGGAATGATTTGTTAATTCCACTGGAATTGGTGGAGTTACTCCTAGAGATAATTTCTAATTAACTATCTCATCTCGGCTCTATCCAAATCTCACGTAGGTGGAAAATTCTTTCCTTAGTTCATAGGTGTGGGTCCTTAAACCTTGGACTTTAGCCTATGACATGACATTTTCCTGGGAATAAGTAAGTCCTTAGACCTAAGCTATGATACTACTTTAACTGTCACGCCTCGAGATTATACAGCGGAAACAATCGGGAATGCGAACAGTCGGCTAGTACGCCTCAAGCAAGCAATATAATCAGAGCGCAAGACAATCACATAAAGGTAATTGCACAAGTAATTGCTCAAAGCTCCAACTTTATTTCGTAATATTAAGAACCAAAAAGTACATAAGACCATTACTTTCGACAGCCTTACATCATAGGACTCAAGAAATTGAAAATTACAATATGACTCGACTAGACACGAGATAACTAGGGCTTCTCTCATTCCAATAGACCATCAATCGCTCTCGGACCCGCTACTTGAATAATCCGAATCCGATTCACTAGAATTTCTTGAAAAAAAAAAGAAAAAGTAGGGAATGAGCACACATGCCCAATAGGTATCTTCGTATCATTATGAAGGCAATATTGAAGTGATTAATGTGTTAGCGCCAGAGTAAAGATACACAAAATATGATAAAATACGCGGTGCAAAACCAAAGTAGCACAAGTAACATGATACGATTAAGAATGAGAATTGAGAACATGATTGGGCAAGTATGTAGCAAGAATGTAAGTTTGGCCTTTTATGAACAAGAATGTACTTTTTCATAACCATAAAGGCTATGCACTATAAAGTCATGTAACGAGAATGTACTAGCAAGCATGTAATTTCACAAGAATGCCTCGTGAGTATTTGTGGATATTCGTAAATTTCACCAGTTTATAAAAAAAGTACTCCCAGCGCAATGTGACAACAGTGTTCATCATACCCCATGGTTTATGGTATGTTTCCGGCTCTCTACCGAGGGGACTAGAGTGAAGCCCTTGGACACTGTTCGTGCCCACTCTGCATCTTCAAGTTATGAATCAAGCTACTTCCACGAAAATATAAATATGACGAATAATTTCAATTTTAAATAATAGTGTTTATGACCAAGTAACCAAGGTATAGAACGTTCAAAAAACTGATATGAGATTTCAAAGAAGGATTAAAAGAACATTATGCTATGGCGGCATTCCGGCAGCACAACAGTACATTAATTAAGTTCTATAACTTATCAATGACTTATTAAATAGATTTTTAGATAATAGATAATCAAAAGACCATCTAAGAATAGAATTAGAACAACCCTTGGGTCAAACCCCGGGTTAGAAACATGACAGAGAATGACGGTCATGCACAAAACCGTTTTATAACTTAGCGGTATGGATAGAGCTGTTTCTAGAACAATAGCAGTCGGGTACAAGCCGCAAACAATAGTCTGGTGGTCTAGGAGAAACCGCTACTATACAGAGTCGACCAGAAAGAACAAAGAGTCGACACTGAGGTAATTCTGGAGCATGGCGGTCTCAGGGGTGGCCGCTGCATGTCAAAAACGGTCTGATCAAGACAGCTATCAGATAGTGACGGTCCCGAGATGGCCGCAATAAACCAGAGTACAGAAACGAAACCACCAGTTAGGCGAGTGCATTCTAGACAATTTGGGCTTGAAGGGTACAACCAGCTCGGCATCCTAGTGGGAATCCCAGGCGCGCGGAGTCTTACGGAGGCCTTAAAGCATGATCCCCCAGTCCGATAGAAGGAATATCCGGCGGAGAGGTTCACAAGTCCAAGAGATGTGCCTATAAGTGCAAAGTGTATCTATGGTCGCATACCGGAGCATACGCCATGTACTTAAAATAAATGACTCAAGAGATGAGAGTGAATAGTGTGAAACATACGGATAAAACACCACATGATCTCATTCATAGCATGTAAATTATTTAATTACAAAACTATACATTTAGGCATAAAATTACATGATAATGAAAATAATGTTTAAAATCATGCACATGCTGAAATAGGGTTTCTAAGAGTAAGTTTAAAGCCTGATAGCACGAGAAATATCATAGTTATAGTGTTAATAAATATGGAAAAGCCAATTGGGTTCAAACTGGTTCACAGAACCAAATAGCGGTCAGGGTCTAGCCGCATGGTGGTCCAGACGGTCTTGTGATAGACCGCTGTTTAGATGCAGCGGTCACTTTATTGACCGTTTCTATCAGACAGACAGAAGCTGTAAAATAGTGAAATGAAATAATAATCTAAGGCATGTTATGCATGTAAAATGATGTAACCACGTAGCTAAGACATGTTAGAAGGTAATTAGGCCATGAATATGTATAGGTTGTGAGAATTAGATAAGAATTTCATCTTAATTGTATTAGGCTAAGTTCATGCATGAAAAATGAACTAACTTGCACAGTCTCCATAAACCACCAAATACTCCATGCACCATGTATGAAAATGACTAGAAATTGAGGACTTTTCCTCCTAACATCAAGTTTAAGCCATTCATGAGATAACCTATCTCTAGACAGAGCTCTAAACTTCAAATTTTGGGTAGGAACTTGACCCTCATTCCTGTTTATCTTGAACCGAATCAGCAACTTCGTGCCCTTCTAACTTCTGATCCTTTTTACCTATGACCATGAAACTTAGAGGGTAATAAGAGGGTACTAAAAGGAACAAATAATTATAAAAAACCCATATCTACTTACCTCGTGTATGGCTTTTAATTAGCTGATCAATCTAGCTCGGTCGCACAATCTCCTGGGTTACTTGCACCGAACCTGCGTCTTTGCAGGCCTCTAACTTCTTGTAGGCTTGATCTCCTAGAACGAAATTTTGAGGGCAGTTAGACCTTACTATTATGAACGAAAAATTTTAAAGAACCTACCTCAAATAATGCTTCCTTACCTTAGTTCCACTCGAGCCAAAAGTAAGGGTCGCGCATATGAAACTTGGGGTCTATTTATAGGGTTAGCTAGGGTTTTGAGGATTTAGACGACCATAGAGTCATAATTAGGTCACCGAACCGATCCTAATCTGTTCTAGAGCCTTCTAACTAACAGATTGCATCGATCTCAAGGGATTTGGCCAAAGGAAATTGGAGTTTTTCACGCGATCAAACTGCTCACAATCGAACTCTTGAAAGCGGTCTAGTTGAGACCGTTTCTAATCCTAGGCGGTCGCTCGATAGACCATTTCTATCCTTGGGCACCAAATTTCAATTAATTCAAACTCTTTCGTTATTTATCCCTTTATTTATTTAATAAGTAAAGCTATTTATCACCTAATTCCGTAAATACATCAATTTAAGCTTCTAGAACATGGGCCAAGGTCCAAAACTGTAATTTGGGCCAAGTGCGCTTATTTAAATGGGCCTAATCTTCTTTAATTAGTATAGGGCCTTAATAATTAGATTTAATTAACCACAATTCATTTAATATCCCATTTAGTCCATTTAAGTGCTTAATAATTATATTTTAATCCTAAAAAATTTCATAAAAAATCCTCGGGCGTTACAACTCAGGTGGGATTCTCTAGGATCAGATTGAAATCTTGCACACTGACACACACTAAACTAGATATCATGTCTAGATGCAGTAAGATAGAGGAGTGAACCAATCATACCTCGATAATTCTTTCCATCCACAGATTTACATGTTTGATTAGCATCCAGTGTTGTACCCGTACTCATTGGTGTGGTCATTATCTTACAGTACTCCATGTTGAATCTTTTCAGCAGTTCTGAAAGATACTCGGCCTGGCTGATGAAGCATCCTTCCTTGCCTTGAGTGATTTGAAGACCTACAAAGAATTGCAACTCACCCATTAGGGTCATTTCAAATTCAGTAGTCATTAAAACTACAAATTCCTCACACATCATAGATTTGGTAGAACTGAACACTATATCATCAACATAAATTTGAACCACAAGAATATCATCTTTGTGTACCTTTGTAAAGAGTGTCTAGTCCACCTTACCTCGTGAGTAGCCTTTGTCCATGAGGAAAGAGCTCAGTCTTTCATACTAGGCTCGAGGGGCCTGCTTCGGACCATATGGAGCTTTGTCTAATCAAAACACATGGTTAGGAAAATTAGCATGCTCAAAACTAGGGGGTTGTTTCACATACACTTCTTCTTTTATTACCCTATTCTGGAATGCACTTTTTACATCCATTTGGTATAGTTTTATGCCATGACTACATGCAAATGCAAGCAATAAACGAATGGCATCTAACCTGGCTATAGGAGCAAAAGATTCTTCGAAATCAATACCTAACTCCTGATTGTAACCCTGAGCCACAAGTTTGGCTTTATTTCTAACTATCTTACCTTCTTCATTTAATTTATTTCTAAAGACCCATTTTGTACCAATGATAGGATGTGATTCAGGTCTAGGGACTAAATGCCACACTTTATTTCTTTCAAATTTATTTAACTCTTCATGCATGGCATTAATCCAAAAATTCATCTTTTAAGGCATTTTTAATGTTTTTAGGTTCTAATTGGGAGACAAGAGCAAATTGATCAGTTTCTTCAATTTCTCTAAAATGAGATCTAGTCCTTGTAGTGTCATGCAAACTACCAATGATATTGCCTAAAGAATGATCTCTAAGCAATCTTATATTAGTAAAGGTGCTACCTTCATTGTCATTGTCACGCCCCGAGATTATGCAGTGGAAACAATCGGGAAGGTGAACAGTCGGCATGGTAAGTCTCGAGCAAACAATATAATCAGAGCGCAATAACAATCACAGAAAGTAATTGCACAATAATTTAATCAACGTTCACTTTTATTTCATATCAAATAACCATAAGTCAAGTACATAATATCCCACTTTCTTTCTAGACTCAAATAAAGACAAAATTACATAGACTCAATCTAGACATAATTTGACATTCTAAGTCTTCACTCAAGTCCATACATCCTTTAATCACTCTCGGACACATCACTGGAATGACCTGAATCTGAATCCGACCCACTGGTACTTCCTGAAACATTGAGAAAGTAGGTAATGAGCACACTTGTCCAGTAGGTATCTTCGCATCAACATGATTGGCAATGTTAAAGTAATTATTATCTTTAGCTCTAAAAAAATATAAATCATGCAAATACGATCAAACATGCGATTAAAACTTAAAGTAACAAAGTATAATCAAGCTTGAGATACGATAAATCAGGAATATATCAAGAATGTTACTTTGGCCTTTTCATGAATAAGAATGTAACAAGAATGTACTAACAAGTCATGTAACAAGTAAGAATGTACTCTTCACTTAGTAACAAGTACTTTGTGAATTTTTGTGGATATTTCACCCCACGAGCTGTGGATATTTCTGTGGATTACCGTGGACATTTAACTTATTCATAAAGAAAGTACTCCCAGCGCAATGCGACGCCAGTAGCATCATACCCCATGGTTTAAATAGTATGTTCCCGACAATCAGCCGAGGGGACTAGCATAGAGCCCTTGAACACAATCAGTGCTCGAACTGCATCTTCAAGTTTAAATCAAGCTACTTCCACGTATAAAAATAATGTGGCCAAGAATGTATAATTTCAATGAATGTTTCATGAATAAGTATCCAAAAATAAGAATGCTTCTATTGAGAACAAGATGCCAATAAACACATTAATAACTAGGTTACACCGTGGAAATAAATCGATAGCATAACGGTACATTTCTCAATTTTCACAATCTACTTAGGTATTTTTGGAATAATGTGACAGGTTCTAGATAATCAATTGGACTATCTATGATCATAAGAATATTAACCCTTGGGTCAAACTTCGGGTCAACTGTACTCAGGGAAATAGCGATCGTTTACTAGGCACTGTCTTGAATAAAGCGGTCTAGTTTTGGACCGTTAAGGATAAGACTGTTCGATATTTAAGACAGATTTTCTGGAGTAGTTAGCGGTCAAATAAAGAACCGTCAAGGATCCTTCAGCGGTCTAGTAAAGGCCCGCTAGCATACTCTGGCGGTCAACAATAAGGCCGCTAAGTTCCAGAAACATAAAACACCGGTATAAGTGCTTTCTAGACAATGAGTTTTAATGGTACAACTAACTCGGCATCCTGATGGGAATCCCAGGCTCACAGAGAATTACCGAGGCTTTGAAACAAGATTTCCTAGTCCGTTGGAAGGAATATCCAAAGGAGAGGTTATCAAGTCCAAGATAAGTGTAACTAATGGTCATATACCGGGATATATGCCATGAACTTATGAAACTGACTCTATAGATGAGAAAGAGATCATTAAAATAACGATCAAGGTAAACCATGAATCATCTAACTTTAGAAACATGTATTTAATACAAAAGTATATGACTTTGGCAAGAAATTAACTTATGTTAAAAATAATCCTAAGTACAATAATAGACATGAAATCACTGTTATGAATCAGTAATTAAAACTCAGAGTAGTGAAATAACATTAAAATATGTTGGTATATAGTTAGCTAGGCTTATTTATAAGCTAGACGGACTGCTCTTGATTCAGTCTCGAGTTGACAGAAATCAGAACATTGGCGGTCTATATTAGAGCCGTTACAAACGTTGGCGGTTTATCGTGAGGTCGCCAAAGGGACTTTAACGGTCTATTTCTGGTCCGCCAGAGGTTTCATAAAAATCTGACTAGCGGTTTATCATAAGGCCGCTGCACAGGGTTGGCGGTCGAAGATTAGGCCGCTAGAGCACATCTGACAGTAAATTAAATAAGAAGAACTAATGTTTAAAACACATCATGTCTGGAAATCAACATATATTAACTTCTCTATCATGATAGAATGAAGATTAGGCTAACAATATGCATAGGATTCATGTATTATGTCAAAGAGAATTAATTTAGTTCATTTAGGGCTAAGAAAGATGCATGGATGTATATATCCTATTAAAACATGAAATTCTCCGTACACAATACATGAAATCAAGTGCAATAAGAGGGCTTTTAATCCTAGAATGATATTTTAGCCGTTCATGAGATGACCTACCTCTGGTAACACCTCTAGACTTTGAATTTCGGATTGGAAGTCAACTCTAGTTTTACACTTCCTATGATAAATCAGTAACTTCATGCCCAGATATTATTTGATCCACTTGACCTAAGGACGTGAAATTTGGAGGGTAAGAAGAAGATACTAAGGGGAACAAAAAGTTCTAAAGGCACTAATGCTAAATACCTCATTCTGGATCTCAATTTCCTGATCTTCACCACATCGTTGCACAGTTTCCTGAGTTGTTGATGTGGAACCAGCAACTTTGGGGGCTTCTATCTTTCTGATGGGTTGATCTCCTAGCATGATATTTTGAGGCACGTTAGTCCTTAGTATTAGAAATAAAAACCTCAAAAGAACCTACCTGAAATAATACCTCCTTACCTTAGTTCCACGCGAGCCAAATGTATGGGTCGCGCATGTGAAACCTAGAGTCTATTTATAGGGTTTGACTAGGGTTTCGTGGATTAGATCAATTCTAGAGCCCCTAGTTGGTACTATTTTGACTTTTGAGAGTCCTTAAGATGTTTACTAGTCCTCCCATCTCGATCTCTTGGAAGATAAACATTAAAAATCAAATCTTCTTGCTCTTTCTTCAACTTACGGAACTGACATAATGTAGCGGTCTAAGACTGGACCGTTAATCTCCATATAGCAGTTTTACGATAGACCGCCATTATCATTGGGCGCCGATTTTGAATTTAATTCAAACTCTTTTACTCACTTATCCATTTAATTATCTTAAATAGGGGTATTTATCTCTTATATTCCGTGAATAAACTAATTAACCTTCTAGAATATGGGCCAAACTTCATGGGCTTGGTCCTTAAGTCCTTTGGGCTTATTTTAAATAGGCTAGGTCAATTAGTTATCACACTTGGGCCTTAATAATGATTTATTGAACCCATAAATTCATTTATTATCTATTTTGGTATTTAATAATTCTTATAAATTCTCAAAAAAAAATTAAATACTTCAGAAATATTCTATAAAATTTTCGGGGCATTACACCCTCCCCCACTTAATAGAATTTGGTCCCCAAATTCAATGTATGGATTATACGGAGAGTGTACTTACAGTTAAATAATTCTGAAAATCTTTTGCGCATAGCTTCTTCGGTTTCCCATGTTTCTCCTACTTTCGTCCATTGGATCTTGACGATAGGAATAGTTTTATTCCGCAGTTGACGTACTTCTCGTTCAATAATCTTGACTGGCCTTTGCTCGTATGTTAAATCCTTTTTAATTTCCAAGTTGTCGTAGGTAATGACATGGAAAGGATCAGGAACATATTTCTTGAGCATTGAGACGTGAAATACATCATGGACTTCAGATAATTGAGGAGGTAAAGCAATTCGATAAGTCACTTCACCAACTCTTTCTAGAATTTCAAAAGGACCAATGAAAACCTTAAGAAATACATGATCTCCTACTTGAAACTCCAAGTCGCGCCTTTTATTGTCAGCATATGATTTCTGCCTGTCTTGGGCCATATGATAGCTACCAAGTTTAATCTTCTTGGTAGTATCCCTAATGATGTCGGGATCAAGAAATTACCTTTCTCCTATTTCATTCCAACAAATAGGCGAATGACAGCTTCTTCCATATAAAGCTTCAAACGGTGCCATTTGAATACTAGCTTGGTAGCTATTGTTGTATGTAAATTCTACTAGAGCCAAGTGATCATGCCAACTTCCTCCGAAGTCGATAGCACATGCCCTAAGCATATCTTCCACCACCTGATTTATCGTTTCAGTTTGACCATCAGTTTGTGGATGTAATGTCATGCTAAAGTTCAGTCGGGTCCCTAAAGAATGTTGTAGACCCTTCCAGAATTGAGATGTAAATCGAGGATCTCGGTCAGATATGATGGTGACTGGGACACCATGTAGTTTGACAATTTCTCTCATGTATAATGCCGCTAATACATCCACAGACCATCGACTTTTGATTGGTAGAAAATGTGTAGACTTAGTCAACCGTCCTATGATTACCCATATACCATCATGTCCACCTCTTGTATTAGGTAAACCCATGATGAAATCCATCCCTATACTTTCCCACTTCCACTCGGGAATATTTAAGGGGTGTAATTTACCTGCAGGTTTTAAATGTTCTGCCTTGACCTGTTGACAAGTGAGACAACGGGACATAAAATCTTCTACCTCCCTCTTCATGTTGGGCCACCAAAAGTTTCTTTTCAAATCTTGATACATCTTGGTAGCACCAGGATGAATATCATATCTTGACTTGTGTGCCTCTTCCATGATTAATTTCTTAGTATCATTATAATTTGGCACGCAAATCCTATCTTTAAAGAATAATCTTCCATCATGTGAAATAGAGAATTCTAATCTTTGATCAACATTATCCTTGATTTCCATCAATGTAGGATCATTCTCTTGCAATTTGACTATATCTTCAATTAATGTAGGTTGAGATTTTATATTGGCAATAATACATCCTTCTTCTTCCCGTCAATATCAAGATTTAAGTGAGAAAAATCTTTGATAAGACAAGTCATACCTTCTCTGAGGCTTGCTAATGTTGCCATCGATCTTCTGTTAAGAGCGTCAGCCACAGCATTTACTTTTCCTGGATGATGTTGAATAGTAAAGTCGAAGTCCTTGAGATACTCCAACCATATGCGTTGTAGCATATTTAATTCCTTCTGGGTGAAAAGATATTTCAGACTTTTATGATCTGAGAATATAGTGAATTTCTCCCCATAAAGATAATGTCGCCAAATTTTCAATGAAAAAATAACCGCAGCCAATTCCAGATCATGCACAGGATAATTCTCTTCATGACGCTTCAATTGTCTTGAGGAATAACTAATCACCTTCCCATTTTGCATGAGAACACATCCCAGGCCAATGCCAGATGCATATGTATAGACTTCAAATCTACCACCCTAAATGGGCAATGCCAGAATAGGGGCTATGGTGAGGTGATCCTTAAGATTTAGAAAGCTCTCCTCACAGTCTTTCGACCATACAAAAGGATTTTCTTTTCTTATAAGTATAGTCAAAGGAATGGCGATCTTAGAGATATCCTTAATAAATCTTTTATAATAGCCAGCTAGCCCTAGAAAGCTTCTTACTTCTGACATAGTCGTTGGCCGGCTCCAGTTCTTAACAGCTTCCACCTTAGAAGGATCGACAGTAATACCTTCCTTTGAAATAATATGGCCGAGGAATGAGACTTCCTTTAACCAGAACTCGCACTTACTAAGCTTTGCATAGAGTTTATGTTCTCTTAGTGTCTGCAAGGCTATCCTCAAGTGCTCTTCATGTTCTTCCTTAGTCTTGAAATATATAAGGATGTCATCAATGAAGACGACCACAAACTGGTCAAGATAAGGCTGGAAGACATTATTCATCAGTTGCATGAATGTTGCCGGGGCATTAGTTAACCCGAACGGCATTACCACAAATTCATAGTGGCCATAGCGGCTATGAAAAGTAGTCTTGTAAATGTCTTCATCCTTGATCTTGAGTTTATGAACCCGACCTGAGGTCGATCTTGGAGAAATATTCTGCTCTTGAAAGCTGATCAAATAGTCCATCGATACGCGGCAACGGATACTTGTTCTTGATAGTAAGCTGGTTCAATCGTCGGTAATCGATACATAGCCTGAGAGATCCATCTTTCTTTTTGACAAATAGAACTGGTGCACCCCAAGGGGATGTGCTAGGTCAAATGAATCCCTTGTCCAATAACTCCTGAAGCTGTTTCTTCAATTCCTTAAGTTCTGTGGGGGACATCCTGTAAGGAGCTATTGAAACAGGTGCTGCTCTGGGAAGAAGTTCAATGGAGAAGTTTACTTCCCTTTCGGGTGGTAAACTGGGTAGATCTGATGGAAATACATCAGGAAACTCATTTACGATAGGAATATCTTCTAAGATAATCTCCTTGGATTCGGTGATAATTACGGAAGCAAGAAAGGCTTCACACCCTTGCGAGATAAGTTTGCAAGCGTGAAGAGATGAAATAATGGTAGGATGCTTCCTATATTTGATACCATGGAAGGAAAACCTTGGAAGACCAGGTTTCTGAAAAGAGATAATTCTGTTTCGACAATTAATGTAGGCATCGTGGTCCACTAGCCAATCCACACCAAGAATGGCATCGTAGCCCTCCATATCATGGCATACGAGGTTTGCAGGAAGATTGTGACCTTCTACTACCACCTCACTTTCAGGATAATAGTTGGTAAGTTTAGTTCCGGGACCTAAAGGTGTAGTAATAGCAAGGTCAGAAGGTAAAAGAACTGATGAAATGGGTAAAGTCTTTGCAAAAGCAGTCGATATAAAGAAATGAGAAGCACCAGTATCAAATAATACAAAAATATGATGGGAATAGATCTGGATAGTACCTTTCATTAGCTCATCATTCGGGGGAGCTACTTCCTCTTCTAGAATAGTATTTAAACGAGCCTGACGCTTACGTCCACTCCCGGAAGATAGTTCCTTTATAAGGGGGCAATCCGGCATGCGGTGCTCCCTGCTGCCGCAACGTAAACAAGCACCAAGGCGCTTCCAACATTCTTCGGCCGAATGACCGAACTTCTCACAAAAGGTACAGGCCGTGGCGACCTGCCTTCCTTGACTTTCTTATTCTTGTGGTAGCCACTACCACTCCCGTTCTGGGATCTCTTCTTGCTATCATGGGATTTGTAAGGTTCCGTGATGCTGAATTTGCTTTTCTTATCACGCCGATTAGACCTGTTGTGCCCCTGTGGTTTTCATGATTGATTTTGATGTGAGTCAAACACTGTGAGTCACCATGTGATGTTCAGTCATTTTGTCAGATCATAAAGCATTCATATGTTCAGTCATTCTGTCAGATCATAAAGTCTGCTTGTTGAAGTCCTGCACATTGCATCGCTGCATACATAAAGTCCTGCACATTGCCTTGCTACATTACTCACGCATTCAAAGTCTATACATTCTCTCACCTGCAGGCATTCGAAGTCTATACATCGTCAGTTGCAGGCACAGCAAGTCTGTACATCCCTTCATGGCATACAAAGTCTGCACATTCCTTTCTGTTATGTTTGTGTATCATTACAGCAAGATTGTACATCGTTGATACATGCATTAACTGTGAGCATGGCATAGTCAGTACATTGTTCGTTGCAAGCGTGTCTGCATATGAATTGACCTTGTTTGCATGGCATTTCATCGAACATGTTATGCATACATAAAGGCGATGCAAGCATGAAACTGAGTCAGTACATTGATCAAGTATGTACAGCCAATGCATTTCATGTCTCTCATGCATCATTCAAAGTCTGTACAACCTGTGTTCGCAAGACTAAGTCTGTACATTCTTTGACTACATGCCTGAGCATCCATTTTCGTTGTACATACTTTGATAGATGTAAAGTCTGTACATCGCACATCATGCACATCTTCAAAGTCTGTACATTGCTTCTAGCATGCACACACACACCCAAGTCTATACATCGTTTCTTCATCACACACCAAAGTCTGTACATTCGCCACCATGCATTCAAGTCTATACATCTCCTGGTGGCAAGTCTGTACAACGTCCTTTGCATGCATTACTTAAAGTCTATACATTGTCGCCTGCTCGTGCATCTCTTCTGAGTCTATACATTCATGAGCTATGGCTATGCATCGTTTGCATATTGCACACTAAGTCCATACATCACTGCACAAGCAAGTCTGTACATTCTAGCGTCTCACTTAGCGTCTTTGTGCATGGAGCATTCAAGTCTGTACATTGGCAAAGTCTGTACATCGTTGGCTTGTGCATGCATCGTCTTTCAAAGTCTGTACATTGGCAAAGTCTGTACATCGTTGGCTTGTGCATGCATCGTCTTTCAAAGTCTGTACATCCATCGTCTCACTCAGTGTCTCACTCAAAGTCTATACATTGCAGCATGTTCGTGTTCAAGCTTTCAAAGTCTATACATTGTCTGCCCTGCACACACAAGTCTATACATTGTTACATGCAGATTTTGTGCATTCATTTGGCATGTCAGTGCATCCATTTGTAATGTATATACCTTGCAATCTGCATTTGTGCACTCCTTCGCTCTAAGTCTATACATTGCTTCATGCATTGCACGAAGTCTACACATTGTGTGTTGCTGTGCTCATATATCATTTTAGTAAGTCTGCACAATGGTGCATGTTGAGTCTACAATGGTGCACGTTGAGTCTGCACATTCATTTGGCATGTTAGTGCATCCAATTGTAATGTTCATACCTTGCTTAGATGCACCCTACACTACACACACTAAGTCCATACATTTGTTGACGGCACGACTGTACATCCACTTTCAATATACATACTTCACTGCATGCACACTACATTACACACGTTCAAAGTCTGTACATGCCATAGCCTTGCATACGTGAAGTCTGTACATGCTTTAGCTTTGCATTCACAAAGTCTGTACATGCCATAGTCTTGCATCGTTCAAAACAAAGTCTGTACATTGCTTTCTGAATTAACTCAATGCATCCTCGTCTGTTCTAACAGGATTGTTGGTCGAGGAGCTAAATGAGGGCACGTGATCCAAGAAGCTAGGATCGTGACACGTGTCATCCTGCAGGTTGAAATGCTGCCACGTAGCCACGGTGTTAGGGCGGGAACTGAGGAGAGCATACACCCTACCTGCTGCTGCTATATATACTAAGCTTCTTCCTCAGAAGAAGACTGATCAAAGCAGAAGGGGCTGAAGCGGAGAGTGAATTAGAGCCTGCACTATCCAGAAGAAGAAAAAGAGTGGCGAAGAGAAAGAGGAGAAAGAGAGAAGAAGAAGAAGAAAGAGAGAGAGATCCTTTGAGAGTAGAGATCGAGAGAAGAAGAGAAGTGCAGCAGAGAAGAAGAGAGATAGAGAGAGAGATAGAGAGTTAGAGGAGAAGAAGGGAAGTTGCTTGAAGATCTGCTCCTGCTGGACCGTGGATTAAATCCAGGCCAGTCAGCTCCGTTGAGAGCCACATTTGTGCTATCATCTTTTACAGCTTTCTGATTGCTGTATTTTTCGTTTCTTATTTTTTACTTTACACTTCCTTGGTTTTTGTTTTTCCGATACTCTGTAGAGAGGTCGGGGTTCCTCCTGTTGGTTCAGGAGAAGGGAGATTTTAATCTCCGGTTGCAAGTGACTGGTGTCACTCGTGGGTTCCCTCCTGGGTGGAGGAAGAGAGACCTCGGTCTCGGTTGCTAGTGACGGGTAGTCACTAGTGGTTTCCCTCCGGTCTGGAGGAAGAGGGGAGGTTGTTTCCCTGGACAAGCTGTTAGGCAGCATTTGTTTGCAGACTGAGTCTGCGGTTCTAGCTGTTGCTAGTGGAAGCCTCACTCCGGTTTGGAGTGAGGGGTGGACGTAGGTCTGTGGACCGAACCACCTAAAAATCTTGGTGTTCTATGCTTTGCTTTTGCGTTCTACTCCATATCATCTACCTCCCATTCACAGGTTATGCATGCGTGATTATTTGTGTTATCCTGGGGAGTTAACTTGATTGTGAAGTGCTTGTTCATATGCTCAGTAGAACTTCTTCTGTTGTGTGAGTCTGGTTTTTCAATTTATGGTTGTGAAAAGAGAGAAGCTCCGTTGTTTCATTAGTTTATATTGAGTTCAGTTAAAAGTCTATTCTGTGTGACAGCTTATTGTTGAGTGCTCAATTGATTAAGCCATCTGAGATTTTAATTCCGCAATATTTTTTATCGGGGATTCATTCACCCCCCCCCTCTGAATCCTCATAGCGGTCTCTGACTTTCCAGATCCAACGATCTGCAGAGGATCCTGCTGATTTGATTTCGTGCTTTACAGTTCCAGTGCGGTGCTTTCTTCTGATATTGCCTTCTAACTCATAGATCTAAATCTATTCGATTGTTTTATAATGGCATCACCTGTAGTTTTTGATGGTTCTAACTTTGAGAAATGGTTAGGCGGTCTATGTGTTTTTATAAACTCTATAGATCCAAAACTGTGGAATCTCATTGAATATGGTCCACATGTTTTGCCTCGAGAGGAGAGTAAATGGTCCCAGAAGGATAAACAAAATAACAGTGAGAATATAAGAGTTCTGAACATTCTGAGGAATGATGTAGATGTTAATGTCATTTCCATTATTCTTACATGCAGGACTGCGAAGGAAATCTGGGATTCAGTGATCACATTTCGTGAAAACTAGGAATGTCTCATGGCAAGAAGGAGTAATCAACAGGATGAAACGTCATCCAAGGTATGCTTTGAATCCGAAGAGATTTCAATTGATGATTTATGGAATATCAATGAAGAACTTACTGAAAGATGTAAGAAATTAAAATCTGAAAAGAGAAAAATGAGAAAAAAAATGATTCATGATATCACTTGCCTAAAAGCTGAGTTGAATAATTTGAAATCTGAAAATGAGAACCTCAGAACCAAACTCATTAGAGAAGATTCTTGCAATGCATGTGCAGTCTTAAGAGACTTGATAAATGATATTGATTCTGATGATAATCTTCAAAAGGATTTAATCAAATCTCTAAGAGAAGAAAATAAATCATTGCTAGAAAAGAAAACTGAAGCTGAAGAATTTCAAAACAAGCTGGTTGAAGACAATAGGTACCTCAAGGATCAAAATAAAAAGTTAATGATTCTGAATACTGTTCTCTCTGAAAAATGGTTAACCATTGAAAAGGGAAAGTTTGTTGAAAATGACACTGAACAAAGATTGAAACATGAAATTAACACACTCAAAAGTCTAAATGATGCTTTGCATCAGCAAGTTATTTCCTGTGAAACTGAGATTGCTGGTTACGAAGCTAACACTGCTGATCTGAATTCTGAAATTGAAGATCTAAAAAACTCTCTGTCAAAATTTGTCAAGGGAAGGGAAAACTTGAATAAAGTGCTTGGAATCAATGTAAATTTTTAGAAAGAGGTACTGGGTTACAATCCAGTCATGAGGAAGGTTGATGGAAACAAACTGAAAATTATTTTTGTTAAATGTTCAGAACAAGAAAAGCCTTCTACCTCATCTCTACCTCAGTACAAGGCTAAGAAAATAGAAAAACAGAACAAAAGTCAGAAAAAGACTAAAAAATAAATAAAAAGGATTCATCAGTGCATGTTGATCACAGTCCTCACACACACTCACATGCATCTAGAAAGAAGATGATCTGTCACTACTGTCACAAATTTGGTCATCTGATGCATGAGTGTAATTTGATGGAAAAGGATGACCTAGCTGCTGTACAAAACAATCAGGGTAGAAAGCATGTCTCTAGGGAAAGGAAAATTCATTGTTATAATTGTGAAAAAATGGGACATGTTACTGTTCAGTGCTGGTCACTCGAAGGCAAGAGAAAATTTTATTCTCATGTTAATCATGGCCACCAGAATGTTACCAATAAGAATAAATTTGCTATAATGAACCAGCGTGGTAGGTACTTCAATTGTGGGAAGCTAGGCCATAAGGCAAAAGATTGTTGGCATGTTCAGGGAAGAAAATTTAATTCTGAAATTGTAAAATTCCCTGCAAACAGAAATGAGTTTGGTAGAAATAGATCTGTTTTCACAGAAAAGATTCCTTTATGTTTTGAATGTGGAAAACTTGGCCACCGAGCTTCAGAATGCTGGTGGGAAAGTTATGGTAAACCAAAATTTCATGTAAGTAACAGAAATTTCCATGTTTATCCACATAGATTCCATGATTATAATCCTGTTCACAAAAAGAACTCAAAGGCTGTTACATCATGTCATTATTATGGGCAGGTAGGGCATTCTATGCATAATTGTCATATCATGTGTTGTGATGATAAACAAGCAAAAAATTTGTTGAGAAAACCTGCTAGGAGTGTCACTGTTAATTCAGGACCCAAGACTTCTTGGGTACCTGCTTGTGTGAAATGATTCAGCTGTTGCAGGTATGCCTTGGAAGTTGATGAATAAGAGGGGTAATAATCCAAGGCACTCAAGAATGAAACCCCTAGGATTGCACTATTCAGGTCAGTTCTGAAAACTTATCTTCAACTCTGTTATTTGAAATTGTGAACTTTGGATAACTGCATATCTTGTTTGATGTGTCCAAGCATAATTGTCATATTTTTAACTGCATATCATGATTCATGCATACATGCTCATTTATTTGTTTTGACACTTGCATTGAGTTTCATGGGCTTACTTGTTTGTACGTTGAGCTGTGTGTGCATATATGTGAATTGCATATACATGCATTTGACATACAGTCATTGAAAATCTGATGCACTTAGGACTGTTGGTATTGGATTGTCATGCATGACTCTTGGTATATAAATAGTGAGATACTAAAGGGCAGATGAGATCTGTCTGGATGTTCTTACTATGTGTGAGATGGTCCTTTAGACCAAGTTCTCCGCCTAGTACCATGGGTCATATTGCTTGATAGGGCAGTCTGTATGAGCATGATTCGTAAAGTCATATGTTCAGCATTCATTGCAAACATTGCATGTATTCAGGGGGAGTTTGTTGAGTCTTTGCATGTCTTTGCATACATGTAGTTAATTGCATTGCATTTCATTACATTGAAAATACCAAAAAGAGTGGTTGAATGCATATTGTCAGGGGGAGTCAATGCATTGCATGCTGGTTGTCAGATGCATACATTTTTGTCAGAATTCATTGCATGTTAATCTTGAAGATCCTGAAGCATGCCTGACCTCCTGATATCTTGCTTGGTGTGCATATCCTTCTTATTGATTCTATTGATAAACCTTGATCATATCTGAAAACACTGGGCTTCAAAATCACTTATTCTTGCTGGATCTCTTCTATCAGTCATTCATAAAGATTGAAATGAGGCATGTCTCGATCATAAATCTGAAAACACTTGAACTAGGAATCTTCTATTATACGATTTTATGAATGTCAGAAATAATTCAGCTGGTTTAAGTTTAATGTATCCATTGAGTTTGTCTTTAAATCTCTTAAAAATATCTGAATCATGTTTTAATAAACTTTAACAAACTGTTTCATGCTGTGTCTTGAAAAAACTTCTGAAATCTACACTATTGAATACATGGCTTTATTTGGTTAAGTACATGAAATTAGTATTGATTTGAAGCAAATGAGTTTTCAGAAATGTCTAAAGGGTAACTAATTGTCAGAGCAATGACTTTGGTCACTGAAAAACCATGTCCAAAGGACTGTATCATGAGGTGCCATAGTTAACTCTGCTTAAGAATGTTTGATAATCTGGCAGAGCAATGGCATGCACACTGAGAAATACATCTTACTCATCAAAGAAATGAGTTGAGGTATGTCATGAGGTGTAAATGTTAACTCTGTTAATATAAAGCATGACTGTTAGTCATACTAAGTGCTTAGGGATATTGGCGTCTGATCAACGTATATCCTCTAGTTACAAGGTGTACACTAAACTAGAGTGCTCATAAAATTTGTTGCATGAAAATTTTCTGAACAAACTGTAATATTTGAATATTGATGTAAAAATCAAATTGCTATAACCCTAGACAAAATCACATGACTTCATTATTGCTTGATCTCAATACTAGTGAATGTAATTCCGAAAGAAGTCAATAAATTTGATTGTGTAAGAGAAAGGGAGGTTAATCAAGATATACATATGAGGGCTTGGTTCATTTTTATTAAACCGTGATTTTAGATATAAATACAAAATTTTATTGATAAACTTTGCATACATCATGTTTAAACCATGCTGATCAATAAAGTTCATTCATAAGCCCTTATAATGGAAGACTTTGAAAAATTCTATTTTGGATTTATGAGATTGGTATCTCCTTGAAAATCTTGTTGATTCCTTGTGTTTGGAGCTTACTTGAAACTCTTTGCTCACTGTCCTTGATTCATCATGACCAGAACTTATCCTTGATTACCACTGTGGTCTCCTTCTCATCCATCTCATAAGATTCCATTTATTCAGGGGGAGCTTCCTTGTCATATGAATCTTGCTGCATAGAAATTCTTAAAGGGGGAGAATTGTGTGCTTGCATTCATATATTTAGGGGGAGATCTTGCATTTCTTGTTGCATCTGCATCTCTGTATTCAAACCTCTCCATGGTTCATCTTGATAATAATAAGGGGAGAAATTGGCTGAGTCATAATTATGTTTGAACTTCCTTCTCAAACTATTTTTTTTTGATGAAGTCAAAGGGGGAGAATAGTTTGAAGTCATTAGAATGACTCACAGTGTTGCCATCATCAAAAAGGGGGAGATTGTTGTGCCCCTGTGATTTTGATGATTGGTTTTGATGTGAGTCAAACACTGTGAGTCACCATGTGATGTTCAGTCATTTTGTCAGATCATAAAGCATCAATATGTTCAGTCATTCTGTCAGATCATAAAGTCTGCTTGTGGAAGTCCTCCACATTGCATCGCTGCATACATAAAGTGCTGCACATTGCCTTGCTGCATTACTCACGCATTCAAAGTCTATACATTTTCTCGCCTGTAGGCATTCGAAGTCTATACATCGTCAGTTGCAGGCACAGCAAGTCTATACATCCCTTCATGGCATACAAAGTCTGCACATTCCTTTCTGTTATGCTTGTGTATCATTACAGCAAGATTGTACATCGTTGATACATGCATTAACTGTGAGCATGGCATAGTCAGTACATTGTTCGTTGCAAGCGTGTCTGCATATGAATTGATCTTGTTTGCATGGCATTTCATCGAACATGTTATGCATACATAAAGATGATGCAAGCATGCAACTGAGTCAGTACATTGATCAAGTCTGTACAGCCAATGCATTTCATGTCTCTCATGCATCATTCAAAGTCTGTATAGCTTGTGTTCGCAAGACTAAGTCTGTACATACTTTGACTGCATGCCTGAGCATCCATTTTTGTTGTGCATACTTTGATAGATGCAAAGCCTGTACATCGCACAGCATGCACATCTTCAAAGTCTGTACATTGCTTCTAGCATGCACACACACACCCAGGTCTATACATCGTTTCTTCATCACACACCAAAGTCTGTACATTCGCCACCATGCATTCAAGTCTATACATCTCCTGGTGGAAAGTCTGTACAACGTCCTTTGCATGCATTACTTAAAGTCTATACATTGTCGCCTGCTCGTGCATCTCTTCTGAGTCTATACATTCATGAGCTATGGCTGTGCATCGTTTGCATATTGCACACTAAGTCCATACATCACTACACAAGCAAGTATGTACATTCTAGCGTCTCACTTAGCGTCTTTGTGCATGGAGCATTCAAGTCTGTACATTGGCAAAGAATGTACATCGTTGGCTTGTGCATGCATCGTCTTTCAAAGTTTGTACATTGGTAAAGTCTGTACATCGTTGGCTTGTGCATGCATCGTCTTTCAAAGTCTGTACATCCATTGTCTCACTCAGCGTCTCACTCAAAGTCTATACATTGCAGCATGTTCGTGTTCAAGCTTTCAAAGTCTATACATTATCTACCCTGCACACAAAAGTCTATACATTGTTACATGCAGATTCTGTACATTCATTTGGCATGTCAGTGCATCCATTTGTAATGTATATACCTTTCTATCTGCATTTGTGCACTCCTTCGCTCTAAGTCTATACATTGCTTCATGCATTGCACGAAGTCTGCACATTGTGTGTTGCTGTGCTCATATATCATTTTAGTAAGTCTGCACAATGGTGCACGTTGAGTCTACAATGGTGCACGTTGAGTCTGTACATTCATTTGGCATGTTAGTGCATCCAATTGTAATGTTCATACCTTGCTTAGATGCACTCTACACTACACACACTAAGTCCATACATTTGTTGACAGCACGACTGTGCATCCACTTTCAATGTACATACTTCACTGCATTCACACTGCATTACACACGTTCAAAGTCTGTACATGCTAACCCTTGCATACGTGAAGTCTGTACATGCCATAGTCTTGCATCGTTCAAAACAAAGTCTGTACATTGCTTTCTGAATTAACTCAGTGCATCCTCGTCTGTTCTAACAGGACTGTTGGTCGAGGAGCTAAATGAGGGCACGTGATCCAAGAAGCTAGGATCGTGACACGTGTCATCCTGCAGGCTGAAATGCTGCCACGCAGCCAAGGTGTTAGGGCGGGAACTGAGGAGAGCACACGCCCTACCTGCTGCTGCTATATATACTAAGCTTCTTCCTCAGAAGAAGACTGATCGAAGCAGAAGGGGCAGAAGCAGAGAGTGAATTAGAGTCTGCACGATCCAGAAGAAGAAAAAGAGTGAAGAAGAGAAAGAGGAGAAAGAGAGAAGAAGAAGAAGAAAGAGAGAGAGATCCTTTGAGAGTAGAGATCGAGAGAAGAAGAGAAGTGCAGCAGAGAAGAAGAGAGATAGAGAGAGAGATGGAGAGTTAGAGGAGAAGAAGGGAAGTTGCTTGAAGATCTGCTCCTGCTGGATCGTGGATCAAATCTAGGCCAGTCAGCTCCGTTGAGAGGCACATTTGTGCTATCATCTTTTACAGCTTTCTGATTGCTGTATTTTTCGTTTCTTTTTTTTTACTTTACACTTCCTTGGTTTTTGTTTTTCCGATACTCTGTAGAGAGGTCGGGGTTCCTCCTGTTGGTTCAGGAGAAGGGAGATTTTAATCTCCGGTTGCAAGTGACTGGTGTCGCTTGTGGGTTCCCTCCTGGGTGGAGGAAGAGAGACCTCGGTCTCTGGTTGCTAGTGACAGGTAGTCACTAGTGGCTTCCCTCCGGTCTGGAGGAAGAGGGGAGGTTATTCCCCTGGTCCAGCTGTTAGGCAGCATTTGTTTGCAGACTAAGTCTGCGGTTCTAGCTGTTGCTAGTGGAAGCCTCACTCCGATTTGGAGTGAGGGGTGGACGTAGGTCTGTGGACCGAACCACCTAAAAATCCTGGTGTTCTATGGTTTGCTTTTGCATTCTACTCCATATCATCTACCTCCCATTCACAGGTTATGCATGCATGATTATTTGTGTTATCCTAGGGAGTTAACGTGATTGTGAAGTGCTTGTTCATATGCTCAGTAGAACTTCTTCTGTTGTGTGAGTCTAGTTTCTCAGTTTATGGTTGTGAAAAGAGAGAAGCTCCGTTGTTTCATTAGTATATATTGAGTTCAGTTAAAAGTCTATTATGTGTGACAGCTTATTGTTGAGTGCTCAATTGATTAAGCCATCTGAGATTTTAATTCCGCAATATTTTTTATCGGGGATTCATTCACCCCCCTCTAGATCCGGGCCTTGCACCCCAACAAGACCTTCGGCTTGGTTCTTCGCCCTTTCCTTTCAACTTCTCGACCTTCTCTAAGGTCCTTTCGCACAGATATGCCCGTTGGACCATCTCCGCATAAGTACGGATATTTTGAGTCTTGAGCTACTGAATAAAATCGGGTCTTAACCAGTCCATAAACCGATTTGACTTAAGTAAATCGGTACTGATCAGATGAGGAGCATATGGCGCTAGCTTGGAAAACTGAAGCTCATATTCTGCCACTGACAGCATACCCTAGTGTAAAGAAGCGAATTCCATATCCTTCCGCTCCTTGACGTGCTCATAAAAATATTTGGCACGGAATAGTATAAGAAAACCTTCCCATGTATGGGGTGCATCTGCTGGTGGTGCTGAAATCGACTTCCACCATGTACGGGCATCCTTGTTAAGTTGAAAAGTGACAAGGCAAACCTTCTCTTTTTTTGGTAAGTAATGATCTATGTATTAAATATAGCCAAACTGTACATTAAAAGTCTAAAAATCAGAACTTCAAATATACGGTTCATCTCATCAATCTAGTTTTCAGCTTCGTCTTGATTAGAAGAACCATAGAATCGTGGAGGATTTAGACTCCGGAAGTTGCGATGTAAATCTCCAGCCCTTGCTTCTGAGCCAGCTTGCGCCTTCATTTACAAAGCCTGAGTAAGACCAGCGACGGTCTCTTGCATTCCATTCCAGTCTACGCGATGAGCCATTATGATAAGAATGAGGTACCTGAGAAGAATAATGAATTTGTTAATTCTAAGGTGATGTTAATCTTAGAAATAATGCTAATGACTATCTCACCCCAGGTTCTACCCAATTTATCTCACAGGTTGGGATTTTCTCTCCTAGTTCATAGGTATGAATTCTTAAACCTTGGACATAATCTAAGACATGACATTTTTCCGTAAGTCCTTAGACTTAGGCTCTGATACCACCTTAACTGTTACGTCCTGAGATTATGCAGCGGAAATAATCGGGAACGTGAACAGCCGACATGGTAAACCTCGAGAAAGCAATATAATCAGAGCCCAATAACAATCACACAAAGTAATTACACAATAATTTAATCAACCTTCACTTTTATTTCATATCAAATAACCATAAGTCAAGTACATAATATCCCACTTTCTTTCTAGACTCAAATAAAGACAAAATTACATAGACTCGATCTTGACATAATTTGACATTCTTAGTCTTCACTCAAGTCCATATATCATTTAATCGCTCTCAAACCCATCACTGGAATGACCTGCATCTGAATCCGACCCACTGGTACTTCCTAAAATGTTGAGAAAGTAGGTAATGAGCACAATTGCCCAGTAGGTATCGTCGCATCAACATGATTGGCAATGTTAAAGTAATTAATATTTTTAGCTCTAAAGAAAAAGATAAATCATGTAAATACGATCAAACATGCGATTAAAACTTAAAGTAAAAAAGTATAATCAAGCTTGAGATACGATAAATCAAGAATATGTCAAGAATGTTATAACTTCAAATATACGGTTCATCTCATCCATCTAGTTTTCAGCTTCGTCTGGATTAGAAGAACCATAGAATCGTGGAAGATTTAGACTCTCAAAGTTGCGATGTAAATCTCCAGCCCTTGCTCCTGCGCCAGCTTGCGCCATCGTTTGCAAAGCCTGAGTAAGACTAGCGACGGTCTCTCACATTCCATTCCAATCTACGCGATGAGCCATTATGATAAGAATAAGGTACCTGAGAAGAATAATGAATTTGTTAATTCTAAGGGGATGTTAATCTTAGAAATAATTCTAATGACTATCTCACCCCAGGTTCTACCCAATTTCTCTCACAGGTTGGGATTTTCTTTCCTAGTTCATAGGTATGGGTTAGTAAACCTTGGACATAACCTATCATATGACATTTTTCCCTAAGTCCTTAGACTTAGGCTATGATACCACCTTTACTATCACGCCCCGAGATTATGCAGCGGAAACAATCGGGAACGCGAACAGTGTTAGTCTATAAGGACTAGGTGCGAATGCATAAACCTGATTCAGAGGGGGGGTGAATGAATCTCCCCTATAAAACTCTGCATAATTAAAACTTATAACTAGACACTGTTGCAGAAATAAACCAATTAAGCTCTACACAAAAAGAAAGTCAATGATGCGCTTGATCAAACAGTTGGACTACTAGAGTGTAGACTCCTAAGCAAATCTATGCCATTGACAAAACCAAATCAATCATGCGTGTGCCAGAAATCCATTCAGTCAGAACCATAGATGAAACGATCCTAAGCATTCATCTAGTGATAGTTAGAGTTGCATTCAAACCAAACAAACCACCGCACACAAGATTTTTAGGTGGTTCGGTCCTCCAGAGCTACATCCACCCAACACTCAACCCGAGTGTGGATTCCTGCGGACTCACAGCTTACCTACATCCGCTGGGCATCACAGCTTGCCATCCGCTGGGCAACACAGCTTGCCATCCCGCTGAGCATCACAACTTGCTGACCAAGGTAACCACCTTGCCTGCTGAGCATCACAGCTTGCTCTGCTGACTCACAGCTTGAAGTTTAAAGATAAACGAAAAGAACAAAAGAAAATATAAAGCAAAACCACATCAACGGAAAGCTGGAAATGAAACACAGAATGTAGCTCTCGCAGGAGCAAGTTTGGCTTGGATCAGATCCAAATTCCAGGAAGACAGATCTTCAATGATGGCTTCACTCTTCTCTCCTCAAGCTCTCTCTATCTTTCTTTCTCTACCTCTTTCTCACGAGCTCACAATCTCTTCCTTGGCTTCTCTTCTTCTGTCTGCTTCTTTTTCTCTCTCTTTTTCTCTTCAGCTCTGCTCTTCTTTTTCTTCGTCTCTCCTCTGATCCCTATCCTCTCTTCTGTTCTCACTACTACTTTGATCGCAGAGAAGGCCTTCTTCTATGGCTTCAGCCTGGGACCCACCACCTCATGCACTGGGCGTGTGGAGGGAACACTCCCACCAAGAAGTTTCAGGAATATCTTAGCCACGTGTCAGAGTCTGGATAAGATAGAATCCATGTGCTGACTTCTTTCAGGGACGATCCACCTTGGATCACGTGTCTGTCAGGTTCATTAGTCCTCACGAGTTCATGTGTTTCCTTCATCCTGTCAGTTAAGAGAAAAACATTTTGTAAGACATCTTACGATCAGTGGCAATTCAAATGTGCACAGACTTAATGTGCTATGCAACACAAGAAAGTGTCGACTCTATATGTAGCTGTAGGAACATGCACCAACCTTGCATCAAACATTCTCTGACTTTAACAAGTGATAGTCGAGACATGCAGTGACTTATGTATGCATAATGCATGAGAGTGCACTGACTATATGTGAAACTAACAACGAGTTGAAATACATACTGACAGAGTATGCACCGACCCTGGATTAGTGCTAGACAAAGATTGCACCGACCTTATGTGTAGACAGCTTAAGTCTATACCAACGTTAAGTTCACATAGCAACCCTGCACTGACTTTGTGCGTGCAAGACAAAAACCTGCACAGACTCTATATGCATGCTAACCAAACATTGCACCGACTTCTATATGCTGTATGCGTGCATGCAACAGTGTGTGCACAGACTTTATATGCAATGCAATGCAAAGCATGCACCGACTATATATGCTCGCAGCAAATATTGCGCGGACCTAAATCGCTCACAACAAGCTATATGCACCGACTCTGTATATGAATGAGAGGAAACATGCACCGACCTAGCTTGTGTGCGCGCAGGCAAAGTATGCACCGACTTGATTGCGTGCAACAACGATTATTGCACCGACTTGCTGTGCCTGGAGCTCAACATGCACGGACTTAGTCACGTGCATCAGTGAAGGTTGCACCGACTTAACTAGTGCATAGACAGACATTGCAACGACTTAGTCGCGTGAAGCAATGAAGGTTGCACCGACTTTTATTCCACGTGCAAGACAGGACATGTATCGACTCACAATATGCATCATGCAAACATGCACTGACTTAATATGATCTAAACATAGACATGCATTGACTTAACATGGTCTAAGCAATGAAATGCATAGACCTCTACACGCGACATGTATATTTATGCATAGAGTTAAACAATGAATGCACTGACCAATCCAAGAGCAAATGTGCACTGTCCCTCAATGCATGAATAAAAATGTCGACTCATTGTGTCAACTCTTACCATATGCATATGAGCAGTGAATATGCATGGACCCTCTACATATGCAAAAGAAAATATGTGTGTGCCTGCAACCTGTATGATGAAATGCAAAGCGTGCATGCACTTTGGTGAAATTCTATGCAACATAACATACATAAACCAGATTCATAAGCAATGTCATATGTTATCATCATCCAATCTTTCATGCGAACACATGATGACCTATAGTGTTTGCTATCATCAAAATCACAGGGACACAATAATCTCCGCCTTTTTGATGATGGCAACACTATGAGTCATAAGTCTAAATAAGTCTAAAGCAAGAAGCTGACTCATGTCAAACTATTCTCCCCCTTTGACATCATCAAAAAAGGAAAGAGTTTGATACAAAAATGCACAATCAAGCATGGAAGACACTGATGCTTTCATGATAGAGATGGGACAAGTACCAATCAAGCTATGCTCCCCCTTTGACTTATCCAGACAAGATCACAAACAAACCTCCCCTTTGAAAAAGTAATAAGTGTAGTCTAGACACGACCTATCCTCTCCTTTAAAATAAACCAATACTCCCTGTTCAAAATGAAGCGAGGCTTTCAAGAGTGTAAGGTGAGGGGTATGTCAAGAATAAGTTCAGGAAGGATGTCATGACAACATGCAGGATACAAGATCTTTCAAGGATAGTGCAACAAATAGAGTGAGCAGAATCTGAGCAGGTGTGATCTCCAAGCCGAAGTATATGAGGTACCCAATCCATATATCCATGTTTAAGTTTCAAAATCTTCTATTATAAAAGCTTATGAGATGACCTTAATTGACAAGCATGGTTTAAGAATGATGTATACAATGTTTGTCAATTAGATACAATACTCATATCTGAAGTATTTTTTTAATAAAAATGAACCAATTGCTCATATAAAATTCTAGTTCAACCTCCTTTCATCTTACACAATTACTTCCAATGACTTCTTTAGGAAAAATAGTCATGAGTATTGAGGTTAAACAATTAAACATTTCAGAACAAAATTGACTTTTTGGGTTTAACAGAATTTTCATTTCTTTTCATTTTTAGAACAGTCAGGAATAATTCATGCCTTTCGTCGTAAAGGTAGACGCTGATTAGACACCAGTACCCCTAGCTTACTCAGCAGAATGTACCATTCTGTTTCAGGTATAGATATCGCCTTTTTACGTAAGGGTACACGTTTACCAGACGTAGGTACCCCTAGTTACTTAGTGAAACTAACCTTTGTTAATTTTCTGAACAGAGTTAGCCAAGAAGCATCATGACATAGAGTCCATTGACTATGACAAGGATCCTAGTTTCTCAACGCATTTGGCCATTGCTCTGCCATTTACATAACAGAATTAACAGTTAGACACAGCTACCCATAAGGTTTTGAAGAAAGACTTGTTTAAAAATAATACAGATTTCATGTGTTTCAACCAAAGTAAATCAAGGTTTCAATTTTCAGATGACAGGAAGTCTTTCATGAACTTACACGAGGCGGTTCGTTAAGGTTTAGTAAAAACACTGATTCAGATATTTTCAGGTCCTTCAAATTCAAACTAAGGAATACATAAGACTTAAACCAATTCAGATCAACAAATATTCTTAAACCTGTATAATAGACGATTCTTCATTAATGGTGATTTCAGATTTATGAGAGGGTACAGAAACTGATATTTCTTCACCTCTTTGTACGTTCAACATTGACAATGGCATTTAGTAGCAAGAGACATTTAAAAAGCATGCATAGAGAGTAAGAAAAATGGAACTCGTGCTTGCAACAGGTATGATCAATATGCATCAGGCAGATTTACAAGAAACCAATAGCAGTGAATTTATAATGAAGTAGCAAGAGGTATGCACTTGAGTACTTCAATTCAGAAACTAATAGCTGACTCTGGAATACAGACAGATCAACTTGACAATAATGAATTCTTGTTTAATTCTCCATCAGCAACTTTAAGAAGAAGCAGACAGAGATTTCAGCTTCAAGTCTAGTGAGAGTTCAGATGATAAACAATTGGAAATCAGCCAACAATGATCATTTAAAGATGTGAGTCACTGGAATGACAGATATAGCAAGATAAATCAGATATGTGGACAGGAAGAGTTCAGGCATTGACAAAACTGAAGAATTTAACATGCTCCCCCTGTCTATATGCAGTGAGTCACTTCTTTTTGGAGTTTTCAAGGATAAGTGATATGTAATTCAGTCAATACATGCATGCATATGCAATGGCTTTCCTAAGAGCATTACATGGACACATGTAACACGAAGACATGCAATGGCTAGACAAACTCCCCCTGACTTTATGTAATATATGCAATGAAGGGTTAACATATGATTTTATGATTCATGTTCATGATTATTCAGACTGCCCTATATGCAATATGACCCATGGTACTAGGCAAGGACTTGGTCTAAAGGACCACCTCACACATAGTAAGAACCTCTAGATAGATTTCAACTGCCCTTTAGTAGCTTACCATTTGATATACAATAATGGTCATGCATGACAATGTAGTACCAACTCAGTCCTATATGCATCAGATTTTTCAATGAACTATGCAACAACTGTCTGTGTAAGATATGCAATGTAACACAGACAAGTTTCAAACATCATTCATATGCATTTCAGATTTTCAGAAAGTAATATACACTACAGTTCACCCTCGGCTCAATATAAGCACAAATAATTTAGCAAATGCATTTGAAGATGTGTGAAAGTCAGTTTCAGATATGAGAATGTATGCATGAATTCTGAATGATAGATCAACATGATATGCATCTAACATGATGATTCAAATAATCAGCCTGATGAGTACAGGGATGTTACCTGAATTTTGCAGACATGGGGTTTTACCTATTTTGGTGCCTTGGTTTATTACCCCTTTTATTTTTCAGCTCCAAGGCACACCAGCAGAGCTGTTCCTTATTTTGCACCAACAGGTACCCAAGATGTCTTGGGTCCTGAAATAACAGTGGCACCTATGAATGGTGCTTTCCACATTTTCTGAGCCTTCAGATCATCACTTATCATCAAAGAGCAGTTATCCATATAATGGCCATATTGACCATAGTGATGACATAAGGCAGCATAGTTAAAATTCCTTTTATGCTCATTAGTGTAATCATGGAGTCTATGTGCATTCTCATGAAAATTTATGTTAACAGGATGAGCATTCTTTTTACTGAACCCAGCCAGTCAATAATTAGTAGCTCTATGCCCTGGCTTTCCACAGTTAAAACAATTAAAAACACTTTTTCAGGAATTCAGTTCTTTTCTTATCAAAATTATTCTAATGAACAGGGAGTTTATCAGATTTATAAACGGGTTTACTCCCCTGAGCACGCCAGCAGTCCTTGACTATATGGCCATGCTTCCCACATTTGAAGCACACATTGTACTTGCCTCTAGGTCCAAGATCATTTTTATCAAAAACATTTTGATACACAGGGGTTTTAGCAAATTTGTGGCGACTGTTACTCCTCTGTGCATGCCAGCATTGTGCATCAAAGTGACCCAATTTGTCACAATGAAAGCAATGAATTTTCTTATTCAGATGTGCATGATTTCTTGCATGAGATTTCTTAGCTTTTATATCATCTTGTTTCATTAAATTGCATTCATGCATGACATGACCAATTCTATGACAATAGAAACAATGAAGCTTTTTGTCCTGAACGGAAGAGGACTTCTTACCATGAGGATTCCTAGCATGAATATTAACACTCTTTAGATCATCCTTCTTCATAGCAAAACAATCAACCATCTCATGACCAAATTTTTCACAATAAAAATATTTCACATTTTTATTTTTAATAGAAAATATCTTGGCCTGAGATTTTTCTGCATGCAATTTATTTTTCTTCTTTTTCAAAGTTTTATTTTTCACACTGTTATTCTGTGTTTGAACTTTCTGAACAATGGGTTGTTCGGGCAGAGGAAGTTGCTTCATTACAAGCTTTGACAAACGATGTTTTCGGTTTGTTTTCAAAGGATTTCTTATTGATTAGCATGTAACCCAGCCCTTCTTTTCTGAAGTTAACCTCCATTCCCAGCATCTTATCTAGGTTATCTTGTCCTTCAACAAATTTAGACAGGGAATCTTCCAAGGATGCAATATGTAATTCATAACCAGCAATTTTTTGTTCACTGCAGTTAACACACTCACTTAGCACCATGTTTGCAACTTTATATTTCTCAACTTTTTGTTCCAGTTTGAGCACTTTTTTAACTTGATTTTCATTTATAATACACTTTCCTTTTTCTAGGACAAGAAGCCTCTCAGTCATAGCAGTATTCAACTGCTTCACTTTTTCAATCTCTCTAATCAATTTGTCATTTTCTGATGACAGGTTTTCAGTTTCTTCAACACAGCTTTTATCAATTTTCATTGAGTTCATTTTATCATTCAACTCTTCTTCTATATGTTCAAACTCCAGAATCTTGTTTAACAGATCTTTGTTTTCTTCCTTTAGGGAAGCAACTAAATCCTTCTGCCATTCTAAGTGTGAGTGAAAGTTTTTGTTTATTTCCTTCAGAAATGGACCGTCATTGCATGCAGATTTAACAGAACATATTGTTTCAGCCTGGAGTTTTTCACATTATTTCCTAAGACATTCATTTTTAGATTTTAGAACATTTAATTCATAATTCACCTTGTTCAATTCCTATAATTTCATTTTAAGTTTATCAATTTCAGCTCTCAGTTCTTCATCTTCAATATGATCATCATTCGTTGAATTCAATTTATTCTCTAGTTCAGAAATCTTAACAACAAATTCATTGTTCTCATTTTTCAGCAAGGAAACTTGTTCTTTACTTTTATAAACATCTACCAAGCACATATCATAAGATTGTTTCAACTTTGGACAATTTTCACAAGAGAATTCAGATTTATTTTGTTCAATCTTTTTCTTCAACATTTTATTCTCAGATTTCATTTTCCTAGACAATTCTAACAATTCTTCATACATCACAACCAATTCATCAAACGAAGGTTCTTCTGATCTGGAGCTTACCTGAGATGATGAATTTTCATTCAAATGGTCACTGTTGTGATCACTCCGGTTGGCCATCAGACATAATCGTTCAGGTTCCTAATGAATGGTAGTTATCTTATCCATGATCTCCTTTCCAGAATGACATCCTGCAATACATGGAAACATTTCAGTGTTAACTGCATCTCTCACAATATTGAGAACTCTAGCATTCTTGCTATGCTTAGTTTTGTCCTCTTTAGACCATCTGGTCTCATTCTGAGGTAATTTGTGTGGGCCTTTTGATACAAGATTCCACAGATTTGGATCAATGGAATTCATGTGAACATATAGGCGGCCTAACCAATTACTGAAGTTAGAACCATCAAAAATCAGAGGGCGAGCCATTGAGATAGATAGCAAACACTTTCAACACACACGACAATCTATGTAACGCACCAAAAATAAGATAGTAGGATCCTCTACAGATCGTTGGATGTAGTAAGTCAGAGACCCGCACTGATATCAATTGTTAGTCTGTAAGGAATAGGTGCGAATGCACAAACCTGATTCAAAGGGGGGGGTGAATGAATCTCCCCTATAAAACTCTGCACAATTAAAACTTATAACTAGACACTGTTGCAGAAATAAACCAATTAAGCTCTACACAATAAGAAAGTCAATGATGCGCTTGATCAAACAGTTGGATTACTAGAGTGCAGACTCCTAAGCAGATCTATGCCATTGACAGAACCAAATCGATCATGCGTGTGCCTGAAATCCATTCAGTCAGAACCATAGATGAAACGATCCTAAGAATTCATCTAGTGATAGTTAGAGTTGCATTCAAACCAAACAAACCACCGCACACAAGATTTTTAGGTGGTTCGGTCCTCCAGACATACATCCACCCCCACACTCAACCCGAGTGTAGATTCCTTTTGGCTCACAGCTTGAACGGCTGGGCATCACAGCTTGCCTACATCCGCTGGGCCTCACAGCTTGCCATCTACTGGGCAACACAGCTTGCCATCCTGCTGAGCATCACAGCTTGTTGACCAAGGTAACCACCTTGCCTGCTGAGCATCACAGCTTGCTCTGCTGATTCACAGCTTGAAGTTTAAAGACAAACGAAAAGAACAAAGGAAAATATAAAGCAAAACCACATCAACGAAAAGCTGGAAATGAAACACATAATGTAGCTCTCGCTGGAGCAAGTCTGGCTTGGATCTGATCTAAATGCCAGGAAGACATATCTTCAATGATGGCTTCACTCTCCTCTCCTCAAGCTCTCTCTATCTTTCTTTCTCTACCTCTTTCTCACGAGCTCACAATCTCTTTCTTGGCTTCTCTTCTTCTCTCTGCTTATTTTTCTCCCTCTTTTTCTCTTCAGCTCTGCTCTTCTTTTTCTTCGTCTCTCCACTGATCCCAATCCTCTCTTCTGTTCTCACTACTACTTTGATCGCAGAGAAGGCCTTCTTCTATGGCTTCAGCCTGAGACCCACCACCTCATGCACTGGGCGTGTGGAGGGAACACTCCCGCCAAGAAGTTTCCGGAATATCTTAGCCACGCGTCAGAGTCTGGATAAGATAGAATCCACGTGCTGACTTCTTTCAGGGACGATCCACCTTGGATCACGTGTCTATCAGGTTCATTAGTCCTCACGAGTTCACGTGCTTCCTTCATCCTGTCAGTTAAGAGAAAAACATTTTGTAAGACATCTTACGATCAGTGGCAATTCAAATGTGCACAGACTTAATGTGCTATGCAACACAGGAAAGTGTCGACTCTATATGTAGCTGTAGGAACATGCACCGACCTTGCATCAAACATTCTCTGACTTTAACAAGTGATAGTCGAGACATGCACCGACTTATGTATGCACAATGCATGAGAGTGCACTGACTATATGTGAAACTAACACCGAGTTGAAATACATACTGACAGAGTATGCACCGACCCTAGTTTAGTGCTAGATAAAGATTGCACCGACCTTATGTGTAGACAGCTTAAGTCTATACCAACGTTAAGTTCACATAGCAACCCTGCACTGACTTTGTGCGTGCAAGACAAAAACCTGCACAGACTCTATATGCATGCTAACCAAACATTGCACCGACTTCTATATGCTGTATGCGTGCATGCAACAGTGTGTGCACAGACTTTATATGCAATGCAATGCAAAGCATGCACCGACTATATATGCTCGCAGCAAATATTGCGCGGACCTAAATCGCTCACAACAAGCTATATGCACCGACTCTGTATATGAATGAGAGGAAACATGCACCGACCTAGCTTGTGTGCGCGCAGGCAAAGTATGCACCGACTTGATTGCGTGCAACAATGATTATTGCACCGACTTGCTGTGCCTGGAGCTCAACATGCACGGACTTAGTCACGTGCATCAGCGAAGGTTGCACCGACTTAACTAGTGCATAGACAGACATTGCAACGACTTAGTCGCGTGAAGCAATGAAGGTTGCACCGACTGTTATTCCACGTGCAAGACAGGACATGTATCGACTCACAATATGCATCATGCAAACATGCACTGACTTAATATGATCTAAACATAGACATGCATTGACTTAACATGGTCTAAGCAATGAAATGCATAGACCTCTACACGCGACATGTATATTTATGCACAGAGTTAAACAATGAATGCACTGACCAATCCAAGAGCAAATGTGCACTGTCCCTCAATGCATGAATAAAAATGTCGACTCATTGTGTCAACTCTTACCATATGCATATGAGCAGTGAATATGCATGGACCCTCTACATATGCAAAAGAAAATATGTGTGTGCCTGCAACCTGTATGATGAAATGCAAAGCGTGCATGCACTTTGGTGAAGTTCTATGCAACATAACATACAGAAACCAGATTCATAAGCAATGTCATATGTTATCATCATCCAATCTTTCATGCGAACACATGATGACTTATAGTGTTTGCTATCATCAAAATCACAGTGACACAACAATCTCCCCCTTTTTGATGATGGCAACACTATGAGTCATAAGTCTAAATAAGTCTAAAGCAAGAAGTTGACTCATGTCAAACTATTCTCCCCCTTTGACGTCATCAAAAAAGGAAAGAGTTTGATATAAAAATGCACAATCAAGCATGGAAGACACTGATGCCTACATGATACAGATGGGACAAGTACCAATCAAGCTATGCTCCCCCTTTGACTTATCCAGACAAGATCACAAACAAACCTCCCCCTCGAGAAAGCAATAAGTGCAGTCCAGACACGACCTATCCTCTCCTTTAAAATAAACCAATGCTCCCTGTTCAAAATGAAGCAAGGCTTTCAAGAGTGTAAGGTGAGGGGCATGTCAAGAATAAGTTGAGGAAGGATGTCATGACAACATGCAGGATACAAGATCTTTCAAGGACAGTGCAACAAATAGAGTGAGCAGAATCTGAGCAGGTGTGATCTCCAAGCCGAAGTATATGAGAAGAAAAGGTTTTGAGTGAGGTACCCAATCCATATATCCATGTTTAAGTTTCATAATCTTCTATTATAAAAGCATATGAGATGGCCTTAATAGACAAGCATGGCTTAAGAATGATGTATATAAGGTTTGTCAATTAGATACAATACTCATATCTGAAGCAATTTTTTATTAAAAATGAACCAATTGCTCATATAACATTCTAGTTCAACCTCCTTTCATCTTACACAATTAATTCCAATGACTTCTTTAGGAAAAACAGTCATGAGTATTGAGGTTAAACAATTTAACATTTCAGAGCAAAATTCACTTTTTGGGTTTAACACAATTTTCATTTCTTTTCATTTTCAGAACAGTCAAGAATAATTCATGCCTTTCGTTGTAAAGGTAGATGCTGATTAGACGCCAGTACCCCTAGCTTACTCAGCAGAATGTACCATTATGTTTCAGGTATAGATATCACTTTTTTACGTAAGGGTACACGTTTACCAGACGTAGGTACCCCTAGTTACTTAGTTAAACTAACATTTGTTAATTTTCTGAACAGAGTTAGCCAAGAAGCATCGATCATGACATAGAGTCCATTGACTATGGCAAGGATCCTAGTTTCTCAGCGCATTTGGCCATTGCTCTGCCATTTACATAACAGAATTAACAGTTAGACATAGCTACCTATAAGGATTTTAAGAATGACTTGTTTAAAAACAATACAGATTTCATGCGTTTCAACCAAAGTAAATCAAGGTTTCAATTTTCAGATGACGGGAAGTCTTTCATGAACTTACAAGAGGCGGTTAGTTAAGGTTTATTAAAAACACTGATTCAGATATTTTCGGGTCCCTCAAATTCAAACTAAGGAATACATAAGACTTAAACCAATTCAGATCAACAAACATTCATAAACCTGTATAATAGAAGATTCGTCATTAAAGGTGATTTCAGATTTATGAGAGGGTACACAAACTGATATTTATTCACCTCTCTATACGTTCAACATTGACAATGGGATTCAGCAGCAAGAGACATTTAACAAGCATGCATAGAGAGTAAGAAAAATGGAACTCATGCTTGCAACAGGTATGATCAATA